>JAPEVB010000005.1:1679959-2879959 GCA_027946515.1 Gnomoniopsis smithogilvyi | reverse complement strand
AAGAAATCCCAGCTAGTAGATATGGGTAATCTCGCCTGTCGTTGTCATACTGGGCTGACTGGATGCTAGTGTCGCTCCCGCGGATAAATGGCTGGCCATCTTGGGGCACATCCAAAGGAAGACCATGCAAAGCATGTCTTAGTAGGTACGTACCATGTACACAGTATGCGTTGTTTTCCAACCGACCCTTTGCTAGGCGCCGTTGAGATTGGATGGCAGCGGATAGCATTGCGGGACTACGATGGCATGATTTCGTATCAAACTTCGGCGACTGATGTAGTCAAGGGCAAAGCGTCTCATCCATTTCAACAGGCACGCTGCTATCCTGGGCCGGCCATCCCCCTGAGGGCGTCTGGTGGTTCCGAAGTTTTGCCAGAACCATAGCATCAAGGCTATTGCCGAGGAGAAGGGAGGGGATTTCTAAGGTCTGACCGAGCAAGACGAGTATGAGAAAAGGAAGCTAATGAGCTTGGGAGATAGCTCTATCAATTCTTTCTGATGAGGTCCGCCCCCCACGTGCAAACAAGCCACAGTGATCGACATATTCCACCGTGTTCATCTCCATCAGGCTACGCTTCTCTGGCCCTAGCTGTGGCGAGAGCTTGCGCATCTAGCCACACCGCACCGGTCATCGTCCGTACTAGCTCATGTACTACTAGTAGACCACACGTAGACCACTGCCTTGTGGGCGATGTGGCTTGTACTGTACAGACTCGAATTAATGGATTACTGCAGATCCTCGGACGGGTCAGCCGTCCCGCCCAGCATGTAAGAGATAGAAGCGCTTTTCAAGGAGGGGCCATGGACGAGGGTAAGCTATACCTCTGCACAAGCAGTCACGGCTTATCAGTGGAACTGTGCTTCTGCTAGAGGGGAACCAGGACGCCGTAATGCGAAAGATGCGATCGATTGCCCTCTCCTTCGCGGATACCACACAAGCCCACCGTCCGCTGCAAGCCGTACGACGCCTTTCCCCCAAGGAGTGGGTGAAAGCGGGTGGCATACGAAACATTAGTGCCACGAACAGGCACACTGTTCGAATATTGTCTGGACTCGGCGTACCTTGCGCTGGGTGCTACTATGTGCAGTGAAGTTGCAGCACGTTGTGCGCCACCCCTGTTGCTCCCGGCTGATGAATGACGACCAGTGATGCTGTATACAGAGTACTCGCCACAGCTGGTCTAGATCATACGTGGCGCAGCCCCCCCCCCCGCCCGGCTCGACTGGGTCAAGGTGTGGCAGAGAGTATGGAGGAGGAAGGGGGGGGGGCGTGTGCGAAGGAGTGAGAGCACAATCCAGAGCACAGTGCCTCCATTCATTAGCTCCGAGGCTTGCATGCTTTCCAAGTAAAGAAAGGAGTGCTGTGGACGGAACCCGAATTCGATCTCTGCCACATGATACTGTCCCCGATGTGGGCAAGTGCATGTCCACTCGCACGCTGCCTGCGTGCCGATCACCTGCGCAGTGATGCGACTCCCACGACACTGTGGACAAGTCCTAAGTCTTGAAGACTCTTCTCCAAGGGCGAGGTCTGTTCTTCGAATATCGGATTTCAAATGAGATGGGTAGCCTCGAGTCGGTGACTCAGTGCTTACGAAAGAGAAGAACACGCTGCCGTGATCTACCCCGACGTGGCAGCGGTCTAGAACCTCGTGGGGCTAGAGTGCACCCCATAAGGCGTTGAAAGGGGAGGGGAGAGGGTATATGTGCTGGCCCGGAAAGCCAGAGTGGCCTCGGGGCTTGTACCCAGCCATCACGTCTCCGACAAACTTTCCGCTACTGCGAGACACGGGGTCTAGCGTCACTAGCCACAGTGCTGTCATCTCTGCCGTTTCACCCAAAAGGTGCATTGGCGGTATGGGTATGCATGTTTCAGCTCCCACGGTTCTCCCTGGGTGCCACGAGACCATGATCGTCCTCCTCATTACCCAAATCACATGCCACATAGTGTGCGGGTATGCGTCCCAGCCAATGAGACAGGTGCACTGTGGGAATGCAGCGTTTTGCGGGTCTTTTGAGGACGAGCAACGCTGCCACACGACTGTCGAGGACTTCTGCTGCTGCTGCTGCTGCTCTAGACTGTTACATGCAGCCACGTTTGCCACACACTGGAACGAGGCTGTTGGATGAGCACCGCCGCAGATAGGATGGATTCCCTAATAACATGTCATAGAGTCAAGCCACAATTGTCCAACCTTCCTTTACCGCCAAGCTGAGACATCAGACCAATGGCAGCCCGGGACGAGCACCAAAGCTGCCCGATGCGGCAATCGGCCTGGACCCTCGATCCCAAGGCCAGCCTCATTCGCCACAGTTGGGGCTGGAGGCCGCCCGTCGAGGCTTCCGCGTGTTACAGTTGGGCTAGCAGCCAGGGAGCCCAAGCTATCTGGATATGCAGGCCTGATGGTGGGTGACATCCCTTCGCGCCCGGAAAGACGGCGGATGTGTCGATCGGCCTTTTTGAGTCAAGAGATGTGATGATCGTAGGGCGCAGGACAACATCCTCTCGAAGCGAGCATGACCCACCTGAACGGTTCCAAAACGAAGGCGGTAGGTATCTTTACGTATCCCGCATGTACACAGGTTCCCATAGACGATCACGTCACGAGCGAAGTAACCAGTGATCGACACTTCCATCACCCCTTTTGGCGCCGCGAGAAGCTCCAAGCCCATGTACAAGTCAAGGCTGTCAAGGAGACTCTAAGTACAGTCCATTCGAATAGATGGAATCCCGTGCTCCATCAGCTGAGTCGGGCTGCCATAGAGAGCGAGTGATGTCGCGGTCGAAGCACTTGACACCCGCATGATTCTCGCTTGACTGAGTCTTTCGTAAGGCCTTGGAGTCAAAGGTTCTCACTGCTGCTCGAGAAGTGGTCGTTGAGCGGGTGGTGGCTTTCCCATACTCCCTCTTCGGCCGAGCATAATCTACTCTCGACTCTTGACTTGATGACAGAAGTAGATGGAAAATGATGACAACTTTCAAACACTTGTCCGACCTGTTCATTGGATGAGTCAGCTTGGAGACCCAAAAGAGGAAAAAAAGAAGAAAAAAGAAAAAAAGGGAAAAGACAAAAAGGAAATGCTTTTGATTACCCAGGCAACAGCTAAGGCGGGCTGCAGGTCATTCTGGCACTGGTTTATTGCTACAAGCAGGTGAGTCAATTGCGAGGAAGCCAAAAAGAAGACATATAAAAACCAGTTCCAACAGTGGGGGTCCTTTTTTTTTGTGGGGGGCAGATGTGGGAGAACACCAGAACATTTTGCAAGCGCCAAATAGACAGGCATCTGATGCATTCTTCATAGCCTTCTATTTAATAGTCTATGTCAACTTTTCCTTTTCCTAGCTTCATACCAACAGCTTAGTTTCCCACCGTTTGACTTAACCGCCATAAGCCTGCTCGATAAAACAAGGATCCTTCCATGAACTGAGGTCCCTCCAGAAATGCGCCACACTATCCACTCGGCCTATGTTGCAGGACCATTACCCAAACGTGTGGCATGTGAGCCAGCTGATAAGGGGGAACGCAAGCAGCTGACAAGGTGACCGGCTGTCTGAACATTTTCAAGCTGCTGTTCCAAGCATGCTTACTGATACTCTTCCAGTCCAAGGGCCTTCAAGTCTCTCAGCACCTCATTCTTGGTGGCAATCTTCTTGAGTTGCGTCACCTCCAGCTCCTCGTTGGCGGCCTTTCGCATCTCGAGATCTTCGATGGCCCGCAATTTCTTCTGAAGGGCTCTGACCTTCTTGGCATTGGGATTTTGAGACTGGTCTGCTCCAGAAGGCTCTCCTCCCTGAGATGGGCCTTGCTCGGCTGTCTCCGGGGCAGCTCGCCCAGATGGTGTGTGGTCTCGGACGTTGTTACGACTGCCACGGGGTCCATTGGGAGGCCTGCGCGATTGGTTTCGGGAATGGTTATTTTGCTGATTACCACGGCGGTCCCGGCTACCGTCCTCGCCACCAGAGCCATTTCCGTGGCTTTGAGGAGGGGGTGCTAGACCGCCATCATTATCGCCTGACTTGCCTTCACCGGCATTGGCTTTCTTGTTTCCGCGCTTCTTTTTGTTCTTCTGGGCCGCCTTGGACATGCTCTCGTCCCCGGCAGGATCGGCCCCGGGAACAGTTGAGCGAGCAGGCTCAGCCCCGGGGACCTCACGACGTGATCGTCCAAACCCGTTGACACCCGCACCGATCGAGGATACGCCGTTGCCCATGACATGAGCAGCACCGCCCTCGTCCTCGCGCTTGAAGTGAAGCGGCGTCAGGGTCCCGCGCGCACCAGGTGGTCGGTACGCTCCCACCGGCTTGGAGGGAGTCTTGACAGTAGCCTGATAGGCCGTTGCGGACGAGTGAGGTTCGGGGAGCGAGGCCAAAGGATCCGCTTTGGGCAGCTTGTCAGCGGGTATAGGGCGCCACATGACATTGTACAGCTCCACCATATCCTCGTGGTAAACGATGCGCCCACTGACGTGCCACAGCTTGACCCCGTTATCGACGCGCAGGCGGGGGGATGTCGTCGCCGTCATAATGTAGGCGTTATCCGGGCTCCACTCGCACACGCTAGGGTTGCCACTCTCGATGGTGCAGACCTTGCGATAGTCCTTCTCGAGATCGTAGATATCGATCTGACCGGCCAAGTTTCCAAAGCCAGCGACCAGTACAAAACGTCCTGTAGGAGAGAAGGTGATGGTATTGCGAGGGCCCATAGGAAATGACTGTATGGTCGCACCTCGGTGGTTGAACATGGTGGTCTTGGCGGGCATGAAGCCGTAAATGACGCCAAACTCTCTGCCGGTGGGAGACCAGGAGACATCGTGAATCGGGCCTTCCTTGTCCAGAGTGACGCGAGCGTCGAAGTCTCCGTTGGCACTCAGCAGGTAGAGAGTGGTCTCGCCGTAATAACTCTTGTTTGATTTATCCACGTCTGTCTGTGCCAGCACAATCAAGCTAGAGCCCTGCTGGTTCCACTTCAGCTGGACCTTGTCACCCTTGAAAAATGTCTTTTGGGAAATGGGACCTGCGAACTGGGGCACATTGAAGACCTTGACAGCAGCGGGTTGACCCTAAAAGCACGAGTCAATAGCTGCCCAAATTAAAGAGTGACCGGGAGAAGGATGGGGGTTCTAATACCTTTCTCTCTGGCACAAACACTGCTACGTTATGCGACTTTCCAGGCGCAAGAGCAAAGTTGGACACACCCTCAGCTATCAGCTTGTTCCAGACAGTTTTGAGGTCATGACTCTGGTAGAATTGGACCTCGTTGGTGACCAGACGAGCGCAAAACGCCTCGTCAGCTGTATATTGCAGATTCCAGCCACTCTGTGATTTCTGGACAAACTTTCCTATCGGCTCCTTGGGGGCACCTTCAGGTAGGTCCTCTACAATGCGCCAAATTTTGAGGTTCTTGGTAGCATCACCGTTCTCATCCTTGGCTGGTCGTTCCAAGGTAGTCAGATAGGTGCCGAGCGGGGAGAAGCCCAGCTCGTTGACCAAGAGCAAGCCAGGCAGCGAGGTCACAATGGCACCGGTGGTGGCATCGACAACGCTTACGCCGTCATTAGCGGCCCACGCGAAATAGCGACCACAGGCAGAGTACACACAACACCGGAAGTTCCCTTCGTGCTTGTCGAACCCAGGGACTGGCGAGTAGGGAGCAGGGCCATCAATGGCATTTCCGGACTTGGCAGCGTGGAAGAGACCAATGGCCTTCTGGGTGCGGTAGGCAAACTGCAGTGTACTGGCCATGACTAGTCAAAGTCACAGACGAATGTAGATGCAGGTTTTGGGAGTGGGCGGATTTCGTTCGTTTCGACTGGTTTCAGGGGTGGGAATGGATTCGTGAGGATAGGCTCTTCTGCTTTGGTGTCGAGAAGGCTCGCGCGATCGGGCGGAGGGGAGGGCTTGGTGAGTTGGACGGCTGTTCTCGAGAAAGTGATTCTGAAAGACGGGATGGCGGAGACGACAGCTCAAACCGTGCGGGAAGGAGGCGTGACGAGGCCTTTCACAATTTAGGATGATTTAATAAGGGCGAAGTGACTGCGTGAGCCAAGTCAAGTTGAGCCGCCACGGTAAGCTGGGCTGGTCGTCTATGGGATGAAGCGTTGCGGGGCCGGCGAGGATGACACGGGCGTTTCCAGTGACGGGGGAGAATGGAATCCGGATACCAGACGGACAGGGCGACGCAGACGTGCGTTGTTGTTGAACCCAAAGACAACTGATCTCGACGACAGCTTTTGTTGACGGAAGTTTTGGCTGGCTGGGAGTCGACTTTCTTTCGGACAAAGAAGCCAGACAGTGACGAAGACGGGTGACGAAACAACGCAACGCAAGGTTGACTGATGGCCAGGGGGACGGGGGGAGGAAAAAGGGAGGAAACCAGGTGGAAAGAAGAAAGATGGCGAGGAGAGGCTCAGAAGGCACCCGCGAAGGGAAAATTGGCGGGACGCGGAGTGTGTGTATGTGGACCTGAAGGTTGGGCTGCAAAGAAGGAAGAAGGAGAGGCGGTTGAAAAGTCGCAAAGGCTCGTGTTGTTTTTTTGCTCGAGCACAGGCACGTCTCAGCCTGACTGATGAGTCAGCAGAGGGCCGGGATGAGGTACTGCTAGGCCCTAGGTACCTAGGTAGTTAGGTGTTCTAGTGTGCTGCTAGGGTACCTAGCCTCGCTTGTTGACTATCTCTTAAGAATAAGCTGCTCCTCACCCAACCGTGATTTCTGACCACCACCTTATGCAAATTTCAACAACTCTGCAACCCTTCATTTGCACCAGTCTCACATCTTATGCTTTTGTCCGCCCCCCGAGGCAAGTGGGCCTCGGTCAAAGCGCACTTCAAGGGGCGAATGGCTCTCGAAAAGGAAATGGCACTGAATATAAAGTTGTCGACTCGGCCTTGCCCTCAATGACATTGACCTCTGCCCCGGAGATGTCTGTCTCTTAGAATGACGACGACATGTTTCCCGTCTACCGCCACCCACACCTTAATCAAGCCGTAATTTTGGGTTTCACTGCGCTGTCTTCCTGTCCCGTCCAAGGTCAAGGTTGTGCAGCACTGCGGAATCCGCATCCATTCCAACCTCTCCGTCGACGGCAGGCTATGCCTCAACGTCCTAATTATCTGGACTGACAAGCCCTGAATCCAAAGGATGACTACAGAATCCGCAATTCGCACTTTCTACTAAAGAATCGCACTTGCTTGCGCGAGCCTGTCCAGAAAGGCCACCCAGCCTTCAACTACTTTATCCGCTACTACACCTGGCGCTGGCTACTGCTCAACTACCTCAATAACGAGACACGCTCAACTGTCAGAGCCTGTCTGCAGACATTTCTTGTCAAGAACGCTGGAAATTGTGACCGCCAAGCTTCATTGACAATAGGCTGTGGCCATTCCAGGCCCTCAACCCAAATTCACCAGCTCCTATAAGCGTGCGCAGATCACTGTAGATTATCTTGCTTGCTTCAAGATCTGGACAATGATCTCCAAGTTGTCAAGGCCGCATATCCGTCTTACTCACGCCTCCCATAGCGTTAGGGCTGCCCACGTCAGAAATGGCGGGCTTCCAATCCCCGCGTGTTGCTCGCCCCAAACCTGTTCAGTCTGGCACTTCGCAAGGCGGACTGTCGGCATATCTAGCTCAGCTGAAGCGGAAACTCAGCGCAAATAATTAAGCTGGTGCATCGTAGGTTTCAAGCCTATCGAAAGTGAAGCAAGTTCCAGTCAAGGCAAAGGTCATGCCTTTAGCCGACTGAGTTGCTCACAGCCCCCTCAGAAGCGTCCCAAAGGGAGCCAGAAGTCATCGACTTAACGTGACGAGGACACTTTATCTTTAGTAATGATGAGAAAAGCTTTTACCTTAGAATGTGAATTATACGAGGCGCCCAATCACGGGATGAGCAAGATGCCACTTTTCACTTTCTACATGGGGCCCAGTGATCTTCAGATTTCATTGTCAGTGGCATTACTAGCACTATATTCTCCATCCATTTGAGAAATGAGGATGTATTAGTCTAGACTATGAGTGTGTGTTTTCTTCTTCTTCTTTTTTCTCTCCCTTCGTCAGCAGTCTAGAATTGTGGATGAGCAGGAGCCGAAACGTACTCTGTTGAAAATTGGGCTCATACGTAGGTATGGAAGAAATTCAAAATAGTTACTTCAGCGATACCGAGCGCCCGATCTACGATTATACCAAGCTCATTATCTTCACTTGACTGATTACCGTGGGCTTACCTGAATTCAGCTGAGAGGGCTGCTTTGGTTCTGAACATGCTGACAAAAGTGCGCAACGACTTCCAAGATAACAAGTGACAATAAGATATACTAGATCAACCCAGAAGGGAAATGCGGAGCCACCACTGCGACTGTCCCACTTTATCCCCAGATTTCTAAAAAATGAAGCTGGGAAAAACAATGGGGAACAGGCTGGGATTTGGTGGGGGCCCTCGATTTCAGGATACTCGAGTTGTACTCGTCCGCTCTTCGCAATGGGCTGCCCAAAGAGAAGGGACTCCTGGGCGACCTGAAGTGCTGGAACCGCGTTGGTATATTGTCGCATCTTGCTGTATCTGAGTCCTCAGATCAAAGCTCAGGTCTGCATAAGTACGCACAACATGACATGTATGGGTGCCTTCTGCACAGGTTATACCTTAAGTTGATTCTCCCGGGTAACCTTAATGCTCGCCTGGCACTCACCAGGAGAGCAACGGTTTCCATTCTCAGGTGGCCTTGTCCTTGCAGTTTCTTATCTTATTGTAAATGTCAAGCACTTCCCGTCTGGGTCTCATTGTTCCTCTGGAGCAAATCTGCACTGTAGCTACCCTGTCTTATCCTGAAAACCCCATTTCATCTTAGTGCCCCGTGAAAAATACAGATTCCACGAGAACACGTCCATACGATACCAATTCGCCTACATATCTAATGACCATGGATGGAGGTTCTTCTCTCCGACCCAGTCCGTTGTTGATTAAGTCGTGAACTTATCCGCAGCGTTGCTTTGGCCACGAAAAGCCACTCAGTGATGATAGGATCCAATGTCCAAATTCTACATTCTGCCTCAATTGAATATGTCATGCCGGAATCGAGACAATGCCGTTTCCGTATTATGTCTGTGACTGGCCTTACTGTCCAAGACGTCGGCCCTGCACCCTTCTGGCCAGCGTCAACGTCGATCTTGCCGACCCCGACTACTATGAAGATCACGGTAATAGGCATATTATTTTTACTGATGCTGCCCTTGGTTGGATTCTGAATGACGGCCAACAGGATAGGATGTCTTTGACGATCACGATGATGAACCTCTTGGCGAGCAGATTATGTTTCCCTTTGCGGTACTCCCGTCTTCCCGTTTCGATATGTTGGCGCTCGAGATTTTGAAGTCTCAATTTTTTTGTGATTTAATCTCGTACATAACGTGGAGGCCTTTTTTTTTTATACGTGTCTATCGAACAGATAGACCCCGCCTCAGCTTGGAAGACTGCGCGCAACGAAACATTAATTATGGAGCAGCACAACTTAGGTATGACGTTCGCTACCCACGGCCTTTTCTCAACCCCAGCTACCTATCTCATCACCCCATAGGGAAAGGTATCAAGGGAAGTCCAGACAGAATAGCTACGGTAATCCAAAGAGCTCAAAGCAGTCGGTATCTATATATTCTCCATTCCTCAAGTGCTATTTTCTACTCGGGCCTCGGGGACTCGAACATGGGACTCGATGCGCCAATCTACATACCCAGATGGAAAGGGCCAGATCGCCTACACCGCTGCTGCTCTAATTTCTGAAGAATATGAATGACAGAATTGATCAGAAGTGATCGGAAGACCGACAAATGAGCCCACAGTCGGCTTCATAGCAAGCATGAATAGGTACCCAAGAGCTGCGCTTGCACGTTGACTGACCAATAGCAGTCAGAGCAGATCCAATTGACCTACTGATACCACAGCATTGTCTTGAATGCTCACTGCCAACGAATTAGACCATTTGTCTCTAGCACTACTAGCGATGACCCATACACTGAGGCATCTTGTTCGCTGTGGGTGGTCCACCTCTCACAATGACAAATCAGCAACAGAGTGTTCAAGAGGGAAAGGGCGGCGGCAAGCCTCTTCACGTTTGCATAACGCTTGTTCTTGATTTGCGAGTGGGTATGTAATGCAATGAGTGAACGTTATATCCTTTCCAGCCTGTGCCGAGTCGCCTATAATACACGCACCATTTGATCGTTTTGAGTGGAAATCTTCCCTTTTTTTGTTTGTTTTACAATGCCAAGAGGACTCAAAGGTGAGTGAGCCTCAGACGCGAGCTTGTCTCCTCGAGTCCGTTACCATTTGCCATAAACGCCGTCTTCCAAATGTCTTTTTCCTTCCCAGTCATGGAGCAGGCCCTTACGCATCGATAAACTTCTTGACGTTGTTCAACCACGTCAGGTATTCCCTGTGCTCCTTGACGTCCATGTAGTCAGGCACAAAGACTGCCAGGGCGGTGTTGATGCCACGCTCATCCAGATACTGCTCCATCAACAGCTGTAGGTCCTCGTCCAGGGTGCCGAACGGTGGGCCAGGGTAGACGTCGCGCTCCTTGTGGACAGCCTCGGGGGTGGCGCTATGAGCGATGGCCGGGTCGTGGTAGTAGTACATGTTCTCGACGATGATGGCTGCGTCTTGAACCATGGCCTCGACGTTGAGAGCACCCTGTCCAGGCTTTTCGACGACAATGTTCAGTCGGCACGTCACGCCGGGCTCCGTTCCGTCAGCGCCATCCTCGCCCTCCTCGGCGCCCTCGTGAGATTCTTCGCGGCCAGACATTTCGCCAATCAGCTCGCCGTCCTCGTCAGTCATAGCCTGGTCATCCTCCATCATGCTGTTCTCCATATCGGCAATGTCTGCGATCGAAAAGGTAACGGTGATTCTGCAGGCCCGAGTATTAGTATTTCCCAAAGCGACGTAGCTATATCCAGGAGCATTGGGGTGCAATTCTCACTTTTCGTTGCCAAAGTTGCGGGTCAGCACAACATCCTGCATGCCGGGAGTGTCCTTGATGTCGAAGGGGCCATTCTCAAGAAAGTCCTTGACGCTGACGGGTAGCGACTCGCCCTCCTTTACACCCGCCTCAAATTCCATCTCGGCGCTAAGTTTTGCGCTCAACTCAGAGTCCACATTGCTGGCAGCTGAATTACGCAGAAGAGAGGTGGAAAAGGCTGAAATTTGCGAGCGGACGGGCACGCGCTGGGCGCGCAAGAGGGTGCTAGCGAAGGTGCTGGGTCTGGCGATGCGGTTGACGGCGCGGGGCGCAGAGCGCGCCAATGCTCGTGTAGCGAACATGTTGACGTTATGAGACAAAAATGAAGAAAAGGAAGAGGTCGAAAAGGTCACAAAGTCAGGAATATTACAAATGGTGAGAGGACGAGGTTGAATACTTCCTAATATGCCAGGTTATTGCACCTGTGACAATAGAATTGCAGTATAGTTGAGTAGACTGATAGCTTTTGGGCCAAAAAAAGTTGCTGGGCTGAGTCATTAGGTAAGCGAAGAAATTCTAGAATTCCATTGCCCCACTGCCAGGATCCCTTGTCGGTCTTTTGCATACTGACCCACCAAGTGGTGTACTTAGTACTTGGCTGCTTGGGAAGGACTGTAAATCAATCACATGCATCGATTTTCGATTTTTAAGTACTATACAACAAGTGATACCTCATCGGAAATGTAATCATTCGTGCGCAATTCGATACATTGGGCAACAGCTTTGCCGCGTACTACGGCTGCTCAGACAATTGAATATCTATCCTGGTAGGCACAGAGCCCATGAAGAGAGCCACAGTATTGATAAGTGTGGAATAGAAATCCTTGGAATGGGTTGCTGCCCGGTCTTGCCGTACGTCTTCGCAACTTCAATCTGCCAGCAGCTGTTCGCATGACATCGGCCCCTTCGTGCTCTTTGCGATCTCTGTCCGCAGATGGCATTATGCTCGCGAATATCGAGGTGTATGAGCATATTGGGACTTGGCCGCAGCCTCGTCCCTGTAGGGTATGCCCATCGTCTACTTGGTGCCATCTGTCTTATCATGTTAATTATCGCAACTGCCAAACATTCCGTAGCCTTCAACATACACACATATCATATCTGACATCAGGATCGTCTCCTAAACCTTGCAGACTGAGCACACTTTGATGTGGGTCGTGGAGCTACACTTGGCTGGAGAGTGTCAGTCGTCTTCGTGGTTGCTGATGAGCCGGAATCATCCACTATGACGAGGATGAGCCAACAGCCAGGGGGAAAGTACACTATCTACAAAGTGGTCCGCACATACCTTGAGGGCAGCTCGAAAGTCAAAAAAATGAAGACTTGCTATGCCGAGCCTCAAGTCACGCCCCCTAATCAATGACAGCACTTCGCTTGGTTATGCCAGATTCTCGCGAATTGCAGCAGATCAGCGGCGAACCTAGCCGCTTTCCATAATGTCTCGTTTGTTGACTACAACCGTCGTTTCGTGCAAATATACCTTCCATTTCGTCTACCTGCTGCGAAAAAAAGGCCGATATCCATCATTTACCCCGCTCACGACCCGAGCGCGGACCCTACTTAAGGGCTTGTTTGATGGTTGCTCTTCTTCCAGCTAAGTAATATGGCATGTCTAGCACTCTATAGCGGAGATGCTATAAAGTCAAAAGCGAGAGGCATTCACGCGGTCCCATGTCGTGCGATCGTGAACGCTCAGAAGTTTGTTGCGAGTTTCATAACAGGCGGATATGAGGGAGCGGAAGACAACCCGAAGTCGATCAACAGCTGAGACGAGACCCAGCTTAACTTAGCTCAGCGACTCTCCACTAGGTCCCCCTCTTATATTCGGATAGCTGCCTATCTCATACAAATAGGTCTCAACAGGAGACAGACGATAACTTGGGGACCTTTCTGCCCCACGGAGCGCATTTGCGTTAGCCTCGTCATACGACACACTGTATTCATAAGACCACGAACAGAGTCCCCCGGCTCTGGGGCCAGACAGGTGCGTTGGAATCTAGCCCAGGTGGTTGGCCCCGAATAATCAGCACCATCCAAGGAGCCGTGCTTTGATTTCTGAACTTCGGTCATCAGCTCGGCGAACCGGCGGGAAATGTCGGGCATCTCGGAAGGTCACCGTCCCCACTAGGAAAAGTAATCGGGCCCCATGGTCGACAATTTCAGGTTGTCCGTAGCTCATCAGCCTGATTGCACCGGGAACCTTGTAAGGATGTGATGATTCGAGACCAGTCATATGTGGTTAACCGAAACCCGTCAAATCCAAGACCCAGACATACTGAGTAGCGTCCCACGATGCTCAACGGGATGATGGGACAAGACGATGACCTAGGTGGCTCAAAGCCGGGTATCATTGAGAAGAGTCGCGAGCAAGGCGATTAAAAATCGATGTGACAGTGTCACTGAGCACTGGGCGGGAATGCGGAGGGCCTGACTTCTCCAGTGTTGGTTAAACGAATCCAAGATAAGGAGGCCAATCCACCCCAAGACCCTTCCCAGTTGCTCAGTGCATTGATGTTCTCTTGTGTCGACAGATCCGGCATGTCTTGTGCGAGAATGGTCAGCATTGGGTGTTTGAGTATGCAGCAGGGTGGAATTTACAAAAGCCGTTTTTCTGTTCCTTCTCGAGGGCTTGAATCTTCATCTTAAGCATATCCTCCCTAGCGCTTGGTCCCCTGCCAGGCCGGCGCGCCTTCTTGATGGCACTATACTCCTCATCATCTTGGCGGACAAATCTGATACAATGTTAGAAAGGAATGAAAGTGCTTTGGAAGGTGTGCGTTGCCCACTGGTTGATGGCATTTTGGATCTTCTCTAAATCCAAGGGTCTGTTCTCATTCTCCTGGGCAACCTTTTGGAAGTAGGTGACTCTTGCGACTAAGCGGAAGCTCCAATGTCAGCCTGAAGTCAATATCGGATTGGTTAAGGGAAACAGACTCAGAGGCTTGTCGTGCTTCTTTCTGGCGGCGATGAGTTTCTCGAGGCGGTCATCACGAACTTGAGCTTTGTGCAGCCGCTTAGAGTCGCGGGAGAACTCGTGCAAAGCGTCAATTGCGCCGTGTCTCTTTTTGGCAATCTGCTTCCGGGTGCGTTCGAGTGTTTTAGGCATCCTTCTTTCGTTGCAAAGAAATCTCGCTTAGCGTCTGGAGATTTGCGGTTTTACAATTAATTGTTGGTGAGCGTTCTCAAAATCCGATCGCTTATTTGCAGGATACTGATAGAACAGGTTGTGTTCGACTTTTTTTCAGTTAGCCGAGCGGGAGTGTCTCGATGCTCAGACTACTTGCAGGTACAGCATGCTGATAGCCTTTCTGGAACTGAGGTAAGAGCAGGGGACCCTTGAAAGTGATGTGGGCATATGGCAGGGTTACTCCTGCAGTCAAGAAGCCAATAAGGTCGACGTTGCTAGGGAAAACGTGGAGAGCAGCAGAGTCGTGCTAAATGCTAGCTGAAATAGGAAATAAGCTTGAATTAATACCAGGTAAATTCAAGGCACGTCGCGGTCCACGGGTAGGGAAGGCACAGGTACCGCAGACGCGCCTGCTTCTTTGAAAGTCTCGGCCGTGGAAAGTCCCACTTTGTATTCGCATCTTTGATTGATCGCGGGGACAACTTGGATTCCCTCGCGTCTGCTTTCTGATTATCATCTTCGAAGATTGCCATCTTGCTTGGTCCCGACTGTCCGGTGTGAGGTTGGGTTCTTTTTCGCATAGTTCCGCCTCCATCACAGGTGGTCTGTCCGAATCGTACAACACAACACGAGTTCTGCGCCCTCTGCTTTCCGTCGTCGAAACCCCCCGACCAGCAAGTCTCGGACCAGCGCAAGCTGAGCACAACTTCAAATTGCCTTTTGTATCGAATCTGTACTATCCGATATTCATTCATCCTTCGCATATGGCCTAGCTGGACGTTCCGCCTGCTACCGTCGACCGTCTCGCACCAATTCTCTCAGCCAGACCATCCTGAGACCCTTCCTCCGTTGGTGAAGGGTCACGATGGGTATTCAAGGTAAAGCCTATCTACCCTAAGATGGCCCATATCGACAACGTGTATTGGCTCACACCAGTCTGACACCTCACTCCTAGGGCTTCTTCCTCTGCTCAAGTCAATTCAGAGGCCGACCGAGCTCAGAAAATTCTCTGGCGAGACTCTGGGCGTTGATGCCTATGGATGGCTGCACCGAGGTGCGGTCGGCTGCGCCATCGAGCTTGCTCAGGGCAAGCCTACCAGGAGGTATGGCCTTTGCATCCTTCAGCTATCATCTTTCCATTAGTTTTGTCCGGCCCCTCTGATATAGGTCTAGATACGTCGACTTCGCCATGCACCGTGTCCGCATGGTCAAGCATTTTGGGGTCACCCCTTACCTGGTCTTTGACGGCGACTTCCTGCCGAGCAAGGCTCGCACCGAGGATTCTCGCGCTAAACGCCGTGAGAATTGTCAGAAGGCTGGTCTGGAATTGCTCAAGGCAGGCAAGCCCTCGCAAGCTCAGCTCGAGTTGCAGAAGGCAATTGACGTAACTCCCGAAATGGCCAGACACCTGATCGAGGAACTCAAGAAGGAGGGCGTCCCTTATGTTGTTGCACCCTACGAAGCCGATGCTCAACTTGTCTATCTCGAACGCCATGGGCTTACCAATGGCAGCATCTCCGAAGATTCTGATCTGTTAGTCTTCGGTGCCAAACGCCTACTCACCAAGATGGACCAGCATGGCCAGTGCATCGAGATCAATCGCAGTCAGTTCTGTGCCGTTCGCGAAATCTCATTAACCGGGTGGTCCGACGAGCAATTTCGCCAGATGGCGATCTTCAGTGGATGCGATTATCTTGAAAGCATCGGCAACATGGGATTGAAGACATCTTACCGCATGATGCGCAAATACAAAACACCGGAACGCGTCATTCGCATGCTACAATTCGATGGCAAATTCCGCGTCTCCGAGAATTATTTAGCACAGTACAAACAGGCCGAGTTGACTTTCATACACCAACGCGTTTTCTGTCCTTTAAAACAGGAACTTGTTCTTCTGACCGAACCAGACCCTTCGTCGCAATTGGATGTTGAGGAGATGGCCTACATTGGAGCGCGCGTGGATCCGGATCTAGCCAGGGCCATCGCCGTTGGGGACGTCAATCCCATCACCAAAGAGCGCATTGTCCTTGTCGCTTTGCCAGAAAAGAGAAGATTACACGCTTCCTTGGCAACAAAGGCTGAGGCTGCGACATCCGATCGGGATAGATCCGCACCAGAGAAGCCCATCAATTCATACTTCAAGGACAATAGGCGCATTCCCATGGGAGAGATGGACAGAAATTGTTTCTCGGTCGATCCCGAAAGAGTGGCGGCTCTTACTCAGAACGGGTTGACCCCGCGCGTCTTTCCCTTGCCTCGACCGTATCTCGACGATGCCGGCGTGTCTTCTGCTCCACGCCCATACACAGGATCAAACACATCTCGCCGTCGCACCGAACCAATCTTTAGGACACTTCGAGACCTTGATCCTACCTCTGAGTCGTCGACAAACCGCCGGGGAACACAGGGCACAGCAAGACGCATTTCAGATGCAGAAGCTAGACCACCCAAGAAGGCACGGCTTTGTGAACATGAAAATGGAAAAGGAAATGACCTAGCTGATGGGCAAGCTGAGAAGAGCAAATTCTTTCAACCTAAAGATGACGTCCATCTCATGTCAGATGACTCGATTGAGGAGGCTCTGGCCAGTCTGCCCGACCTAGGTGACGGGTGGAAGAGAGCAAGGTTTTCCAGAACACAGCAAAACTTGCAAATCTTCCAAGACGAGGCCCCGGCTGTAGAGTCGAAGACATCCGCTGATTCAACAGCAAAGAATGACGACCTGGTCGCACAGGATTCAGTGCAAGACCCATGTCCAAATCGCAACACACAAGACGAATCGAACCAAATGACGAGTGACGTAGCTGGAGAGGCGTCTAGCAAGTCATTGCGTAAAGTACTTGGGCAATTCTCGTACACGCCGGGCCTGTCCAAACCCGTGAACAACACGAGAACGGCCTATGGGCTGCCCACACCAGCATCGAGTGTCCAGGCTGCAAGGATGAGATCGCACCCTTCGACACCAATTGAGACGCCCTTGCGCACCCCGCTACAACGCATGGGGGCCGTGGCTTTGCAACGAAACAGTCCCAGCGTCACGCCAGTGGGCAAGGTTCGAAAGCCGATTGTGCCAAAGCGACCGAGCTTGGCGGAATCGCTCGATCACTTTCCGCTCAACCCATCCTTTGTGCCCCTCCCGAAAGTCGACATGGAAGAGGTCGAGGCGCTGAACAAGGCTGGTGGCAGTGAGGATCTGATCATCCACGATAGCGACGAGGAGAACGAGCCACCAACTGAGATATTAAAAACCAAGTCAAGCTCAGGCGACCGGCTGAACCTCTCGAGATTTCTATACTCTTGAGATGGCGTGGAGATGTACAGCTCCACGACTACGATATGTGTACCATTATTTGAAGATCAGGGATGCGGGCGCCTTATTTTGCATTGTTTGCATTCGGTAATTGGTTTGTCGGAAGAGCATAGCGCAAGGAGTCTTCATGAGTGGCTGCCCGAGTAGAGATGAAATCAGTATTGTATATAATAGGTCGAAATTGGCAGGCGTTTGCGGAGCATGACGGCCAAGATAAGAGAACTCTTGAATGGAACATGCAAAAGAGGGCATGATAGGCGGTGAGGCTTGAATGATTTGGGAATAATGGGCTACAGAAGCCTCGCAACATCGATAGTGTTCAGCAGGCGCATATTGCTGATCGGCGTGGTGTCTCTTAGTGACTGCGTGCCGCTATTCAAGGTATCAGTAGAAGTGATATTGTGGCAAGAAGCCCTGCCGGGTATTTGTCTACATTTTTGTGTGAACTCTCGTATGTCTTTCACCACCTCTTTGGAGCTGATGCGCCGCCGGACGTGAAAGTCCTCGTATGGATGGCGGCCTGCGACCTCTCTCTCTCCAGCTTGGCAAGTCCTATCCTGTCCGTCATTGGGGTGGCTGCAATGATGTCGTCGAATTCGTCGTCTTCATCTTCACCGTTGTCAGAATCTGGTGTCGCTTCATCGTCCACTTTCCACTTTTGATGCTGCTGCTGAGGTCTCGGTATCGTCTCTGGCCGCTTCTTATCCGCCTCGGGATTGACAAAAGTTTTGGATGCAAGGACTTTCCGCCGTATCTCTTCCATAGCAGCGTCGTCGTCACTGTCGTCTGATATCGCGAAGGGGTCCTTGTCCTCTTCGCCGGCCTCAGCTGGGGTTGGGTCTGGTTTTTGGCCGAGCCAGATGCCATCGATACTGTCTTCTTCGTTCTCGCTGTCTTCATCATCCTCGTCACTATCACGCTCGTCGTCCTCAGCTTCATCCCCTTCCTCGTCAGACTCCGCCATGGCCATGTGGTTGGTATTGCCCTTGGTCCACATATCATCCCCGCTCCCCACCTCGCGACTGTCCGCATACTCCTTCTCTAACCGCTCCATCCACTCCTCTTGCGTCCTCTTGACTGCTGCCTCATCCTCGCAAGCCGCGTACCGCCTCAACAACTGCGCATTGATCTTCAAGAACGCCTTGCCGTAGCTGAACGGCTCGAGCACCATCTCGGCCCAGTCCAAATGCCCACAAATGGCAAACGCGGCAGCCAGGGCCTCGGCGCAATTCAAACGCCACGGCTTGCCGTAATTGACCGTGTTGGCAGCGACCAGGTAAGGCAAAAGCCGCTCGCACTTGCCGCCGACCTTGTTCCACTGCACCTCGCCGGTGCGGGCCCAGCTGCACTCGACGACGGCGGCGCCATAAGTGTCGAGCAAGTCTTTGTCGGCGGGCGAGATTGTATGCTTGCCGTTGGGGGTGATGATGACGCCGCTATGGCGCTGGCCCAGGTGCAGGTCACGCATGAGACCAGCGCGCATGAGCTTTTTGCCGGAGCAGCGCTTTGGGTCGCAATGACCTAAGTCCCAACAGGCAGCTTTAAATGGAGGTTTAGGACGACCGGACATATGGCTGGTCGAGGATGCAGGATCGGAAGCGACTTGATTGTCTTCATCTCTGTGCTTGGGAGGGCCGTTGCGTTTCGCGTCCTTGGGATGGACGCTGAAGGTCTTCTTGCTTCGGGGATCTTTCTTATGGCGCACCATGGTTACGGAGGTATTGAATTTGTGGTGACTGCAGGAAGACGTGTATCGTATATGGTTTGTGAATAGTAGCAGAAGCTACCCTTAATATGGTGGATGTGAGTGCTTCTCTTGCTGGCCTGTGGACGAGTGGAAGGCCTCTATCATACTAGGTGAATTTTTGGAGGGGGTCGAGGGGCAACTTTGGCCAACCTCGAAGCCAGGGGAACGGTTTCGATCAAGCACTCTGGCGACAGGGGTACTGGTACTAAGGTACCTTGAGCTGGCAATTTCCCCTCGTCTCCCAGGCGGGAGGCTCACCTGCAGCCATTGATGGATGCAGGTAGTTTGCTCCTTGGCTAGGCTGATGCCGTAAGAAGGTTCGTGGGAACGAACAGCTTACACATTCCAACCCAGCCTCACCCCGTCGATCTCCGCAACACTGTCACCATTGCCCTCACAAGTTATAATTCTTTGTTACACACACGTCTACAGTGTGCGCTGGATCTAGCGACATAGCTGACCAACAAAAGCCAACGATCGCCTCGAATCATAGGAGCGGCTATCCCGGCTTAGCTGGCGATCGACATCGACCACACGAGTGCAGTTTTGGACAGCTAGTCACCCACTGGCTCAAAGGGTGCCATTCATCACGCCCCAGGGAGTAGACAGTTGAGAGCTCCAGCATTTCAATCTTGACAAGCAGCAGACCGTCACGATGGAGGCGGCCAGCGCAAGGGCGGCCGCCCGCGATCCATGGGGAGGATGGGGCGGCAATGCTCCCTCACAACTCCAGCGCTTCATCCAGGCCGCCTGCAGCCCGGAGAACTACGAGCCCAACCTAGCCCTGAACCTCGAGATCGCCGACCTGATCAATTCCAAGAAAGGTAGCGCCCCTCGCGAGGCCGCCGTGGCTATTGTCAACTACATCAACCACCGCAACCCCAATGTATCTCTACTCGCTCTGAACCTGCTCGATATCTGCGTCAAGAACTGTGGCTACCCCTTCCAGCTGCAGATCGGCACCAAAGAGTTTCTCAACGAGCTCGTCCGCCGCTTCCCAGAGCGCCCGCCGATCCGCTTCAGCAGAGTACAGATGAAAATCCTCGAGGCTATAGAAGAATGGCGCAGCACCATCTGCGAGACGAGCAGGTACAAGGAGGACTTGGGCTTCATCAGGGATATGCATAGATTGTTGAGTTACAAGGGCTATACTTTTCCCGAAGTGAGGAAAGACGATGCCGCCGTGCTGAATCCAAGTGATGTGAGCTCCTAGGCCTATCCAGTCCCCTTTGGGAGATTTCATCCTGCTAACTTGCTTTAGAACCTCAAGTCAGCTGAAGAAATGGAGGAGGAAGAACGCGAGGCACAGTCGGCAAAGTTACAAGAACTGATTCGACGCGGGCAACCCGAGGACCTGCAAGAGGCGAATCGTCTAATGAAGATCATGGCTGGGTACGACACAAGGTCAAAAGTCGACTATCGCGCAAAAGCTGCCGAAGATGTCTCTAAGATCCAGGCCAAGGCAAAACTGCTTGAGGAGAGATTGGCTGAATTCAAGCCTGGCGACAACATGACAGATAACGATGTTTTTGCTGAGCTTGCATCGTCCCTCCAGAATGCCCAGCCCAAAATCCAGAAAATGTGTGAAGAGGAGTCTGATGATCACGAGGCTGTGGCCAAACTCTTTGAGATTAACGACAGCATACACCGGACTGTTGAGCGGTACAAGTTGATGAAGAAGGGGGACTGGGAAGGTGCCTCAAAGATTGCCAAGGGAGAACATGTGGCTTCAAGCGCCGCCGTCAAGAGCGCCGCACAGGAACTCAACTTGATTGACTTTGACGGCGATGCCGGGGCTAATGGATCTGGTAGTGGCATTGCAGATTCGAGTGGTATAAGCCAGGCGCAACCAGGTGGTCTGGAGGACGACTTGTTGGGCTTGTCTATCGGGGAATCAGAAGGCGGCAGCAGTTTTGGCCAGACAGGAGGTATTTCCCTGGGATTCGGCAACAACACCAGTGAGTGACAGCGACTATTCTTCTTTGACAGTCATCGGCTAACTTGGATACTCCAGATATCCCTGGACCAGCCTTGCTGTCTTCGATGACACAAGACAACAGTGCTAAGGGTGCTTTGTTGACATCTACGCCACCACCACCATCATTCTCTGCCTTTTCCTCCTTCACCTCAGGACCGTCCTCGTCAAAGAACACCCCTCAGCCGCCAAACTATCAGTCGTCTGCATTCAAGCCTCCAGCAGCACCGGCATCCGACCCCTTTGCCGCTCTCGCCTCATCAAACCTGACTCAACCAGCGTCTCCAGCTCCAGCAACGCAAAGCAACGACGACGACGAATGGAACTTTGCATCAGCTCTACCCACAGAGGTATCTGCTGCGCTGCCACGGGAGCACAAGGTAGTTGTCAGTAACACGAGCCTGAAAATCGACCTGCTAGCGAATCGAGCAACGGGCACTGCGAACAGCATTCACCTTCTGTTCGCCTTCAGCAACAACACTGCACAGCCAATCAGCGAGGTGCACTTCCAATTAGCTGTCACAAAGGTTCGTCCATGCTCGAAATAGCCCAACAAAGAGTCATTACTAACTGGAGGCCAGGGCTATGAGTCTCAACTGAAGCCTCAGACAGGGCGTTCGCTAGAAGCTAAACAGAGCCGTGGCATTACGCAGACCATTGAGATTTGGCACTCAGCAGACAGGACCAAAAAGGTCGAGTCCGTCAAGCTGAGGTGGAGGGTTGCCTATAAAGTTGGAGGTGAAATGAAGAGTGAGACGGGCGAAATTCCAGAGTTTAGTATTGCGTAGCATGGCAATTTTGAAAAGCGTAGATCAGTTTCCCCTCCTAATACCACAAAATTGTTGAAGAGTACGGAGGATGTCGAACAGAGCGAATGGTTCTGAGAATTGTCGGGGGTTCACGGAGGAGCAGTACAGAATTAAATCTCTCTGTTGACTGCCATATAAAATTTCTGCAATTTCTGAGTGATAGAACTACGGTGTTCTGTCTTGAAGGTTTTCTGTTTTTTTTTTTTTTGGACATTTCTAACCAATGAGCTACTCTTTGGAGATGCGTTCAAGCGGTCGTAGTCACTGTACAGCGTGGCTCAAAGTACTGGGGCGAGAGGAGTATACAATACTAGAAGGTTGGTCAATTTCCTGGTATCTAAATAGAGAGACTTATGCGAACAGAGCAGCAAGCTTCGCAAGTCGAGCATAATTGTCATGGCGCGACTTCAATTCCTAGCACCGCCCCCTTTCCCCAATATCCTCTTTAAGTGCATATCTTATCGCCGCCTCTTCTGCCCAGAGAAATGCGGCTTCAGATACGAGTACCTAAGTGACTTTCATGCGCAGTGTCGCTCCAACAACAGCTTCAGTCACATTTAGAATTCACTGCAACGAGACCACGGAAGGACTTTCACTTCCTGCCTTCCTCTCATAAGCCAGACCTCCTCGAGAAGCGCAGAGGTGGCTGACTTGGGTCTTCTGCTCGGCTTTGACAGCCCCGGGAGTCCTGTTTCAATCTTCCCCATCTCTTCGCGATTGCTCAACAGTCGCCCTCATTCCCGCTCAGTCCACTGCTTTACCATACATTTTTTCTTCTTTTGAATATGGGTTCCGAAAGTAGCTTCTCGAGGCGAGAACGGTTTCAAGACCGAGACGACGATCACGATCGCGATCGCGATCGCCGAAGACGCCGCTCTAGAAGCTCTGACCGCAGGCGACGCACATCACGCGACAATAAGGACAGACGCGATCGCAAAGTCAGAGATGCACATTCGCCAGGAGAGGATTCGTATAAGGGTCGACGACGCCGACACTCGGACGACGACATCGAAGAAAGGGAGCGAGATTACAAGCGAAGGCATAGGCGGAGACGTTCAAGATCACCTGCAAACGCGGATGGTTCAGAGGAGCGTGGGCATCGTCACAGGGATCACCAGGCCTCTGGCTTCGAAGAGGAGGATTCGAAGCATAAGCAGGTGGCAGTGAGGCGAAGTGGGCCTCTCCCGTCACAAGCCGATTCCTTCGCTGTCCAAAACGGCGAAGAGATCGAGAAGCCCAAAGAGAAGCCCAATTTTGGCACTACGGGCCACCTCGCGGCGGCCTCCAACTCGATCGAGCAAGCAGATGGGACCAAAATCATTCTAAAGTATCATGAGCCGCCCGAGGCACGCAAGCCTCCCCCCCGCGACCAGTGGAAGCTCTTTGTATTCAAGGGTCAGGATGTTGTGGACACCATCGATCTCAGCAATCGGAGTTGCTGGCTTGTTGGACGAGAGTCAGCAGTAGTGGATCTGCCAGCTGAACACCCCAGCATCAGTAAACAACATGCTGTGATGCAGTTCCGGTACACGGAGAAACGAAACGAGTTTGGCGACAAGATTGGCAAGGTCAAGCTCTATCTCTTGGACCTGGAGAGCGCAAATGGCACACAACTCAATGGCGAAGTCGTACCTGATCGAAGATATCTCGAACTACGACCAAAAGATGTCGTCAAATTTGGGGACTCTTCAAGAGAGTATGTTATCATTCTCTCCAGAGATTGATTGGGTCAACTAGTTGGCCTGGTCCGGTTCAGCATGTTAAAAGAAACCCAATCGATATCTCGATTTCCGAACCTCAACTCGTTGCACGCGGTGAGCGGCTTCTGACTGGTCATCTCGTGATCAAGCAAGGAGGCGGGTGGGTAGGTACCCTGCTTGAATGCACCAACATCACGCAAAATTATTCGGCTGCTCTCTTTAGTTACGAGAGTCCCGGTGCACAACCGATCCCATATGAACACCTCCAGATGCGTGACGCTGCCCCAACTGTGGGCATACCGTAAAAAGTAACCCTCTAGCTCGACTCCAGCTGTGACAACCGCCATTACGGCTACTTACCGAGACACAAGGCAGGGTGAGCTGACAATCTGGGCTACTTGTCTTTGGGCCATCACTTGGTCTGCACCTCCCAATATGCCTCGTCTGATGAGGCCAAGAAACACAGGGCAGTCTCACGCGCGTTTGTCTACCGAATAGGCTTTGAATTATAGTCTATCGTGTCTTGCCCGACTTCGCAGCCCTGGGCGTAGTCTGTTTTCAGCTATGACAAATGTAGCGACCTACACCTATACGGGCAAACACAAGATGATCAGGCCACAGCAGCAAGACAGTATGCGGCTGTGATAGTGCAGTATTCAGATTGCGTCACGATATTGTGGCAGCAGCAGCCCGCCTTAGGCCCTTTTCGAGTAGATATTCGTGGTCCGCTTGAGTCGCGGGCTGTCAAGTGCATCACGAACTGGTTGGTCTCGTGCAGATTGGTGTGAGCGTCAAGCTTCGGTACCTAAAACGGTCAAGTAAAGGGGAAGGTGATGTCTCGCGTGAGGGCATACGGGAATGTATATAGGCCATGTGGTTGCTTTATGGCCGGGCTTGTACAGGCCGCGACTCAGGGGCACTCCAATGCAACCACTCCGTAGGTGGCGCCCGGCATTCCCAATCGGTAGGCTAACTAGTCAACCCCGGTCTTTTAACTGTCATGTTCCTCCAGCAAGTATGCTTTGCATATGGTAAGTAGTTCTTCGTTGGCGTTCAAGGAACAGTACCGTAGGCGCACGAAAATACCAAGCAGCAGGGGGGGCGGCGGGAGGCTCAGCAGGCCACTTGCATTTGAAAAGGCAACCACTCCAGAAGGTGTTTGGTCGGGGTTGATGCTTCCCTAGCATGGCGCTTCTGGTGTGTTGACTGCGCCGCGTGATCAGGGAGGTCGCCCTCTTGCAATGCATCACAACTCTCCACAAGGATTCGTTCCCGTGTTATTCTACTTTGATGTTTAAAGTTCTGTGTCACTGCACCAAGGCTTTGGCAGCAATGCATGGTGGAATAGGAGACCTCGCCAAATCTTCATTTCGGTCCAGGCTCAACACTCAACTCACCTTTTGTCGAGATTCTAGATTCTTGTTCGCATACAAGGGCGTCCGTTGTTTCGCGGTTCACCACCAAGAACCCAAACGCTTATGTACTTGTACAAGCACCTACATCCTGGATGGCCAGTCATAAGATCCGTCGTCGTTGCTGTCACACTGCTCACTGGCCCTGAAGTCATTCCGATCTTGATATCGACGGGCACCACATCTTCATAATCTACTACTGTGAAGTACTTGTCTACGAATGCCCACCCAGAAAAAGGAGGCTACCAAGTACATTTGTTGGTTTAGCTGCTGTTCAGATATTTCTCACACAATCCCAAGTACGGGCCGGCACCTATAAGTCGTGGATGCAACGACTGCGCAGGGGCAAAACATATTGAGGCAGACAGGGCATGTTACATTATATACGCCCATGCCCCTGGCTTCTTGCATTCCTTTCTTCGGATCGACGTGCTGGTCAGCCCGACTTTCTTGCCAGGCGCCTCACCCGAGAGAGGCGCATTGAGGGTGTCTCAGAGCTCACCAACAAATCACCTTCAAATAGCCTCTTGATACAAGGTCACATGCGCAGTGCAGCAAGCCTGACGAGGATCATATCCTGCAACTGAGAAATACCTCCTCTCAACGCACACCCGCCCGTCTTTTTCTCCCCCCTTTAGCCCAGAGTCCAACTTTTTTTTCTTCTTTTTATTTTTCACAACACCTCTCGAAAGTTGACAAAGCACCAACCATCCAGCAAAGTCCACAGCCTGTGGTTTCACTCTCGCCTGTCATCTTCGGCGATATCAGCGCGAGGGAAGTGACCTGCTTCTTTTCGCTGCGGAGAGCTGTCACAGGATGGTAAGTCATCTTGTTCTTATTGATTCACCTGCTTTCACTCAAGTACACGCGCTTGCGGTTCGTCGACCTGCAAAATGGACGACTAGCATACCTCAGCCATCCTGCCGTGCGAGGATCGAGTTCCCGCAGATTAAAGATCCGCTACGGCGCGGGCCGTGCTCATCTCGGCGTCAGCGTGCATTGCTGTCAGCACTATCTCTATTTGGCGCTTTTATTGTCTTGTCCGGTCCTCGCTTGCTATGGAAACACCCGCAATCAATTTAGGCTTGCTCGTCATGTTGTTGGACTATAGACGGCGATCGACCCAACATGAGACTGCTTCCACTCCTTCCGTTCCTTTCCCTTGATGATAATCCATACTCCGAGAGTCGGGCAAACCATCGCAATATATATATATATATATATATAAAGTACATGCTACTTGAAAGTCAAAGGGCTTAGTGTCTAACACATACATAGGAAACCCACAACAGAAGAATTGCGCGTTTTGACTTTACACCCGTCTATACCAATCCCCAAGCAAAGGTCGATATCATCCTGATTCACGGTCTCAATGGGCACCCTGAAAAAACTTGGACCTCCCGAGCCACGCACGTGTACTGGCCCACAGACTTACTGCCACAGACTTTGAAGGAAAAGGGCACTCACGCCAACATTTTCGTTTACGGTTACAATGCAGACGTTTTTGCCAACAAAGAAAAGCATCCCAGCCAGAACTTCCTCCACCAACATGGACAGACCATGACCAACTATCTCGCCACGCTCCGGCGGGATAGCAATACCCTGCGAAACCCGATCATCTGGGTTGTCCACAGTCTCGGCGGGCTCGTGCTGAAGAGCGCACTACTGTACTCCGACAGTGTTCGAGAACCGGCCACTGAACACCTTCGCTCCATTTATGTCTCCACGTTTGCCATAGCTTTTTTGGGAACGCCGCACGAGGGCAGCGGAGTGGCGAACTGGGGCACGATGCTTCACGGCATGGTTGGTCATGTTGGCCTTGGCTCGGAGCCTGTCCTCATTCGAACGCTGCGCAAGGACAATGAAACGCTGGACAACCTCAACACCCATTTCCTGAACATTATGCAGAAGTTCGAGGTGGCTCTGGTCTATGAGGCCCACAAGACGAATATGCTGCTCATGGCCAAAGTTGTTGTCCCAAGAAAGTCAGCAGCTCCAAATTGGGGCGGCAAGACGCAGACCTTCTCTATAGAGGCGAATGTGCGTATCAAAAATGTTCATTTCTTGCGATACTTCTTAAGATTCTGTCAGCAAAGCAGATCTCTAAGCCTACCTTGCAGTGCTTTGCGAGTCCTAACATTTTAGCATATAGCATTCCGACATGTGCAAATTCGAGAGCTTCGATGCAGGCGGGTATCGACAACTAACTTCAATCATTGCGAACTGTAAGCCACTGTTCCCTCACTTGGTCTTTGAGCTCGACAGGTCCGAAAGTCATACAGACTGACCAGACAATATCGACAGGGGTCATAAAGTCTCAGGCCTCCATTCTAGTACGCTGGGAAGGAGAAGATGCAAACCGTCGACGCCAGGCACAAGAGAGCATGAATGAGCTGGCAAGATCACTCGGAGCTACGACACTTGACGGTACGTTCTTGTCGCTTGCGGCATACAATCCTTCCAAAGATTCTGGGAGCACGTCTAGGTCAATCCCCTGGAAGACGCGCAAGAAGGTGGGAACACGGTGGCCGAGGGAGCTTCAAATACTCGCTGATCCCGTATGGACGAATGGGCTGATGGAATTTGTCCTCCTTAGTTCAGAAAAGTGGCACTGATGCTGCAGCCCACCCGCGAGACTCGCCACCTCCATCTCCTTTGCCAAATTTGCAGGCCGTGGACCGTCCCCTCTTGACCTCCGATAGCTCTACATCTCGACGTATGAACGATGCCATTTTCTACCATCCTGAGGCTTTCCGTCCCAACTCGTACTTTGTCGGTCGAACAGAGGAAATACAGGAACTTCATGGCATGCTCCAGGATCCCAAGCGCAGGAAAGATGGGACATCAGCTGTGTTAGTGAGGGGTCGGACCGGCGGAGGCAAGACGCATATGGTGCGCCAATATGTCTACGAGTACCGACACCATTATAGTGGAGGTGTTTTCTGGCTGCAGGCACATTCCATTGGCCAACTTGAAGGCGAATTCCTACGTATTTGGCAAATGGTCAACACGGGCACAGTGGAAGCCAGAAATCACGAGGAGCTTACGGACGCGGTGCGTTTGTGGTTTAGCGGCAGGTCGAAATGGTTGATCGTTCTTGACGGGATAATGTTTGATCAAGGGGTCGAGCGCTTCGTACCAGACGCTGCCGATACTTCCTTGATCTTCACGTCTACAAGTCCATCTGTCACGGGCAATCACCACTTTGACAGCCCGCAGATGCTGGAGCTCCCTCCGTTGTCTGTTCTAGAGGCTCAAAAGCTTTTGCTTGAAGAGATGGAGCAGAAACTGCCTTGGTCTCAAGAGGATCTGAAGCAGGCAGCAGAAGTTGTCCGCCTAGTCGACAAATTGCCACTGATGATTCACGTCGTGGCTCAACAGTTGAAGGAAACAAGAGAGCCCCTGTCCGCCTTTCTTAAACGCTATCGGAAGAAACCTCACATACACCGCAAGATCGAGCCATTCGAGCTCGTTTTGGACCGCTTAGATGATAGAGGCGCCAATGCAGCGCTCAATGTCCTCCGCATCCTGGCATTCTTCGATCAGCACACCCCGGTGGAGATGCTAGCACTTGGTAAGTCTGGATAATCTCACTTAATAATGAACTTGATACAGGTAGAATGGCTGTTCAGCACCGCATCATTGCTGACCAGACCCTCTGTAGGTCTCCGAGCCCTCGAGCTCCCCTTCAAGACTGGCGAGGCTGGAACTCATGCGAGACCTACGCTCAACAACACACTCAAGGTCCTTATCGCTTTGGCACTAGTTGAACGTAGCGATAGTTACGACCTGTCTCCCACAAGTTCGCACACCTCTAAGAGAAGCGTTGAGCTGTTCACGCAATCGATGGACACGCTAAAGATTTACAGTGTGATGCAAAGGTATCTGGTTGAATGGATGTCAACCGATGGCACGTCAAAAGGAACGGTCCATGTCTTCTGGCTCCAGAACACGGTTGAAGTCTTTCGAAGGTCGTTGTTGGAGGCCGATACGAGGATCAAGGACAATCCCCGGATCGGCATCCCGGACGACTACCGCCGCTTTAGACTTCATGGCCGAAAGATTTTGGGGCACATCACTCAACACGAGCACGCATTTGTCGAGTTGACTGCTTACCGAAGGGAAATGGAGGCTACTCTGCTATACATCGAGGAGCGATACGAGGCTCTTCAGGAGAGGACGAAGAATAGCAGTTTCACCAAGTCCGGCGAGCCACAGTACTACTCAGTATTTGATCGAGCTAATAGTTTGTCTGAGTCTGACTCTGGCACACTGAGCAGCCAGAGCCATAGCCAGGAGACCGTCTCAACCCCGTTGATGGAAGGGTACACAGGTTTTCACATGTCACCTGTTCAGTACGATCCATCGATCAGTGATTTGCCCTATCCGGTCTTCGACGAGGAGGGGCTACACGACCATCCCGAGCTTGCACCCAAGCGCACAGAGTATAAGAATGCTCCGTCCCTAAGCCAGGCGATGGCGAGCCTAAGAAGCTCAGCCGAGGTCAGCCTTAGTCACGAAATGGCGACCCCTTTTATTCATCGTGCGGCTCGAAGCTCTAGCAAAGACAAGATCTCTGGCTCAAGTGAAGCCGAGCTGGCTCTGATCGAGATTCGCCAAAATTCGCCACGAAGCCCTACGCGCGGCGGAGGCATGGTGCGAGACAAGGGACGGTCAGCGAGCTCCGGAACACGAAATAGGCCCACAGACCTTGTGAGGCTCAGCGAGTACAACTACGCACCACTGTCTCCTGCTGGTCTCACCCCGACAGATGAGAGAAATATGGCGGAATTTTCTCTGGGAGCCGCTGCCTCAGACACTGTGTCACTCGTGGGCAAGATTAAAGAGAACATACCTTTCTTGGGAAGACGGAGGTCGTCATCGAGCTCGACCAGCAGACCAAGTTTCGCAGCTCCGACTAGTGTTCGGAGCTCGCCTGGAATTGGGCAGCATGCTACGATGCCAACATTGCCAGTGCTTTCCGACCGTTCTGCCAAGTCTAGCCCAGGTCAGGGCATCACGCCATTCTCCCTGCCTCGTCTACAGGGTGAGATAGTTTCGAGTTCTAGCCTTCGCCATCCGCAGCCGCCTGGACTACATCAAAACTTTACGGAACCCTATCAGCCCAGCCTCCGCAGGGTTGACTCCTCCAGTCTGGAACCCATGACGATGTCTTTTCCTTCGCCGGAGCAATCGCCTCAGCGGCAGACCTCTGGCGGCGTGTATTATCCTATTGGCACGGATATGACACCGGGAGGCCCAATCTCCGCACTTCCCATGTCACGCGGATCCAGTCGTCAGTCGAGCAATCCGTCACGACTTAGCGGTCGACGTTCTGGCGAGCAGGGTCGTGGTGTTTCTATCCCTCCAGGGAGTGGAGATGGATCACACTATGCTGCAAGCCCGCTATCCAGCCCATTGAGTTCTGAAATTTCCAAATCTCGGCCTGTGAATATGGCGTTAGACGGGCAAGGTAGCAGATCATCTTCGGTATTCATGGAGCCAAGTCCGTCTGTCGACCTACGCTATCTGCAAAGTACAGGGCCACCAGAACTTAGCCTGCGGGCACGACGAGGCTCCAACTCAAGTGCCATGTTCTCAGCAGCTGTTGGAGCCACTGTTGCGATGCCTGAGCCTTATATGCACACCAGAAGAGGCTCCAATTCAAGCGGTATGGTGGCCGGAACCGGCGGCTCATTTCCCGTCACGGCGCCCAGCCCCCACCTCCGCCCCAGACGAGGCTCAATCGCCAGCGAAATCACGATGCCGCCCTTGCCGCCAACACCAGCTCCTGCAAGCCGAAGGCGCCAGAACAGATACTCACGCACTATCAATGCTATCAGGCGCGGTAGCGGTCGAGGACGAGGACGCGCACAGAGCGAGAGCCCTAGTACTCAATTTAGGATGCAGGCCAATGGATCACAGTCTCAACAAGGCAGTCCAGAACCCGCGAGTGAGCCAATGACTAGGGGCGGCTCGGGTGGCATAATGGTTGGAGATGGACATGAGCGACAACTCATTCCTTTTGGGGATGCTACGGCTGAGAACCTTGATGTTGCGTCGCGTAGATTGCGGACGCAGCGGATTGACCGGCAGCCACCGCCACAGATTCCTCCGCGAAGGAGCAGTGCAAGCTCCAGCCGAGGAAGTCACCAAGGCCAGATGAGCCCGCCCGCAATGTCTAGGGGAAATTCGGGGGGTGCCGGCGCCGGCCTGGGCATCCTATCTATCGAGAAGGCAGATGAGACAAAGTGGACCTGATCTAACCGGCTTTATAGTGGTCGAAAGAGGCTTGTAGGATGCTCATATCGGCAGAGCAACGAGGATCGACAGCATCGTCCCGCAGGTTGGAATGTTGAGCTTTGGCTTGGGGAATCGCGCCCAGGAAAGGGTTTTTGTTGCAAGACGAGATACTCGCTGAACGTGATTGGACAGTATGTCCAAATACACAATCACGGAATCTGAAATGGACAGTGTGTCCTGGGCAGCATTTCTATGTTTGCATCATGTACGAGTACGATGGGATCTGGACAAAGATGGGCAAGGGAGAGGTTCGGACGATATATTATTACTCACAGTATTATATAGAAAATCTCTCCCGGGACAGGACTCAGTATTGTTCGCCTATCAAGGCACTTGCTTCAAATTATATGGCTATGCTATTTTCATATGCTGATTGTTGCTTGCGCATCACGTGTAATCGTTACATTTGGTGTGACCGGAGATTGCCACTGGACACAGGACCATCGATAAAATCACACAGGCTTCGATCATAGCACACAGCAAGGCCTCTTCGCAACCTCGTGGCCTTGGGAGAAAGAATGCCCGCGATTTGAAAGCAGTCGAGGTCTGCTGTGCGAGTGTATTAAAATGGACGGCCCCAAGAATTGTGTATTGTTTTTTGAATGACAGATATCCTTGTGGCTTTGCTGGGGAGACTCGGCAGGGTGCTGCCGTCCACTTGGTTCACATTATCTGAGAACATTGGACACCTTGTGCAAAACCACTGGATATGCACCGGACACCCCCATCCCTCCTCTGGCACTCCTTTCGACACGCTTTGCACGACGAGGCCCAGCTCCGGAATCTCAAGATAGACCATCAAGCCGTCACATGGAGCCTCAGGAGTGCCCCCTTCGCAGCGAGGCAACTCGTGACAGTGCGGGTTAATGGTGGCTTTCGTCACCGGTTTAAGCTTGTGTACTATTTTGCGCAAATGCTCGGGCAAATGTACCACACAGAGACGAGGAAGTCTTTTGCTCATTTCTACCGTACGTTGTGGCTGCGCGATAGGTCCACGGAATATTTTGTTTGCGCAAATGATGAGGGACAGTCCAGTCATGGGATCCACACAGGATGTGTCGCGGAAGCTCTGGCGAATTTCGGGGCGGCAAATACAAACATGATCGAGTACCTCTGCAGCAGCGCTGCCTGCTTCGTGGTGAAGTGACCAGTGTTGGACGTCCTCGCCTGCCCGCAAGCAGTACTCCCACTGAGACTTGACATAGCCCGAGGCGATGACGGCCTCGTACAACTGTGAAACCCTTTGTGTCCTGGCTGCCCGATCCTGGGATGTCTTCTCGAATTTATGGTGATTGCTAGGCGGCGCAGTGAGATCACGGTACACTCCCAAGGCTTTGAATACTCTTGATATGATACGGTGAAGGCCCTCCCACAGACAAGAGGGCTCGGATTCGATGGTTAGCAAAATGAGATCCCAGGCTATGTCTTCGAGTTTCTTGTCATAGTCAATCTCCAGACGAGCCGGGTCGAAATCGGGATCCAAGCGGCCACATAGGCCTGCGAGGCCATATACCCGATCGACATCGCGAGTGCTGCTGGCCCCAGACAGGTGCTCTATGAGATCGAGAAGACGGGTTCGCTCGCCTAATCTGAGCTGCTGCCTCAGGGCGACTAACTTCCCCATCCACTCGCCAGCAACAGAGTAGGGCGCTTTCTGGGCGCCTGCAGCCCAGCTTTGGTAGAGTATCTCGAGGTATTGACACTGCAAAAGTTGTTCAAAGTCGACCGCGACGGGACCGTAGACGACACTGGAGGTTTTACCGCAGGCGACCTCTTGCAAGACCCAGACCCTCTGCCAATACTCGGAGCCCTCTGCACGGGTGAGGTGGGTCCATGCGCGGTCGAGACGCTGGCCTGCAGTTGTGCGCATGTCGAGCGGGTTCAGACCAGGGGCGTCGGGAGGTTCAAGGGCCAGAAAGTCGGCCATGACTTTCAGGGCATCGACGCCATCCTCATTCTCACCCAGCCAGGACAGCACATGGGCAGCGCGTGAGTAAATGTTGCCCATGTTTGCGACCTGGACATTAAGTTCCGGGTGCGAGTCCTGGTCAAGACATAGCGAGTCGATCCAGAACCAAGCGGTGTCGGCATTCATCCAGGCACGGCGGAGGAAGAGCCACAGATTGGTATGGAGGTTGCGAGGGAGGCCATTGATGTAGATGGGGTGTTTAGGCGTGGGATCGCCCCATAGATAGGACAGGGCGACATAGTTTGGGCAGGTCTTGTAGGCGCTGTCAAAGTGCTGGAGTGTGCAAGAAATCTGGTTGTCCTCGAGAGTTGGATGGATCTTGATCAGCCTGATCCAGGACTGGCCGGGGAGTGGCCTGTGTTTGTACTCAGTCACTGGTGTTTCACTGGACATGGTCTATCTCTTCTTTTTTTCTCTTCTTCTTCTTCCTCTTCTTCTTTCCTCTGAGGCCGCACACAACAGCGAATGATAGGTGGAGGGGGGAGGGGGTTAAGGGTGGGAGTGGAGGATTGGAAAGGATCAAGGCTGTTGGCCGTAGATGATGGTTTTGAAGGCAAAGAGTGCATCTGGCAATGCAGGTTGGCCTGCGTCAGGTGGGCTGGTTGGGCACTGAGCAAGCATCGTGGCTGTGTTGACAGGCAGTCTCTGACACACCCTGACACTTTGACCGTTGTCGCTTTGAAGGTGTGTTGTCTATCGTTGCCAATAGAGTCAGAGTCTTCAGGTTAAGCGTTGCTCTGCCCCTGCCACTTCCCTGGCCACAAACGCAAGGGAAAGGATCAACAAGGCTGATGAGAAGAGTACGTGGGAAGGAGATCATCATTATCGTCTTCATCGCAGGGTTTGCCGGTGTGAAAGTTTAGGTGAGATGGATAGGGCGTTTTTGTCTCATTCTGATTTTGTTATAAATATTGTCTCCGTTGTGAAAGGTGGAATATATATATATAGAGAGAGAGATATATATATATACCCAGGTACATAACATATACCTACTTCGGTACGTACTGGGCAAAGGTTAGTAAGTCTTGAGCTACCTAGGTAAAGGTAAGTAATCAAGCCAAGTACAAGCAAGTGCCAGTGATAAGGCCATTCGATAGGTAGCTCAAACATACCTACCTAGCCCTGGTAGCCAAGTTGAGAGTTGAGCCACGAATGGACGGGGAAGGGGGAGCCTTCAACCACCTGTGGCTGAGGACAGCAGGGAGCTTGGGCGGGGGGGCGGCGAGTGGTGGTGGTAGTGGTTTGGAGTACCTATCCTGGGGGGAAGGGGAGGGTCTGCTGCTGTTTTGGTGCAGGTGCTTAAGGTACTGGACCCCTGTACCACAGTATAATACAGGGGCCAGGTTAGGCACCTTTTCCAAAATGCAGGTGGGTGAGAGAGAGAGAGAGAGAGAGAGAGTGTGTGTACGAGGCCCTTTATTACAAGTCCAACAAAACCGTCTCACTCTTTTGACCGTGCGGCACACTCAGAAGAGCACACGACAACCTTGCGGCTCTCTCCCTTCCTTTCTGCGCTGCCCTTTTTGTCGCTCTTCCTCTTCCTCAGTCCTCATCCAAGGTGCGTCCAGTCCAATTGGTCCTTCTTCTCGATCTCCTCCATTTCCACCTGGGCTGTCCAGCCTTCTGGTCCGCCATCTCAACATTGGTCAATTAACTCATCGTGCAAGTCATGCACAAGGACGACCAGGGGGCACGGGCATATTTACCTTACCTACTTATCTGACATCTTGGGGCACATTGAATACAGCATACTCACATTACCACCTGCTAGTATCATAGTACTGCCAAACAACGTCCTCACCCGGACGTCCCTTCGCGACTGCTCTCCTCTCCCTTGAGCCTCGCCCGCCCTTGATAACCCCCCAAAGGACGTTGCGTTTCCGTCCAGCATCTCAAGCCCACTCCCCATCCAGCTGTCCCGCGAATCGCCCATCGCATCGCGTCTTGGCACATCTGGTGCCAAATTTCTCGACCTTTTTCGCGATCCACTCCCGACTTCGATCCTCCCTCCCTGAATTATTGCCACCAACCTCCCGCCCGATACGAAACGGCTTCCAACATGTCTTCAGGTTTGACTCGACGTAGGGGCGGCGGTGGTGGAGGTCCTGCAGCCGACGGCGAGAACAGCAACGGGCTGCCTCGCAACAACTCATCCAACAACTTCAAAGACAACGCCCCCGAAACGAGCTACGAGAGCAGCGAAAATGGCCACAAGATTGCCTACGATCCCCGAGACATCAGCGAAAGCGCAGAGAGGAGCAAGCAACCCAAGCTGACCTTGATGGAGGAGGTCCTATTGCTAGGGCTCAAAGACAAACAAGTTCGTCATCCCCTTCTATTTTCCCCCTCTACGGCGCTCCCGGATACACCGAGCTCCCTCGGGTCTGCAAAATAGGTCACTACTGACCTGCCTCCACTCTCAGGGTTACCTCTCTTTCTGGAACGACAACATATCTTATGCCCTTCGCGGCTGTATCGTCATAGAGCTGGCCTTTCGCGGCCGCATCAGCATGCAGAAGGACCCCTCGAGGCGCCGCTTTCCTCTGCCCGATCGCGTCATTGAAGTTATCGATGACACACTGACTGGTGAGGTACTGCTGGATGAAGCTCTAAAAATGATGAAGGCAAGCGAGAAAATGAGTGTCAGCTCTTGGATCGACCTGATGAGTGGTACGTGGCATTTTCAGAGTCCCCTGGGCCCCGCCCAAATATCTCGGGGTTTTCCTGAGGATCTGGTCGCTGACACAATCCTTCAATTACAGGAGAGACTTGGAACCTCATGAAAATTGGCTACCAGCTCAAGCAAGTCCGCGAGCGCCTTGCCAAGGGCCTGGTCGATAAGGGCATTCTGCGCACTGAGAAGCGTAACTTCCTCCTCTTCGATATGGCCACCCACCCTGTGGCCGACGGCGGCGCCAAGGAGGAGATCAGGAGGCGTGTTCGAAATGTTCTCACGCAGCGCACCGTCGTCCTACCCGGCACCCAGTGGCTTCCCGAGAATCTCGAGTTCCGGTACATGCGGACCATTGCCATGGTGTGCGCGGCTTATGCGGCTAATGTCCTCGAAAATGCGCTGTCCACGCTGGGGCATGAGGCTAGGGAAAGGGCGTTCGCCCAGACGGACGAGCTGCTTGCTGAATACAGCCAGTGGCCGTTTGGGAAGAAGGCCACCCAGAATGGAATTGGAGCGAACTTGCCACAAGTCATCTCTGAGGTCAGTGGTGGTGCTCAAGCCCTTGAAGGTGCGCTCTTGCTAACGATCTTCCCTTTCACAGGAAGCAAACAAGGCAAAGGACAAGGAGCTCCAGCTCGAGGTAGTCGCTGCTTGTTTGAGCGTCTTCACTCGCCTCGACTCTCTTTTGTAATTAGGTCAAATAAAGGCCACTGCTCAACATTGCATAATGACACATACTCGGCTCGCTGCTTGGTATACATGAGAGGAAGTTTCCTCGGCACATGGCGCTCGTTGACCCCACGAGCATCTCCTCATGGATGGCGGGTGTCGATCCAGTCAATCGGGACGAGGGAGATAGAGACGGAGGTGGAGACAAGAAACCGGCAGGCGAACTACAAATGAGACCACGGGAGAATCAGGGCGATGTATAACGGTCCAGGATCAGCGGATGCTATTTCAATTCACAACTATTGCAAAATGGCCAGGCGTCTATTCTCTTCTTTTATCACAAATACTCGGGGCGACTTGGTGGGGGGATCCAAAAGGAGGAAAGGACAGGTCATCATTCTGAGCCGTACCGGTTTGCGTGCGCAACGTTAACGGAAAAGGGTGGAGGGTGGGGAGAACAGATCACATCGCCACAATCGGAAATGGCATTGTCAATTTTCTACGTGTAATCATTCGCTTGCATGCAGCAAAAAGTTCGTGTGTTGCATTTGCTGCATGAGAAGTAAGACCATTCTTGGGGTGTAGTAACGTGAAGTTATACACGGAGAGTGCCAGGTAAGACTGAAGTAAGCTGCTATGCATTGCTGAACGAGCCGTGCAAATGCTCTGGAGATGGATTGTGCAGTAGTAGTAGTAGTTGCCTTGGTCGCGCAAACTCAAAGGCTCAGTCTGTACAATTCGATACCAGTGACAGACGTCGGATTTGGGTGTCGGAAAGAATTTTAAGTTTAATATTGAACGCCGCTGACACCAAGATAACCTTTTCCCATTCCACAGCTATGCTGCCGGCCGACTAGGCCTCCTGAACGCCATGATTATAGATCGCGGAACATCCTAGCCAAACGACACATCTGCCTAGTGGACGAGTCGCCCTGGCGATACGTCAAGTGACAAGGACTCATCTCAACCCTCTACTTCCTCTTTCCACCGAAGCCGCCACCTTCAAAGCCCGGTCTAGCCTTCTTCTTGGTCGGGCCCTTTCCCTTGCTCTTCTTCCCGCCCTTGCCTGCCTGCTTCTGCTCTTTGCGTTGGCGAATATTAGCCTCACGCTTCTGCGCCCGTTGCTTTTGCGCGTACTTGACTCCATCAAGACGGTCGTTCCATTCCTTCTCGCTCTTCTTCTTGGTTCTCTCCTTCCTCTTCACAGCCTTCTTCAGCAAAGATTCATCGTTCCGCACTTTCTCACCCTCTGCGCGCTTCCGTGCCGCGAGCCAAGTTTCCTTTTCCAGGACCTCCTTGCGTTTGTCGGCGTCCAGGTTCGCGAGGCGCTTCTTCTGCGCCTCAAGCTTGGCGAGGGCGCCCTTAGGGTCCGAGTTGCCCTTCTTCTTGCCGCTCTTGTCCTTGATGTAGCTAAGGTCCTGACTCATCTGCGTGCCATCCGTAAAGGCCACTCGTCCGAATGAAAAGCTATTCTCCTGCTCGGGTGATCCAGGCGATCCAAAGCTCAGCATGGGCGAGTTGCGAGCGCTGGCCAAAGCCTCCTCGCGCTTCTTGTCCTCTTCGGCCTTTTGCTTCTGCCAAAGTTCCTTCTTGTGTGCCTTGCTCTTGATCTGCTTCTGGCGTCGGGACTCGATGAGTTCCTGGCGGGTGCGGATAGGTGTGCCGTCAGGGCCATCTGCTTTTCGTGCTGCACGAAGGGCCGAAATTTTGGCGGCTAGGCGGGCGCGGAGTTCAGTTGTGTCGGACGGGACCTTAAGCTTCTTACTCGAGGAGGACGGGCGTTCTGTGTTTGGGGCGGCGTCGCTTGCTATGCTGGTGGTGGTGCTTGCAGGCTCTGCAGTAGGATTGTCTGTGGTAGAATCGAAAGTAGGAGAGTCGGGCGTGGATGATTGTGAGGTGCGATTGGCGTCTTCGTCGTCAGCGAGTCCAGATACGTCGATGGGTAGCATGTCTTTGCTCTTGTGCTCCTGTTCACCTGACTCGTCATCCTCCTTAGATGTCACCACGTCGTCTTCAGCTTCCGCCTCTTCGTTATCGTCTATTGCCGCGACGACGTCTTTGTCCATTGGCTTTTTGCTCTTCTTGACAGCCTTATCGGTCTTGCTCGCTTTCTTTTCGGCCTTTTTCTCAGCCTTCTTCTGGAGCTTCGCCAGCTTTTTCTGTTGATGTGCTGACACCTGTTCAGCCGCCGCCTCGTCCTCCTCCTCAGGATTTGATTCGTCAATCTTGGTTTTTTTCTTGGATGGTTCGTCCTCAGCTGCCTTGCGCTTCTTTAGACCCTGACCTGGCAGCTCTCTCTCAATGCCGTCAAGTGCCACTGATTCCTCCTCGTCGTCGTCGTATTCATCATTTTTCTCATCATCGTCTTCGCTCGCCTCCATCTCCTGCGCCTTGCGTTTGTTCCTCGCGCGCTCGTCCAGCACCTCCTTTGCATTGCGATTCAGAGCACTGTCTGGATCCAGCTTGCTTCGCTTGGCGGCACGAGCTTGCTCTTTGGTCTGCTTCTTGCGTTGCCACTGGTTGTCCTACAGTGATGGACATGTGTAAGCGCTTGGAACAGTAGGTGATCAGAGGGATAAGGCGCAAGGGTCAACAACATACGCCCTTGTCTTCTTCTCCGTAATAGAGCTTCGCAGGAATCAGAGACAGGAGGCTGTCGAATGCCTCTGAGTGATCGCGGAGGCGATCCTATGTCGCAGTTCATTTGTCAGTGGCGTTCACTATGAGCTTGGATGCTGACGCAGAGTGCAGTAGGGCATGCAAACCTTCAACGATGTGTCCGCCATCGTGTTTGAAGCTCTCTCAGTCAATTCCTGCCTCGTTAAGTGTGGAGGAAAATCTCAAAGTGAGGGCGGCCTTGCGCTGGGATTCGTTCAACGTTGTGAGTGTGAAGTAGTTAGCAACCCTGGAACTAGAAGCCGTCCTTATTTTTTCGGTGGTGGGAATTTTCGAGGGACGGGATCATCCATGAAATCTTGGCGGTCCCAATTAGGGAAGGCGGTGTACTGACCCTTGTCGGGGTCCCCCCTCCTCCCTTAAAGTTAACGTCGCCCAGGCATTTTTAACGGAGCGCTCTACTTTAAATGCTCCTGTAGATTTTTATTCGATCTCTCTTTAAGCTGACAATATCAATATTGAAAAGAGGAGAGGACATGTCTGTATTTGGAATCTAGTCTATGAACCACCCCCCCAACTCTGACCTGGGTATGCAGATGGTATCTCTCTATGAATACAGGCTATCCATCTACAAATATCTCCGCTGTTCCACGTCTTCATAGAGCTGTATAAGATCGCCCTCTTGGAAGTCGTCGTACTCGTCAAACATCATACCACACTCTATACCCTTCCTGACCTCGGTGACATCGTCTTTGTTTTGTTTGAGAGCAGTCAGTTTTCCTGGAAAGTATAGTCAGTCAGCATGTATATCTAAGAGGCGATGAACTGAAGCCTGCGAGAAGGGTACTGGACAGGGACCAACCTTTGTAAACCTCCTCTCCATCCCGCATCACCCTGTACTGCCCGCCTCTTGTCACCTTGCCATTGGTGACCTTGACGCCCGCAATATTCTTGTACTTCCTTTTGGTGACGTTGATTGGGAAGACTTTCTGCACCTGCGCCTCGGCGATGACACGTTGAGTGTAGATAGGCTCCAGCTGAGCCGCCAACAGGTCCTTGACTGCTTGCACCGTCTCATAAATGATATTGTGATCCAGAATCACCACCCCGGATTGATTTGCTTGCTGCAGAACGTGCGCAGGGATCGCAGAGTTGAAGTTCACAATAGCTCCCTTTGCAGTTGCCATATGGTCCACGTCGCTCTCGTTGATCTGCCCCGGTGAGGCCCTTAGAATGCGCGGACGCACCTCATTGTTCCCGATCTCTTGGATCGCCATGCTCACCGCCTCGACAGAGCCCATCACGTCACCCTTGACAATTATGCTCACGACCTTGGGTCCTACTTCGACGGGTTCGGCTTCGTCTGACTCCTCCGCTTCCTCCATCTTCTTCTTCAGAGCCTCGCGCTCTGCCCTTTCGCGATCTTGAGCCTCTCTTTCGGCGTTTTGTGCCGCCGCAATTGCTCTCTCAGCAATCTCCTGCCTGTAGTCGACCGCCGCCTGGGCTTTCGGCTCGTCCGGTGCCTGCAGCACCATGTCGCCAGCCATAGGCTCACCCTTCCAGCTGCCGTATATCTCAACAGGCGTTCCTGGTCCGGCATCGTCAACATCGACACCAGCCTCATTCCTCATGATCCTGACTCTTGTGTAGGCTGTTCCCGCAGCGATCAAATCGCCTATGCGTAGAGTGCCCCTCTTGACCAGAATCGTAGCTGCCCTGCCGTCAGGCTTGATACTCGCTTCAAGAACCCAGCCCTCCACCATGCCATCAGTCTCGGCGCGCATGTCAAGGACTTCAGATAGCGTCAAGATAGCGTCCTCTAGATCCCTCATACCACGGCCTGTCTTGCCACTTATCGCAACGGCTTGTACATCACCGCCATAGTCCTCAAGCTCGACACCGTTATTGGCAAGGTCTTGCTTGACCATGTCAAGCCGATTAGGAGTATTGTCGATATCAATCTTGTTGATAGCTACAATCATGGGCACTTTGGCACTTTGAGCATGCTTTATGGCTTCAATGGTCTGCGGCTTGACACTGTCATCAACAGCGACGACCAGAACAACAATGTCCGTGACATTGGCACCACGTTGCCGCATGCTCAAGAAAGCAGCATGACCAGGGGTGTCCAAGAAAGTGATGGTCTTGCCCATAGACAATTTAACAGAAAAAGCGCCGATGTGTTGCGTAATGCCACCGAATTCTTGTGCCACGATGGATGATTTTCGCAGCGTGTCCAATATAGTTGTTTTGCCATGGTCGACATGCCCCATAATAGTGACGATAGGTGGTCGAGGAGGCACAGATGAAGGGTCTTCTGGCGGTGGTCGTGGTCGCAGATCAACCTCCTCACCAGACTCGACTGTAGGTTCGAAGCCATATTCCGCAGCAACAAGAGCAGCCGTTTCGCCCGTCATTACACTATCTTGTAAAGTATTTTCAAAACCAAGCTGCTCGAGATCATATAAGAAATTGGCAGGCTTGATACGAAGCGCCTCGGCAAGGTCGTAGACTGTGATGTACTCGGGCAAGCGAATCTTCTTGGGTGCTGCTGCCTCTTCAGCTGCCCTCTCCTCATCCAAACGTTGTTGGCGTTGCTTTCGCTTTGCTCTCGCTTCCTGAAATTCGTCATAATCATGGTCCTCGAAATCGTCATCCTCCTGTGCATTTTGCCTTCGGTCACCCCCATATTTTTTGCGTTTGTTCCCTTTATCTCGAGCAGCGTAGCCATCTGGATCAGAGAAGTTGGCAACGTCTCTTCCACGCCCTCTATGATCTCTGGTCTCTCGGCCAGAGCCCCTCCCGCGACCCCGGGAATCGATCGACCGACCAGAATCCCTTCCGCGTTGTGGGCCATCAGACAAAGGGGTACTTTGATCCGTGATTGGGCTCGGTGCTTGGCTTGATGTTGGAGTAACAGGGCCCTTGTCCCAGTCGTCTGGACCTAGATTGTTCATCTTCTTCGGTTCTGTAGTCGCAGCCTTACTCATGAGTTCAAACTGGTCTTTGGATTTGATGTTCTTGGACAAGTCCAAGGCTTCACGCTGTGTGGCCCCGTGGGATGACCTATTTATCCGATTGGAGGGTTCCAACGTTTTAGAGGCGCCCCAGTCGGGAAAACGATCTCTTCTAGGTAATTGACTATCTCTTCTGGGCTTTTCCTGAGTAATGGCGTTTTGGGCAGAGCCAGGGGGCGCAATCCTGGGCTTTGGCCATTGCTGCTTCGAAGGCAATTTGAATGGGCTCATTGCCTCGAACATGTCATCTTTGGAGCTTCTCCGTCTCAGCTGAGGAAATTCGGCGCCTTGAGGAGGCTTTCGAGTAGGAGGCTTCGTAAATATGGTGTCCAGAATTGGATTGAGGGGTCGATTTCCCGATGCGGGTCGAGATGTAACGTTTTTGGGATTCTTTGCAACGACAGTCTCCGAAGGAGACGAAGCACCTATGCTGTAATTCTGGTCCAAAGTTGAGGCATCCTTCGCCGGATTCTTTGGGGAGTCAGCACTTTGCCCCTTGTCGTTGCTGCCAAAGGGACCGGATGGGACCTTTTCAGGAGTCCAACCACTGGGACCTCCAAATTTGGCCTTCCCGGGAATCCAACCAGCAGGGCCATTAGAGCGAGGAGAAACGACGCTGTGTGAACTCTTTCCCCATGGACTGCTCCGCGATTGATTTGCAGTTGAAACACTGGAAAGAGATGCAGCGTTGATTGCATCAGGCGCCCTTGCCGGGGTCGGAGCCTGATATGTATTGTCCTGTAAAGATCTTTCGGCCAAACGTGAGTGTGGGCCAGTACTCGACGGTGTAGCTGACGAAGAAGCTTCATTTTGTCTTGTTTCGCTAGATGATCCTGTGGCTGATGGGACACTGCTGGCGCCTCCTGCCCAAGCAGGCTTCATTTGGGTGAATGTATTATTGCTTGCTCCTGTCCACGCAGGCGTCATTGGCGTTGTGGGTGTCCTGCCAGCGACGCCCCATGCAGATGTTCCTGTGGCCGGCGGCACTGTCGTTGCCCCTCCCCAAGTAGGCGGTGATGAACTCGATGTTCCGGCTGACTGGCTATTCTTCGAAGAATTTCCCCAAGCAGCATTGGACTGGCCTGGTATTGACGGCGAGCCAAATTTGCCCCAGGCGGCGTAGCCCCTTGCGTTTACTCGGGCGGACCTAGAGAGGACGCTTTGTAATGCTACCCCATATCTTTGCGCTTGCGCGGTCGGGCGCGTTGAATTTATCGCCGATGTCGAAGAGATGGCTCGCGATATCAGAAAAAGGGGAGTCGTCGATATATGCCCGGTGGAGCGCAGTTGCGCCAGGTCATGGTGGTGCTGGCGGCGACATGCTGCGCAGACGTAGAAGCTGCTTTGCTTCTGTATCTCTCATGGCGTCAGTCGTTCGCTCTAATCCAAAAGTCAAAAAACTAGGTACGTACCTTGGCCTGGTTCCTCAACATGCTTGAAAAAAAAAAGAGACAGGTGGCTCCTAATTCGGTGCCATCTGTTCGGGCAAAATATCGAACTTGGGGTGCACAGTCGACGACATCAAAATCGCGAAGGCAACTTTCAAGAATTATTTCGGCGGCAAGGTAAGTGCAGGTGGGAGCCGAGCTGCTAGGGGTTAGGTACCAGGGTCCTTTGGTACGGGGACCTGCAGACGACTTCACCCACGCTGAGCCAGTAGGTGTTTTTCCAGTAACTGACTTGTATACGCCCGAGCTTGCCGAAGGCTAGGGTCAGGGATCCATGTCCAGGGGCAAAAATAGGAAGACCTGAGAGACGTTGCTGGCCACGCGAGCATCTCAACAGCCACGATTTGAACAACTTAACCCAGAGGTTCTTGTCAGCAGATTCTTCACTCGTTTCCATTTCAAAAGGTAATGGCCTTTCAGTGTCACTTGTCTCTGTCCTATCAGTAACTCTATCATCTCCGTCTACCCTCCTCCGGTTACGCATCGCTTCACATTTCTCACTCTCCTGACGCCGCTGCAACAATGGCGCCCTCCAAAAGAAGCACAGTGAAGAAGCCCAAAGCCTCATCGCCAGCCTCATCTACAGAGCCACCGGCCCCCTTCAAGCGCGCCCCGGAAGTATTGGCTCCCCTACTTGCCACCCTCTCACCAAAACACGTTTATATAACCCACATCGACAGCAAACCTGCCGCCTTCAAGCGCAAGATCTTCCTAGTTCCCGTGGTTCTCAATCTCACCATCCTTTTACTCATGGCCTGGCGCGTCTATTATATAGTGCCATGGTATCTCCAATTTGTTCTTGCCGCTCTTGGGCAGCCCAATGAGACCACTCTCACAACATCGGAGCTCTCTTGGCTGGCAATCTCAAAGATCGTCCTGCGGAGAGCCCTCACATTCCTTTTCGACTTCATCCTCTTTGTCTTCGTTTGGCCTTGGCCCGTAGAGTTCTGCCTTGGCAGCACCAACGGGTCCCCGCTATTTTGGCGATGGATGGTCGGCTTCCGTGACAAGGAGATTTATGTTCGACGCAGCCGGTCGACTTGGGACGCGGACGTTCGCAAGGCCGTGAAGGGCGATGATATTCCAGCGCGCACTTTGTTGATGAAAAACATTGGGGATGCCACTGAGTCCATGCTCATCAATGACAAGACGGGCTATCTGACAATGAACAACGAATGGGACCTGGACTGGGCCGCAATGGTGAAGGCGACCAAGATGGTGGACGACAAGAGCGTGGCACTCGAGGCATTTCGACTGGTAGTTGTCATAAACCACAACGATTTTGGTTGGGTGAGCCTGGATCTGAAGGAGCACGATAGCGCGGGAGATGACGAACGTAGAGACCAGGTATTTGCTTTCCGGGATGCGTTGGCTGCAGTGGGCAAGGAGGACTTATTCTATCGCTGGATTGAAATTGTCCAGTTCGAATCTACGCGGCCAGGTGGCTTCAGCCCGGAGAGGCAGGTTGAGACTGCTAAGCAGATCAGGGATCTGTTCTCGGAGCAGGGCATTGATTTTGATGAATTCTGGAAGGAGAGTGTGGACCCCAGGACAGAACTTGCATAGACAACGGTATATACTCCCATAGACAGAACAAGACAGGCCCTTCGCTCTGAAGGCATAGATCGTCTTTCACAATATGCCCTCATGAACAGCATGTCCACTCTGCACAAGTACTGAACAGTCAGCTTTGCGCATGTGGAAAATCCTCAAATTGCGTTACCTGTTGGCTTGAATCACTGGCTCGCTACTCTTGTTCCTCCGAAAGCCATGATGCATTCAACGTTAGCGTGACGACAAGACCCGGTCGGTGGTCCCGTCTTTGTTATGCAATTTGCAGAATGGTGGCCATGTTTGCCGCCCGTGAGTACGGTGTTCCACTGACTAGAACAAAGTCTCGGAGTCAAGAAGCTTACCTTTTGACAGTGATCAAGACTTCTAGCTCGTGTGCATATCTCAAAGGGTCACACAGACAAGGGTCACTGCAAATTTGGTCTGTTCCCTATTCATGCCAAACAGATCCGCCGTGATGAAAATTCGCAAAGGCGGCTAGGACGTTGTGCCAATACCTTGTTGTTAATGAAATATGTAGTCCGGGGTACGAAGAAAACCTGACCGTACCACAGGTGATGCGAACCCTTGAAGTGAGGAAAGCCTCGGGTGATGCCCAATGAAAATGCCAACTAGATCTCATTCCACCGTACGATCCGAAGCGCGCAAGTTCAGCGTTGTCTGCGGCTGCACTTCCTTACTTCTTCTTGCCGCCCTTCTTGGCTGGGGCTTTACCCAGGGCTGCCTCGCGCTTTTTGGCCTCCTTGGCCTCGATCTCCTTACGTTTCTCAGCCTCTCGTTCCTTGCGTTCCTCCTCCTCGGCCTGCAAGTTTGGTCAGTCAGGTCATTGGTAACGCATTTGGGAGGTGTCAGCGGAACATACGTCTCTCACGGCCTTCTGCCGCGCCCGATCCTCTCGAATCTTGGCCAAACGAGCCATGTCGGCCTTGGCCTCGTCTGTTTTACCGGCCAGATGTGCCTTCATGTAACGCTCCTTTGCGGCAGCAGCCTCGGCGGATTCCCTCTCCTTACGAGTCATACCGCCTTTGTCCACGGCCAACTTGGCGACGCCGGCGGCAGCCGCATCAACCTCATCATCGGGCTGTTTGGGAGGAGCAACGGCCTGCTTGCGTGCAGCCTTTGAGTGGTTGGGGTTGGCAGGCATGTTATCGTCCTCAGATTCTTCCTCGGAATCACTTGGAGGCAAGTCGCCAACTTGAACGTTGGCCTTCTTGGCTTTAGCGATGGCAGCTTCCTTCTTAGCCTTCTTCTCGGCGCGGCGTTCCTCACGACTTAACTCCTGGGCTGGAGTGGCCTTGGAGGGGCCGGCTTCGTCTTCGGACTCTTCGTCAGAAGACTCCTCGGAGTCGTCGTCATCGTCAGAGTCATCTTGCTTGCTTGCGTTTGGGTCCCACATGGAGATCTCGTTTCCGTCGGCATCGAGGGGTCGAAGGTTTTTGGAGAAGTGTTTGCCGCCTGTACGGGAGGAAAAGCGCAGTCAGTAAGGAGATGTAGATGCAAGAGCAGCGACAATTTTGGTAGAGCTCACCTCCACGAGTGTACTTCTTGAACTTGCCACCACGGCCACGTGAGCCTGCTCCAGGGCGTCCTGACATTATGGCGGAGTTCTCCTGATTGGATGTCTGTGTTGATGATAGATGAGGCCTCACAGATTGAGACTGTGTTCTTATACAGGATCCAAACAGCAAAAAGACAGTCGTTCCGTCTTTGTGGAAATGCACAAATCCTGTTGAATGTAGAGACGATGGCCTGTATGCAGGTGAAAGGAAAGAAGAGTCATCAGCAACCACAAGAATGAAGCAAGTTCTTGGGCCGTTCTTCACTGCCCCTCGTTCACCCCACCCTGGAACATGGCAGGGTCCAGGGTCCAGAGAGTCTCATGGCACAGGCTAGGCCTGGGAGCTGCAAACAATTAAATTTAGCACTGCTGTGATTGGCAAGCTAAGAAGCGTGTGGATATCTGTACCTAGCTAGGTATCTTTACCAGCCGACTGTACTCTGATGCTGTGAGGAGCGGCTGAATTCTTTGATGGAAAACGCCATACTTCACAGTTCAAAGAGAATGGCAAGTATTTCCTGTCTTTGGAATCTGTTCTGCATATTCTTCTCTTTTTGTAAGAAGAATGCTTGGGTCATTATATCTCAATGTATTCCATGTGTGCATTCTCTCGTACTTAGGTCCCTAGGTTGAGGTACTTATCAGTTGCTTGCATCTGGCCTCATGTCATGGTGCTTCATGAATACTTCCAATATATTGACTTTCATCATTGCCTGTAACCAGTTATATTTATAAGAACAAAAGAGAAACGGGAGATTGTTCAAAATATTGTGAACCAAAGTGGTCTATGTTGTGCGGAATGTTCACCAAATTCAAGGTCTATCTATGCAGGTGCCCTTAGGTCTCCGTCTTGCTTAAGTAAGTGCTCCACTTTTCTAAATGTCAAAACCAAAATTTCGCGACAGCTTCGTCTTCTCCTTCTTTTCTCTTCTCTTCTTCACAACACATATTTCATACCCCCCGTATCCACTCTGGCAATCGCACTTTATCCGTGGCATGTCTTTGGAGGGGAAACGGGGGGTTAGATCGAACTCGTTACCTTACCTTCTGTGCTCGTATTTCCATGTTGGGTATCAGATAAATTTTCAACGAGACATGCGCAGATATCCTCCACATTGTCTATATAGGTATTCCAGCAAATCAACTGCCCGTCACCTTGACTTCTCTTCAGTCCTATTGAATTCTTAAGTCGTACTTTGACACATGTCAAAAAATTCTTTTTTTTTAATTGCTCGCCAGGCGCGCCGTAAGTGTGTATAGCGTCTGAGGTGGTCGCGCTATTGCGGCCTGGCGCTCGAGCTGTGCAGATGAAGTGCGCTTTCATGGCCATCTAATGTTCGCAAGACCGGCCGCACATCTCTCACCTACTGTTCCAAGTATTTATTGTCTATTGATCTGCGAGTTTTTTTGCGAATTCGGAACCCTCCGTACGTCCAACTCCCCCCCCCCTTTTCCTTCCAATATCTGCACTGCGATTAATTTTCTACCTCACCATGGCGGATACGCAGGCCTTCGAGGCTCTTCAGACGAGCTTGGAAAATATTACGATTACACAAGATCTTACAACTTGTGACTGGACAAGTGAACCACCTAACACACGCAGCTCCCATCCGGGATTGGTCCTTGATAAGCCATACGGCAGATCCCTATGGCTCGCAGACCTCGACCTAGGAAAATATCGAGTCTGGTCTCATCCAACTGCCCGAAAACTGCTAGGACGGGGCCCAATAGACCTCGTCAAGATGTCAGCGAAAGTTGCAGCTAGAAATTTGTGCGGCGAAATGAATACAATCCTCGAGAACCTCGACCCAAAGTTTGTCATGCTCATCTGGAGTGTCATCGATAATCCTCAGTAAATAGCACCTGTGATCTCTATTCTTTTGTTACAATTACATGAATATCAAGCTGACACGAGCTAGGAGCCTATCGCTCAGGCAATGGAAGGCAATCCATGCCGCTCTCAAGGAATGTGGCTCTCTCAAAGACCTGAGACGGTACAAGTTGATGAGGATAAGGACCCAGAATCCGGACAAGAAACCGATCAGTGATGATGCGGGGCAAGTAGCCGGTGTGGATAAGCCAGATGACTTGGACGAGCAAGACGGAGACGCGCGCACGCGTACAAAATCAAACACCGAGGACTGGCGGGTAATAAGTGCCTTGTGCGTGCTCGAGTCATCTCGAACGCTCGAACACTTCGAAGTTCAATTTCGCACCGTCAAAACTATTGTGGCTGAAGTGGAACAACACATTTCAACGGCCCTCAAGCGAGTCAAAGACCAGGCGTTGCAGCATTACTCGAAGCAGATTGACAGTCCAGTCCAGGATCTCAGCATTTATGTCGAGCCTCTTCGGCCTTCAGGATTGTTCGAGTTCATCACGCACTTGCGCATCGTCGGCCTCCACTGCAAATTCACACAGCAAGAACTTGATGTCCTGCCTGCGCTCCAGAATCTAGGTGTTCTGGAGGTCATCGAGCCATGGCATGATGGACCGATTTTCCCGCGAGTAACGGACGACATGCTCCAAGCTTGGAGCCTTACAAAGGAGCCATTCCCGAAGCTGACCCTATTGAAAATCCACAGTCAGAAGTATCTCACAACAAAAAGCGCTCAGTACGTGACAAAGTTCCGGCATCTGAAGGTCTTCAGTGTCTGGGGCAAGCGGCGAAACTGGCATATCGAGGACCACGTGCATGAGTGGCGCCTGTGCTGCAGCGAATGCATGTACATCCGACAAGACGCTACCACCCCCCCAAAATGCTTACAATGGGGCGTATCGACTTATCGCCGATTCCAGAGTGGACCAGCAGATCAGATCAGGCTGGGCAAGAATGTATGTCAGGAAACTGTGCCTCTCGTCTCGCTGGGTCTTGGTCTGGACACGCCCCCACCGAAGCAAGCTTTGAGAATTCTGGATCGGGATGAATTGCAAAGATGGCTATATTTCCGACGCCGCGGCGCGCCCGACCGAGGTTGGTATAAGGGCTTCAATGGCTGGTCGCTTTGATGAGCCGTGATGCTCATTAGATTGTGGAGCTCATTGCAGGCACGGTATACTACAACGGGCTCTCAAGCAGCAAGCGAGACGCATCTATCCTCCACAGGTTCGGCCGTCAGCCTGTCTGTATGGCCGTCGTCGCAAAAGAGAAATGGAGAACTGTTGGTTATTGTAGCATGCATCTTGGTAGTCTATCCCTCCCTTTTCGGGAACCTGTAGGTGTAGGAAGCTACGAGCATCTTTGAAGCTTGTACAGTAGGGATGAATGTTAATTTACACAGGCACTTAGTCTACTTTGAACATCTCGACTTGCAATCTCATGGCTCGTAGGACATGATTCGTAATGTAGCTCGCACGCTCTGTACCTACGCTTGCTTTGATTTCAAATATATGAATTTCACGCTATATGGCCAATGTCATTCACTGTACGATGTCTTCGATACATACCCAAGTGCAGGGATTACAACATGGGCTTCAAGTCATCTGCCACCTTGAAAGGGGCCTCTGTCTTCGCCTTGATCTCATCCACCGTTACACCATCAGCAATCTCAATTAGCGTCAGTCCGTGAGAGAAATCGACGTCAAAGACACCCTGTAAATCCTCAAGTCAGTCAAAAAATATGATACGCAGCCTCGCATGCTTGAAAGAAGCAAGTATGGAATGGGGAGAGAGAAAAGGGAAAAGACTTACCAACTCGGTGATAATCCGACTGACGCACGCCCTTCCCGTCAACGGGAAAGCACACTGCTTCATAATCTTTGGCCTTCCCTTCTTATCCGTGTGCTCCATGGTCACCACAACCTTTGTCGCACTTGGGTTGCTCACCAAGTCCATTGCACCGCCAAAACCCTTGACCTTACCGGGCAACATCCAGTTCGCCAAATCGCCCGTCGCAGACACCTGCATGGCGCCCAGGATCGTCAGGTTGATCCGCCCACTCCGGATCATACCAAAGCTCTCCTCGGACCCAAACACCGCCGCGCCAGGCTTCAGCGTCACCGTCTCTTTGCCCGCGTTGATCAAATCCGCATCCTCCTCGCCCTTCCGCGGGTAGGGGCCCAGTCCCAGAATACCGTTTTCGCTTTGCAGTTGGACCTCGACCTCGGGCCCCACGAAGCCCGGTGCCAGCATGGGCATGCCGATACCAAGATTGGCGTACATGCCGTTCTTGAATTCTTTGGCCGCACGGCGCACAATACGCTCGCGCTTCGCCGCGGTGTCGCCTGTCCCGAGGGCTGCCTTGGCCGCTGGGTCACTGTCGTCCTTGGCATAGGTGTGCTTCTCAATATTCTTGGGCGCTGTCGACTGGATCACACGCTTGACGTAAATCCCTGGCAGGTGGACTGCCTCGGGTGCGATCTCGCCCGGCTCGACAATGTGCTCCGCCTCAACAATAGTCATCTTGGCGTTGCGGCCCATGGCGCCGTTAAAGTTGTTCGCCGCAAGACGGAACTGGCAGTTGCCCAGCTTGTCGGCCTTGTAGGCCTTTACGAAGGCGTAATCTCCCGCAATGCTGTGCTCCAGCAGATAGCTCTTCCCGTTGAAAACCTTGACATCCTTGGGGTAACTGAACTGGTCTGGGCTGCCGTCTGGCTTATTCTTCAGCGGCAACTCGCCGGTCTGCACAACCGTGCCGAATGCTGCTGGCGTATAGAATGCCGGCACGCCCTTACCGCCAGCTGCGCACCGCTCCGCCAGCGTACCCTGTGGCGTAAGTTCAAGCTCAACTTCACCAGTGAGGTACATTTGCTCAAAAGTCTTATTCTCGCCGATATAGGATGCAATCATCTTGCGAACCTGCTTGGACTTGAGCAGTTTGCCCAGCCCCGAAGTGTCGGTGCCTGCATTGTTAGAGACCGCGGTGAGGCCGGTGATCTCAGGCTTAGCGTGGACCTCGTCGATGAGTGTGTCAGGCACACCGCAGAGGCCGAAGCCACCACAAAGGAGGGTCGAGTTGGGCTTCATGTCCTTGAGGGCCTCAGAGGCGGAGGGGTAGACCTTGTTGATTTCGGCGCGACGGGAGCTGGCGGAGAAGGCGCGCGCAAATAGGAGGGCGTGCTGGAGATGGTGTGTCAGTCTGTTTTTCCATGAAAGGGGTCTCAGAGAGTTTAGGACACTTACGTTGGAGCCATACTTGGAGTAGGCGCGGAGAGTCCGCATGCAAACACCTGCGGAGGGCATGTTGACGGGGCTTGTTGAGTGCTTTGGGTATAATACAAGAATTGAGGCACGATTCAAGCTTCCTCAATGCGTCAATGTTTATGTTTACCGTAAAACGTCCCCAGCGAGAATCGGAAAGGGAATCACAACGAGCGCGGATCAATGAAGTCGTCGCGGACTTGGCAAAGGGCGAGAGCCGAAACACCGGAAGCTGGCCAAGGCACAATACAGCAGAGGTATGCGAGGGCAATTGGTGTTTTGGAGTAGTAAAGAAGATCACCGTGCCTCCCAGTAGTAGGACGAGAAAGAAAATTGTACAGACAGACAAGCCGACAGTCTCCGAAAAGGTTGAAAGCTTGCCTTCTACTCACGATGAAGACCTCCGTCAATGGCCGAGGGGCCCGGATGGGACCCTTGTTCTTCCCCAGATCCCCTCGGCTGATGACCCGGCTAATAGTTCACACGCCATTTTCCGGGGTAGCCAAGCGCTTCAATGTGCCGTAAGGTATTTCCCGGATGAACGTTTTACACTAGATTTTCCGAACCGCTGCTTCGTACAGAAGAGGTTCCTCTTGCAAAAATAATACGCTAACCAAAGGTCACCCATAGTATACACTCCAACGCGTTGTTACTATGGCTATAGCCAGAGCAAGTATGACAGACGAATTGAATTGTCGCTACAACAAACAAATAAATAAAAGACCGGGGCGCGTTCTAAAAGTTCCAAACCGTTGCCTAACCCTTCCAAACACCGTATCTTCGTGGAGTTGGATGAACACGCCATAGCTCTGATATGTTCCTAGCCCAGACGCGAGCCCTCTTCCACAACCTATGTAATAGTAGTAGTAATGAGCCGCACAAGAAAACACACTTATAACCCCCCTCCCCCCCGAAGACTCCAGTGCAATGATGTAGAAATCGCCGTCTTATCTAGATGGGTGTCCGCGCGATGCAGTGCCTCGAACATGCTGTTTCGACCGCTGTTCGCTGTCATGCTCGTCGCTTGACATGACAGCATTCAATGCGCGAATTCCCCTTTCCTGTTCTGTGCTCCTGGCCAAGGGATATTGCAATGACGAACGCATCACGGCCGGAAGTGCATGTGTATACGACGCTTGTTCGTAAGATGGTGTTGCCCTGCTTCTGTGTCCATGACGAGAATGTGAGGGTATATGATCAGGAAGAGACATGCTGCTTGTTGCCCAGCATGTGAACGGGCATCGTGTTCACTCATGTAGTCGAGCTAATCGACCAAATTCCTCAGCCATCATTTCAGCGACGGCTGCTGTTGTTGCCGGCTGCCGATGCTGTTCCTGGGCTATGAAGGTCCACGCTAAACTTCCACTTGCCTAGTGTGAAGGAGTCAGTGAGTTTCAAAAGCAAGCACTTTGATGAAGGGGAACCTACCATTTGCCAAATTCTCAGCAGTGTCATCAAGTAGTATGACCCGCCTTTTGGTGCAGTATGCCGTCTTGTCCATGATCTCAACCTTGAGTTTGGGATCTGCCAGCTCACTGATCGGCTTCTCAAACATCTCGGACAATGCCTCCACGGCCATCTCCAGATCCTTTTGATTGTCCTCGAATATCTCCGTCAGGTTATTCCTCGCCAAGTAGAAAGCGAAAGCATAAGTCCACTTGAGAGTCTGTCGGCAGGTCTGCAGGGCCTGCGATGCGGCGTTGAGGTACTGTACCTCAATCCAGGACATGCCTGAGGCGGTCTGAAGCTGTACCATCTTCTTCTCCGTCTTTTGGTAAATATCTTTGTCGAGGCGGGCGGACTGCTCGTGGTTGGCATAACGGTTATAGTAGTGCAGGTACCGCTCCAAGGAAACCCTCGACTTAGCTTGGGCATCTCGAGCGTCGCTGCCACTCTTTTCCTCGAAACGATTGCAGTTGTACCAACTCGTTCCGTGCTCCGACCACAATCCCATGCACATCCAGCAGAATTCGTACTTGCATTTTCGGCAAGTCATGTGGTTACAACCACCGTTCTTCTCGATCGTGGAGTTGCACTTGGGACACTCCTTGGTGTTGGCAGAAATCCAGTTTGCTGTTTCACTATCGTCGGCACACTTCTTAAGCCATCTCTTGACCAGCTCACATGGAGCAGGCTGGTGATCAGTGAGTATGCAACCGAAGCAAAAACGGTGTCCGCAAGAACAAGCCACTGTCGGCACAATCTTGTCGAGGTCCTTCTTTTTAATACCACAACCTATAGCATTCTCGCAGTCGGGGGCCGGACACCACTTCAGATGGTCATTATCCTGCACATAGGTCCTGTTGAGCAGTTTCCGGTACCTGTCGTTCAGGTCTTCGGTGACGAGAAGGTCCATCGATTTGGCATCAATAATGCGAGGGCAGCCATCTGAGGGGCACTGAATGCGTGCAGCCTCGCCTTCTTCCTTAACCTTCTGTACGAGGTACTGGCGATAGCAATCTACGCAATAGCGATGACCACACTTCATGGCGAAGGTCTGCAGACCTTCCTCGTCCTCACAGCAAATTTCACACATGAAGCCTGGTACAGCCTCCAAGCGCGGACCATCGTTATTGACGGGCCCGATCCCTGCGGCATCCAAGACCTTCTGAGCTGAGTCCATGTACTCGTCGAGCAGTCTCTCCTTATTCCAGCGGAAGTGACGGAGCAGTACTGCGGCGTCGTCCTTGGGGAGCACGAGAATCATATTGACCTCGTCGACAAGGTCATCCTGTTGCTTCTGGATGTCTTCAGGTTGAAAGACTTTATATGTGATTTCGTACGACACCTTCTTTTTAGGGCTGAAATCGGTCTGGCCGGGTAGATCTGGGTCGGGCTCTTCCTCGAAATCGAAGCCTGTGAAGTCCACATAGAGTCAGTCACGAGCGTCCATGAAATCGATCGACAAGAGAGCAGGGAGTGGGCCAGAGTAGTGCCACACCAAACATACCATCATCGCCGGAGTTGTTGTCACTGTCGTCCTGGAGGAGGTCCTCGTCGCTGGACAGATTGGAGAGCATATCATCGTCCGAGTCCATGTTGGTAGAGGCAGTGGTCAAAGGGGTGGGAGGGGAGACTTCTGTATTTTTGGCAGCTGAGGCGGAGACCCTTTTGTTTGGATGGCTTTCCTTGGTTGACGGAAGCGTCGCCTCAGCCGCCTTTCTCTTGCGGGTTTGGGGAGAAATGATGACGGGGGACTCGGAGGCCACGACCGAGTCCGAGATATGGCAAGGGTTTGGTGGGACCTTGGTAGATAGAGGAAAAGCCTATGTGAGTCGAAGGACCCTGGTTGTGGTGCGTTGCGGAGTGAGTGCAGAGGTACAGAAAGTATCGAAGTGGGTTGCAAGACTACCACTTAGAGGATCAGGTGGGTGGCAGGACGAAACGGGGGGTAGGGTAAATCACTTGTGCCGCAGGATGTCTTGCTGGTGACCGAGAAATGTGTCACACGCCACAGGTTGGACAACCAGACAGTGAAGACTCAGACTGGCCAGAAGGGGACTAATGAGGGGCAAATAAACGGAGACCAGTCAGGATCGGACGTGATTCTTGTGGTGTCCTCGGTAGTGATGATGATGACTTGGAACACGATTAGTCGGGTGCACGCACGGCTGCGGATGCGGCTCGTCGGCTTTCAGAAGGGTAGCAAGCCGTGCTGGTTTGACTTGGGAGACTGGGCAAGACTGAAATGATGGGTTGGGGGTTGGGGCACCAGAAGTAAGAGGGTGAAGATGCACAAGTGCGTTCGAATTCTGCATAAGCCAAAGGAAGACTTTCATGAGATGTTAGTGGAATGTTAAGGAGGAGGAGGGAGTCATTAGGCAGGCCAGCGTCACCACTGAAACTCCCGGCGGTCCCTGCTGCGCGGCTGCGCGGGTGCACCAGTGCATTATTATTACTGCGCTTGCTGTCAGGTAAGCCTGTTATTTAGCAGGCAGCGGCCAGCCCGCCTGCCTGTTACCGTTGGGCCCCACTGTCACCTCCAGCTGGGGCGCGATTTCCGCGCACGGCCATTTCACTTTGGCACTTGCATTGGCCTCGGACTTTTGTCTCCGATAGGTATTTCCATACCTGCACTCAGAAATGAACAGCAGAGATAATTCAGTGTCCTCTACCTAATTACCTAACGTATCTATCGTAAATTACTGGGAGGCTATTGAGACCTACATACAGGGTGACAGCGAGCATGCCACAGTAAGCAAACACACTCACTCTCATACATGAGAGCCCCTGGTAAGGACGGAGCCAGGAAGGCCAGGGGCCTGGACAGGGATTATTGTGCTTGTGATGTCATCCCATATTCAAAGTACGTCCCCAAGCTACCTACCCAGGGAGTTGTTGTAAAGGCCCGGCCCGCTCGTTTGTCACCCGCACGCAATAAAAACGTCTAGGTTTTGGATGAGAGGACTTTCTCATATGCGCATTCGTCTCAGCCCTCGCCATCCACGAGCACACCTATCAAATCAATTCACCTAGTCAGCATGGCATTCCGCTCCGCTCTCCGCCCCTTGAGCCTGGCGGCACGTTCGTCCATCACGGCCACCAGAGGGTTTCACTCTACTCGCCCGGCCTTTGTCAAGGTCGGCGACTCCATCCCTCACCTAGAGCTCACTGAGGGCTCTCCGGCCAACAAGGTGAACCTTGCCCAGGAGCTCTCTTCCGCGGACGGCCTCATCATTGGCGTGCCCGGCGCCTTCAGTACGTGTTCCAAAGTTCAAGTCCTTTCCAGTGAATAGAGACCGTGTCTGACTAGTTCTCCCAGGCCCGGGATGCTCTCAAAAGCACATCCCCAGCTATCTCACGCACCCCGGCCTCAGAGATGCCGGCAAGGTTTTTGTGGTTGCTGTGAATGATCCTTTCGTCATGAAGGCATGGGGCGACCTCCTCGACCCCGAAGGAATACTTGGCGTAAGTAGTGAAAATAGCTGAGTTTTGTGTTTTCATGCTAACGTCTCCCAACAAAAGATGCGCTTCATCGCAGATTCTACTGGAGAATTTACCAAGGCATTGGAACTGGACTTTGACGCCACCAAGGTGTTTGGCAACCATCGGAGCAAGCGGTATGCCCTTGTTGTGAAGGATGGCAAGGTGAAGTAAGTGGAACACTCCTCGCACCAAGGGAGCAAGGAAGCTGACATTCGTGATAGGTCAACTCACATCGAGAAAGATGGGACGGGCACAAACGATTCCATGGCCGACAAGGTCCTAGGTCCGCCAGCGTCTCTGGATTGGAACGCTTGATCACTCTTTTCCTACCTCGACGAACGCTTCTCGTGGGGAGCACTGGAATGCTTGTAGCAAAACTATAATGAGCAAATTGAGCCCAACTACCATGTCGTAGAAAGACGATTCACCGGTGTATCACCCTGGGTGTTATACATATCGTATCTGCGCTATATTGCTTCGGCAGCGCGTCAAGATACCAACGAAAAGCGATAGCACGAACTGAATACCGAAAGTGTCCTAGTCCATGTCTCCCCTTCAAAATACCGCTGAGCGTGATTTGTCTGCACGAGCCCCGGCAGCACGCAGCCTCTAGATTGTGGCAGTTCCGATGTGCCCTAGGCGATGGCATTTGCTTCTAAGGTCATCGGAAGTGGGTTAAGGCCACTTGCACGATATAGCACCCATTGGCTCTTTTGAATGATTTTGATTTCATAGTTTATGGAGTATCGATGTCTCTCCTTTCAGAGTCCTTCCCTGTGGCAGCAAAATATATCGGTAATTCTTTTCAGAGCTTGAGAAAGGTCGGTGTGCACAAATCTCTTCAGCACCAAACAAAGCCAGTAACAAGTTCAACAAGAAATCCAATGGACCACAGTGTGTTATCCATGAGAAAAACTTGACGATTTCATCACCACTATTCCAGGCCCAATCAGCCTTGACTTTTGTAAATTATTCCTTTCTCCGCAACCGCCCACATACTGCAGGCATCGAGTGATGCGCCTTTGGCCGAGCCTAATCACCGCCACCTTCAACAGCATCACCCAATTTCTGTAGTATGCGACTCACGCACTCCTCTCCATCCTGGACAGCCTTGCCACCGACAGCAATTGTTTTGTCCTTGGATTTGGAGCCCCGGGTAATCTGAAGATCAGACTTGGGCACATCAAGAGCCTAAGTTCATTAGCATGACTGGTTTCGCTTTCCAGAACCAGTGTGGTTAGAACGGGTCGACCTACTTCACTCAGAACGGCCAAAACAGCTCTATTCGACTCGCCGTCTTTTGGAATCGCAGCTACACATATGTGGATTGCATCCTCGGTCAGAGAGGATACCCCCTCGCGAACTTTGCTTGCTCGTGGTTTAATATGGCACTGGAGGTAGACGGTTGGTAATTTGTTCTTGGTGCCTGCGACGTATTGAATGAAGCGTTGCGATGCCATCGGCGACCTTGATTGGCCAGCGCAACACCGAATAAATTTTGTAACATGTGTTTGCTGCTGTTGATGAACAGGTCGCCAATTACCTATGTAGGAATTCAAGCATCGAAACTTGTGGGACCCGGCCGGGTCGAAATGCAGATTCGGTCCGGGGCGGGAATTAACCTTCGACGGCTAGCGGAGCGGCGGGATACCACCCTGCAAGGGAAACCTAAGCGTACAATCGCGGCGATCTCAAAAAACGACGCAATGTTGCTTAATCCTCCCTCTCTGATGATCATCAATTTCTGGTCCTTAATTTCTGGTGATGATAATTCTCAAAGAGAAGCTTGCAGGTGACTGAGTATTCTCTGAAGTTTCAGTCCCAAGGCTCTTTTCTTTTCACATACAACCTCCTGCTTATCCACGACTAGTGAACACGACATACTCGGGATCCTTTCTCTCTTGTCTGGCACCCATTCCCAATGTTCGGCTTGGTCTCTCGGCTTGCGCCTCACCTATTAAACCTGGCAGAGTCTCAGGCCTAGATTCAAAGTGATGACCGCACATACACAGTGCGAGCTCCTCAAGGTGCATGTCTCCCTCGGGGCGCCCCCCAAAAATTGCATTCCATCTTTGCAGTACGTTCGAAGACCATTCATCTAAGACCGCGGACTCTCGGAGGCGCAAGACCACTAGCTCGCGTGCCACGAGTGCCACGAGTGCCGCCACGGCCTCCTCGGGTCTGCGTGCCACCTCGGGTAGCCGGTGCAGGTACCCGAGAGGTTTTGGGTTTCGGAGCCGGAGTTTGGAACCTGGAGGCGGCTGTCCTTGTGGATGAGGGGTTTTCGACGAAAGATGTGTCGGTCGTCCTACAAAATAAGGCGCTTTGTGTCAACAAGATGATCTGAACAACTAGAAAAAGTGATATTGGTGGTGACACTGACATGAAGGTCGTCTCTCCATCAAAGTCGTTGCTGTCTGGGATGACAGTCACATCCTGGTCCTCTCCCTGCTTTGCCCGCCGGAATGAATCCGGAATTGGGCCCTACACAAGGTGTCAGTGACATTGAAAACGTGAAAACGTGTTATGGAGGGAATCGTGGTAGTGGTACCTCAGGATAGTCAACACAAAATGCATTCATGTTGAGACCATAGAGGAAACTGGCAAAGCTCTCGCTGAAACGAGCCAGGCTCTCATGCATCAACTGAAAGTGCATCAGATTGGCCTCCAGATCCGCCATGGCATCGGACAGCTCGCCAAACTGGGGCTCGAAAGCATTTAATGGGAAAGGTGCGTCGGCGCTCGCTCTAGCAGACTCGCGGAACGAGGACCGAGATGAGGGGCGTAAAGGAGTCGTGGGACGTGAGACTCTAGTCCGTGATGTTGAGCGATTCCTCTCTTGCGACATTATGTGGTGATGAAAGATGAATCTCTTGGTGGTTGATTTCGTATGTGCGTATGTCGTCGTGATGAAGTCCAAAAAGTGACGCGTTTAAGTGAACGCGTTTGGCTAGGTAGAGGCATGTATCTTCAGGGTTGTACTCGGTATTGCGTTGCTCGATAGCACGTGCCACAGAGCTTTACAGGGGCTACCCAATTATTTGGGACGGGCAGCTCGTTGGGAGGTTACCAGAGTATTGATCTCCCTGCCATGTATCTAAGCCATCTAGGTACCAAAGGTAAGACGTGACGAGAGCTAGAAATTTAAACATCTTCGAGTTGAGACCATGAATTGGCGTGCTGACAAAATTCGTTACCTCGCTCCCATATAAATCGTCATCCTTTTATTAGCAGAAGCCCGAGATAAATATATTTCCATTAGGAGGTAGTGACGCGACGCCCCTCCATTGCAGCAAAACATGGGGTATGAAATTCCAGTGCGCGGAAGTTTCCAAGCTTACATTCTTGGCCCACTTGGGATGGGCCTGCAGTGCCTGGCAGTGTGCCTGGTAAGCCCGGTACTGGGAAGGACCCCAGACCCCGCCGACATTAAACCTGGAAAGACATCCAAGAAGCACACGACCGCCGCCATTATACCCTTGGCCGACCTCTCCTCCCCCACTCATCATCGTCTTCACGGAGCACCCGGAAGACAGACTGGTGTTTCCTACATTGTCCTCCTGGTCCCTATTCATCCTCTTTGCCCCTCTCCTCTGTGTAGATTCTTACTACCGTACTTTTCCTGACTTGATCAGCCGTTCGGTCGATCCAATTAATCCCAAAATTGCGCGCGTGACAGCGACAGCTCCTTCGAGCCCCCCCCCCCCCCCCAATCTGCAAAAGTCCGAACCAGTGTCCTTCGCCGTCCACTTGCGCCCAATCCTCCCTAGCCTTGAGACTGAAATTTCTCGGTCCGACAAGTATTTGGGACTGCACCCTTTGACGGTATGTTCGCATTCGTCGCCTAGTCCGTCTCCAAGTGAGATTGAATTCGATTCCCATTTTATGCTTAATACACCCTACCCGCTGGTGCGACGGCACCTTGCTAACGCTCCATCTGATCTACAGACTACCCTTCTATAACTTGATTTCTGCAAGTCCACGCTTCGCAGACCTATCCCAGCCTTCTCCCTTGTTAGCGGTCGTCAATGCGACTGTCCCGGGATAGACTACTCCATCCTTTGAGCCGCGTGCATTCACCTATTGCGCCTCGTCTTCATCGACCCTCGCCTGGCCTGATACCGTCTGTCCCGAGAAGTTGTCGTCTAAACACCACTCGAAGCTCACCAGCTCATCCAAACTGGCCACCGCCGCATCAGGACAGCCTTGGGCAGCATTATTTCTTCCCAATCAAACCCTCATTGCAATCGTGTAAACCTCTTCAAGCAGGCGCAACTTCGATATTTCTCATTGTTGCAGCAGTATCTGCCGCCGCCGCTCTATACGCTACACTTCGAGCAAATCTTGTTCAACCGAGTCTGTCGGAAGAGGTTCGATTAGAGGCAGAGGTCAACATGTCGGGAATACAACATGAGGAGCTGCCAGGGCGCGTGGGAAATCTGACCCCGGATCAAGAACAGAAGTTGCGCGAGCTATGGGCAGCCATCTTCAAGGTCTGCGCTGTTGGTGACCCGGAAGGCGCAGAGGATGATGCTGCTTCGACCACGGGCACCGAGCCTTTGGCTGATAAATCAACCAATGCCAAGGAGAAGCCAAAGAAGAGGAGGATAACCATGTTCTCTAGGAAAGGGCACAAGGACAAGAACGGCGATTCGGACGCGGCTTCGACGGCGAGCGGCGTGAGCTCATCCGTGAAAGCCGACGATGCAGACGACAAATACGGCCAGAACAAGCAGTTCTTGGAAACCTTGGCCAACACTTCGCCCGAAATTATCCGCGCGACAATTTGGTCCATGGTCAAGCATGACCACCCCGATGCGCTGGTCTTGCGTTTTCTAAGGGCAAGAAAATGGGATGTCAATAAGGCGCTGGTTATGTTGGTCTCGACCATGAATTGGCGAGCTACCGAGATGCATGTTGACGATGAAATTATGAAAAATGGTGAGGCGGCCATGGTGGAGCTGACAAACTCCGACGACCCGAAGAAGAAGCAACTGGGCGAGGACTTTATGGCGCAGATACGCATGGGTAAGAGCTTTTTGCATGGTCTTGACAACAAGGGAAGGCCTATTTGTGTTGTGAGGGTCCGATGCCACCATCAGGGCGAACAGTGTGAAGAGTCGCTGGAAAGGTACACAGTCTACCTGATAGAGACGGCACGCATGGTTCTCCGGCCACCCGTCGACACGGCGACTGTGCTGTTTGATATGACTGGTTTCTCTATGGCCAATATGGTAAGTCTATGTCAGCCATTCCTTACGCCACAGAGTCATGCGCTGACAGAATTTATGTTTAGGATTACACGCCCCTCAAGTTCATGATCAAGTGCTTTGAGGCGAATTACCCTGAATCATTAGGCTCAGTCCTCGTGCACAAGTCGCCCTGGCTTTTTCAAGGTACATGATCACCGTAATGACTCTTCTCATTTGCGTCTAGTCCTCAACTAACAAAATTGGTCAGGAATCTGGAAGGTTATTCGTGGCTGGCTTGATCCTGTGGTCGCTAGTAAAGTTCATTTCACCAACAACATCAAAGATCTGGAAGATTTCATTTCCGCATCACGCGTGCCAAAAGAGCTTGATGGCGACGAGGACTTCGAATACAAGTACGTGGAGCCTGTCCCAGGCGAGAATGACAAGATGAACGACACCACTACCCGCGACGGCCTGCTGGCGGCGCGCGAGCAGCTCTACCAAGATTACGAGGAGGCCACCGCCCAGTGGATCAGAAACCCCGAGGACGCGGCAATCAAGGCACAGCGTGATAGTATCGCGGCGAAGTTGCGTGTGGACTATTGGCAGCTGGATGAATACGTGCGCGCGAGGGCGCTGGTTGATCGTACTGGCTGGATACAGGGCGAAAAGGTTGAGCCATACCCGACGAAGAAGGAGGCCGCCGTGCAGACGAGCGAGAACGGCGTCGGGACATCGAGTGATGATGTGGATTGAGTTACAGGTTTACAGAGCGCACACTCATCTGATGAGTGTCTTCTGCTAGAATTAAATATACGCCCCGAGGCTCAAAGCATGGCAACGAGAATACATTAGCGGGACAATGTCTTCCTCCTGATCTGCGAACAATTTGTTATTCGTTTGATATTTGAAGCGTGCTACGCAATTCAAGTTTCTCGCGTGCTCCGTCTTATGATCAACCCCAGTCGCATGTGATCCTATGCACAATGATCCGATACACTGGACCCAGCCAAATCGATGCTCGCCTACATCTTGCTCTTGATCTGGTCAGCCAGCGCCTGAAGCGTGGCGGACTCCACCTTCTGCTGCGGCCAGCCGATGCCCAGACCCTCCTCTTGGTTCGGCTTAGGGATCTGTCACAGGCTCGCGATTAGTACATCTCATCTCAACTAACAAGCAAAGCAAAGCAAAGCAAAACTATGTCTCTTACCACGTGGACATGAAGCTAGATCCAGAAAATTCCAGTCAGCGGCCTGCATCATCCTTCCACAAGTAGCAGCATGCGGGAATCCTATCACACTTACGTGGCCAACCTCCTGGTGGGCAAGCTTGCCATTGTTCTGCAGGATGTTGTAGTTCTCGGCGCCCGTGGCGATGGCGATCTTCTTTGCAATGGGCTTTGTGAAAACAAGTCAGCCATCCACTCACCCCTGCCTTGAAGTGCTGTAGACATAATTACCAGAAGCTCGGTCAGGTGCTCATCCGGAATGTCGGACAGCTTCTCGCCATGATGCTTAGGAATAACCAGCTTCGAAAGGTCAGTGATTGGGTGAGCCCATTTGCAGCTGGAAGTGTGAGAGGCCTACAGCGTGTCCCTTGCTGAGCGGGTTGATATCCATAAAAGCAAGGGTCTTGTCGCTCTCGAAGAGCTTGATGGAGGGAATATCACCTATACAGGTTTTAGCTAGGATCAGGTGCTATAATCAGAAGCCATCAGGGTCCTCTGCAACAAGGCCCGGGAGCCATGGCCAGTGGAAAGCCATCGAGGCATATGGACACACACCCTTGATAATCTTGCAAAAGAGGCAAGCCATTCTGCTGGACATAAGTGGGGTTGGTCTTGAATTCCTGAGACTGATTTGGGTTTTAGTAATTGGTGAAAACAGGCTGCAAATCTAGAAGCATTCAAGACGAGATGCGGACGTTCATCGGAGTTGAAGGTGGAGGGGCATCTAAGTGGCACCTATTTGAAAGCGCTTTGAGGAAATCTATCTTTATATATGTCCTTGAAATCAATTTGGTTCGGAATGAGATCCACTACCGAACTCACCTCTTGCCTTTTACCAGATGTGACCGTGGTGCGACTCAACAAATTCCAATACTTCAATCTTTGGCATCTTTCGTCTGGGCTCCAGATTCGATTTTACTTTTCGTACCTTTTTGCCAAACAGTTAAAACTAGCACAGTTCTCATAAATGTTTTGATATTATTTCTCTATTTATCCCAAGAGTTGCTCCTTTAAATTTTGAACACCCAAATTCACGTGGTGTTGGCAAGGCTGATCCCCCTCCGGGTACTTACATCATACGCCAGCCCCGCTATTGATGTGGTTGGACCTCGGAAGGGCTGCCTGCTTCCTGATTTCAGTCAAGCACAGCGCACGCCTGATGACGAGCTGTGAAACCCTTTTACCAGTCCTTATACTACCGCATGATTATATTTGAGCATCCATAGGCTGACTGGAATCGCACTATCCATCTCTCTCTGCCACTCGACTTTTCGACGACCCTCCAGCCGTTCGTACAGCACAGCCTCGCCAACCTTCAAGTGGGATACACTATCTTGCTATCACCATGTCCCACCACTACAAGCGCACGCCTCTCTTTGGCGGCGCTCTCGAAGCCGAGCTCCCAGACAACTTTGCCGACGTATCCAAGCTGCGTCAAGTGCCCGACAACCAAGAGGTCTTTATTGACAAGGACGGCTTCACGAGCATCATCTTCGACATCACAGAGCGCGTCGGCGGCCCCGGCTCCTCGGACGAGATTGACGGAAAAGCGCTGACTATCCACCTCGAGGAGCTGGTCGGCACGGATGCTGATACTGTCAAGGTGTGGAATTCAACGGAGACGCAGTTCAGCAAGCTTGAGTATGTTTGCCTACGGACCCCCAGGTGGTCCCTACGCGTCTTGCCGACGATTAATCTTGGTATTTCTTCACTTTTGCTAACCCGTTGGCTACGTGTGTTGTAGCGCCAAATTTCCAGCTTATACCCTCATCGCCACGCAAACCCCACAACCTGACCCATCCAAGGACGGGAGCCATGCGCCGGACTTTACAGCCATTATCCTCACCCTGCTGCGACTGGAGAAGGAAAGCACCGACGTCCTGATTACGATCAACGTGCCGCATATCAAGGGCGAGTACGACGAGGATGATGTGGACTTGGAGCTAGGAAAGCAGGGCAAGCTCATTGGAGACGCGGTTGAGTACGCGGCTGAGATCTGGCAGAGCTTCAAGGTGAAGGACTGGGGGTTGTTCAATGAGATCTGAAAGACTGGACAATGCCGGCAGAGGTCTCGAGAGGAGAAAGCTTTTCGCGAAGGGCGTACTGCAGCAATGACGATGTGATGATACCCCCTCTATTTCTTTGTGTTGTGATAGCGGCTGTTCGCTGGTGCTGAACGAATGGATGAACCATATTGATGACCGAATGTTACGAGCATATGAAAAATTCTATGGCTAGATTCTGGCTCAGATCTAGCGCCCTCTACTCCCAGCTGGACTAACATACTGGGTCTTTGGGACGAAACCAAGTTTACTGACGACTCGGAGACCTTTCGCAGAAGAGCGTGCTACGTGGGGTAATAGTCCTATAGGAAGCAAGAAATTAAAGGAGCATGATATACAAATGGAGAATCCGGGCCTCTCGAATTGCGACAGTCTATAATGAACCTCCTGAGGCGTTGCACGAGGCGTCTTTTAGTGTGACACTTCTGACGAGCCTAACACGAGCTTCGAGCAGGAAGGAGATATTAATACGCGAATGAATAAATCAAGTATTCGCTCATGAGGAACGGGGTCTATGATTAAGGCGGAAAACACCCAGCTCCACTGCCATGACGGCCAAGTCAAAAAAAACTCCCTAAAGGCCATGCACAGGGTATCGTAATGCAGAGACCATCAAGTCAGATCAACAATCGTCAACTCGCCCAACGTTTTCGTAACGCCCTCGACCTTGTCCTTGCCACCACTAGACTGGGACGAAGAGGCAGTAGATTCTCCTTCCCCGGATTCGGTTGTCGCAGTTTTCTGCCTCTGTGACCACCGACCCGCCACGATCTTCATGATATCCTTCTGCGGACTACCCGGGTTCTCTTCCTTGATTAGTCGCATCTGCTCCTTCATAAACCGCTGATACTCGCTCTCTTTGCCCTTGGTTGCTCGTGGCGCAGGCTTTGTCTGCTGAAGTTGGCTCTTGCAAGCGCCACAGCGGTGGCGCTCTGGGTTGATGCTCTTGGAGTGGCGCTTGAACTCGAGCCCGCACACTGTACACTCCCATATATACTTGAAGGCAATGTCATAGCTGTGTTTGGTCGTCACATCAATGTCTCTGTAGCCAAATAACGCGGTGACTTTGGCGGCCCAACCTTTGAATTCCTTGCCGTGCGGATTGGTCGTGATGCCGGAGATCATGAAGTTGGCTAGGTGGCAAAACTCGTGTGCGATGACGTTGAGCAGCCTGTTCTCATCATCAATGACTTTGGTGGATAGTTCAATCGACGCGTGGTGCCGGTACCGCGTAGAGATCGTCTCACCGTCCTTCTTTTGCCTGATGGTTTCGCGCTTCCAGTTGGCGCGTCCCGCGGTGGTATGAAGCTTGTTGGTCCATTCAATACGGATACCGCCTGTAGCTGCCGATAGTTCGGACAGCTCGTTGTTGGTGATACGTTCGTCCAGCTCTAGTAGGAACTTATCTGCCAGCTCATGCTTGGACTGGGCAAATGCCTTCTTATTTGCTTTGAGGATTGCTGCTTGACTGGGCTGACCCTTCTTTGGGCTGGATGATTTCTTCGAGGGGCTCCTATCGACAGCCGAGGGAAGGAACAATTGCTTCTTGGGAGAATGCTCATCATTCCATTCATCAATGAACTCTTGGTTCCAGAAAGTGTCTGTGTGTGGATGGTGAGGTGTTGCTGGAATGCGAGAGATCTTCTTGCTGGGTGAGGCAAGGCCTTTGGGCCTGGGCTCAGCAGGTGGGTATAGTGGTGTTTTAGAGCGATAGAAGTCATCTTCAGGACTCCTGGGCCTTGGTGGCCTGAAGTTAGGTCTGATGCTACTCGTCAGCACTGCAAGCCAGTGATTCTCTTTGCCAGGACACTCACATGCGAAGCTTGGGCAGGGGATCTGCAAGCTTTTGTGCCGGAGGGCAACTTGCACCTTCTCTCTTTTTCTTGAGAGTCTCAAATTCCGAATTCCCACTGCTGCCATCCTTTGATCGTCGAAAGTCATGTCGTTCCTCAGCCTCCAGAGCCTCCGCCAGTAACTGAGAATTTGGACTGGGGCTGCGTTTCCTCTCCCTGTGCATCTTTTTACCTTCGCCCTCATTTCTCAAGACCTTGCGCTTTGATGGAGATCGTTGAAGGACCTCCCCAAATGTTGAGTCATCGTCACTCCCTTCATCAGAAGTCTGGCTGGCATCAAAGTCTGACCCTGAAAAGTCCTCGATGATAGTTTCCTCCTGGACAGATTCTGCCTCAGAAATCTCACCAATTTCTAAGCTTGTAATGATAGGCTTGGTCTTTCTTGTCCGAAGCTCAATACGCTGTGGAGTTGTCGACTTCTTCTTGATGATAGGGCCCTCATCCTTCTTGATGGGTGTTGATGACCTCGTGTCACCAAAGGGGCGAAGCAGTGGATTGTCGGCAATGACACCAAGCTTTCTTCTCCTCACACTCTTAGCTGTAGGCGTTTCTGCATGGCTCATCGGATTCCCAGCATTTTTCGCAATTGCAAATTTGGAGGCATTCGACTTCACAATGTCCTTCAGGTCGGGGAAGTCATCCTCACTGTTGCTATCGCCGTCGCTGGAGGAATCATAAATGATGCGCCGGCCTCTGATAGACCTACTAGCCATTTCGCACTATTCAAAGTTAGGATCTCCAGGAAGAGGAATGATAAGAGCTGATACGAATACTTGATGCAGACAGTCAATCGTTGGTGGCTGGATTGAGTGTGGAAGCTGGATCAATTTGGAATGTCAACACCGTCAGCTTGGTTGCTAGAGAAACGGCCGCCAAGCAGGGGGTTCCCATGCACTCGTTGATCATCAACCGCTCGGCAAGATTCTACAGACCATCTCAAAAAGCCATACCTTCTTAGCACTTCCTAGTGACCTTCATCCACTCTTTGCTACCAAGAGAGTTTCAGCAACGGTCGTTCTTCGATATCCACTATGAAAAAGCCAAACTCCATTGGCGGTCTCTCCTCCGTAGACGCGATCCTTCCGGTGTGAGGATCCATGATCATGAAAATGTCCAGAAGCGCTGTTGAAACCTCGCCCTGCACAGCCTCGCGTCTCATAACCTGATAAGATTTGGGGCCATTTTTGATGCCACTGAAACAATAGAGAAAGCAATCGTCAAGACCAGCTCGACCTGCCACAGCGCCCCCCAACCTACGTATAGCTGCGGTCCGCTGGCTGGGGAACTTTTCTCACGGCTTACACAAACCGACGCGACACGTCTTTGACGTGGCAAACTGCTTGCGTTGCGCCATTCCATCGTCCGGGCCGAAAAACACAGTGCCATTCGCTCCCTAGCCCTGGACGATTCACGTTCTTCTACATTCAGGTCTTCCTTGCTTGTGCGGTGAAAATGCGGCCTCCCGGTGTACTCAACTATTGGTTTCTTTCTCGTAAGTCTCTTTCTGATTGGCTTTCAGCGGGCTTCATCTCCAAATCCTGGGCAGCTCAGAGGCCGTTGCAGAGGCGTTTGTGGCCGCTAGCCACCAGATAGCATTGACACCAACAAGGCTAGTGGAGGGACGGGAGCGCCGGGAATTACTTGTACATGAAAATGGCAGGGATTGAAACACAGTGTCCAGCGAGCAAGTAGGGTGGCAGGGGATAGCCACCCTCGCCGCGCGGCATCCTTGGTCACTCTGGAATGTGTTGCAACGGAACGGTGTAAAAATAGAACGTGCCTGAATGGGTCCGACTTGTTGCTCCTTAACACCAGCCCCACAGGATTCATAAAACTACACCGACCAATCGCGTGCGTAATGCCGCGGGCTGGGCTAAGCCGATACCTTTTGCCCAGCAACGGTCACCCTCATAGCTCCGTTCGTATCGGCGTTGCAGCACCACGGAAATGGCTGCATAGTATTTTCGGTAGCTCACCTCGAATACGATGTTTGTAGACTTTTTCTCTGCATCGGGGCTTCTGATGGTCGCCTTGCAGATCACTGTCGTTATAACTCCATATCTATCTACTTGCCACACCGTCGCACCTGCAGCTTTCTTCACGGATAGTAGGGTGCAGCAACAAAGGCTTTTGAGACCAACATTTCGGCCGAGTGCAAATTGTGCGAGGATCATGCTGTGAAGCAGCAGTGTCGCTGGCATCCCGCTGCCCGTATGGAGAATAAAATACTATGTACTAAGGTAGCAAGATATTGCTCTGATATAACCCAGGGCCAAGATTAAATTCGTGCCTTGACCATCGCTCAGATTTACCTAGAGCACTGTGCATTATCGGCCCAATATCCGGGAATTAGCGAAACCTGCTTTTGCATTCTACAAGAAATGGAAGAAAGCGTGCGTGCTGTTTGATGACGTCGTGACCGATTGAGTCGAGTCTTTTCGAGAAGATTTTCGGTTCGCAAAGCTTGATCTCCACACCTACCTGTCGCTATCGTACGCCTCTTGACTAGTCTCCAGCGACATGGGGATAGGAAACCAAACAGTCTTGGTGCTGAATACCACTCTATCGTTGCAACAAAAAAATACAAATGAGACAGACACGCAATTGATGGGGTTTATCAACCTCGAAGGTTGGTGCCGCCTGTCAGCTGTCAAATTAAATCCTCGGTCGGCTGTGATTGGAGCGTATCTGGAGAACTGCATGGTTGGATGTTTTGAACGGATGACCTGGTTTATCGAATTGATGTTTTCATTTATTCAATCAGGCTCGTGCGTCAACCGCCCGCTGAAATCTAGGGAGCGACTCCTGGTACATTTCCCGAATCATGCATTTGACATAGCACGCGCTTCTGTTACCATAGGACCGACCGTACTAGTATGGGGCTCTGAAAGGGACTGTGTGTCTAGGTTTTCAACACTGTACTTTTTTGGACAATGCCATCCGATTCTTAATCAACCGTGTCTCACAGAAAAAAAAGGTACTGGATATGGGTCTTTGGCGGGCCTTCTCTTATGTTCTGTGGTATTTCCCCCAGGGTAGTTAGTCCGGCAGTCCGGCTGCCGGCACGAAGACGGATCCTCAGCCCTTTTGCGCTGATCATGGATATGGTGGCCGCCTAGGAAGAAATTGTCCGAGATTGGTGAAGATCCTCCTCCTCTGGGTTGACTTTTCTGATCTCGATCATAGACTTTTTTCGAGTGCTGAAAACGTTCTTCATTGTAAAAGTATTCAATGATAAGGTTTGAACGGGACTGGAAAGAGACATTGTCCACCTCATACGCTCTATAACCTCTTATGGTAAACCACTTTATAAAAGCAATGATTCGTAATCTTTGTCGCGATGGCCTCGAGGATCATTACGAGGGAGGAGCGCAGTGCCACCGTTTTGAACAACTTGTCGGCCTGTCAAGGTTGCGAGTGGACCTTGAATTGCTGTCCGTTTTGTCATGGCCCCTGGCTCATCTCGCAATTCAGGGATGAGCCTGGGTGGCGAAAGGAGCCGTATCCTTCTGGAGGATCGACGTTACCTACTGCGTAGAGTAGTACCTATGTCTGGGATGCCTCTTCAGTGCCTCTGTCAAGTCTCGACATTCTATAGTGGCAACGATATGGTGATGGCTGCACGCTAGACAATTTTCGTTTGGAGGACGATTGAACTGGTGGAAGACAGATAGCTTCGAGTCAGCAATGCAGCTTGGACAGTGATTGTAGGAGAGTTGATGGATAATATCCAACGGTACCTTGAGGGAAGTATCTTGGCTAGGCGCACTGTGGGAGATACTGAGTTCGTAGAGGTCTGAGTGGCTGGACTGGTAGGAAAAGGGTGTGAGGCAAGACGCCGGCATTGGCTGGGGCATGGATGGGCACGGTATGCACAGTGAAAGTAAGTTGCATCCCCCGGTCCTCGACTCCTGGCACCCGCAGCCTCCTTTTTCCCCTTGCCCCTTTCTTTTTCCTCCTTCTTTGATTTCCCTCCTGTCCACTCCCCCAAGTGCTGGCTGGTGCATTCTATACTGTATGTAGCACAGCTCAAGGACAGGACAGACACGGACTTGAACGACGCTGGCCACCGAATTGGGCTTTCGACCCAGTTTCCCAGACTGGCGCCATCCAACTTTCCTGCTTCTGCATTCTTCCAACTCCCCTAACCTCCTTTTCACCTTTCCTCACCTTCTTACATCCTTTCCCACTCGTTACTTTCTCTCACCACCTTGACGCCCTCTCACCCACGGCGCCTTCTCTTCTCTCCCTTGACGGTGCACACGCTACTCAGGCGCGCGCCGTCTTGCCGTTCGCTTGCTAATTCAAAACAACCGAGGGACTAGAGGTTAGCAGCATTGGCGACTGGCCCCCTTTTGCTCCGGGAGAGGACGCGCAAACACTGACTAGCTCATACATTCATTCAGTAAGGCCGAGAACTCGAGCTTCACCTTTTTTTTTCAGAAAAGAAGGAAAAACCGATACGAAGAGACAAAAAGACCAACGACGTGTCCGTCCATAATATTCGCCTAGACGAACGAGGGAAGGAATCGGGCAAGGCTGCACCCGCACCTGCACAACCAAACACAGCACAAGAACAAGCGAGGATTGTGGCTGTAGCGATTCAAGGCGCGGCTCCTTGGTTTAATTCTTCTTTCAACCGTCAGGACCATCTCCCTTCAACGAGCATCCTCGCAATCTTTCCATATCCTAAGGCCGCATTTCGAGTCAAGGCACATGAGTCTTTTGATTGGTGAGTTTATCCTTCGCACTTAGCAACACATGCGCAACCAATCGAACCCGCCCAAATTCGTACCCGGAATTCCTGCATTGTGAGGCGCGCCGGGCCCAGCATAGCGTATTGGACGGGACGCTGATGATCAATCCCGCGTCAACAATCCCCTACGCCGTCTTCCCAATCCCCGTATCGCCCGCGCCCTCAGCCGTACCTCACAGTCTAGCTAGACCAATTGGTGCCGGGCAACTCCAGGCTTCCATCCCTTTGACATTCCAATTTGTCGCTTCGACTTGCAACTCACTACCACAAAACAAAACTCTGTTACCTCTTCTCAATTGGCATCTCCTCCACCACTTCAGTCACTGAGCCTCCAATGCTGCAATAATCAGTACATTTGTGCAGATGAGCAATGAACTGACAAAATTTTCGTAATCCAGACATTTAATTCACCATGTCTGGGTATCCGGCCCACCAAGACTATGATGATGGCTACGGCCATCAGCAGCACGGCCAAACCGACTCTTACTACGACAATGAACAGGGCGGCCAATACTATGATCAGCACGGCTACGATGCCCATGGCGCCCAAGGTCAGGACGGCTACTATGACGAGTCGTAAGTTCGATGCCGCTCCCTCCCTCGATTCTACAGCCCATAATGAATTCTTGCTGACCGAAGCTTTCCTTTCTTTAATTAGGGGCTACTACAATGCCGACGCGAATAACCCGTACCACCAAGATGGCGGTTACTACGAGGGCCAGGAGGGTCACGACCAGCACTACCAAGACGGCTACTACGAAGGTGGCTACTATGAGGGTGGACATGACCAGGGCGGACATGGAGGTGGCCATCCCCGCGGTGGCTCTGAGGAGGACTCAGAGACCTTCAGTGACTTCACCATGAGATCCGACATGGCCCGCGCTGCGGATATGGACTACTATGGTCGTGGCGACGAGCGTTACAGTGGCTACGAAGGTGGCGGTCGTGGCTATCGCCCGCCCTCTTCTCAGATCTCGTACGGCGGTAACCGGTCATCCGGCGCTTCAACTCCTAACTACGCCATGGACTACGGCAACGTCCTGCCTGCCGGTCAGCGCTCGAGAGAACCCTATCCTGCCTGGACTTCCGACGCGCAGATTCCTCTGTCCAAGGAGGAGATCGAGGACATTTTCCTTGACTTGACCAACAAATTCGGTTTCCAGCGGGATAGCATGCGCAACATGTACGACCATCTCATGATCCTCCTGGACTCACGAGCCTCTCGCATGACGCCAAACCAGGCTCTGCTCTCCCTGCACGCCGATTACATTGGTGGAGACAATGCCAACTACCGCAAGTGGTACTTTGCTGCGCATCTCGATCTCGACGACTCTGTAGGCTTTGCGAACCGAAAGGGCGCCAAATCCAAGATGAAGGGCAAGAAGAAGAAGGGCAAGGCCGAGGAGGAGCAGACCCTGGAGGATCTCGAGGGCGACACCTCCCTCGAGGCAGCAGAGTTTCGTTGGAAGACACGCATGAACCGCATGTCTCAGCACGATCGTGTGCGCCAGCTCAGTCTCTACCTGCTCTGCTGGGGTGAGGCCAACCAGGTCCGTTTCATGCCTGAGTTGCTCTGCTTCTTGTTCAAGTGTGCAGATGACTACCTCAACTCGCCAGCCTGTCAGAACTCGGTGGAGCCTGTCCCCGAATACACCTTCCTGAACAACGTCATTACCCCTCTGTATCAGTACTGCAGAGACCAGGGTTACGAGATCATGAATGGTGTCTATGTTCGCCGAGAGCGTGATCACAATCAGATTATCGGATATGATGACTGCAACCAGCTCTTCTGGTATCCCGAGGGAATCGAGCGCATTGTCCTCGAGGACAAGTCGAGGTTGGTCGATGTGCCCCCAGCGGAACGTTACCTGAAGCTTAAGGACGTCGCCTGGAAGAAGTGCTTCTTCAAGACGTACAAGGAAACTCGATCTTGGTTCCACTTGCTTACCAACTTCAACCGTATCTGGGTCATTCACCTGACGATTTGGTGGATGTTCAACGCTCACAACGTGCCGGAACTGCTTGTTCCTAACTACGAACAGCAGGTGAACCAGCAGCCAGCAGCCTCTGCTCAGTGGGCCAGCGCCGGTTTTGGCGGTGGTATTGCGTCCATGATTCAGATCTTGGCAACTCTTGCTGAATGGTCTTACGTCCCCAGAAGGTGGGCTGGCGCTCAGCATCTCACTAAGCGGCTTATGTTCCTCATCTTGGTCTTCGTCCTCAATGTGGCTCCCGGTGTCTATGTGTTCCTGCCCAAGGACACGGTAGCAGAGTACAATGCTGCCCAGAACTCAACGATTGCCCTCATTCTGGGTGTCGTGCAGTTCTTCATCGCGATCGCCACTCTGATCTTCTTCGCCATCATGCCTCTCGGCGGTCTTTTCGGCAGCTACCTTGTCAGCAAGAAATCGCGACGATACGTCGCCAGTCAGACATTCACTGCCAGTTGGCCGCAACTGAAAGGCTACGACAGAGCCATGTCCTACGGTCTCTGGATGGTCGTCTTCGGTGGCAAATTCGGCGAGTCTTACGCTTTCCTCACGCTGTCATTCCGTGACCCCGTGCGCTTCTTGTTCATCATGGACACTAGCAGCTGTCTTGGCGATGCGTACCTTGGCAACATCTTGTGCAAGTATCAGCCAGCTTTCACTCTCGCCGTCATGAGCTTCACAGACTTGTGTTTCTTCTTCCTCGATACGTACCTGTGGTATGTCTTGATGAACGCGGTTGTTTCGATTGCTCGCTCCTTCTATCTTGGTTCTTCCATCTGGACGCCCTGGAGGAACATCTACTCTCGTCTGCCCAAGCGTATTTATTCCAAGGTGTTGGCCACCACGGACATGGAGATTAAGTACAAGCCCAAGGTCCTGATCTCCCAGATCTGGAACGCCATTGTCATTTCCATGTATCGCGAGCATCTCCTGGCTATCGACCATGTGCAGAAACTTCTTTACCACCAGGTCCCATCTGAGCAGGAAGGCAAGCGGACGCTTCGGGCCCCTACCTTCTTCGTATCCCAGGAAGACCACTCGTTCAAGACGGAGTTCTTCCCCAGCCAAAGCGAGGCGGAGCGTCGAATCTCTTTCTTCGCGCAATCCCTGTCCACTCCGATTCCTGAGCCTCTTCCCGTGGATAACATGCCGACCTTCACCGTCCTGATTCCTCACTACAGCGAGAAGATTCTCCTGTCTCTCCGAGAGATTATCCGTGAGGACGAACCCTACTCTCGAGTTACCCTCCTGGAATACCTCAAGCAGCTCCACCCCCACGAGTGGGACTGCTTCGTCAAGGACACCAAGATCTTGTCGGATGAGACCGCGCAATATAATGGCGATGAGAAGACGGACAAGGATACAGCCAAGAGCAAGATTGACGATCTTCCTTTCTATTGCATCGGTTTCAAGTCCTCTGCCCCAGAGTACACTCTTCGAACCCGTATCTGGGCCTCGCTCCGTTTCCAGACATTGTACCGTACCATCTCCGGTTTCATGAATTACAGCCGTGCAATTAAGCTGCTCTACCGCGTTGAAAACCCGGAGGTTGTTCAAATGTTTGGTGGCAACTCGGACAAGCTTGAGCGCGAGCTTGAGCGTATGGCTCGCCGGAAGTTTAAGATCTGCGTATCTATGCAGCGTTATGCCAAGTTCAAGAAGGAGGAGATGGAGAACGCAGAATTCCTTCTGCGCGCTTATCCCGATCTTCAGATTGCATACCTAGACGAGGAGCCGCCTGCCAATGAGGGCGAAGAGCCGCGTCTGTATTCTGCTTTGATTGACGGTCACTCCGAGATCATGGAGAATGGCATGCGCAAGCCCAAGTTCCGAATTCAGCTCTCTGGTAACCCTATTCTGGGTGACGGCAAATCTGACAACCAGAACCACTCCATCATCTTCTACCGTGGCGAATACATCCAGCTCATTGATGCCAACCAGGACAACTATCTGGAGGAATGCTTGAAGATTCGCAGTGTGCTTGCCGAGTTCGAGGAGATGAAGACCGATAACGTTTCTCCCTACACCCCTGGCGTCAAGAACAACTCTCCCGCACCTGTTGCCATTCTCGGAGCCCGTGAATACATTTTCTCCGAGAACATTGGTATTCTTGGTGACGTCGCTGCCGGAAAGGAACAGACGTTTGGTACTCTTTTTGCTCGTACTCTGGCTCAGATTGGCGGCAAGCTTCACTATGGTCACCCCGATTTCCTCAACGGTATCTTCATGACAACACGAGGTGGAGTGTCCAAGGCTCAAAAGGGTTTGCATCTGAACGAAGATATCTTTGCCGGTATGAATGCTCTTCTGCGTGGTGGCCGCATCAAGCACTGTGAATACTTCCAGTGTGGCAAAGGTCGTGATTTGGGCTTCGGATCCATTCTCAACTTCACCACCAAGATTGGAACTGGTATGGGTGAGCAGATGCTCGCAAGAGAGTACTACTACCTCGGTACCCAACTCCCTCTGGACCGCTTCCTCTCTTTCTACTACGCCCACCCTGGTTTCCACGTCCAGAACATGTTCATCATGCTTTCGGTCCATCTGTTCATGATCTCTCTCATCAACCTCGGAGCGCTTCGACACGAAACAATCGCTTGCGAGTACAACAGGAATGTCCCTATTACGGATCCTCTGCTCCCAACTGGTTGTCAAAACACCGACGCTCTCGTGGACTGGATCTACCGTTGCGTCGTTTCTATTATCTTCGTCATCTTCCTCGCCTTCGTGCCTCTGGTCATTCAGGAGCTCACAGAGCGTGGAGTGCTGCGTGCGGCCACACGTCTTGCCAAGCAGATCTGTTCCTTGTCCCCCTTCTTCGAGGTGTTTGTGTGTCAGATCTATGCCAACGCAGTCTCCAGCAACTTGTCCTTTGGTGGTGCCAGATATATTGGTACGGGTCGTGGTTTCGCGACGGCTCGCATTCCTTTCGGCATCCTCTTCTCGCGTTTCGCTGGACCATCCATCTACTTCGGCGCTCGTATGCTGATGATGTTGCTCTTCGCGACCGTGACCATTTGGCAAGCTGCATTGGTCTACTTCTGGATGTCGCTTCTGGCCCTGTGTATCTCACCTTTCCTGTACAACCCTCATCAGTTCTCCTGGAACGACTTCTTCATCGACTACCGCGAGTTCCTTCGCTGGCTCTCTCGTGGTAACTCGGTTTCGCACGCCTCTTCGTGGATCTCATATTGCCGTCTGTCTCGTACTCGGCTTACGGGTTACAAGCGCAAGGTTGCTGGCGAGCCTACTGCCAAGCTGTCCGCCGATGTGCCACGTGCTCACATGACCAACGTGTTCTTCGCAGAGGTTTTGGGCCCATTGTTGCTGGTGGTGGTCACACTTATCCCTTATCTGTTCATGAACGCGCAGACCGGAGTCAATAACACGGGTGGTGTTCTGAAGGATAATGACAAGACGGCCACCGCAACGGCCTCGATCCTCCGCGTTGGAATTGTGGCCTTTGCACCCATTGGTGTCAGCGCAGGGGTGGCGGCCATGTTCTTCGCCATGGCTTGTTGTATGGGCCCGCTTCTAAGCATGTGCTGCAAGAAGTTCGGTAGCGTGTTGGCGGCCATTGCTCACGCTATTTCGGTCATCATGTTCCTGGTGTTCTTCGAGGTGATGTACTTCCTCGAGGGCTTTAATTTTGCCCGGACACTGAGCGGCATGATTGCAGCTGTTGCCATCCAGCGATTCGTCATGAAGTTGATCATCACATTTGCGCTCACAAGAGAGATGAAGACGGACCAGGCCAACATTGCCTTCTGGACCGGCAAGTGGTACTCCATGGGTTGGGGCACTCTGTCGCAGCCCGCTCGTGAATTTCTCTGCAAGATCACAGAACTGGTCTTCTTCGCCAGCGATTTCATCTTGGGACATATTCTTCTGTTCATAATGTGTCCATTGATCCTTATTCCCAAGGTGGACACATTGCATTCCATTATGCTCTTCTGGCTCCGACCAAGGTACGTATCCATTTGCCAAATCGCCCTCATCTTCTACAACGATTGACTAACATTTAATGACAGTCGGCAAATTCGACCTCCTATTTACTCACTCAAGCAGTCGAAGCTGAGGAGGAAGAGGGTATTCCGTTATGCAGTGCTCTACTTTGCTCTGCTTCTTCTCTTCCTGATCCTCATTGTCGGCCCATCTCTGGCCGGCAAATACGTACCATCCTCAGTCACCAGCTCGCTGAGCAGCTTGAACCTGGTGCAGCCAACAGGGCAGGACAACAACGATACTATCGGCAATACGCAAACTGGTACGGGTGCGGCGTCCTACTCTGGAGCTCTGCAGACGATGACAACGGCATCAGCCAGCTCCTCGTCTACGGCGGCGGCCAAGATCCGTCTCTTCTAAGGGGTATGAAGGGGCTTGAACATAAAGGAAGGAAATTGTTAATGGTGTTTGCTGGGTTCTGGGTTTTGCTTCAGGACCAGGAACGCAAAGGAGTTGAGAAGGTGTAATTCCTCGTTGATTTTCTTGTCAAGGTACAAATAGCATGGTAAACGGGATTGGTTTGTTTCGGTTTAGAATCGGTTCAGCAGCACACACTACAGGCCTTTCTGCTGTGTGGAAGGGAGCCTACTAGGCATATTTAATTCTCAGTCTCGGTACATTGCAATATAATGACGATTCACAGAGTATGCGAACGTATCATGAAAGAAGACGGTGAGGAAAGAGATTGTGACTAATGCTTCGTCCATTTTCCAACATGGTCGATCATGTTATGTAAGCCCTGTGGGATAAGTACCTTAGTACCTAAGCTTGAGCGGGCAGGGCGGTCAAAATATTTAATGCAGGAACCAGATCCCTGTCCGCAAATCAACACTATACAGCACAAGCGCCCCTGAATCGACGATGACGGACGACAATTTATGCGATCTCATATGCACCAGCTAACACGGTCCTTTTTCACTTGACACGCTTTGAACAGTACAAAACCCAAGGTCAAGTCTTCTGACTCCAGTCCTTGGTTCTGTTTGCGACCCTCTACAAACGCCATCACTTGCGCCCTTGTCGCGTAGAAGTAGGAGCGATTTGGATCCCTTGTTCGCAAAACAATCACTACTTCTCCGGTGCTTCCGTCGTCTCTGAGCTAGAACCAGACACAGAACCATGGATCTCCACGAGATCCAGGGCCAACTGGTCGTTCTTTTGAACGAGGCCTCACACGCCTTTCACAAGGTGCCTGGTTCCGCCGTCCTGATCCGCTACGTCCAAGCCAGCTACCAGAACGACCCTATCCGCTCGATCTTTGAGTTGTTCCTGCTCATTTTCTTCATTCGCTACCTGCTATCGCCCTCTTATGCCACAAACGACTCCAACTACGTCAAGTTGAGCGAAGATGAGATTGAGGAGCTGGTCGAAGACTGGCAGCCTGAGCCGCTGGTCGCCAAGCAAACGGCGCTCGAAGAGATGGAGCTGGAAAGACTGCCCGTCATTGCTGGGTAGGTCTTGTTCTATGATCCAATCATAGCGTGTTCTGCGAGCTAATGTATTGTCCTGGGTCACAGGCCAACCGGTCCCAAATCGAAACTCGTCAACGGCCGAACCGTAATCAACCTCGCCTCCTACAATATTTACAACTTCAACTCCAACGAGCAGATCAAAGAAAAGGCAATCAACACGCTGCGCACCTACGGCGTAGGGCCCTGCGGCCCGCCCAACTTCTACGGAACCCAAGATGTCCACATGAAGACCGAGACGGACGTAGCCGCTTACCTCGGCACCGAATCGTGCATTCTCTACGCGCAAGGGTTCTCTGTTATTTCTAGTGTTCTACCCGCGTTTTGCAAACGAGGCGACGTCATTGTCGCTGATCGAGCCGCAAACTACTCCATCCGGAAGGGCATTGAGCTCGCGCGTTGCGCTGTCAAGTGGTACACTCCAGGAGATGTGGAAGAGCTTGAGGAGGTGATGAATCAGGTTGCGCAGGAGCAGGTCAAGCAAAAGAAGTTGACGCGTAGGTTTCTCGTCGCCGAGGGGCTGAGCGAGACTACAGGTGGCTCTATTGATCTTCCCAGAATGGTGAGTCTTCTGATAACCTTCTAATCAACCAGGCATTAGTGACTGACAAACTACACAGATTGAGCTGAAAGAGAAGTACAAGTTTCGCATGATCCTCGACGAGTCCTGGTCCTTTGGCGTCCTCGGCCGAACCGGCCGCGGCGTTACTGAGGCGCAGAATGTCGACCCGTCGCAAGTGGACATGATCATCGGCAACTTATCCGGCCCGCTTTGCGCAGGTGGTGGGTTCTGCGCCGGGTCCAAGGACGTTGTTGGTCACCAGCGTATCTCATCGTCCGCTTACTGCTTTTCTGCCGCTCTACCTGCTATGCTGGCCGTTACCGCCAGCGAGACGATCAATCTGCTCCAAACAAACCCGGAAATTTTGCTGAATGCGCGTGAAAACACACGTGCGCTGCGGGCTCAACTGGATCCGAGGAGTGATTGGGTCATGTGCACAAGTGCGTTGGAGAACCCAATTCTGTTGCTAGTGTTCAAGCCGAACATTGTGCAGTCAAGGAGGATGTCATTTGAGGAACAGGACCGGGTCTTGCAGGATTGTGTTGACGAGGTTGGTCCATCCTTTCTACCAACAGTGTACGCCTTGGTGCTTTAGCTAACGAGAAACTCAGGCACTTGCCAACGGCGTGATGATCACTCGCCTCAGGACAACGCTCATCAATAAGAGCGTGGGTGGTGGCCAGATGCAGCCCGCCCTCAAGGTCTGTGCCACGACTGGTCTTTCGAAGAAGGAGATCGAGAAGGCTGGTATCATTATTCGCCACGCGATCACCAAGGTCATGACAAGGAAGACGAGCAGCAAGCTAGCGCTGCCAAATGCATAGACTCCAACAGTCTGAATGGCGTCCGCACGATTTGCATGGATACAAAGTGATGGCAGCATCTTTGGCACGCATGTCGACATGGCGTTCTAAGGGGAAATACTCACAAGCGGCAGTGGATGAATCCGATAATTCTCGGAAGGGCAAGGGGCTCGGAAGCTGGATCGCGGCCGCACCGAGAATAGAATTTGACTTGACAAATGACCTTGTACGTCAGTCACAAGGTGGTGGTTCTAGACTATTTGTTATGAGGACAGTGCTTATTTAATGGTTAATATGACACAGATGACATTCCAATGGTGGAAGCTAGTGGTCTCTCTTCCTTGTTCTGGGCACGACTGTCTCAGTCTCGCGTGTTTTAGGCGCTGTGCGGGAAACGGCGCCTTGGTTTTTGGACCCTTGGGCGTTCTTGATCAGAGGCCCTTTCGGGGCATGACACAAGACGACCCCGTCTGGCATCACCGCCATGTGTCTCTAATAAGACTACTTTGAGGATGTCAAGGGAGTCTGTGGCAAGCAGAAGCGTCTAGAAGCCTCCACCAACCACGTTTTACCAACTTCTCACCTGTCTCCATATTCGCCGAGCTGAATGTTCTGCCGAGTTCACTATCTCGTGCCCAAGACATGGACCGCGCGCCCTCTCTGCGAGTTGGACAAGCCGACAAGCGTCCTTGCCCATTGTATTATGTGCGCCTTCCTGGTCCGCCCGCTGGACGACTGTCTGGCAGGAGGACCCCCACAAGGCTGCAAGAACGCGGTCTAGGAAGCAAGAAGGTTTCGTCTCCCGACAGTTCAAAAGCCGCTCGTGTCCCCGTGTCCTTGAGCCAACTCACCACGACCTGAACGACTGCCAAGTTCGTTCAGCTAGATCAGACCAAACAATTTGAGTGATACGGAACCTTCACACCACTTGTGCACGATGCGAGCCACCAGGCCCATTCTCAGCCTCTCCCTCGCAACCACTGCCCTTGCGCAGTATCATCACCACCGCCACAGCCCCCCTATTCATAGGCATGGCGCCAATCTATTCGCCGGACCAGCCAGCATCGCCGGACCCTCGGGACAGACTGTGACCATTACGGACAATTCACGCACCGAGTCAACCGTCATCCCTGAAATAGTCGTTTTTACTGATGGAGTTGGCAATCCTGTCAGCAGCGCAACGGTTGTCGTTGCTCTTGTTCCTCCCTCGGACACCCCGCTGGCAGAGGACTTGGTGCAAAGGAGTCAGACCTACGAGGCGACGGATGACGCTCCTACCCTACCTAGCGGACCGCCTGGCGATGACAATGCTAAGAGTGTTTCGACCCTCGCCGCACGTCGCTCTAAGACAGCAAAGAGTGCAGCAGCTCGGCCACCAGCGACCAAGCCCGGGGCCGATGGCCGCTTCTGCGTCGCTTACGCTCCTTACAATGCGGACGGCAGCTGCAAATCAGCCTCACAGGTGATGGCAGACTTTGGTGTCATTGGGGAAAGCTACGGCATGGTTCGCGTCTACGGTGTAGACTGTGATCAGATCCCGGCCGTTTACGCCGCCGCCAAAGCCAACAATCTCAAGGTTATGTATGGCATCTTTAGCATTGACAACCTCGGCGACCAGATCGCCACGCTCACTGCAGGCATCAACAGCGACTGGTCTGACGTCGATACCGTGAGTGTCGGCAACGAGCTTGTCAACAACGGTCAGGCGTCCCCGGAGCAAATGCTTAACGCTATCGCGGCTTCTCGGCAGCTTTTGACGGCGTCAGGCTGGACCGGCCCCGTAGTCACTGTCGACACATTCGTTGCTGCGTTGGCTCACCCGGAACTGTGCTCGGCGAGTGACTACTGCGCCGTCAATATCCACCCTTTCTTTGATCCCAACACTCCAGCTGAGAAGGCAGGCACATTCGTTTTAAATATGGTGCAAGCGCTGCGAGAGAAGCTGGGCAATCCCACCGCGCGCGTCAGAGTCACAGAATCGGGCTGGCCGTGGCAGGGCTCCGCAAATGGACAGGCAGTACCCGGCGTTGATCAGCAGGCGGCCGCCCTCGAAAGCGTCAAAGCGGCCTTTGAGAGTAATCCACAGGATGTGGTACTGTTCAGTGCTTTCAATGATCGGTGGAAGAAGGCAGAGGAGTATACGCACTACGCGGAGCAGTATTGGGGAATAGGAACTGCCGATGCTCCTTCTGCATGAGTGCATCCGTAGACATCCCGGAGGGGATATAGGTTCTTGTTATTTGGGTCTTGGGGTAGGTGAGCACTGCTTGACAATTTTGGAGGTTTATCAGCCATGTTGTATTGTATTGGGAGGGGAACTTGCTTTCGATCATGAGTGATACCTTGCTTTCACCAAATTATGACATTTGTCAATATGCCACCGGAGTTCCGTAGCTGATCAGCGTACCTCAATATAGAGAACCTCACAGTACCGTACGGCTAGGCGTGAGGCATGCGTTGATACAGTCTCGATTCGCACTGCATCTTGCTTATTGAGCAGTCTCACTCCAGTACTCAACTGTCCAACTTCGACCCCGCCTTGCGACGCATCTCACCGTATATCACCCACACACGTTGCACCTCCATCTAGAACTATTAACAGAAAATTCGTGCCTGGAAGGTTTCCAAAAGCATCAATAATGGCCCACGAGACTATTGAGCGTTTTGACCCCTCCGAGGATTTCCCCATCATCACCTATGGCCTCCCTTACCCAGAGGCCCTCGCCCGGCAGCTCTCCAACACGCTTCACTGCTCCCGCCCGTTCATGATAGTCTCGAAGTCGCTCGCTAAAGAGACAGACGCGCTTGAGCGACTCAACTCCAGCCTGAACAACGGCGATGCGAAGGTTGCAGGGATACATGTGGGCATGAGACCACACACGTATTACTCCGAGGTGCTGGAAGTTGCGGGCGAGGCCAAATCTTCTGGAGCGGACTGTGTGGTCACCATTGGGGGAGGGAGTTTGACCGATGCTGCTAAGGCGATTGTATTGGTAGGTCAATCTCAATGGAAAAGGGGGGGGGTGCAAAAGGCGATGCACTTGTGGGTGAATAAGATGATGAAAAGACGTGACTGAACTCCAGGGTACAGATGCTGGCGAACGAAGTTTCTACGCTCGATGAGATGGATGACCTCTTCAAGAAAAGTAATGCCTATCGAAGCAACGATGTCCTGCCAGCTGGTGAAACCCTCCCCACCATCCACCCGCCCAAGCTTCCCATCATCTGCATACCCACAACCCTCAGCGCCGGCGAATACAACCCGCCCGGCGGCGCCACCCATGACGAGACAAAGCACAAGCAGCTCTTCTTTCCGCCCAACCACCGCGGGCCGCAGATCCTTATCATGGACCCAGCCCTGACGCAGACGACGCCCCAGAGGGTATGGCTGTCTACCGGGCTCAGGGCGATGGACCACTGTGTGGAAACAATTTGTAGCTCGAACCCAAAGGCGGAGGGGACCGAGGCCAGTTTGAGGGGGATTGGATTGTTGATGCCTGGGCTTTTGAAGACGAAGAGGAATCCGCATGATTCTAGGGCGCGGTTGAGTTGCCAGTTGGGGGCGGCGGAAAGTATGAAAGCGAATGTGATATATGGGGTGCATGTTGGTGAGCTCTTGTTTCTTCTTCTTATCATTTCGACCCCATATCTTTTTTTTTATCTCTTACACTCCGCTTCTATACTAACAGGAGTAATTTAATACTAAGGTGGCTCCCATGGCATCGGTCACCAGCTAGGTCCCATCGGCGTGCCTCACGCAGAGACAACCTGCGTCTGCCTCCCCGCTGTGCAGAAATTCAACGCAAAAGTCAACGCCTCACAACAGGCCATCGTGCTCGATGCATTCTGGGGGCAGCCGGATATTTCCACTGTCCTCACCAAGCGTGGTCTCGTCAAAGGCGAGGCGGACCTGGGCGACGCACTGGATGCCGTCATTCGGGAGCTGGGGCTGCCACGGACGCTCAAGGACTACGGTATTGGTAGGGATCAACTGGAGGGCATCGCTGAAAGCAGTCTGAGGGACGTCTGTTGCGAATGGAATGTAATCCCACTGAAAAAGAAGGAGCAGGTGTTGGAGATCCTGGAGATGTGTCTTGGTGACGAATGAAGGTTTCATTGTCAGCTGGGTATGCATTTGCGATCCGTCCAGAGTTGGGGAGGATCTTCCAGGCACGATTCGCCCGCAGGCTCACGACAACCTACGACTCACACGAGCCATTCTTCTATATGCTTCCCAAGTCATCCCCGGTTGGCTGTCGCATTGGAAACTCTCGCTGGACAATCATAGTCCTCGTCATCAATGCAGTACGGGGGGTCAATGCCGGAGCCAATCGTTATGGAACTCAGAGCAAAGGCGAAGCAGATTTTGATGCGCATTCTCCACCAGATTATGGTCCCTGCAATACGGATGCACGTCAAGGAGGATTGGTTGGAGCGCATTTCGACAGTGGTTGCTCAGGGCTCACGGATCCGCCCTCGAAAGAGAGGATCCCCCATTCACATTATGCTAGTGTACAAGAGGATGATCTGCTGGAAGAGACAACATGGTATTTCTGACAGGACTTGAGTGGTAGAAGGTAAATGTATGTTCCGCTCGAAGGGAATGCTGGATGGTAATGATTTGCTGAGCCGAATTCACACAAAGCTGCCTCCTTTATTGACTCTTACAGAGTGGCCCGCTTTCTTCCTGCTCTTGTATTTCAATCAAGATTCGCCCGCTCAGATTCCCGTTAGGTTCATGGCTGGGATTCACAGACAAGACGTGAGAAGGCAATAAGCAAGTGATTGGATACAAGCCTCTGAATGAGATACTGCTATGAGTCTAGCAGATGAATCGGTATGACCTACTGTAAAGTCTGACACAGCCACTATCGAGGTGCTGGAACCTTTATGATGTAAAGATTGTGTACGACCTTTATCTACATAGGTGAGAGCATCGTATCGAACTTCTACCACTTGTGGCATACCTAGTCATCCCTGGGGACAGCAAGAAGACAACGGGATTCATCTCGGCCACATCGAGGTTTTCGATACTCAACATGCAGCACATGAAGAGACGCATATCTCTACCTTGATACTCGCATGCTGATTCGCACATGGAGTGGTGACGGCGATGCTGAAAGCATTGCTCCCTATCCTGCTACCTCATCGATCATATGGGCTTTTCGCGAGCTTCGTAGGCAGACTTGGATCCCACGAGTTACAGTTCGGAGAATTGTACCCAGCCGTCTGGATGGATCAGCAAATTTCCCACCATCGCTCTTGATACCATATGCTTAGCAACGCATTATTAGCCGAGTGGAAGAATCGGCTGACTTGCCCAGCTTTCCCCAGGTGTTTTGGAAATGATTGTACCCAAATCGGGAGGGGAATTGAGAGAATCGGCGAAAGTTCCCCATTGCGGAGTCTTTGTAACATGCGTCATCCTATGTGGCCAACCGCCCTTTGACTAGGTTTAGAACGATATAGTACATCCTCGTATATCAGCAGCACTTTGCATCCAAGGTGAAATCAACGCTCCAATTCCCGGCGAACAATGGGTTTGATCATCAACGGCATGGATGCTCAGCCAAACAAGTCTATCAAGAACGGAGCTGCTCCACAAGGGCACACAACACGCCTTTTCGCTCACCACGATGTGGCCTCTGTGGAAGAGCTAGCTGGGATATGCTCTCAAAAGGCGACCAAGGAACAATATCCCTTAGCAGCGATCATCCAGAATAATGTTCCCATCTACAAGCTCCCCGATATATCGTCCCTTGATACAGCCCAACGCGCTGCCCTACAAGATGAATGGTACAGCGTCCTCCTCTCCGGTCCAGGTGTCTTTGTGACCAAAGGCCTCTTCAAAGACACGGCCGTCATCGACAGAACAACCGAAGCATTCTATAATATCATCGAGCAGGAACGGCAGGCGGGCACCTCTCAAGGGGACCATTTCGCAGCAGCTGGCAAGAATGACCGCATCTGGAACAGCTTCAGCAAACATGGGCTGAGCGATCCAGGATCCTTCCTCGCCTACTACAGCAACCCTTACATCTCCCTCATCGCCTCTGCTTGGCTTGGGCCATGGTACCGCATCACTGCGCAGGTAAACAATGTCCGACCAGGCTCCGCAGCGCAAGTCTCGCACCGGGACTACCACCTGGGCTTTCAAAGCGCCGAGACCTGTGCGAAATTCCCTCGCGCCATGCAAATCGCCAGTCAGCTTCTAACGCTGCAGGGTGCGGTTGCTCACGTGGATGTGCCTCTGGAGAGCGGGCCCACGCGGTTGCTGCCGTTCAGTCAGATGCTGGAGTCTGGGTTTATGGCGTATCGGCGTGATGAGTTTGTCCAGTATTTTCTGGAAAACTATGTCGAACTGCCCATGGAGAAGGGTGATGGGATCTTTTTCAACCCAGCCTTGTTCCATGCTGCAGGCGAGAACGTGTCGGAGGGTATCAACCGTATGGCCAACTTACTGCAAATAGCCAGTGCGTTCGGGAAGACGATGGAGACGATTGATACGCTGCCCTTGTGGGAACGATGCTGGGAAGAGATCGTGGCCAAGTTCAACATAGAGGGTATGAGCGACGAAATGGAAGCCCTACTGGCTGCTATCGCAACGCCGTATCCCTTCCCCACCAACATGGACAACAATCCACCGCGTCCTGGTGGCCTCACACCAGTAGGTGAGCTCGATATAGTGTTGAAAGCTTTAGAGGAGGGCTGGAGTAAGTCCAAGGTGGTGGAAGAGTTGGAGCATCTCAAGAAACAGTCCCAATCTTGAGGTGCATCAATCTTTATGAGCCAGTGTTCTTTACATGAATAAATATTCAATGGACAATTTCCGAGTCTATCGACGTTCACCCAATTCCAACTGCTACTGTTTGACTTGAAGAGCCGACCAGACTGGATGCCCGTGGTGGGACTATGAAGAAAGGCTCTTTGCAGGAGCAAGTTGCATGTATCACCTAGGTAAATTAAGCATCTAGGAGCTCTAGCTAGGCTCAGAGACAGTGAAAGGCGCAATCATGTGTTGCTAAAACAGCATTTTGGTCAAGTTTCACTAACATCTGAGGGTGCCCTGTTTGTGCTTCTTTGTAATATACCTCCCCATATATACGGAATTTGCTTTACAAAGTCCAAGATTATTATGTACATGAAAATAGCTTTCCGCTAAGTGAAGAGCACTCACCAAACCTCCGACTTAATAAACCGGTATTTTGAAAGCATCCAAGCTGTATTGCCACATATCTACCGACGCCCGGTCGTAGACACACTCCTGGGTCGTCCCGTTGTCCGAATAGATTGGCCTCAGCGGCCAGGCGCAAAGCGGCTGCGAGCCTTCAAACGGCCCGGAAGTCGCATTGGCAGGTAGCGTGACGGGCTCGTCGCCTTGCTCCACCCATGCAATCAAGGAAGCCAGAGGGCTGAATGGGAAGGGCGCGTTGGGCTGCAACGGGTTGACGACGCAGTGCGCACCGCCGGGGACCAAGAAGAGCTTGAACCATTCATTTAGAGCATCCGCGCTGGCGTTGTAGGATTGTCCTGGATACATCACTTCCCGGACTGACTCCCAGTACTTGACCGAGGAGGCTGTCGGAACGCTTGGGTCCGACTCACCGTGATACTGAATGACCTTGCCGCCACCATTGTTGAAGGGAGTAAGGTCGGGCCAATTCGTGACCACCGTGTCGTAATACTCGTTGTATCCCTGTAACATGTAGTTCACGAGGCTGTCATATGTCAAGCCTTCGAGGGTCGGCAAAGATGTCCCGGGGAGTTTCTCGATGTGATTGAGAATGAAAGCACTGCCATATTCATCAATCGGTGGATTCCATAGGCCGGTACTATCATTGTACGTTGACGTGACATCCAGGAAACCCGCCCCAGGCTGGAAGGGTACGTAAGCGCGCCGGCCTTGGCTGTCGTGTAGACCGTCTAGGATTTCTTGTGCCACAAGCACATCTTCCTCTGTAACCGAGCCATTCTGGGCAGGGAGTGAAGATGTTGCTGCACAGCTGTAATCCGCGCCGATCAGACTGGACATGTTGAACTGCGCCAAGCAGAGATCGGAGCGAGCAAGGACTCCATCAGTCCGCCCATCCAGCGTGTCGCACGCATTGACTGTCTCGTTGACCATCAGAGCGAGTGCACAGGGAGGGGGTGCATATCCTAGAGTCTGCTGTACTACGCCCGGATGCAATCGCGAGATTTGCTGAAATGACCAGCGGAATGCTGGGGCACCTATCACAGCACCGTCCCATTCATCGCCGTACCGCTGGATCTGGCTCCACCCTTCTCGTCCTCCTTCGGAGCAGCCCTCGAAGTAGGCGTACAGTTTGGTTGAGTTGCTCATCTGATATACATTCTGGGCAAGTTGGCGGCCAATTAGGCTCAGCTCTCGATGCGCTCGGTATCCCCAAGAGTACAAGGTGTCGTAGTTGATAGAGCCTTCGGCCAAAAGTGTGACCTGTGTGTAAAACATGCCAAAGCCGCCAAATCCGCCATCTGTCTGGCCACTAACAGCTCCATACTGGGGACCATCCCAGATTCCTAAGCCACCAGCTCCCCCATTTACTGTTGACCAAAGTCAGCAAGAAAAGCATGCGGTACGAGTACACAAAGGAACCGAATATCAGCTTAGTTGGAGGTCACGGCATGACTTGCAGACAGACGTTCATTTTCTTTCAGAAGATGACGGGAATGATGGAGATGAAAGGCTTACATTTGAAACCAGCTCCGCCGGTGGAAAGATAACGGTTTTTGAACTGACTTGGGTCAGGCAACCAGTAGTTCAACGCCACCGTGTCGCCCCGACCGGCGTGCGAGTATGTGAAGTTCAAACTACAGAATGTATATTCCTGACCATCAAGTCCAGTGTAATTGCTCACAATTGCGAGCGACACTGATGTATTGTCGAGCTGTATGCCAATGCCGGCGTCGTAAGGAAGGGTGCTTTGTATGTATGACACCTCACACATATCCTCCAGGGTGAGGCTGGAGGCAGCTGACACGAGCATCAAACTGATCAAAGCTGGCGCGAAACAAAGTGTCCATGACCAAGGGCGCAGCATTCTGAATGGGTAAAAGAGCGTAGTAGAAGAATACACGAACTGTTACATATCCTATAATGGGAACAAAAATGCAACGTAGACCACTGTATGGCCGCAGCGCTGACGGCGCACAATCGTATCCAAAACTGACAATGTTTTACGTGTACGAAATGCGTTACTGGTAGAGCTCGGGGGGGATACGTTGTGTTTATGTGCGCTCATCACTACAACTACGGCATCTATTTCGAATAGATTATGCCTCGGCGATCATGTTGGAAAAGTGTCCAGAGCACGGAAGAACGACAGATTAAGCCTCATTGCGTTGCAGTCCAGCATATCCTTTCATCTACGAGTCGAATTGCAGTGGACCCAGGCTACTGGGCGCATCCATTCGCTTTTCCGAACGCCGCTCGACCCCTTTATTCCCAAAGACTGACTTGATCAATGAAGGCGATGGAGTCCCCGAGAACGATGTAACACACGTTGTGGTCCCGGGCATGACAATTGCCAGCGTCATAGGTACAATCAGTCAATCCAGATGTCAGAAACTCTCGTCGAATCCGTCTGTATTTCTTTTTTCAGAACAATCTCATATAAGCACTGATGATACCAGGCGCGCCGATTTGCAGAACTTGGACCATGGGTCTCACTGTGCATGGTATGTTTTAGATATATCAAGTGCTCGGAAATCCAGGTTCGCACTAACAACCAGTATTTACCCAAAATTGTACCCCTTCCGATTTAGCCGTTCTATCGCGGTATGGACTTTATTCGTTGTCAAAGTCAAATTCAAAGGAATTCCGAAAGCTGCTTTCTCTTGCGTGGTTAATTCAGGACCCTTGGCTAATTCCCCATATGGCATGGCTCAAATACAGGCGGCATCTCGAATAGCCCTTCGACCTTTACACAAAAGCAAAGCGTGATCTTGGGCATGGTGGCTGGCTTTTAAGTTCACCATATCGGCTCTCAGTCACCAAAGTACTGTACCCTTGGGGGGTTTTGGAGACAATCAGCCATATCTACTGCGGAGCCTGAACAATGCTGCCGCAGTCGAAGGGTAATCTATAAAAGCTAGATGTCGAAAGTGACGTAGGAACACTAGCTGGGTGACAGTGGCCATTACCTGCGAAAGATGGGATATCGCTTTGGGATCATCGCTTGCGAGATAATATCTTGTGGTACAGTAAACTCAAACGTTCAAAGCGTGTCAAGCTGATATTTTGTGGAGCGAATGATATTCCTACATGCGTCTGGCAGCCCTTCGCCAATGCTCTGGACTCGCTTGTGTGCACAACCTCAGAACGCTCGCGAATTTACAGACAGTAGATATCGTGTATTCTGTGCATTGATATGGTGAAAAGGGCGTCCACAAAGAGCCCTCCTCCATTTGCCAACTTGGCTCTGAGGATATCTGATACTCCCAGACTAGTATATCCAACTCTACGAGTAATGGAGTACTTGCTTTCTTTATTCCTCTGTGACAAAGCCCCCTCACCTGCTTATGGACCAAGCTCTTTGCAGGGAGGTATAATAGTGATTGTGACCCTGGTCTCGATTGTCAAGGAGTTATGATACAATAGGCATTGTATCCCAAGTCTATACATGAACAAAGGCAAGTGTATGCAAGGAAAAAAAATATGTTATAAGCCAAAGCATCGTCACACTCGTTTGGTTTCAGTCCTTGTGTGTTCTTTCAGAGGAACGAACGCATCACAAAATCTGGGTCCCTACAATCGTATAACATTCCCTTCAAAGTTTCCGGCAGAAGTCTTGGTAAGTAAACACACCCTACTAATCAATCCTCTTCTGTACCTACCTTCCACATCATGGCGCCGGTGAGCCAAAATCCCACGCCTAACAGCTGGTCTGTCATTGCCATCATTTTCATCGCACTCTTCGTTCTTCTCCTGTTCACTTGTTCGCTGGTCATCGGCTATCTCTACTACCAGAAAAAGCAACGAAAGAACACGAATCCCTACCCCTACGGCTCAGAAGACTGGCTCGACTTTGAGCGTGTCGCGGCTTCACAAGTTGAGCGTGACGCTCTCGTCATTGCTAACCTCGATGCGCGAGTCGCTGTGCAAGAACAGTACAATCGAGAGGCGGACAGGATGATTGAGCTTTTGGATCGCAGTCAAAAGCACCTCACGCTCCAGCTTCGCGATGAGCAGCGAAAGTCTGAGCCCGTGAATCCGGAGGTTTTGCAGCGCATCTACGATGATATTCACAGACCTCTTGAGCCTCCCCGTCCCTCTCTGCCACCGCTGGCTCCCAAGCCATCTCCTACAGAGCGACCCGCCTGTCCCGCATCACCTGGAGCTGTTGCAAGCTGTCCACCGACCACACAGCCCACTTCTCTGCTAGCACAATCTGTTGTTAGCTCCCCGTCAGCGACACCGCCCGGTTCGCTACAACAGCCCGTCAATCAGCGTACCCCTGTACTATTGCAGACTACCAAGTTGCGAAACATCATGCGCAGTAACTCTAGACCTGGCCCCGCAAGGCCAGTACGTTTCGTAGAGCACTCAGTGAAGCCTTCCTCCGTAAGTCTACTTGATCCTGCCGGATTCGAAGACATAGGCCTCTCGGATGGTGATGAGCCCGTGCCGACGGTAGGAAGGAAACCGTCAACTTTTCGATTGCATTAGGCGAACTGGTAGTAAACAACGGGCGAGGTTCTGTTGAAGTGACGCTGCTTCACTTCCATTTTCTGTAGAATGTTATTTCCAAAAACAGAGACAAACCAGATACTGTAGAGTTCTGGGTACAGTTGACATTGGCATGATCGACAAGTATCTAAATATGATAGCGCTCTCCCTAGGAGACCTACCCTCCAACGTTAGTGTAAGACTGGTAGATAATCACATTGTTTCCTTGCAAATCAGCATTACTACTGGCCGTACGCCGATTGAGGTGCAATACGTGCTGCCCCTCCGCAGAAATGTACAGGAAACGTGAGGGCGATGAGTCGTGAACGGCAACTTGAAGAAGGCGTCAAGATAACTTGGGCACAAATTGAAAGCGCTATGAAACTTAGAAGCCAGCATGAGAGACAAACCAGTAAACATTGATATCACGCACCAGAATAATCTGGCAAATTCCAAAGCCCTTCAATCCCAAGCGCCTGGCCAACCATTCCCATCCTGACCCTCATGACCCGGCCATGTAGACCAAGGCCCAATAAGAATGTTTAAAAGAATTTGCTCTTGAGTCCACCCAAAACAACATTTCGCTTCTGCTTGCCCACAAACTTGCTCACATCATCTGCCCACCCTGAACTCTGCTCGTTCAAACTCTCCATGTTGTCTCCCATGATATTCAACTTTTCCGTTCGCTCATTCAGTTGCCGTGTAGCCCACTCCCCCCAGCCCTCGCCGCTCGCTGCCGCCGCGCTCACTTTGGACGTAGTGGCGCCGCTGCCTGAGCTGCCTAATCGCGCGGCTGTCTTCTCCGCCGTTGCGGCGTCCATCATGCGCTTGCTAGGCGGTCGATCCGGCCCGCCTATCAGTAGATCCAAGTCTGTCGGCGAGACATATTGCGTACCAGACAGCCACTGCATGTTACTGATCGTCGGGCGCGGTGGGATCATTGCCTCCGGGTTGACCAGCCTATCTGCGTTGTTGAGGCCATCACGGATCTTGCCAGTGCCCCAGACGGGAACGACGACAAGCTCAGAGGGGCCTGCCCAGCCAATTACATCACCAGTGCAGGCTACAATGTTCAGAGAGCTCCGTGAGGGGTCCAGCATAGGAAGCGGGGCGCGGTTGATCTCCTTGAGGCCGGGAAGAGTGAAGGCTCGCACGGTGCCGTCGCCGAAGGTCGCGACAAGGGCAAAACCATGAAGCTCAAACTCGGTCACCGCGGCGGCATCACAGAGAACGTCATCAAAGGACTTTGATGCGCCCTTGGAGGAAGCAGGTTTGAAGACACGAACTTCGGTCATGGTGACTGGAACACGTTAGCATACGACATTGAGAAAGTACACGGGGATGTTGTGGTTATGCTTACCAACTACGAGAACACCATTCACATGTCTACCGCTTCTCAGACCACCCACGATCTCTGGTGTGGCGGAGGCAGGCTGCCCAGTCTCTGCCACGATAGGACAGATGGCCACAACTTTGTCACTGAGTGATGTGACTCCAGCAAGTTCAACATTGTAAGTGTTTCCAGCAGGCAAAAGCTTAAAGGAAGCCACTTTGCCCTGATTCGTACCAACGAAACATGTGATACTGGAGTACTCGTCGTCATCAAGCGTCATCACACCAAAGTCAATCTTTACCGGATAGTCACCCGTCGACGTGGGTTTAGAATGGCCCTTGAGGAAAGACGCCCTCTTGTCCTTTTTAACAAAGTCAGCCACCGAGGCCTGAAAAATTACAGCTGGTCCGCGAAGGTCGATGATGCTGAAGGACCCGTTTTCGGATCCGACGGCAACGAAACCGACGTCCGAGACAGACACGGCGGTAACAGGTCCTTGATTCATCTCGTACAACACATATGGTTGCAGGCCTTCTTTTAACGAAGGTTCAGCCCGTGAAGTAATGTCGGTCAGGCCACCTGGATTTGCATTCGGTTTGCTGGGCTCGTCGTGGCCAACGTGTGGATTTCCACCCCATCGCCAGATCACGACCTCCCCAGTGCGTGTTCCAGCAGCAAATTCACCAGTGTTTGGAGCTAAATGAAGAGCCGTGACATCGACGTCTTCGTATCTGCCAATGGATCGAGCCATGTCGACCTGCAGCTGGCCCGTGTTTTCCATTTCATCAGCGTGGCCCAGGTCCCACAGACGGATGGTGCTATCCGCATGCGCTACTTGAATGATATTGCGGCCCTCATATCTCCGTCTTGGTTTCGGAACTTCTGCACCTCCTTTGAGCAGGTCCTCGCCCTTGTTGCGCTTTTCCACCATGCCCAGCCAACGACCACGGTCCAACGTCGATATCACGACCTTGGTAACAAAAGGATGTACGAACTGTAGAGAAGGATGGAGTTGACCTGTTGGACTAATGGGGTATCCCGAAGGGAAACTCATGGTGACCAGCTCGCCAGAGGACAAGGTAGCCAGAATTGCTATAGGATCCTGAGCGCCAGCAAAATGTGGAGAGAGGCGAGGGAACAGGCAATAGTCTGCCACCTCAGTTCCTGGTGGTGTAGGAAGCACAGCCTGGCGTTTGCCCTTGAGGTGGTCTTCGAGAATCTGCCAGGTCGATGTGGCATAGTTCGGGGCCAGGCCAAATTCCAAAAATGTAAGGCCTTTCTCCGGCTCATCCAGAGCCTGCCCCCCTGCAACCAATAGAGCCGTGTCATCGGGATTCTCTTTGCAACACCACGTGATCTTAGTGAAGGGCATAATCACCTTCGGCGTGGGTGGCGGTCTCACGACCTGGTCGACCTTATTTTCGTAAAGAGACCTCGCCATGACAATTCTACCGTCCTTGGCGTCCCAGAAGACGAGGCTGCCATCATCATGACCCGTGAGCACGAATGTGCCGGTAGGATGCCACACCGCGTGTGTGAGTCTGGGCCTCCGCACAGTGTTGACATTGTCGGCATTCCCGCCCGGCGCTCCTGGCTGCAAGACATACTCTAAAAACTTGGTAGGCTGGTTCTGCTTGAAGGAATATATCACAGCACCATGGGAGTATCCTATAAGCAGCTTGCCAACGTCGCGAGGGTGCATCTGTAGGGACACAAGTGTAACCATTTTGGCCTTTGGGTCTCTGGCCTTCCAAAAGTTGGGCACCTTGAAAGGGGACATCCTGCCGCGGTCCAAATCAAAGGCACTAATATCACCGGTTGAGTGGCCCATGAAAGCCCAGTCGAGCATGGGGTCTGTGGCCATGATGGTGATGCCACTTCCGCCGACGGCACTCGAGATCTTTTTGGCAGTGTCGAGGTCCCATACTGTAATTTCTCCTCTTGTGTCTAGACTGACAAGTCGGCCGGCGCAGAACTGGAGGGCCCTAATGGAGGTGGTGCGGGGAGGGATGAAGGATTTCTGGATGCGGTCACGGGCAAAGACGTAGATCTTGCCTTTGCCGAACTTGGACTCGTTGGTTCCGACGGCGAGGAGGGACTGGACAGGGTCGTATGCGAGGCAGCTAATTCAGGGGCAGTCTCTTGTCAGCGTTGTCTAGTCAGTGTCGCTTGGAGTTTGTCGGCTCTGCGGAGGACTGACCTGATTTGCGAGTTGATGCCGAACCGCTCCTGCTCGTCTGGGGCAAAGTACTGGGGGGCAATGGTGGCAGACAGGTCTTTCTGGATACCTGTCTGCTTTCCGCGCAGAAACGAAGCCATCGTGGTACGGGCTGTTCCGGGCTTGAGGTCGTAGGATGGTTTGGGTTGTCAAGATCTAAGTTTGGCTTTCCGACCTGGAAATAGGGTCTAGGCAATCAATCCCACAGCTCGGCTCCACAGGGTACCTAGATGAGTACCTAAGGTGCCTAAGTTTAGCGAGACAGGCGGCAGAGAGGGGTCTGCCCGTTGTTCCTGGCCCAGCGCGACGTCATCCTGCAGCACAAGTCAGGGGACCCCCGTGATAACACCAGACCAGCTTCAGCCCTACAGCGACTGACAGACAGCAAGTCTGTTTAGGACGCCGCCTCTTGAACAACATCTGGCTGGCCCGGATGGATTCATTCCTTTGATTTGGGGCTTGGGCGCCAGATCGTCTATGGTCATTGACTCATTATGAATGACTTCCTCTCTACATTTTGACTCATATACATATATGTAATGATGCACGCATTTATTTACCTTTGACCAGTCTGTCAACATTTTCACAATTTCTTATACTGGTGACAGATCCAGACTACCTTGCTGGTCATCCCTTCGCACGGGGCCATTACTATCTTCAGCAAATCAACCTTTTCCACGCACCCCATGAAGCGCTACAATTGAACGTATTTTTCTATTTGTACAATGTGAAGTTTTATACATGCGTAGTTGCAAAGGTGCTGTCATCCCCGCAGATCTACCTGTAAGCCCCTGGAGCTACTCACCGATGTAATACTAAACATAGAATGCGACTCGCTTCCGACATGCATACCGTTCCTCGATGGCCCTGCACTCTTTCTTGAATGCTCCTCGAGATTTTTATGCAAATTTTCGAACAGTGTCGTCCAGTGCCTTGGCGACATGTACGACATTGTGCTCATTCATACCCGCTATTGAGATCCGTGACGTGCTCGCCATGTAGACGTGGTGCTCCTCTGTGAGTTCTTGTCAGCCTTGCCGCCAACTGGGGCGACGGAGATAGGAACAGGAACATGAAATACTGATGAAACTTACTTTCAAGGTACTCCACCATTTCGGGGGTGATACCCAAATATCCAAACATGCCGGTCTGCTTCACAATATGCTCCCAGCTCCCGGGTGTTCCCAGACTGCAGAGCTCCCCAAATAGCCGGCCACGCATCTTTGATATACGTCCACTCATTGTCACTAGGTCTTCAGCCCACTGCTTGTTGATTTCGGGATTCTTCATCACCGCCTCTGCCAAGCGAGCGCCGTACAATGGCGGCGTGCTGATGGTCGCACGCTGGGCGTTGTCCAGAATACTCTGCACAGTGAGACTCAGCTCGGGTGTCGCCGCGACAAACATAACCGCGCCCGCACGCTCGCCGTACAGCCCCATGGACTTGGAAAAGGACAGACACACGGCAGCCTCCATCCGAAGCTCCTCGACAAAGTAGCGAATAGCCCAGGCATCCTCGTCGACGCTGCCCGAGTTGAAGCCCAGGTAGGCCGAATCGAAAACGGGGAAGAGGCCGCGTGTACGGATAACGTCTGCAATTTCGCGCCACTGTGCGCGCGAGGGATCGCAGCCGGTAGGGTTGTGGGCGCAAGCGTGGAGGATGACGGCCGAATCAGGCTCTGCGGCACGGAGCCCGGAGAGGAAGTTCTCGGCGTCATAGGAGCAGGTGGTGGGATTGTAGTAGGGTAGTCCCACTACCTTGAAGCCCAGATTCTCAAAGAGCAACTCATGGTTGGGCCAGGTGGGGTTGGTGATATAGATCGTTTTGGTGGCAGCATTGGCCTTTTTCAGAGCCATGCCAGCGAGAAGAAGGGCGCCTGTCCCGGAGAGGGATTGGACGCCTGCTATCTGCGGACTGTTGCTTAGCGATGACTCCATCTCGGAAGGGGAAAGTTTTCCCCGTGTTTTCAAAAATTTGGCTCACCCTGTTTTCTGCTAATGCCTTGGAGCCGTGGAAGAGCAACTCGATGGAGGCGTCTCGGAAGGCCTTGTGGCCCATCATGGGGCTGTACTCATGGTCTGCACCGACGACCTTCTTCTCGGCCATCCGCACCGAAGGCAGAACCCATGGCTTTCCATCCTCATCACGGTACGCACCGACGCAAATGTTGACCTTTTCCGGAGACGAGTCTATGTTGTAGCGACGGAGGACTTCGAAGATACCATCTGGTTCAACGGTTTCTGCAGCGTCGAAGTAGGAGTTATGACTGACGGAACCCATGTCGGAGTGAGAAAAAAAGAGTCCTTGCAGAGAATGAGATTGCTCCCAGTTGGGGTCTGATGGTGATTGGTTTGTTATGAGCGATCGACGTGTGCGCAAAGTATGAACTGGTGTAGGTGTTTGGGACTGGAACGCTTGTCTGTGGTTTCGTCTTTTGTTCTTCTTTGTACTAAGGACTAACGTCTTGGGCAGTGCACGCGGATATTCACGGTTCAGATTTTTTGAGTGGATCCCTGCCGAACCGGGAAATCCTACATCGTCAAGCTGGAGCCACGGGCGAGGTTTCTCAGGAGATGTCATCGTGAAAAAATGACTGCTCAATCTGCCCCCCCTGGAGGCCGAGCTCGGCGCATTCAATTGCTGATGCTCGTACACATTTTACGGACAAGGGCAAAAGAAAAGCCAGGTCAAGAAAGTGCGAGTCACAGTATAACACGCCATTGGCCAGGACACTCAACTTCCCTGGCCCATTGGTCAGTCCGAGAAAAGGGTTAGGGTCGATCTGACGATGTACTACTAAGGCATTCTGACGTTTCACTCCAAAGTTAAGTCAGCTGTCTCTCTCGGCATTGACCAGTAGACCAGCTGACTATAGGGTGACGCTATAATTTTGCCCGATTGCGCACAGCCGACTACACATGGCCGTCTTTTATCAACGTTGACCTACTATGGTAAAGAGTGTCAACTACCTACCCAACTTGATACCACGCGATCTCGCTCCGCACCCGGCCATCAGCTCCGAGCCTGCATCCGCCCCGGACTCCACAACCTACCGATGTTCCCACCCGATCTCATGATTGTTTGCTTGAAAGGCTCCACAGGACGCGGCCCGGGACCACGGTGACGGCTGTGTACCGTTGTGCGGAACGATTTCCGCAAAGCCGAGCGGCCGGGATGTGTCGTGAGGGACCACTTCCGCAAGTTATGCGCCGACATGTTTTATCACCGGCTCATTATGCTTCAAGGCAGTCGATGCGATTCTTGCCATGGCCGTCGTTGCCCTCCCAATACCGAAATAATCTCCTCACTGTTTAGCCCCGTATATTTTCCCTTTGATCGAGCTGGATGGAGTACAACTGTGGCAGCACACTTGAGTCAGAAATGACCTTGGGGTCCTTATAAAGACACCATTCGTAGTAAGCTCGAGATAATGACTACGAAAGGACGAACGCAGTCACAGTGCTATTCAAGCAGAAAATAGGTCTTACAGGCAAGGAGGTGAGAACGGCCAGACTGGATGGAAGCATCCAAAAAGTGCAATTTAGGTACTTGACTTGTACTGGCTGCTGCCGCCAATTTGTCAACACTGGTCTGTGCATCGAGATAGGTAGAGAGGCTGACTATGATCCCGTCCTACCACGTAACATTCTCGAAATTTATCTTTCCTTATTAATCCCCAAATTCAAGGAGATAATTTGCGATTCATGTCAGAAGCTGCAAGGACTTTGCACGGACGCGGTCAATCAAAATATCTAATGACTGATAATCATGGAGAACAACAAAGGTAGAAGCCTGTCAAGTTTGGCTTCCATGCCTCGTAAGATCCTGTTTAGTATGTCATTCCCCTATCCGCTGAGAACCTAGGAATTCAAGTATACCCAACGGCAGAAGCGTTTGATTTGAGAGACGTATAATATACACTTTGTTCGTTCCATGATATTAAGAAACTAAAAAGTATGATGTACCTGCAGTACATGTATTTGAAGTTAGTCAACGCCATGAACCATGTAGGAAAATGCCTGCTCATCTGCGAGTTAATGTTACAGCCTTAATTCTAGGCAGACAAAACTGAGAACGCTGTCGACTCTGGCCCTTTCACACCAAACATGGGCCACTGAGTATTTTCTCTCTATCATTGAGATTGCCCTTTCAGCCAACAAGCTCATCGCTCTCATGACGAGTCCCTCTCGTCAGTTCGTATAGCCTCCCACCTGCGCGCTTCGTCACTAGTCAAGGATGACACTCTCTGCTCTCCCTGTCGTCTCATTGGTGATATCCAATCACTTGGCGGGACTCCCCTAGACGGACTCGGTACCGTTGAGGTACTTCGACCAAACGGATTCATCACCCAGGACATGTGTCTCGTCTGTGATGTTGAAGCTGTAGTAGACGACGTCTGCGGACCCTCCATGGTTGCTTCGCCCGCCACTGCTGACGGGGCCGCGTCCAACCTTGTCACATATCTCATAGGAGCTGATGAGTATCGGAAGTGCCCATGTATGTACTCCTGCCCAAAGGGCGCCAGGATGGGAGAGGAGCCCGAAGAGGGTTCGCTTTCATTCTTGGCAGCAGCACTTTTGAAGGACGATTCTTCGCTATTTTCACTTTTCTCGTCCTTTCCATTGTTGAGAGACATGGGGGATTGCGGGATCGCGCCAAGCATCATCGGCGCCAGCGATATAGGGTGGCTGCGGAGCGGTCCGGAAGAATCCTCTGAGGCCCTCATGAGAATGTCTGTGGTTGCCACGGAGTGCTGCGTCCTCATCGATCTCGTCGACCCCATCCGCCGATTGAGAAGTGTGTTTACCGCTGTTTGGTCCTCTTCGTCTCCGTAGGCCTCCCGTGGCGCACTCGACAGTGACGCGGTCTTTGGTGCGTGTCTTCTTCTGGCTTTCCTTTTGCGCCAAATGAGATACGCTATGATCGCCAGGAAAATTCCACTGAGAGGCGCAACCACCAAGGCAATTGTCTGGTCCTTGTTCAAATTGGCATCCTTTGCATTGTGTCCCGGAGCAGGGGATGACGTTGCTCCACCGCTGAGTCCTGGCGTTGATGTGGACAAGCTAGATGAGGGGCTGAACGTTGGTACTTAAGGAATAGGGCTTGTCAATATCGTCTTGACTAGGGTCTATGTGCTAGGAAAAATCATTTTGATACTCACTTGTAGAATCGGTCGACAATGTTGTACTGGGCGGAAGACTTGTGACCGTAGTTTCTGGTGGCTGCGTTGTGGTCGGTAGACTCAACACACTACTCGAGGTGCTGATCACTGAGGTAGGTGTTGGAGTACTCGTGGTAGTGGGCGCTGGTGCAGGAGGCGCGCTGGTGGTTGTGGTGACTGGTACGGTTGTCAGAGTACTCGAGGTGGTGGTAGGTGTAGGCGTATCGGTCGTCGTTGAAGCTGGAGCTGAAGTGGGTGACTCCTTTGGCCGGGGCGTGAGCGTGAGTGTCTGGCCCTGATCATTGCTGACCACACAGCCCGTCCCGCCATCGGGCGTAGCTATGCATTGGCTGCTCAGGGGACAGCAAAAATCTTGTCGCTGACAGTCAAGAGGCGCAATGGCAGGGCAAGTTCCACTGTCTTGTCGGCGTTGGAGCGCCTGCTGGACCGCCTTGTCGTGCCTGGCTATCTTGTTGTTGCGTGCTCGCCCCATCATACCTCAACCCTCTCTCTCCAGGCTGGTCGCAGACCAGTATATATCAAAAGAATAGAGGATGGTAGGTCGGTAGAGGAGCGCCTCTGAAGGGACTGGGTTTGCATTATTTGGTGCCCATTGCGGTTACCACTTACATCGATATGACACTGTGTAACGGGGAGAAATGAATAAAAACCAAAATATCCAGTCCAGAGAGCATCTCCAACAATGCACTTGGCTATGATGGCACAGGTTGAAACACGCGGAGACGGGCAAGACGCTGGCTACCTAAAGACTCGGGAACTATTCTCGAACAAAGTGATTGACACCGGGTCACAAGGAACCAGCCTCGGCCATTTGCAGTTGCCATGTTGCTGATTCCCAAAAGGAGTATAAGGCGGGGGATCTGCCGCGGGGGAAATACTACCATAGTAATATAAAAGTCTATATAATAACCTATATAGTCCCTTCTTAATCTACGATCTGAGCTTGGACGATTGGTGGCAGGCTTTTCCCGCATTCTGTGGAGACTTAACATGGCAGGCGATATTGCTCATCCCATGTTGTCAAATGTGCCTTTTGGTTCCTTAGCGAAGCTTCATCTGCTTAGGTTTCTTCACACAAAGTTTCGAACTACCCCGCAAAATCCGCCTCATAAAGGTGGTCTGCCTTCCACAGGTTTGAGTCAATTGCATAAGTTGGGAGGGAAAACGTACCTAATGAAACCCGGTACGGATGGCCCTCCTGCCGAGGCTGCTGCACCATTGTGTGAAGCCCACTTGATTTTCTCGCGCCAGCAACAACATAACGAAGGGGTTGATGGACAGAATATCGAATGCCTGAGTGCAGTAGAACAGTTTCTCATGACGTCTGGCTCTTCAATCATGTTAAGATATTGGGGGGTATATTTGCAAGAGACTTGTACGAGGTGGAATCAAGGAATCACCAGTAGATCAGATGATTCCCGTGCCGACTGTGCCAAACTTATTGCACTTTACCCAATCAAGTAATTGTTGCTTTGCCAGGGTCCTCCCCAATGAATACCTAGTGACAGAGGGGAGCCATTCTGCATGATCCCCTGGTTGTCTCACATGTGATTGGATAGCTCATCGAATGCCATACTATAGTAGATATTCAATACCAAAGACAAGCCAATACGGGACTTCGTGGCTGGGACTCTGTAAACAGCTCCCAAAACCTGCACCCTCTAAGATAGAGACCGGCATCCTATAGCGTTAATGTCACAACTAAGAACGATCGAGTACTAAATTTAGTACGCCCAAGGCCGAATAACAAAGGTGAAGAATAGACCAAGGTAGTCGAATGTATGCCTAGATATGCAATTCTTTCTCCATTGAGGGACCCTAATCTATCGTGATCTGAGCATGTCATTTTTTGTCAAAGGCGAATTTAAATCCCTCCTACCGATTTTCATAGGCGATTGTTATATGTAGGTACATAGGTATGCAAGAGTCAAGGCCTCGAATCTTAATATATTGCTACCGTGATCATTGAGTCGATTTCGGAAGTCGTTCTTCACTGCATGTGATATTTCAGTATGTAACATATAGTGCTCATTAGACTCCATTATGTACCTGAATACAATTAAAAAAAGGTACAGCAGGTGGTTGCAATGGAAAAACAACACCCTGTATGGCATGGCCCTTGTCGCCGCTTGCATACATGTTCAGTTGGGTACCTCTTTAACCTCTCCCTTCCCTTCCAGAACCTTAATAAGTTCGCCCTCCGTCCACGTCCATAATTTCTCCTGTAGCTCACTGTCCCTTGCAATCTTGCCTTCTCTATCAGGAACTCCAACGGGCTCATAGTATTTCCCACTCACCACATCTGGACTTGTTGCTGTCCACAAGTGGTTTTTGGCCCCTTCGACCGGAGACACACTCAAGAACGACGCGACTGGTGCAATGAGTCGAATCAGACGGACCTCCTTTACCAGACTACGTCCTAATCCGGTGTCGACTCTGCCAGGGTGGAGGACGACCACATCGATTTGCGAGTGACGCTGCGCAAGTGTTTTTGTCAGGTGGATGAGAGCAAGTTTGCTTTGGCCGTATCGTTTGGTATATGACTTTTGTACAATGGTGAGCATTTACTTGCGAATTAAATTGGGGCAGCAGGTGATTTGATCTACTTACGAGATCCTCGCACTTCGTTTTGACCTTGTCAAACAAGATACCACCCTTCGGGGCCATTGCCCAGCCTTCGCTGCTCACAACAACTATGCGTGGGCGATCGCTCCCAATCTCGGCGGTGCGTAGCACGACAGGCATCAAGAGCTTGATAAGTAGGGCGTGTCCCACATAGTTAATTCCGAAATGGCTCTCGTAGCCTTCCTTTGTGACTCCCGTGGCAACTCGCATGATCCCAGCATTAAGCATCAGAATATCCAGCCTTTGTTCGCGAGCAAGGAACTCTGCAGCACACCGTTGAATGCTCTCAAAGGAGCCGAGATCAAGGTCGAGAAAGTGAATTTCTGTCTTGTTGCCATCCTCGGGCGTGGCGTTGTCGTAGGCCTCTTTCGTGATTCTGTCCACAAGTTCTTTCTTGGCTGCTTCATCCTGTGGAGGCAGATCTGCGACATAGAGTCTGTCTGGTCGCCCATGCTGCGCCAACTGCGTGGCCGTCACTCGTCCCAAGTCTCCTGCTGCTCCTGTGATGAGGATCACCTTGCTCGCCAAGGAAGGAATGTCGCGTGCAGGATCGAAGGATACCCCTCCGATCCGCGACCCCATAACACGCATCATATCCCGAAAGTCGCCCATGGTTGAAGTTATGACAGTAGATGCAAGAAGTAATCCAAAGATCAAAAATAAAAGATTCTTCCATAGGAAAAAAAATTAAAAAAATTCAGCAGTTAGGAAATTGCAAAAGGGGAAAATGATATCTAATTTAGGGGCAAACATACTACTTGCTAGGAATGTTGCGGTAAAACCCTAGTGAGTGTGGGTCAGCAACGAAATAAACAGCCGCATCGACGCCCGGGGGCCAGGGCAGGGTCCAGATGACTTCTGAACTCGACGCTTGTGTGGTTTGCAAAACACGAATACGATTTTCTCATGGGTCTCATCACTATCACTTCCCCGCAACAACTTACTACTTGGGCCTAGTAGATATCTACGCAATAGGTAGGTACTTGTAGTTGATGAGAGCCAAAACACATTATTCCAAGGTTGTTTAGAATGGTGTTTCTCCTGCCCAATCGAGGTGTTATGTACAATGTATCATAATTACCCTTAGATTCAAAGTGTTGGAGGTAAGTTACCCAAAGATTATGGATGAGTTGAGGCTCCATGGCCTGATACTTGTATGCAAGAGTCCGGAGGAAGAGAACAGAGAATTCTGAAAATAAAAAAAAAAGTCTCCGATGGCGAGGTAAGTGACGTGCTATGATGAAGCCATCGCCACCGTAACGACACTTCAATTTTAATTGAACGCCAAAACAACCCCCAAATTATACAAAGGTGTTCAAATGAATGTACGCTTGAAACTATGTCAGACTACCTACCTTGGTATCGGGGGAGATCTTGCAAGGCTTTGACCAAGTGTGCTCACGAATGGTTTCCATTATCTCAGGACGGAACCTTTATGACGAGCAACCGACTTTCTCTGGTGGATTGCCTGGCTACTATCTGCGAAGGTCGATGGGTCGGCAATATATGATTCCAAGCGACAATGCCTGTAATTTTCAGGACCTATCAAGATGTGGACACAGCACATAACTGAATCTAGGTCGTGAGTCGGACTTTGCCTTGCAAAATTAAGTCTTTGTGTAGTCTATTGCCGGTGATTCCGACAGGGCCGACACTTTTGCTCAACGAAGAGAGTCCTTTTTGGACACTATCATTTCGAATTTATGCCCACCTCGAAATACGTGCAATTTCAGGATCTACATCATGGTCATATGCAGAATTATCAATGGGATGAGATTATTGAATTGGTAATTAGAATTAAGGAGGTGACTCTATCGTGGATTGTCCTGCAAGAGCTTGTGTCCGGCTCGAGTTTTGCTATGGGCATTGCTTGATCATGTCCGAGACCAAGGCGATTTCTAGGCCGAAATCAAATGCTGTTGTATTGTTGTATGTACTCTAAGTCAAAACAACCTACACCAGCGCGTGTGGCTTTGTGTATCTCTCAGTTTCAAAAGTCTCCCTTGTCAGTTCCTGGAAATTTTGAATCGCAGCCTTCATCTCCTCTTTCCAACGACTTGCTGTCTGTTACAGCACATCCTTCAATGTATATGCTGTCTTCCCTCTCATCCACTGGGAACGGGCAAATCTTCCAGCTCACCCAGTACGTCAATCCCGCCACGAGTATACTCACGAGCCAACTTAGGCTGTACAAGTATGTAGCACCTTTTGGTACGCCACTCGCACCACACGCAGCGGCGAGGCCAGGTAGATTAGGTACGATCCCAAACACAAACGCAATTAATGCTCGAGGGTTCACTCCCAGGGTGTAGTAGTGAGAACCTCTCAGATTGTACAGTGCCGACACCTTCAGCTGCTGAGCCCGGCAGATCCAGTAGTCACAAATGATTACCCCTGCAATAGAGCCGAGGAACAGAGAGTATCCATTCAAAAATGAGGAGAAGGACGCCGCACTGTACTGGATATACCAAGGCACGGCGCAGATACCCAAGACGGCACAGACATACGCACCGCGCCTGTTGTTGATGTACTTGGGGAACCACAAGCTCAGATCGTTGCTAAAGCTGACAGTGTTGGCGCTGATGTTAGTGCCCACTACAGCAAATGACCAAGCCAGGCCTGCGAAAAATGCAGCTGCACGGTTGTCCCAAAGCCTCGCAACTTCAAGCGGATTCCATGTCACCTCCCCATAGATCACTTCAGTGGCACTACTGACAGTAGCACCTAGCACACCACACAAGGTGACGAGCACAATGAGTCCGACAGCCTGTGCCCAGACCACATGCCTTGAGGAAGAGGCGTATCGTGTGAAGTCGGGCATGTTCAAAGCTAGAGTCGCCTTGGGGCCGATGGCAGTGGTCACGCATTGGAAGAACACCACCACAACTGGTGTTCCATCAGCGATCTTTGTAGGTTTGGAGAACGTTGGACCGAAACCCTTTGCTGTAAAAGAATCAGTATGTGAGTAATTTGAAGGCTAAAGCGATAGATTAAGGTGTGTATGACAAAGTGAAACGGAGTAAGCTGACCAGCAACAAGAGCCCATATGAACAAGGTCAGGCCGAATATTGGCATAATCACGGTCTTGGCCATAAACATGTACCGCAAGCTGCTGACATGAAGCCACAGCAGCGGCAGCTGGATCAAGATGAACAGAAAAAAGCATAATAGCTCGGCACTTGTGACATGGGCACTCTCGGGGATGTGGTTTGGGAAGTTGTTGAACTGTGGCCAAATGGCAGATATCATGAGTTGCAGACACTGCCCGCCTTGAAAGGACTGTGTCCCAAACCAGATACATGCAACTACGCCTCGGATGAAGACGGCAAAATACGAGCCGCGGATTCCAAAGGAGGCTCGTGTAAAGACTGGGAAATTGATTCCGAGTATGCAGCCGGTGTAACCATCCAGCATGGACGGTATACACACGAGCACGTGTCCAATGAATACAGCCAGGATTGCAAAGCCCGGGTTGAGCCCCTTGTTCACTGCCGTAGAGGAGACTATCGACACATCTATCAGTCTCCGAACTTTGGCGGTGTGCGGGCGTGACATGTGTGTCTGTTCCTACCTTGGTACATTGAGATCGAGAAGGCTTCTGCGATCCAGAATCCCAGCAAGCTTGGCCATCCCCAGGTCCTCTGCGGCGAATTTCGAGGGATTGGATCCATGTCCTTGTTTGAAAGGCGACTCCCCTCTGTATCAAGCTGTGCGCTGCCGGAGCTGAGCGCCAATCGCTGACGAAGAAGGAGACCCATGATTGCGCCTTATGTTGCAGTCTCTTTGTCGTCTTGGGTTAATTGCTAGAAATGGCTAAAGGCACTTGGGAAGGCACATAGTGACTGCTCGTTCAAGTGCTACTGATATAATATGCTGTTCCCGCTTCCGGTCGCTTCATCATGATAGGAATGTCTTATCGATCGACGATATCTTGCCCGTTTCTTTTGCCCTTCGCTTCCAAGGTTGAGCCACTATGTCAGATTGTTGGTGCCGAGACCCATCCGCCAGCGTCTCGTCAATCCCACTCTCTCCGGCAAACCTGGCATATTGCGAAACATAGGCAGACCTAGTCGTATAACATGGTCACTGGGCGTTGATTGGGCTGAGAAAGTTGCCATCTAAGGCCCAGCGTCGGAGCGGGGGAGCGTAGTTGAAACATTGATTCAAAATACTTGCATAGGTAGGTATGCCCGGTACTTATTTCCGGTGGAACGGAAGTGGTCGCACAAAACCTAATGCAAAACATCGCCATGTTCCGATACTCTCTGGGGTAGAATGCGGTCAACCGATCGGACTGATGCCGGTACCACGTGCTTTATCAATCGTGCGAGCTGGTGGATGGTGGCTTAGAATCCATAGGTCCCCCCCAGGCCTGACCATAATTTGAACAAGAGTCCAACTCATCCAAGATATGTCCTCGTGCCATGAGCAGACTAGAAGACAGAGGACTGATTGACCATGTTGGACACAGCCTGATAACATTCTAGATGATTTGTAAATTCTCCATACAAGGTGACGACAATGTCTTATGGTTAATGAAAATTATCGTCATTGCTCCCATTCTGTGCACTTGGGTTCTGTTTGTGGGCCCATTCCTTGAATATCGTTGAAGCTTATTAGCGATCCATACTACGAGGGAGTAAGCAACAATACTGTCCGACCCATACTTCGCTGTGCTATGAGCTTTTTCGTAACGAACCACTTTGTTCGTTCTCCTCAAACAGGACAGAAGGCTAATACGGGCACTTAACGAAAGCATCCAGCAAGCTTTGCTGAACTTCCTCGCCTGCGAACTATCATTCCCGCCCGCATTTTCGGGTACAGACTTTCCAAAATCTTATTAGCGCACCTCTCACAGAGCTTCAATGTCGATCCACAATATACTTCAAAACCAAAAAAGCTTTACGGACTTGGGTCATCATACAGGGACCGTTAGAGGACCTTCAGGTCAGGTCAGCTGGGAAGCACAAGTATTGCTCTATCTCACGCCCCTTTTTTCTTTTTTTTCTCTTCAAAAAATGTGTAGATGGAGCTCCCTGTACTATGGAGATGTTTGTCTGGTTGAGTGACGATGATCAGCAGCATCGACCCCTAGAAATGCACTCCCAACTCCCTAGTGCTTTCCCAGCCAAGAATGCGTCAAACAGACTACTGCCTGACTACTGCATAATACAGATTGAAATTGATTATTAGTGCGAAGAATCATTCCACAAAGCCCCTTCGTGATAGCGCCCTCGACACCCTTGCTTGCATCTGCTTTTGGGCGGGCGCAGCGAACTGGACCTGCAACGCACGAGGATCATACAAAACAACAAAAGTTTATAGTGTGAAATGAGACATGCCGAAAGCCAAGGTTTCAAGCGGGTCGCGCCGTGGCAAGACACGCCCCAGGGTACATCAAAACGCGATGCAACCCCAAATTCTTGATAGCCACTCGGCAAATATTCTTATGCTCTGTCGCAGATCTGAAAAACCAAGAAGAACGCACAAATGTTGTTGAGTGGCGACTAGGCGAGGGAAAAGGGCCCTATGAGAGCTGTAGCCCAGAGAAAATGAGCCATTTTATGATCCGCGAACATCTGACGGCTTTGTCAGTCAGCAAGCAGATCATGGAAATGAACCTCTTGCAAGACTATGCACAATGAGTCTAGAACTCGTTGACAACAGCTACGTGGACGCGGACTATGCCGCACAACAGGTATAGACGGCCTAACATGTTTGGAGCCCTTCACATGCATCTTCATACTTTTGGGTGGCAGGCGGCTACCAACTTAATAATCGTGTCTGTCTGTCAGTCTGTCGACCAGACCCTGAAAACCAAATGCCGCACCAGCCATCAATGCACCAGTAGGAGGCTCACATATACCGCAATTATACTTTCATGCTTCGGCATCGAAAGCACAAAAGTGTCCCAATAGTCCATATAAGGTCTCGTGTTCGCGCCCACACATCACCTGTTGGAACTCTCACACCTCGGAACTCTTTTTCGGCCCGAGTCACTTTGGAAAAACCATCGCCAAGCGGATCCTTTCCCTGTTCATCGTACCCGCCTTCGCGTAGTCATCACAAGACCTTATTCAGAATTAGCCTCAGTGTAGTGTCGTGATGCCTTTCGGTATCAAGGAGCCCAGACACTCTGGGCCGGTCCCAGGCACAGGTTTGTATATGCTGGTTCGTCGTATCGAGTAGGGGTTCATATGACTGATTCCAAAAAAAAAGCTTTCATGAGCAATGGGCCGGACCTCCCAGAGGAGTATCGAGACATCCCACACGACTTCTTCAGATATGGCACAGGCAAATATAGTGATATTATCCTGCTACCGCAGCCTTCCGATTCTCCCAACGACCCGTTAAATGTAAGTGTGATAAAAATTTCATAAGTAATTATTCTTTACGTGTGATTCTTGCAAGGGACACCCCAACTGATTTGTTGATAGTGGCCTCAAGTTCGCAAAGAAGTCATCCTCCTGATCCTTTCCCTGAACGCGGCCGTCGTCGGTGCATTCGGGCCTATGCTTGGGCCAGGCTTTGTCCAGATCGCCCAGCAGCTCGACGTTTCTATCGCAATTCTCTCAGAATCGACTGCTTGGGCCGTACTAGCTATTGGGCTTTCCTTGTTCATCATCTCCCCGCTCGCCAAGATTTACGGTAGACGACCAATGTTCCTGTTCTCGAGCGTCGTCATGCTGGGGACCAGTATTTGGGGTGCTATGGCCACCGATTACCCATCCCTACTCGGAGCACGCGTCCTGGCCGGCGTAGGAATGGCGCCGTATGAAACCCTGGTGCAGTGTGTGATGGGTGACATCTACTTTGTCCACGAGAGAGCCACACGCATCGCCTTCTGGAACTTGTTGTTAATGGCAGGTATCAACGGGGGAACTGTCGTCGCGGGATATATCATCGAGGCTGAGGGTTACCGGTGGACATTCGGGGCATGTGCGGTCATCTTTGGGGTCCTCACAGTTGCGGTCTTCTTCCTCGTACCGGAGACAGGTTATCGGAGGGACATTCTTACGCCAATCGTAACGATCGATGACTACGGGAACAAAGGCTTACACATGCGACCAAAGTACCAAATCAATTTACAGGGCGAGGATTACCAGGGCCGATATATTGAGATCAGTGCGATGGAGAGGAAGAAGACTTTCGGAGAGTCGCTGCATATCTTCAATGGGCGACTGAGCTCCGGCTCATTTTGGAAGGTATTCCTGAGGTCCATCGTGATGATGTGCTACCCAGCTGTCATATGGGCGTTTCTGACCTACGGTATGTTCCAAGCGCACAAACAACATTCGATATCTCCGAACAAATCTGACCGAATAACAACGTAGGAACTGAAATCACCTGGGTTATCATCTTTTCGGTGGTCAACTCGTCCTTTTTCTCGGCACCGCCATATAACTTCACAGTGGCGCAAGTCGGCCTGATCAGCATGTCACCTTTTATACTCACCTCGATAGGTTTCTGCATAGCCGGACCTCTGAACGATTACATTGTGGTCTACCTTACCAGAAAGAACAGAGGTATTTATGGTACGTCTTTGGTAGTTTAACTTCTCTGTTGACCAGGCATTTGGTTGGCTAACAGCAAGACTTCGACAGAGCCCGAGTTCCGGCTACCTCTGATGGTGGTCGCCATAATTCTGGGCATCATCGGCTTCTTTGGATTTGGCCTCACCATCTACTTTCAGACGCATTGGACCGGTCCCGTTCTATGCTTTGGCACTGCGTATCTGAGCCTCGTGTTTTCATCGACATGTGTCTTTGGTTATATCCTCGATAGCTATCGCAAGCATAACGCCGAAGCCTTCGTGGCCATCAACTCGCGCAACTTGTTGGGGTTCGGTGTCACATACCTAGTCACCCCTTGGCTTGAGAAAGATGGCCCGCTGAAGGTCTTCATCATCCTTGGATTTGTGTTTGTGTCATGCTCCCTGTTAAGCGTACCATTGTGGTAAGTGTCATCCTCAGAGATGAGATCGATTTTCCGAGAATGATGTTCTTTTATTAACGGAAGAGATAGGATCTATGGCAAGCGTTTCCGAAGCTTCACTGGAAAGACTAGGTGGCTAGTCAGGTTGATGGAGGATTAGATATGATACTGGGAATTCTTGCACAACTTCACGACTTTTTTTGGCAGCGAGTGATATTTATGGCCTATATAATCCAAGCAAATAATGTGAATTGATTTCAAAATACCTTGAAATTAATTTAGCCGTCTTTGGCATAAAGCCACAGGTATTTACAAGTTCAGAGTACTGTCAACTTGCATCAAAGCGGGAGACATGCCCAGCAGGTCACGTAGTAGAAATAGACTGCGATTTGATCAGGATCCGTGTATGTCAGACACTCATCTGCCACTGATCTATCTGGGCCAGACTCTCGGGTGGTTGCAATCAATTTGTGGCATGCCTGGATGGATGGTGGCGCGGGCGAGGGCATGACCCAATTACGTTCCTCTCTGTGAAATGAAAAAAGTCAAGTTGAAAGGGCGGCCTCAAGTGCCTTGCAAGGTCAACTGTCACCATGGCCTCCAAAATCGCACCACTGGCCAGCAGAAAGCGGACATAACGTAGGAATCTCGATCACGCGACATGGTAATCACTGCCGGCACCGTTATCACGTTGTTCCACCGCTACGGCCTGTAACATATCATATAATGATAATGGGCATAAAGTAGAGCTGCACGGCTCTGACGGACAAGCCTTGGAAAGGGAGAGGCACTCAAGTGCGGAACTGTCGGGATATCAGCACAATCGCGAACGCATCGCTCAAAGTATTTCGAATTGCGTTACTTCAACTACCCGAATAATAAAAGCCCCTTGCTCAGCCTCGCCGCTTCGCAGCTGTCATGTTAGCTACTTCACTTCCAACCTTAGCGCATCATACTGCACATAGATACTCTTCGGCAAGACCGCGCTCTCATAATCAGTGGCATTATAAGGCAGACTCAAAACAATCTCGTTGGTGGTGTTGCTCCCGCTGTTGAGGAAGCTTGTCGGAAATGTCCACTTGTTAGACAGATGGTAGCAGGTCACTGCGCTCCGAACACCACAAGACGACGACTGGTAGTATCTGTTTCCCAGGTAAACACAAACCGTCAGTTTTTTAGATGCCGACGATATAGTTGAGAAGAACTCACGGTATCACCCAGGTATCCAGCTCTCGTCCATTAATCGCCACAGTGTACGGAATATTGATGAACGGCTGCGTGGCATTATACACATCCGTATTTCCACTGGCTGCCTTGGCGGCCGCCAGCTGGATAGTAAATGTCGCTTCTGTGGTGCTTTTCAAATCGGCTTCCTCAACGCTGAATGTTACCGTCCAATTGTTGATGTTTCCGTCGCCTTCGACCTGGACCGGGCGTAGAAAGTTGGCATACCCGCCAAACACCGACCAGTGAATGTAATTGAAATCCTTCGCCTCGTCAGAGGTGCCGATGTGGAAATTCACACCATTCGGGAAATCGTCGAGGTAGTCGTAAGCCCCCCAGTAGATACGATACTCAGGCGGATGGAGGGGGTGGTTGGGGTCCGCGTGGTCACCATGGAGCCATTCACCCCCAGATTTGTCTCTGTGAAGCGTCAGTTGGTGCAGCGGATGTACTTCATGTAATTTTTTTACTCACGGAGTGCCCAAGCGCCACAATTCCTTTCCAGCAGAATCAGCGACCCAAATGACAGTGCCACTATCCGTCGCTTCTCCTGCATCGACGAGGATGCCGTCCTGAATATAGTCTCCAAAGATCCCCTCTGCGTAGACTGTCAGCCTATACACGCCAGCCTTGATCCGGTCGATTTGCACCTCCCCATTCTCGGGATCAACATCAGCCCAGTACTGATATGCCGTGAGGTTCTGGCTATTGTCTTGGAAGTCGTAACCGTCGGCGGATAGGACTGCACGCGGCTTCTTTGCTCCCTCGGGTAGATCCACCGTGGCCTTCCATGATCCACGCCCAGAGGTTGGTACATAGTTTGGCACCAAACTTGCGATATCATCGTAGAACACGGCATTCCACTGTGGCTGCGCAAATTCCAATGCCTCATCTCGCAATTCCTGCCAGCTAGTTCCCTCTGGGCCATGATTGAAGTGGTAATAGAATGGACCAAACGTCCTATCCAGACCATTGGTGATATTCGGCGCCTGGTCACCATGATGATTCGAGATGATGTAGTTGTACACGATGCCGTCGACCACCAGATCTGACCAGGTCGGCCCTCCAAAATACGTGTCCTTCGTGTTCATTACCAGCCATGCGCCAAAAACTGAACTGTCATTGTTAAGGCTGCCGTCGGCGTACATGCCGTGAACTTTCTGGTCGCCGTAGGTAGTTGAAAAGGTGTACTTGGTAAAATAGTCAGAGAAAGCCTCAACGTAGGGGTCTTCAGTCCGGTTGCCGATATACCAGGTGGCGTCTTGTACGGTATAGGCATCTCCCAAGTCTCCAGCTGCTGGATCGGGAACCGGAAGAGGAGCGTAGACTGATTCATCAGTGATTAGATTCGTCCATATAGATGAGTCAATGTCTGGACGAAACAAGGTCCTGAATTCTTGGAATTTGCCTGCAGACGGAGTAGTTTCATTGTAGTAGTAGGCGCGGCTGAAGACATGAAGTCCTGTCTCTCCATCTCGTAGGAACCAGTATTGCTCGAGCACAATGCCGGTAGGAGTGTAGACCTGATGCATCGAGATGCCCCCATAGGACACATTCAAAGAATCGATGCCATGGTACAAGTTAAAAGTGGCATTGTCTGAACCAGGTGTCCATGCGCCCGCCGGTGTGCAGTAGCAGTCGAGGTAGGGGCCAATTCCAGTTAGTCCATTACCGGTAGAGCCTCCTGGCGTGACAACTGTTGTCGTTTCGTTGCCTAAAAGGTTCTGCCCGTCCAGGTTCAGGTAATAGATGACGCCCCTTGACTTGTCGACAGCTGCAGTCAGCCTGTCATTGGCAATCAAGAGGTAAGAGTCAGTCTGGTTGGCAACAAGGCCGCCATGAACAACAGCGGCAAGAAGACCCAGAGCTCGTGCTGCTGAGTGCAGGAACATGGTGCACAGTAGGCCACGGATCTACGTGCTCTTCCTGGAGCACGAAAGACCCCGTAGTCTCGTCGAAAGCGCGCAGTGTCATTTTGTATGCATTCCTCGAAGCCAGCGTCGTATGGATCTCACCCGAGGTGGATCTGCGAGCTTCCCAAGGAGCAATAGGGCTGCAGTAGCGAAGGACGTCTATTGATGGAACCGTTCAAGGCACATCTTGGCAGTCATCTCCAAAAATTGGCCTAAGGAGATGATGTGGAGCAGGAAAGCTGGGGAAGTTGGTCATGGTCACCATTCGGCTGATTGATGCTGCGGCGGACGAAGAAAACGGTGGGGATGCTCTTGTCAGCTTCTATGCATAAAAGCACAATTCGAGCAATAGATATTAGACTTCAGAATGATTTCTCATATAAAATCATCGAGGGTCAACACAGGTAGGCAGACTCATTAGTTTCATGGGAGCACTGTTCTAGAGCATATTGACTCCAGCGGACATCAACAGACAACAGTCTTGCATACATACCTAGGTAGACAACGCGCCTGTCATTTTAGCAGGATCCACCCTGGGGCTGCGGAGGAAGGGCTCCATTTACCCCGCGTCTCTACCCCACGTAGAATCCGAAAGATGGGGGAACAGAGACCCTGCCTGGATTCGTCTGAGCAGTTTATTCAATAGTGCCTCATTACTACGCATATGAATACTCAGATAGGAACTTGAGTCTGCAGGCCGTCAAGCCTCTATAAGACATTTGTATCAATCAGTGTGTATGTGTGTAACACTCACAGTACCAGAGCGTGCGTCTTGAGCAAGGTAACTAAACGTGCCAACGACACTACTCTAAAAACAAAATCAAGGCAGAGTCGTCTTGGTGGGCTGGCATGACTCACTATTTGAAGGAGACTGCAAACATCGTGAATGCTTTGAGTGGGTCGATGCAAGAAATCTCCCTAGCAGGAATCAGCGTGGGGTGGCATCTGCCCGTTCATACGGATTTGTAGATAGCTCGCACACCTTATCATTACCTAGGTAGTTTTCTTCCCATCATCTCTCCCCTTCCATCCGTCTATTCACCTTCCCCCCCTTTCATTCCAATTTCCAAGCCCACCCAGAGACGTCGAAGTAGTTAGATCGCCCATCATGCCTCTCTTCAAACCCGAAAACGTCAATACCCCGGTCCTTTCCCAGTTCTCTCTGCAAGGCAAGATCGCCGCAGTCACTGGCGGCGCCAAAGGCATCGGCCTAGAAATCGTCCGTGGCCTAGCCGAAGCCGGTGCAGACGTCGCCTTGCTGTACGGCACGTCTCACGATGCTGCTGCCGCGGCCGCTGCCGAAATCAGCGCAGCCACTGGACGACGCATCTCCACCTACTCGGTCGATGTGGCCAACCGCGCGCAAACGGCACAGATCATCCAGAAAGTCGCTGACGAGTTCGGCGGGGGCCGGCTGGACATTGTTGTGGCCAATGCCGGTGTCTGCGCTAACGTGCCGGCGCTCGAGTATACGGAAGAGCAATGGGCGTGGAACAGCGGCGCCAACTTTGACGGCGTCATGTGGACTGCGCAAGCGGCAGGGGCCATCTTCAAGAAGCAGGGCAAGGGAAACCTCATCATCACGGCGAGCGTGAGTGCCACGCTGGTGAATGTGCCGCAGACGCAGGTTGCGTACAATGCTTCCAAGGCAGCGGCTGTTCACCTGGGGAAGAGCCTGGCGGTTGAGTGGGCCGACTTTGCGAGAGTCAATGTCATCAGCCCAGGCTTCATCATGACGGAGATGTTGACGAAGCAGCCCAAGGAAAGGATGGATCAGTGGTTGAGTATGATTCCTGGCAAAAGAATCTGTGATGCTGCTGAACTGAAGAGTGTGAGTCGCCTCGATTCCCACAGTGCTGAGATTGTATCAAGAAGATAATGTGATTGCTGACTTGTGAGCGTCCTGTGCAGGCATATGTCTTTTTGGCCTCTGATTCTTGCAGCTACATGACAGGCGCGAATATAATCATAGACGGTGGATATACCCTTCCTTAAGGTGGAAAGTAAGGCAGAACTAAGATCTCTACTCTGTGCTTTGCGCAGATGCCTGTTGTGGCTAGACCGTCCGCTCTTGGCGAAGTGCGCGATCGGTACGTAATGAGATACCGAGAACCTTTTCTTTGGAATTCAACGATGATCGCAGGACGAGCTTTGGACATGATAGACTAGACGAGGAATTTCAACTTTTTCATAAGCAAAATGCTGCTCAGAATGATGGGTATGGCGAAGGTACTCACTCACCAACAGCGAGGGTAGCATTTTGAACGGCGCATGCAGGCTCTCGGAAATGAAAACTCTACAAAGGGACTGCTAGCTTATTGTCACAGGGTCAACTCCTCATTCTCACCTGCCGCAGACGAAGATGCCCACTTCTGTAGCCCATCCTTCGGCCTTGCTCCTACGGAAATTCATATCAAGATGCCCGCTCAAATCTAGACCGTAGCTTCAACACCATCATTTTGCCCCCTGCATTGTCGAAGTCCCTCGAATGTTAGACAGCAATATCCTTCCCTGTTTGCCTTGGGGTTTCTTGCTTTGTAGACAGCCGGGGTGGGAAACAGAGATAAAGGGCCACAGCCGCCAGGTGAGTTTGCATACAGCGCCTTTTCCCCTTGGTCTTCTCTAGCCACGGTATCGCGGCTTTCTCTTCTCCGCTCTCTTCGCTCCTCACATAGTGCTAGACTGAAAACCGTCTCATGTAGCCAGACTACCATGCCCAAGAGCTTCAAGCGGTTTATCCGATGACAAGATGTTCGCTTGATGCACAGGCAGCTACACAGGTGATCGGCGAGACAAGCAATCGGAAGCCCTGCGTGGTCTGATGAATGATATCAAGAATTGAGGCGCTCCATACTTGATAGAGGACTGCGCATGATGCAAAACGTTCAAAGGTTTACTCAAAAAACCAGATCTGAGAGTAAGACAAGAAGCTGGCTCTGGTTTCAATGATGATTGAGGAGCAAGATCTGAGGTAGGCTTGGGTTCTTGCTCGGAAGCTTACAGAGGCTCAATCGAGATGCATGTATGAGAATTCGCAAGTGACGTTGAAATGTCTCGGCTATGACCCGATCCTCGATAATGAGGATGATTGAAGCGAAGTTCACCCGTCGAAACGGATCTTGGTGGCTATGTACATCCAATCTCACCGAAATTTTGTCTCCGGGCTTGATGTTGAAGCCATAGGAGCCCCCGATGATCCAATGACTCATATAAGACTCAATGCGGAATCGAGCTTACTCTTTCTGTAGTCATCGTCTTCACAGGTGCAGCCGAGGCCCGTCAACTATTGAATTAGAACTGGGCGAAAGCTGAAGAACAGGCTCACGTTGAATCCCACCTATTGGTGTTTGCTATAAGTGACAAAAAGAGCTTAGCGTCATATGTAAGGGGAAAAAAGCTGTGGACAACACTTCACAAATGTCAAAGTTTGTCAAGGTTGCTGCTGCATTAGGTCCACTCAAACTCTATAATGGGAGCTCTACCATTGCAGCCAGCCTAATTGGGGAATGAGTCTTGATACACTTGAACTCTATGGACTGGAGGGGCTGAACCCTAGAAAGGTCTCTTCCACAGTGCTGAAGCAATGCTCTCGATCTTGTAGCATGGCAGGCCCGCGAAGCTTCTGAGTACTTCGCGGAAGATATATATTCTTTCTCTTCTTCTTTCTTTTTTTTCTTCCTTTTTTTCTTTTTTTCCTTTTTCTGAGACCAGGTATTTTAACCCTCGGTCAGATACATGACCAGCTTCGGAATGGCCACAAAGTCACCTCGAAAACAAAAACCCACCTCACAGAATATTAGCGGTAAGTGCCGTGATACGCACACAAACTTTGAGACAGGTATAGATTGCACATATTCAATCTTTAAAGGATCAGTATAGAAAGTTTTACTGTTGGTATGGTGGAAATAGGCGGAAGAAGTAGCATGGTGCGTCGCTGAGGGCCTGTCTCGCCTGGTGATGTTGCTGCCCAAATACGACCAGCTGGAAGTTTTACCCTCTCTTTGGCATGTGGCTAGTACCTACCTAGCTAGATAACGTGGCATAACAAGCCATCTAGAGCCTGGAAATATCAAATTTACAATTGGGTGCACCTGCAAGAAGTAGGCATGCAGGCAATGTACGGGCAGTCTGGCTAAGCGCAGATCTGTATCCAAGCGACTACGGTCACGGTATAGAACTTGCATCGCAGGACAAGCATGACTCTACCGCAATAAATCTGCGTGCCGACGACACTCTGTTGACGTGTTCCTTCTTTTGATTGTCCTTGGGTACACTCGTCCGTTCTACTACACAGGTATCGGCGTCTGAGAATTATCCCCCTATATAGTGTCCGGATGATCACTCAACCTCCGTTCAATAGCATCTTGCCAAATTTATCAACGTTCCATCTTGAATTGCACAGAAGCTAAGAAAAACTTTTCCAACATAGCTTGGAACTTTGATTGGAAGAGAAAGCGTGCACTGTCATAGCTCATAGCTTTAAGTCATTGATTTTGGGCGTCTTTGTGGGTATGTGTATTGATCTCAGGAATTCGTATAGCGCGTCCCCCCGGATATGGCGGCACAGGGTGAGGTAAGGGGTGGGGGGTTGGGAACATCGAGGGACTGCTCCCTTTTCTTCAAGTATAAGTTCGCAATGATTCGAAAGGCCTAGGACAAGCACGTCTAAATTAAAAGACATGTCTTCGCAGCACTTTGTGCGTGCACCTGAAAAGCAGACATGAAGCGGGAAGTTTCAACTCTGGGGTTCTTTCTCACGGCGAGATACAAGCCTTCTGTTTTCCTCTATCTACTGGTAATGCTTGCACGGTCTGAGTATTCTCATGACTCCATTTGGCGTAGAGATCAGTTTCAAAACGTTTGTCAAGGTCACTGTCAAAGGTACACTATGTGCAGTGGTTAGCTTTGTCATGATTCATCACGTTTGTCAAGCCCAGAGGTACATCTGCCAGGCGAACACAAATTCTCAATCAATAGCACCACCAATGCTGAACCCGAAGTCCAATACGGTGGCTCGTATCACTCTCACTACCTTGGCATCGTACAGAGACGTGGCGACCAAAACGATCTCAGAAGGCAACTATCATTCGTCCGCTTTACCTACCTGCCACATCAGGGTCTGGCCGATCCACAAGTCACAAGTGAGACTGATTTGATGGCGTTACCAAAGCTGCATGTCTGACGTCGATATATAGAGGGCTGTCGGCACATACGGCCAAAAATCAATCTTGTCGCTAGCGCTTGTGTAGCGCGAAGCTATACGAGCGGCTTTACCGAACCACGCCATACCCTATCAAGGTCCATGCTGCCAGCTCTGGGAATGGCCTTGGGCTTGTTCAGTTCACGGGCACGGCACTAAGAAGAACAGCCACGCAGACTTAAGCATCACTGCCAAAGTTATGAAGAGTAACATTAATGCTCTTATCGTTATAACATTCAAACCAGACCCCTTTAGCATAGAGGTCCCCGCCCTGAAACAATTCAAATGCAGCACATGCCGGCCTAACTCCATTGGCTTATTGAGCGCACGCGCGTAAAAAGAATCAGTGGCTTTGAAGAGGAAAGTTTGCCGAACACGGCATCGCCGAACGCCTCCCATAGTGTCCAGCTTGTGTATGCCGGTATCACGGAAATTCGTGGAAGCTGTTGTGTTGTTGGTGATGTCGATGCTGTCTCCTTACAGGAGGCCACCAGTGTGAATACGGTCGCGGCCACAACTGCTGCCGGTGGAATCTCCCAAGCATCGACTTCCCAAATGTAAACCTGCCCGTCTTGAAGACAGTGTCACATACCAGCTCCATCCAAGGTATAGACAAGCGCCGCTGCACTGCACTACTGACCGTCTAGGCCCGGTGCGGCAACTCGGCAAAAGCGAATGTCTTCTCATCGTGGATGGGCAGAACATCGAGATCAACGGACGGTCGTGGCTTCGTCCAGAAATTCCAGGTCCCGTCCCAGATGTACGCGACCGCTACCTCTTTTTTGCAAACCCACAAGTTGTGCCAGACCTGACAATGTACCCTGTCCACGTCCTACATTTTTGCTGCTGCAGCATCAGGGTAACGCGGTGGTGAGTTTTTGCGGGTTGTCGAGACAGAGACACGGTCCGAATCGGCCAACTCCGCACCGTAGCCGAATGGGTTCTGTGCTTCCAGCAACTCTTGTGCGGAGAGCCTCTTCTGCTGTACAGTCGGTGGGCTTAGATTGTTACTGCTGGCGCCCTTCTTAGTGGCTGGGATCTCGTCAAGGCCATAGTCGGACAATTCGTGGGGATCGTTCGCAAGCTCGGCTTTGTCCAACCTCTGGCGACGTCTATGCAAGAAGAATAGCACACTCATGACGATTATGAAAATTAGGACACTAGAGAAGAGGACAACGTTAGTCGAATGGGACTTGGCGACATGATAATGGAGGCCCAGAGTGCAATCGAGCGGACGACGCGTGACAGGTGGACGCTGAGAAATGATGTGAGGCAAACATACCCGACGCCTATCAGAACTCCGATGATAGTGTTTGCGGATGCAGCGGGTTTCTCGCATGTGTCGAGAGTTTCGGACTGAATGCACTTGCGGGCGACTAGGGATCTTGCAACCCTTGCTCCCCGTCTCAGGAGGCTTTCAGAGACAGGTGTTGTGGTTGTGGTGGTGCCCATCAATGCAGGGCCTCGTGCCATCATCGCTGCTGCCCGTGATTGTATGTCTCGTGGGTGTAACCTCTCCATTATTTCCTCGCTTTGGTGTTCTTCGGGCGCTGTCGTGGTGCGAAATTGAGTCGCGACTCGCGGCAGTGTGTCGGTATAGGGTCGGCCAAAGAAAATCGACCGCAGGGCGACAAGGAGACGATCTCGTAGAGCGCCGATCTCTTAGTCTCGTTCTTGGCTGTGGGTATCTTTGCGTGGTCGGTCCCTGGACTCCTTTCCACCGAAATCCACTGCTGATAGCTGTGTTGTGGCGGTGTTACCGAGTTGCCTGAAAGCGATCGCGTTGAAGTGAAAGGAAGTACACCAAGAAGTGAGAAAGGAAGCCGTCTAGATTGAGAGAATTATGGATTCTTTCAGTCGAGAAGGTAGAAGGAGGCTGGCGGGCGGTGACGAGCGGGCCCTGCGGGTGGATGTGAATAGGCTTAATGATGCAATTGCTGCAGCATGGCAGGACAAGTCCACAGTTTGGTTCTCGCGAGTCGGGGACAAGTCGAGTCGGACAACAAGCCAAAAATAGAGACGGCTCACTCGCAAACGACCTTTAGTGTGATGGAGAAGACAGGTCGTTCGCACCGTTGACTGTCAATTGGGGTTGTCAGTTGACGATTGAATTAGAGTTGACAAGTTTGACAGCAAAACAAAAGAGGGCCAAGCATGTAGACAATGGACAGTGGATGTGTGGACGTGTAGATGGCTGGCGCTGGAGACTGGCCGTGGATGAAAACAGTAATCCACGAGTGAAAATCAAAGGAGGCCGTCTGTGGAATGTCGTCAGGCAAAATTCATGCCAAGACGGCCGCTGGCGCAGCGAAGATCCCTGTCAAGCCTCGGAGCCGTTTATGCAAGATCCATTTTAATTCAGGGACTAGTCCCTTCTGATTGGCCCCATCTCCCTTTGACCGACGCTTTGGGAAGGGGGCGTCAAAATTAGAGGGGTGGCTTCCCAGTAAAACATGGTGGCTTTACAGCCTTTCGAACCCCAGGTAGACCAGGGCTGCCGGGGCTGCCAGGGCTGGCACACTAGGTTACATGCTTCAGTACTGTGGTACAGCACCTCCGTGACAGCCGGAGACTGGAATGCACTGGAAGGGTTCTCCTGTTCTGGCCTGTCAGACAGTCACAAGGCCACATGCACACCATGTGAGACCGACTCATGTTGAGACATGATATATTAAAATAGTAGCACAACGATATATTCTGTGTAAAATGCGATGAATTCCTACCGAATGGTGTTTGGGATAATCTGTATCCGTAGTAGGTATGTATCACTATTCTCAGGGTCATCCCACCTACGAGACTGAATTTACCTAAGATACCTACTTATAGGTACTAACCAGGTAGTGTGCATGTGAGAGAGCCTTTGCTTACCTATTCCACGGCGCATGGAATAAAGTGCGTTCAATCCCGCTTGCAACTGTCAATCGCCAAGCGAGCAACGGCCCCACCGGCTCTATCTCCTCAAAAATGCCTATCCAATCTCTCACGTTACATTCAAATCAAACTCAACTTGCACTAGGGGGGGAGGATGTGTGTGTCTGTGTCTGTGTGTGTGTACACCCTGGTGTAGTTTGTGTTACACACACACAAGCAATTCCCTGGCCGCCAGTACGTGTCCATACTCATTACCGCGTCTTGACCCAGCGCTTGCGCGTCAAGTTGCTACTTCATTACAAGAGGATATCCCACGCCGAAGGTAAAGACCACCATTGAGGGATGGGGAGTCCCGCGGAAATTGCCACATGATACTAATTGCCAAGACTCGTTGTTCACCAATTTTTGATAGCAACATTACCTTCGGTAGAGCCGCATCGAGGCGACGCTGACCAGAGCAAGGTTTAGGCCTCGAGGAGCTCAAATTGCAACTTGTAGATGGCCATGTAAAGTTTGCCGGACCGGGCAGATGCGATCAGCCTTCTTGTAGTTCTATTTTTTTTTTTTTTTTGTTGGCATAGTCGCCGGTCTTATATCAAAATTTTTCCCATCTTCAGCGTTCTCTCCCAGGCCGGGATCGTCAACACCATGCGCAGGGTAGATACGTACCTCTTGCTGCAAAAAATGGCCAAATTGTAGTGATCAAATCATTGCTTAGTGGAACAATGCATGATCTTACGTTGCTGCTGGTGAGAAAGTCGTAGAGCGGACGAAAGATCAAAGTCCAGATGAAATCCAGTTCGAAGGGTTCTCTCGCAAGAGACAGTTCGAGCACAAGAGCTGTACAGTATGACAGCACCTTCTCTCCTTTGCAAAGACCCTAACAACCAAACGAATGGCTTGTGTGAATACACATTTCACGGTTGTGTCTTTATCGATTCAATTCTGGACGTTCTTGAATCTCAGAGCACAAAAGACCAGACCGTATGCGATACGTCCATATGCCGCACTTTACTAGAGATGAAACTTGTTGACGCACTCAGATACACTCGCGCGTTCCAGTAGTATCGATTATTGACAAGCGCAGGTGGGCCGAATTCCATTACTCATACAATCCTTGAACGTTGCACAAAGTCGAGCTTGGACTAAGGACCTTCATATTCGACAATGACTTTCTGACAATCCGAAGTGTCGAGCAAGTCGTGTGCGCTACATCGCCATGTCCCAGCTGGTATCTTCTGCGCCGCGGTCCAGCGGGATCCATGGTCTTGGACCCAAGTAACCTGATCTATATGGCTGGACACACGGCGTTGGCCTAGGACGTAGTCGCATAGTTGTGTGCTGTTGCTCTCTCTGGTAGCAGTGGTGACGGACAAGTACCCGGCATCACGGTGCTCAACCACAATCACAACATCCTAGCGGTCGTCCGCTACTCGGAAAAGACAATTCGTTGCCATAATACTTGTGGTAACTCTTCACCAGATGCAATCTCAGCTTTCAGGGTCGTGACGAGGCTTCTTTCTAACACTCAAGATAGATATTAGACTCCTAGCCATCCAAAGTGGTAATTCAGATGAATGGCCGTGACCGCAGCGATTCTGTCGGCCTCAACGCAATGCACCTCGTCCAAAAGTCCGACTTACAAGACATCACTGGTTGAAAGTTGCGTGTTATTGGGGTCCTCATTATCGCACTGGTCGGCCGAGTGGACAGCCCTTCTTGTACCGTCAAAATTTCTGCTGCGCAGCTAATCAGGGTATACCAGTGATTGAGGGAGCATTGACCAGGCACAAACACTTATTAGGTACTTGGAAGGCCACAGTGACCATTTTCATTCTCTCGTACGTTTTGCTCTGGCATCCTAGCAGTGTACTTTGCGTTCTTCAGACAGCTTCGATGACCTTCTCAGAATACTCATTGAAGCGCTTCACGACATGACATCGATATGGCATATGGGGGGACCGGCGATGTTATCTGGTCATTATGTACTATCGATGGATCTACTATGCAGAATGCACTCACCGAATATACGAACTTCTCCAGCTTGCACAGAGTCCCATTTTCATCGCAAGGCATTTGACACAATTATCTGTCATGCTCTCTCGCCCATCACCTCAGGGAGCGCCAGCTTTCACGGCTACACACAGGGTCGCTGCCAGTTTGATAAAGTCTCTTTCACGTGCTTTTTGCCGAAAATTCGAATGTCGACGTCCGTCTCTCTCATCAACACGTCTGCTTCTGTATCATAGGCTCTATCGATCTGCCATACGAAGGTCTACAAGTACCAGGTGCACTTTCAAGCTTGCCATAGCAAATGGACCACTCTCTCACAGCAGCATGAGATTTGCTTCCAGTCATGAAGGGAAAACCGATCCATCTGCTTTATCTATTTTTCAACTACCTCTGTATTGTGTAGCAAGATGTCGAGAATATCTTTTAGGGGCTGCAATGCTGCATAGGATTTTGACTAGGTTCTCAACATTCGCGACGACATCGACAACAGCCACCATGATACCCTGGTCCAACAGCGCTGGTGTAGGTGGACAGTATGGCATACAGCTTCCTAGTAAAGTCAACCTCCCATTCTCGACAGTGTAGCTTTTTGCCACCGGCCGTGGTGCTGCACGTTATCTTATGGCTAAACTGGAGAATCCGAGGAGTTAGATGTCTTGAACCGGCCCATGGACATGTCTTTTAAACTACATGTCAAAAACCTGTTACCTTGCCTTTTGTGCACATACTGAAAGATCTGGGCCTGACGCTAAACAACTACAGATAACCTCACTGTAACTCTGCTTGACGAGGCTTCCCAATGAGGAAAGTGAGGGTTGCCATGATTGGTTCTGCGTTGCTGCGAAGCTTCGTTGACACTTAGTCCCCTATCGGAATAGCGCTGCAAAAACCGGCTGCATGAGCAGGTATTGGTGGTTTGAGCCAGAACCAGCGAGAGCCGCAGGATCAAGAACAGGAAAGTGGGTAAGCAGCTCGCACAATACTTACATCTTCACACATATTCAATATTGATGAATCATGGTCAACAGAAATCGCGACCAGGCTCAAACTTCGGCACCGTCTTCAACAGATGGTCGCCTTGTGTGCCACGGCATAGTTGAAGGTGAGTACGCGCCAGAGAAATCTATGGTTATGGTATCGGGGTTTACAACCGCAAGGAGAGGAAGAAGCGATGCGCGGCGCTCAATGTGAGAGCATATCGTATGTGAAACCCTCGTACTAGCTCAGATAGGTGCGGGAATCATCGCAACATGTAAATAAATGTAAGACAGATGCCATACAACATTCATGTGCTCCCTTATAAGTCCTGTCATCGCACAACGGAGCCTTTCTGAGGATCCTCGATCACCTATAGCCGGGCGTGCTCGCAGACAACAGTGCTCTCAGACCAAGGGCGTCGGCGCATTACACCTCCTCGTTGATTCATTCCTCATCAATGGAGAAAATCATGTACTAGACGCATATACTCCAGCGACAGCTTGATCCTTGGGGACCTATGCAGAGTCGCTAATTGCTTGCGGACTTTACCTTGCTCTGATTACTGAAATATCTCTACCGAGAGGGCTGTGGACCGCTACGCACTTGGATTTTGGCCGTATATCCTACGCAGTCAGATGATGCAAGATAATGCATTTAAAGATGTTGCGTCAAGGGTGAATTTTCGCAAACCTTTTCGGGCTGAGTGTTGGCCTGAAGGGGGAAGGGTAACGGATCAGGCGGCACAGGCTGCGACGGAGCGACCTGAGGTGGCCTAGAAGGACAACGCGCGGCTCATCAGATGGTTGACAACCTTATTGGCGGAGAGACGGAAAACGATGTCGGGGTTGACGAAAGAGAACGGCTAATTGCTCCGCAGAGCGCAAAATCCTTTTTCATAGGTTGACCACAAGCTGACAGGAGGTCCAAAGATATAGAAGCCTTCGGCCCGGGAGGTGACGTGAATGGGATACTAGGCACAAGCTTTCCGGACAAGCGTCCACGTGCTCGGCGCCGAGGAGACAATGAAAAAGGTTCGTCCCATGTCTCGAGAGCAGCTTGGACGGATGATGAGGCTCTTTTGGGCTGGGCATCAACTTGCGCGGTGGGGCATCCACGTGCTCGGCGCCGAGAAGAGTACAAGCGGCTCGAACAGTGAAAATTTCGGAAAGTTCACTCCTTCCATGTGGGCAGCCAAGCTGTCACTTTCGCGTTGCCGCTTCTTATGTGTTAAAAAAAACCCAGACGATCGACAAAAGCCCAGGCCGGATCGATCTCTACGAGTGCGACTTTCGATTGCGTATTGCTCCGAAGTTGATCTCCGCTGATGCGGCTAGCGCCGAGGAGCCATAAAACTCCGAGTCGGTATCCAGCGATGGATCTTTTGCTCAGAAGTCGTCAAGGGGACTATCCCTCCACGATAAGAGGCCTATTGTAATACTCGGGACTTGCACGGGGAACAAAATTTGTCGCAATTTCAACATGCAGTTCTGGGAGACGAAAATCGGATCGCTGTCCGCTTGTGGACGCAGAATATCTGCAGAGTTCCAAACAGGCAATCATGACCGGGTTCTGCGATAATGAGGCCCATTCTGACGGGCCTTGGGTACCGGAGTTTGAAGGTATGCGCGGCCGTTGGTGATCCTCTTCGCTTCGGAATGTACCAACACTGCTGTCGAAGTACTATGGTGTGTTAGTCTGACCTGAAACATAGCCACCCACTGCGGGCTGCATTGAGGTTCCAACAGCAGTTCGATTCGGGTTGAGGGCCCACAGAGGAGCCTGAGAGGGCCCGGAAGTACTGCGTAGTAAAGGATATTTCGCCGAGAAAGGTACAATGTCTTGCGTACTATGGTACCTACTTGCAAACTAACCTTGCTTCAAAGATACAAGAAAAGGGGCTTTTCTCTGGTTTGCTCCCAAAGTAGCGCCGACTGCTTGCTTGGAGCAAAGTGAAGAATCTGAGATTGCATGTGCTAAAAAGAGAGGGCTTCTGCATGACGTGAATCTTTTGGACGAGCTTTTGTGGAAAAACCGGCATCATTTCAGGGCTGAAGCCTGCCAGTTCACTAGGAAGTCTACCGAGCTCTAACGCACCAGGGTTAGGGTCTGTGTGTGCCCCCCAAGGAACGCGTGGAACCCACCTCGAGGTGTGGCGCAGCTGCGCGGCTACGCAGGCTCAGGTCAAAAATTGAAGAAACCGAACCAAAAAAAAACCTGATCTGCTATCACATGCAGCGCCAATGTAGTGTGTCCATCATCTGCATCTGTACCACCTTACTGTACCGTCTAGTGACAGAAGGATTTACCCGCCAACCCCCACGATCTTGTCGATCCGATTGCTATCCAGCATTGGGACCATCCATCAACCATCTTGATTTTTCTGACTTTGCAGTTCGAGACGGGCACCTGGCTTCGACGCCACGACCAAGATATCCTGCTCGGCGATGCAAGCGATTTCCAGCTCTCGGCCTACCACTGGCCAGCGCCGTCAGGGGCCATGGTACGCCCAATCTACTAGTCTCTCTATTGTCTATAGCTGAGCTGATTAGTGTTGAGGTGGATTGATAAGGGGAAAGTGGCGCACTGAGAAGCCCATCGAGTTTCAAGCAAGGTGTCCTGAATTGATGAATGCCCTGAAAAACTCCCAGTATGCTCCACGTCCGGTCTGCCCGTGAGTGGCCCAGGTCGTGGACTGCTCACCTATTTTCGCATACAATATCTTGGCGTTCATGGATCAGAGCAGTCGAAGCTCGTAGTCAAATCTGCTGTACGGGCAGGGCAGGCTGACCGGGTCTTTCGGGGTCCAACGACTGCAACAGCCACAGCTCCCCAAATTACTCGCAGTACATACCTCCTATCTACTATAGTAGTGAGTGCTATGTACTGTGTTGTGCCAGGACCAGGGCAAGGCCCACCAGAGTACTGTGGTACATCTGGTACTTGGGACGACCGCCCCACAAGCCGCAGTTCTGGCCTGTCTGGATGTGGAAGCACAGCACTTGTTCGCCATCGTTGGCAATGACGGAAACTCGCGCCACTGACCGCACCTTGACGCGATACGGTGGGCTCTGAGACTCTGTGTGGCTCCACTCCAGTACTACCACATCTATTTCTAGAGTGTTGACCCGACTACCGATGGATGTCCCTTGTCGTGACTTTTGGCAGCATGCAAGTATGGGACGACGCTAAAACCATGGGAAAGCCCCGAGGGCGTCACTCGGGAAAGCCACAGCCGCCGAAATTTGGTTCTCGCAAGGCTCATTTCTCTCGTCTACGAGCCGTTGAGAATGCACGTTGCTTCTCCTGTCAAGATATCGCTGCCACTAGGCTGCGCCCGCCTTATCGTTTTGGACCAATACGACCTACTAGGATAAGGTTGCGGCTCCTGGTCCATGGCGCAACCAAGATGCACGCGAGCCTATCCACCTGATCCTTGTCATTCAAAAAATATATGGGCCACAAGGTTGTTGCAACGTCCCTCAATCTGCAGCGGTGAATCGATTCCTTTTTATTTTTTCCCCTTCTAATTGCGCGGCTCTGATGATGACTGAGCGCCGTTTCCTTATTCGACCGCGTCTAGAGCCCCGAGCCCGTGTTGAGGGCACCCTGTTCTTCCCTGGCCCTGGGTCGAGTCTGACTCTATGCTGCTGCAGTTCCTTTCTCGAAATACTACCTATTCCGCTCCCCCCATCCAGATGGCCCCCCCAAGCAGACGGGCTACCTACCTTTCGAATGTCGCGGGGTCATCGCTGAAGTCTGTATCCATCCATCTATTGAGAGGTTTCCAAAGGGGTCAAAAAGAGTTTGCACCCGTGTACCTGGGCAAGGTATTGAGACAGAGCAGCTCTAGACCCCATCCTCGAGCCTTCTCGAAGGTCTTGGTGTCTCCGCCCGGCTGTTTAATCACAACAGATCCGGAATACAAGGCAACAAGGATCCAGACAGACAAAACAGCTGGGAGGCCGAATTGCTAAAGTGACATCACAAATACGGATGCGATTCAAGAGGCTTAGAGTATAGTATTTGGTGCCTCTCCTTTTTCGGGTCCCTCGTTCGAGGTACCAGGGCGCCTCGGTTCGATGGGGGTCCACATAGGTTGGGTCGTTTGTGCATGTCCAAGTGGATCGGCGACAAGGTCACTGAGCTTGATTCGTTAACATCCTCAAGCCAACGTTCTAAAAAAAATTGATAGTGGCAGCACACTTGATGGCGAAGACTGGTGTTTGTCCCTAGCTGCCAACGCATGTACCCAACACGCTGCGTGGGCACCATCTCGTATCCTATGAGTGGGTCTGGTCATGGCCCTTGCCATGTATTTTTTTTCTCGTTATCTGCATCTTGACTATGTCAACATGTGCTTTTGCTTCCCTCAACTTTCTTTCTTTGCATCTTGGTGTATCTGTCATCGGTCAAAGGGTTCGCGTGCGCTTGTCTGTCTTTCTTGTTGCCACTCGCTTTCATCTTCAACGTTGAACAACACTCGCTCTCAGTTTGTACCAGTATTTTTTCTTCTTATATCTTATCTTCCCATATCGCACACCATATCAGCGAGATAGCGGGACAATTCAGCAGATAGCCCATGAGTGAGTCGAGGTGATCCGGGGACTTGCAAGATGTTCGTCCCAAGGGGATTGGTGCCTCTACTTCTGGCCAACTTAGCCAGTGCACTCAGATACGATTCGGACTTTGTCGACTGGAATCTCAACACCAATGAGGATGCTACAGATCCGCTAGACTACTCAGGAAAATGGGATAATCATACCTTCAATCCCTCGCCAGACAATTGGAGATTCCCATTCTACACCCTATTCCTGGACCGCTATGTGAACGGCGACCCAACAAACGACAATGCAAATGGATCGGTATTTGAGCAGGAGGTTATGGGCACACAGCTCCGATTCGGTGGAGATATACAAGGCGTGGTCGACAGCTTGGATTATATCCAGGGCATGGGCATCAAGGCTCTCTACATCGCAGGATCTCCGTTTATAAATCAGCCTTATGCGGCTGATTCGTACTCACCGCTGGACCATACGCTTCTCGATATGCACTTTGGTAACATCACTGCTTGGCGGAATGCGATTGAGGAAATCCACGCGCGTGGAATGTAAGTCTTCTCCCTACTTGGTGAGGTGCAGGAAGCCTGGGCTTGCTCAGTAGTTCGCCAAGGCGACGCTGAGGAAGCCTGAAGGGAAATTTCGAGCACAACCTAATTGAACCCCTGTAGGTACGTAATTCTCGACAATACCGTGGCGACCATGGGCGACTTGATTGGTTTCGAAGGCTATTTGAACAAATCCGCCCCATACGTTCCCGCCCATGAGCACGAGGCCCTCTGGAAGACCTCGAGACGCTATCACGACTTTGACTTCGGTACCACCTTCAACACTACCTGTGTTGACTTTCCACGGCTTTACTGGGATAACGGCTCCGAGGTTCAGCAAAGTGTGTACGACACTTTTGGTGGCTGCTACGATGGTGATTTCGACCAGGTACGTGAAGCTTTGGTCAATCGCATGGATGAAGTCGGGGCAATGCTAATGTCCACATAGTTTGGAGATACGGAAGCTTTCGGCGTGTATGCCGATTACCGTCGACAGTTGACCAAGTTCGCCTCCGTGCAGGATCGACTTCGCGAATGGGTCCCGGATGTAATGGAGAGACTTTCTCTGTTCAGTTGCATTACTATTCAGATGCTGGATATTGACGGATTCCGTTATGACAAAGCCACGCAGGTCACCGTCGATGCCGAGGGCAAATTCTCATCAGACATACGAAAGTGTGCGCGTGGTGTGGGCAAAGACAACTTTTTCATCCCCGGAGAAATTACGGGTGGTAACACGTTTGGATCTGTCTACATCGGTAAGTTGATGGAGAAACCGTGTGACTTTTGTCGATTTGATCAGCGTCTAATTCCCGTTGCCTAGGTCGTGGTCGCCAGCCCGATTACTTTTTGGATAGCGCCGAGCAGGCTGTCAATCTGACGAACGAAACCGCCACGAATCTGACCTTCATGCGGGACGAGGGATTGGAGGCTCTGGACAGTGCAGCATTTCATTACTCCATTTATCGTAGCTTGCTGCGGTTCCTCGGCATGGACGGTGACATGGAGGCCGCCTATGATCTGGAGAACGACTGGGTCGAGGCCTGGAATGGTATGCTCACGTCAAACGACTTTCTCAACGCGAATACGGGAAAGTTCGACCCCAGGCACATGTTCGGTGTAGTCAACCAGGACGTGTTCCGGTGGCCTGCCATCGAATTTGGAGTCGAGCGCAATCTTCTCGGCTTGGTGAGTTCCCTGTCCACACGGCCACCACGATGAAAGCGTGCATCTCGCTAACACTAGCTAGTTCATCACCACTCTGCACTTGCCCGGAATTCCACTTTTGCTATGGGGCGAGGAGCAAGCTTTCTTTATCCTCGACAACACTGCATCCAACTACATGTTCGGTCGTCAGCCTATTGCCTCTGGTCCGGCGTGGCAGGCTCATGGTTGTTATTCTCTCGAAGCAACTTTGTACTTCAACATGCCTCTCCAGGATGCCCTTACGGGCTGTGAGGATGAAACGGTGTCGTATGACCACCGCGACCCGAGCCACCCCGTCCGCAATATCATCAAACACATGTATTTTCTTCGCGAGCAATACCCCATTCTGACAGATGGATTTTACCTGGAGGCGCTGTCCAAGCAGACGGAGACCATTTACTTGCCCGGAAGTTCTGGAGTTGGTACCGAACAGGGTATTTGGTCCCGCATGCGCAACCAATATCTCGGAATCCAGGACCTGGGTGACGATAGCCCCATCTGGCTGCTGTACCACAACCTCAACACTTCGACAACCTATACGTTTGATTGTACCGACAGCGATAGCGCCCTTATTGCTCCATTTGACACGGGAACAACGGTCAAGAACCTCTTCTTTCCCCACCAGGAGCTGACCCTCATAGATTCGCCAAAGAAGCTCGGCATCAATGGATCGACAGAATACAACGGATGTTATGAAAGCATCACTCTTGAAGCATACGAGTTCCGAGCATATGTGCCGCTGAGCGAGTGGGTAGCTCCACCGCCTCTGATCACTAAGTTTTCGCCTGGTCACGATACCAGGATTCACACAACCGCTACAAGTAACACAGTCAATATTACGTTCCATACGAACGTCGAAATGGATTGCGACTCTTTTACCAGTGCCATCAGCTTTGTCTCTGACATCGAGTCGGACATTACCCCCACCATCGACACCTCTACCATATATTGTGGTAACGCGACAGACACCCAGCCTGACTACGTCGGTGTCATCGCCTCTGCATGGGGTTGGTCTGCGAATGTCACCAACTTCGCCCCTGGAATCCATCAGATCGTCGTCAAGAATGTGACTACCGCTGACCTCGGTTCATACACCAACACTGTGGACCGGTTCCTCCTTCGCTTCGGCGATACGACCAACCCACTTGTGTTCCCCACGACCGCCAACTACTCTTCCACCATTCTCAGCAAGGACGACAACGGCAACCTTACACTCTCACACTCTGCACCCGGCGCAACCTGGTTCCGCTACTCGACGAATTGGCGCTCGACATATAGCTCCTGGACTCCCTACCAGAACACCACCACTATCTCGGAGCTTCCATGGAGTGGTACAACAGACCAGGAGTGGGATGGCACACACGTTATTGTGGAGTACTGGTCCAAGCTCTTGGGCAGCAGCAGCTACGAGGTGCATGGGGATCTTGACTATGATGGCCCCTCACGCCGTTTCCCACACATCTTTGCTTCTGGTCCTTTTAACGAGTACGGCTACGATTCTGGTCTGGACAATGTGATCTCCCACACTGCGGAATCTCTCTGGGAATTCCACTACATGGCTGAGTGGCCATCGCGGTTCCAGCTCAGCATTTGGGGAATGAATCCAGATAACCAACCTGATCAAAGTTTCGTATTCGGTGATATTGACGGCGATGGTGTGCTCGACCGCATGCCACCGTCGTCGCTCGTCGAAGCCGACATCAACATTACTGAGTCGCCTGCACTGCCTCATCTCGCCTATCGACTTGTCATACAGGATTCAACGCTCAAGTACGGCCTGGTCCCTGTGGGAAATATGTACTTGCAGTTGGTAGTGTACATTCTTTTGTGGATTCTTCCAATCATCATGGGCCTCGCTGCCGTGCAAGCCTTCAAGCGGTCGTTCTACAAGATCAAGTTCAATGAGGTCGGTGTCGCGCAAGCCTCCGCCTTCGGTCTCCTCGCAGCCAAGGCCAAGCGTGTCATCTTCAACGAGAAGCACGATGGCGCCTCCAAGGCCCTTCTCGTGCCTGGCGCTGCGGGCCGCGGAGACGGCGAGAAGCGCAAGCAGGTGCTCATTGCAACGATGGAATACAACATTGATGATTGGAATATCAAGATCAAGATTGGCGGTCTGGGTGTGATGGCTCAACTCATGGGCACGGCGCTGAAGCACCAAGATCTCATTTGGGTCGTACCATGCGTAGGCGGCATCGATTACCCTGTCGACACGCCTGCCGAGCCAATGTTTGTGCGCATTATGGGCCAGTACTATGAGATTCAAGTACAATACCACAAGCTGGAAAACATCACGTTTGTGCTGCTGGATGCGCCGGTTTTCAGGAAGCAGTCCAAGGCAGAGCCGTATCCGCCACGTATGGATGATATGGAGAGTGCCATCTACTACTCTGCATGGTAAGCAGTCCCGCAACAGATTTGGCTATGGGAATGTTTCATTGCTGACGGCGGACTTAAATAGGAACCAGTGTATTGCGGAAACGACCAACCGCTTCCACGTCGACTTGTACCACATTAACGATTACCACGGAGCCTGTGCGCTGCTGTACCTCTTACCCAAGTCCATCCCCGCTGCCCTGTCACTGCATAACGCTGAGTTCCAGGGCATGTGGCCGATGAGGACTCCTGAGGAGAGCAAGGAGGTATGCGAGGTCTTTAACTTACCGCAGCAAATCGTGGAGAACTATGTACAATTCGGATCAGGTAAAACAAGCCTCAATATTCTTGCTCTGAAAGCCCTGATTGCATCAGCTACTGACTCTGAATCCAGTCTTCAACTTGTTGCATGCCGGTGCAAGTTACTTGAGAATACACCAGGAGGGCTTTGGCGCTGTCGGTGTCTCCAGAAAATACGGTGATCGGTCATTTGCAAGATATCCTATTTTTTGGGGGTTGAAGAAGGTCGGGCAGTTGCCTAATCCCGACCCAACGGTAAGTTTTCGACATCGATGGACGCTCTAGTGAAATACTTGGGTCCATAACTAATATGGACTTTCAGGACAACGCGGCCTGGGACCCCGATGCCATGGCTGGCGAGAAACCAGCGATTGACCAGGCTTTCGAAGCCGGACGGCCTGAACTGAAGCGCCAAGCGCAAGAATGGGCTGGCCTAGAGCAGAACCCCAATGCTGAGTTGTTTGTGTTCGTTGGCCGATGGAGTCTGCAGAAGGGTGTGGATCTGATTGCAGATATCTTCCCTTGGGTCCTGGAGACGTATCCCCAGACCCAGCTGATTGTGAGCTGTTCCCGACTCTTAGAGGTACTTCAATGCCCTGCTGACCATTGACTAGTGCATCGGACCCATGATCGATCTCTACGGACGCTTCGCTGCCCTCAAGTTGGCGAAGCTGATGGAGCAATATCCTACCCGTGTTTACAGCAAGCCCGAGTTTACCGCCCTACCCCCTTACATCTTTAGTGGTGCCGAATTTGCCCTGATCCCCTCTCGCGACGAACCCTTCGGCCTTGTGGCTGTGGAGTTCGGTCGTAAGGGTGCTCTAGGTGTAGGTGCTCGGGTTGGAGGTCTCGGTCAGATGCCTGGCTGGTGGTTTACCGTTGAAAGTACCAAGGCGGCCCATCTTCTGCACCAGTTCAAGAACGCGATCAAGGCAGCTCTCGCAGCCGACCAGACTACACGAGCTCAGATGCGAGCTTACTCTGCGAAACAGCGGTTCCCTGTCGCCGAGTGGCTCGACAGGCTCGAGAAGCTGCAGAAGGAGGTTACCAGGATTCACGACAAGAACGTCAAGAAGGTCGCCAAGAAGTCCTTCATGTCCAGCGCCAAATCTCTCATGAACCCCAGCAAGGAAGGATTGACGGGCGAGATTCAGCTCCAGGACCGTATGCCTGCTTGGATGCATCAAGTGCCAGACTTCGACGATGGCTCTACTATACATGACCCATCTCGTCTAAGCACCGCTATGAACTCCCCCATGCCATCGCGTCCTGGTACACCTGGTTTCGATGGCTACGCGTCCCCTGGCGTGCCCTCTGGAAACTTGGACAGTGGCCGCATGACTCCGGGGTCCGTGACGCCGTCTATCATCTACAGTCCGATGCATGATCGTCATGATTCAGACTCCAATACCATACGGTCCTATTCTCGCCCCTTTGGCCATGAGCGCAATGACTCCGAGTCGCCAAGCATGATGTCCTTCCCTAGGCCTATGGGTCTCGGCATGCACAACAACGCCAGTCGGTCATCCATGCTCAGCGTCGACGAGGTCGTCGGTGAGCGCCATGATTTCAAGTTGCAGCAAGTTGATCCATTCTTTACGGACAAGGATGGCGAATTCTACGCTTCCTTTGAGAAGAGCCTGGGAAATCTCGACTCTCACAACTCCATCTCGGATCTCTGTATCGAGGATTACCTCGTCAAGTCCGAGAAAGAGTGGTTCAACATGTTCCGCGACGCGAAGCTTGGTCGCGGCCGTGGTCGGTCGTCTTCACCATCTTCGAGAGGCGCCTCGAGAGAAAGATCACGATCGAGGTCCATGTTGGGCGTTTTCGGTGGCGACAGACGCAGAGTATCGGGTCTGCGGAACGCCTCTCAACTGTCTATTGAGGTGCCATCCGGTGGCACCACGCCCGACAACAACAGCTCGGATAATATCTACAATGATCAATTCGAGCTGCCACAGGATTATGCCCCACCCGAGGGTCTCAAGAAATACTTGCAGTACCAAATCGGCGAGTGGCCGATATACTCCATCCTTCTGGCGGTCTCGCAAGTTATCGCAGCGAGCTCGTACCAGATTACTCTTCTTACCGGAACCATCGGCCAACCGGCCTCAAAGCTCTATACCGTCGCCAGCATCTACCTCGGCGCAACGATCGTATGGTACACACTCTCGCGCACCCTGCCACTTGTGTATCCGCTCGCCGTTCCCTTTGCCTTGTATGGTATCGCCTTTGTCATCCTTGGCTTCTCCCCATTCGCAGCCGACGATACTACCCAGGGCTGGCTTCAGAACGTAGCGACAGGCTTCTATGCCTTCGCATCGTCGTCAGGTGGTATCACGTTCGCATTCAACTTCGGCACTGACGGTGGGTCCACTGTCGCCAGCTGGATCATGCGTCTGGCTATCATTCAGGGCTTCCAGCAGCTTTACAACATTGCTCTGTGGGCCTGGGGCTCCGCCATCTCCACCGCGTCGGCCGACAGCACCACATCGCCCTCCCTCGCTGACTCTCCTGCCATGTTGGGCGTCTGTCTTCCTATCGCATTCGCACTCTGGGCCATCGGCGGCGTCCTTTACGTCGGTCTCCCTGATTTCTACCGCGAGACTCCCGGTCCCGTTCCCGAGTTGTGGAAGACCCTCCTCAAGCGAAAGACGATCGCCTGGTACCTCCTCGCCGTCGTTATTCAAAACTACTTCCTTACCTCTGTATACGGCCGCAATTGGTTCTTCCTCTTCTCTTCCTCCGCCGTACCTGTTTGGGCAATTGTCCTCCTGGCTTTTGCCTTCTTCACCGTCGGCTGGTGCGTCATCCTGTTCGTCCTCGCCAAGTTCTCAGAATCTCATCCTTGGCTCTTCCCCATGTTCGCTGTCGGTCTAGGTGCGCCGAGGTGGGCACAGATGTGGTGGGGGGTTTCTCGCACCGGCCTCTGGCTTCCTTGGGCCGGTGGTGCTGTGGCATCAGCGATCGTGAGCAGGATGGTCTGGTTGTGGCTAGGGCTCCTGGATGGCATTCAGGGTGCCGGAATCGGTATGATTCTAATGTTGACTTTGACGCGTGTGCACGTTGCTGCGGCCATTGTGGCGGCACAGGTGTTGGGTAGTTTGGCGACAATTGCAGGCAGAGCGACTGCACCGGATAAGTTGGGCCCGGGGACCGTTTTCCCGGACTTGAGCAAGGGAGCAGATGCGGTTGCGGGTAGCGCGTGGTTCTGGGTGGTGTTATTCTTGAATCTGGGTATCTGTGTTGGGTATTTCAAATTTTTCAGAAAGGAACAGGTTAGCAAGCCTTAGAAGAAAAAAGGCATGGAGCATTGGGTTGGTGCATTGTATATAGCATAATGTCTACGTCTGGTAATAACATATACCGTTCAAAAGATTGTGTCTTTATGCTTCTGTGTACCGAGGACTATCTGTCCAACTGTCGTTGCTAGTTCTTTGATTTCTTTCTCAAGTCGTTTGCATGCTCTAGGGCTATTGATGTCTGAAGACGATGTCTGAGATAACCCCGGAGACTCACTTTCCAACTGTTTACCATTGGGGAATGCTGAGACCACAGGTTCTATACCGTATCCTGGTTGCTGAAGCGGCACACTTGGCTCAGACCTTGAAGTACACGAGGTGGCATATGTCAAGTGCATTGCCGACATCACGCGTCAGAATTCGCGCTAGACCAGCAAATCAGACACTTTTCCATATGCTTGGACATCATAACATTCATCTTAAGGAACCGTAAGTATGTATGTCTTAGATGCAAGACTCGAACTGGATCACTCTGCCGGATACATATATGCATTGGGCCACAGTATGGCAGGCTCTTATTACTTTGTCCTTGCCGCCTCCCTTCATATGAATAAGAGCTTCCTCAATCAGACCAAACACTTGAATTCAAACAAAGAAGACTTTAAAATAAGAAATGGGTTGTAAGAGTTGAAGGAAGTAGGTGTATGCTAACTTAAAGCTTGGGGACAGAGATAGAACAAAGCATTATATTAATTGGAAGATGCTTTGAACTTCGGTTCCCTTCTATAGAATATAAAGCTTCAAGAAAGTTCTATACATTGAATACCAAAACCAGAGCTTTGAACGCGTTCTTTGGCAAAACAAGAACGCGAACCCCTGCCACTTTCTATATCTCTTGAAATTGATCAAGATACCAGTTCTGTGTCTTTTTCTCATCCTGACCGTATCCTGTTAGGAGTGAAGATATCTCGTACGTCCCCAAATTCTGTGCTCAACTAGGATTTCGGCATATCAAGACCAGCACCCTTGATATCCTTCTTCTACTCGTCGCACGTATTCGCGATGGAGGACCAATACCGAAGCCGAGCTCTTGATCGCAAATACCAGGCCACTGTCGAAGAAGATCCTGTAAGTCACTGGTGTTGTTGCATATTGCAAAAGAGCATTTATGACTTATAAACAATTCTGACTGTTGGATCAGGAGGACGACTTCTTCGCGGCGGCCAACAATCGCACTATGCGGCAGGAAGACAACGTTCCCAGGTCTAGAAGCCAGACCATGGTGAGTCCCAAGCCCTTAATTCCTATCTACCCCAATCACCGTGCTGTAAACTGATTGCCTTAAGCCCGCCAGTGTCCCTCGCCAGGAAGCCGTTCACCAAGATGCCGTTATCGACGGGGAAGATGCTACGGAGGTAGGCGATGCTGACCCAGAATACATCATTGGATACTGGCCCAAAAGCCAGCAGCAGCAAGGCAATGTTCCCAGCCCGGTCGTTGCTGGTGGCAGAACTTTGCGCTTCCGTGGCAGCTTCATGCCGAACATTGGCAAGGTCTTCCCTTATGCCGATGTCTATATCCACCGCGTGGGCGCTCCCTTGGAGACCGACTTTGAAGTGAAGGGAAGCATCTTGTTCGGCATGCGTAGCGCCTTTGATCCCCAGGCTATCTACCGCGTTACCTTGACCAAGTGCGACGCCGGCGTTGAGCATGGCATCATCTGGAACCTGCAGAATTCCACTGATCAGGGCTACACAGCTGATGAGTACTGCAACATGCTCGAGCTCGGAGAATCCCACTTTCGACGGATGATGATGTTCACCATCCACGAGCGCGGTCTGCGTTACTGGTAAGTATCTGCAAGACTCTTGCAAATTACACAATCATCAAAGCTAAAATTGCTGATAGGAAAATCATTCGCCAAATCCCGGGAAAGGTCTATACCTTCCAGGACTGCGTCGATATGTTGGGAGTGCCTGACTGGTACCGCCATGAGCTCCGAGAGTTTGGCAACAGCGCCTGGATCGATGTAGTCCCCAAGCTTTGGATCCGCAAAGATCTTGGTCTGAAGAATGTGTCCAACAAGATCAAGAATATCATGCGCCAGTAGAAAGGAAAGCTTGCGGGTACCCTTGGAAATTCGGACAGAATACTATTTGGATGGTCTTTCGGTCATCCATGCAAGGGCCGTATCAAAAACCAGGACTTCAGCTTTGTGCCATACCAGAAGGGTAAGGCTTCATGACGTCTTCGTACCATGATCTGAAAGCTGACAGGACCGGTCTCAACAGGCTACTACAAGTGCTTGACATTATATTCATGGAGAAAGAAAGGGTGTCGGATATGGGGCTTTCCAGGTTGTGGCCAGCGGAAAACTGATGTCAGAATGTCCAGTCTTTACATGATTCCAGAGGTTGTGAATTTGAAGATCAGGAAGAAGATAATGATCATGAACCAGAGACGGAATGATCCGTGAAAAGAACAGGCGGCGTTGCTTGACCACGAAAATATGGCGCCGGAAACCACTGTTGATAGCCAGGGCAAAACGTGACGGCGAGACAATGAACACAGTAATACAGCCGATGGCTTGAGATGGTGTCTTGTCCAGAAATAAATCAAAATACGCTATGGAATCTGATAATGACCGCTGTCTGTAATTGACCACGCTTCTCGAACCAACCATCGAAGATCCTGCCGATGTGGTCGTGCTGCACGAATGTGCTCAGAGAAAATAATTCCTCACCACCAAACCTTCACCACATACGACCATACCTAGTGGAAAACTTGGGATCCCGTCCGCTCTCCCCTAAATAAGCCACTAAGGGCTGGATTAGTAGTTAAGTGGGTGACCATTAGCGAATACCCGGTGTTGTATGTTTTTGTCCTTCTCTTTTTTGGTAGGTGGGTCGAAGGAATGTGGGTATCTTCCTTCAGGGTGGGTACCAGTTATTTTGACTGGGTGGGTGACGAGCGCTTGCATCTCAACTGTGAGTGTTGTGCTGGGAATTGAGGACTGAGTTCAGAGCATCTATCTTGATGGGTAATCCAAGGTAATGAGTGGAATCTTGTAGTCTTTATTTAAGAGATAAATGTATAGAGACTTGTGGGGGTTCCGTTCGAACCCAATTCCTCAAAAATTCTTACCTAGCCTTCTCTCCCTAATGCTTGCATCAATAGTCCCAGCCCAGTGCGATAATCTCTGAGCAACCACCGGCTCATACTCTGGCATGCCCATCAACTCCCGCACGAAACGCCCCCTCTCCCCCCTGTCCGCCTGTATGTACATCGTCTGAATCCGAGACACCACCGAGAAAGAGTCCTCGTCAAAGAAAAGCCCGGCGTGTCGCATCTCCTCTAGAAGGCCCAGCACGCCATGTGCATCGCCGAACCGATTCCAAAGTATGAGCATGAGCCGGTTGTAGAAGGCCGTGCTCACGCCCAGGACGTATGAGACGAGCCCGAGCTGCTTGACCCGTGTGAGCAAGTGCGTCGTGTATGGTGAGGGCCGGGCGAACTTGGTGCCCAGGAAGTTGAGCCCGTCGAGCAGTAGTTGCGGGTAAATGGGCCCGTAGATCTCCATGTCTAGTTCACCCTTTGCTGACGGCTGGGGTACTTCCATTTTGTCTCCTCCGATTGCCACAGCCTCAGCCACAGCCTCGGCCTCGACTGCCTCGCCCTTCTTCATCCTGCCACGCTTCTTGATTTTCTTTGGCTGGAAATCCGGGTTCGCGGGCACCTCGGTGATGCCCAGTCGATTCACAAGTGAGAAGACCTCCTTCTCCATGACTTCCCAAAGCTCAAAGTCGTTGACGCAAGTCTCCATTCGCGCCAGAATCCTCAGCCGTTCATGCCGGCGCTGTGTCTCAATTTCTATGGTCCGAGCCAATTTCTCATTCGATCGGCCAGCATCTACAGCCTCGACTGGGTCCGGATGATCTGGTGCCGTGCCCAGAGCCTCTTGGCCGCCATCTTCCGTCTGCGTTGGCTCAAAGACATTGAACATTCCAAAAGCTTGCCTCGCAGCCTTGCGCAGAGTCGGCGGGAACTGAAGGAGGGCCTTTTCGCGCTCATCGGCCGAGTAGGTGGCCTCGAGCGGCGACAGGGGATCGAGACCGCGAATACCGGCAGGTTTTGTGACGCCGGCCCTGTTGGCGGCGTCTTCCATGATAGCATTGGCGGTCGCGGCCGCAGATATTGGGTCACTCTTTTTAGAATCTGAACTGCTGCTCGTAGACCCGGCTATGAGGCCTGCAAGGAACTGTGGAGCCCCTTTCGCGGGATCCTTCTTGGTTGGGACTGTGGTGTCGGGCTTGACGACAACCTTGGGCTTCTTGCCATGCTGGGCGATCTCGTTGAAAATGTTACCAAAGATCTCTCGCTCGTCGGGGGTGAGGGTGTCTGACAGCCCCGATTCATGAACGGAGGTGGCTTTACGGTCGACGTCGGGGGGAAGTTCGAAGGGGATGTCGTTGTAGTCTTGTCGGCGGCGGAGGGAGGTGTTGTGTATACCGGACCGCGAAGGGGTTGAGCGGGCTGCTTTAATTGCCAGCCGAGACAGCGTCCTTGTCTGATAAAGGAACGGCGTTAAAGTGTTGGACATTGTTGCTAGGCCACATCAAGCCCAATGGCTGGGCTTAGTGTTCGTATGAACTTGGGCGAAAACGAAGGGAGAAAAAAAAAGGCAAATACTCTCGATGCAGGTTCAAGTGTCGTCAAAAAATGAAATCTTTGCAGGGATTAACCGCTGATCCAGCACCTGCATAGGACCCCTGTCGCCTCACTGCTCCGGGCGTGGTAGCGTGTGGTGCTCGCGCCGAGGCAAATCGTGCGCCCGCGCTGTCGCGCTAAAACGCGTCTCGCTAACAATCTTAAGTGGCAGAAGTCTTTTTTATCTTGCCTCGACTTTGCATCGGTCTTGGCGTTGACGCTTCCAATTTGTCACTGCTGGCCTTCTCTATGTCCTTTCGACTCGATTACACCTGCAAAGTCCTGAATTCTGTCAAGCAACAGCCACAATGCCTCGACCAGGGGAGACGGGCGTTTCGGCGTTCGAGCAGCGGCGTCTAGCCAATATGAAGAATAACCAAGCTAAGCTCAAGGAAATCTCCACGACCGTAGTAAAGATAGCAACACCCGCTCCTAAACCTGTCAGACCAAAGAAGCCGCGGACTCCGGTGGAGAGGAGAGTGGCCCCCAAGCGAGAGGCCGCTGTGGCAACTCGCTCAAGCTCGCGTCTCAAGGGCGAGGGCCCAATCAAGCGCGAGCTTGAAGACGATGTACCCGCAGCTTTGATGCCAGACCGTCCTGCTAAGAAATCGCGAATCGCAGACGACCTAGATCTCGAAAAGATCATGGTCGAGGGCAGAAAATTTGCGGATGACATGAGTGCTTTTGGTCACCTGCTCCCCAAACGAGGCGCAGAGCCTGGAGTGCGCACCTTTGACGAAAATGACATTCGCGAGACAACGGATAAAGACCTAAAGACGCTGCGAGAGAGTATGAACGGTCTTGAGTTGTACGACAAGTGGGCCGTCAATGGTGGGTGACGATTCAGGACGCCGCGATCATGGGCTTTGCTGACTCTGTATGCAGACATCAAGATCGTTCCACAAAGAATTTATTCCATGGGCTTCCACCCAACAGAGACCAAGCAATTGATCTTTGCAGGCGACAAGGAAGGTGCTATGGGCATCTTTGATGCTTCGCAGGATGTGATCGAGGTTGCTGACGAAGAGGATGAGGGGGTGGAACCTCCTGTACTAGGGGCGTTCAAGATCCACGCTCGCACTATCTCAGCTTTCCACTTTCCATTCGCCGACTACAATACTGTATACACAGCCTCGTACGACTCATCCATCCGAAAACTTGACTTGGGAGCTGGAGCCCCGGTGTCCGTCCAAGTATTTGCGCCCGACGAGAGCGAGGACCTGCCCATCAGCGCCATCGACATGGCACACAGCGACAGCAATGTTATGATTTTTTCCACGCTCCATGGATCAGTCGGCCGGCATGACTTTCGCACAAAAGACGCCACTGAGGTATGGGACATTAGCGACTCCAAGATCGGCGGCTTCTCCCTGCATCCCCATGCACCTCATCTCTTCGCCACGGCCTCATTGGATCGAACAATGAAGATCTGGGACATGCGCAAAATCACGGGCAAGGCAGATCCACACCCAGCACTCGTCGGTGAGCACGTGTCGCGGCTGTCTGTCTCACATGCATCATGGAGCACCTCTGGCCACATAGCTACTAGTTCCTACGATGATACAATCAAGATATACGACTTTTCGAACGCTTCGAGCTGGAAAGTTGGCCACAAAGTCGACGATGACTCGATGAAGCCTGCGGAAGTTGTTAAGCACAACAACCAGACCGGTCGCTGGGTCACCATCCTCAAGCCACAGTGGCAGCGGCACCCGGCGGACGGCATCCCGAAATTTGCCATTGGAAATATGAACCGTTTTGTTGATATTTACGGTGCTGACGGGGAACAGATCGCTCAGCTGGATGGTGCGGGGATCACCGCGGTGCCGGCTGTGGCACATCTGCACCCAACAAAGAATTGGGTTGTTGGAGGTACTGCCTCTGGGAAAGTTTGTCTCTGGGTATAAGGCAACGCTGGAGTAGGGGCCCCGTGTGTACGTTAAGTAAGGGCAGCACTCTGATTGTGTGAGCTATGAAGGTATTTTGGCGTCAGGAGAACTTGTAAGAGCATTGGGAACGGTCGGCAGTGTCTCTATATCATTGGGAATCGCGCACAGCATGCGCATCACTGGCCAAGTGTGTTTTCATCATTCACCATCTTCAAGAGGGGATTCATAACTGTAAGGTCAGGCTTTGATAGCTAATATAGAGCTGATATTGAGACCAGTACACGGCAGCAGGTGCTCAAGTCACAAGCTGGTCGTTTCGAGAACCATTTCTGACGCGACGAATGGAATACAAATACCAAAATTTGTCAGAAAAGGACTTTAGTCTCGTCATCCCAGAGGAAGCAGGACTAACGCAATGCCTGTGCGGAAGTAAAATGGCTCACGCTTCTTATCCCCATAGGGGTTTCGTGGTAGAAAAAAAAAGAGAAAAAAAAGGCAGATCACAGATCTGACAGAGATTTAATGTCCGGGCCTGGGCAAAGTCATGGCATGTGCGTTGTACCGTGGTGGTAGAATTGTGATGACCAGAGTTCGAGGACAAGAGTGAATTCCAGAATAGCTTTCCTCCGAGGACGATCGTCTTCTTTTCTTTACCTCACACGATGAGGAGCTTATTGGCGCCAGCATTTTGAGTGGCAGGACGAAGTGACTTACATGGATCAGACCTGTTGAATGACGCGAGAAAGTTTGCGCAGCCTTTGGTCAACGGCTTCAAATAAGACTAGACAAGAACGAGGGGATAGTAGAACTTTCTTTCCGCAATTTCTTTTCTGTTAGATTTTTTTTTTGTTCGGTATCACCGGCGCACATTAATCGTAAGGCTTGGTGTTGTCGCTTGCCGGGGCGACGGAGAACACACTATTACCGTTGGTTGCCTTGGTGAGTCCGGATTGTTAAATGAATGGTAACGTTTTGCTGGCATGTGATGGCCATTAAGCGCCCCCCCCCCCGCCAATCCACTATTATCGATAAGAAAATGACGCTAGAACACAATTAGTCCCTAGGGGTGGGAACCTGATGATGCGCCAAGATTGGGTCAGTTGCTGCTATCATGCCGAATCCCCAACATTGAACACCCTTGATGGAAGTCACAAGGCTTACCTGCCTGGGTACCTAGCCTCACCCATCACCGTTCAGAACCTTGATAACCTTGAACCTTTTTACAAGTACTTTCCCACAGCCCATCATCCGCAATGATCTCCTGATATCCTGTTCTTGCGATGTAGGGCACCAGGCGAAATACCTATTCCGATAGCATGCCTACCTAAACATTGTGCCTACTATTCCAAACCCCCGTCTGCATCTTTATATCCACAATTCGATCCTGGCGCCAATGAACCACATCTACTTTACTTCTTCGGCCTCACCTTGAAGTCCATACTGTATCCGACTTTGCCGCAAATGCGCATGCTTGTGCACTACAATCGATAGGACCCTTCTGCCTACCATCACCTTCTCTCGGATCCATTCACTTGGTGAGTCAGCTTTCACGATGGGACTTACAGACGGACAGTGGAGACTACCATCACATGGCGCCGCGCGCGACGAACAGATCCCCGGCCCCTTCACACCGGCCTGCACAATCGTCCGCATGACGATATCGTGGAGGCTTTCTCGGTGCTTTGCAATGACTAACACTCGTCTTGCTCACAGGAAGCCTTCTAGAATTCTGCTCTTCAACTAGATGCCATCTTGCGACTTCTCTTTCCATCCTGTAATCGAACCCGTCCAAGTTGCCATGTACGGCTTGTGCAGCAACAAATCGTCCCATCACTGAGCTCCCACGACGTCCTGCAGTCCTACCCAAGCCGCATGTGCATCGCCTGTCGTCCTTAATACGCTGGCCACCTGCATATCAGACCCTCAGGCTATCCTGCAGCTTGCCTCGGGTAGGTAGGCAGCCGCCTGCCCAGGTCCATCCGCCAACATGGATCCTCAACAGCCCCAATCAATAGAGAACTCCCAGACCTCTTCATCCTCTCAGCCGCTACCGGAACAAGCCTCTCGTCAACCAAAGAGCCCTCTCTCCGACTCACAATCCTCTGCGCCACAGTCATCACGCTCCGCTCTATCTCCCTCGCGACCATCTGGCGACGAGCCTCGACGTCGACGCACCCATCGAAAGCTCCACAAGAAACCACCACACCATCTGCACAACATGGACTTTCCAGACCGCTTAAAGCAGAACGATGGCGACGAAGAGCATGAGGTGGACGTCGTTCCGTTCAGTCTGGGCCAGGGCTACCACTCCTTCGTGAACATGAATACCAACATACTGGGTCTCATGTCAGCCGCTGGTCCAAAGGTTGACTACCACAGCCGCTTCACCGGCTATAGCAGCGAAGAAGATGCCAACGACTCCGGAGATGAAAGTACCGGTCGGAAGAAGCACGACGATTCCACGACAGACCCCATGGCGCAGACCATGGTGCTTACCAAGCCTGGATCCAAGAGCGGTAAACGCCACTTTAGGAGATCAAGCGGACACAAGCTCATGCAATCGGTACCCATCTTGTCGAAATTGTCGTCTCGGAGGTCGAAGAAAGAGGGAAAGAAACCGGACCTACACATTCAAGAATCCTCCGAACCAGACTCTTCAGGCGATGAAAATCGTCTTGCGCCGCACATGAGCCGTATACTGGAAGCGCGAGCCGAAGTGACGGCACGGCCAAGCTTCGATCTGGAGCGACGCCCTACCGACAGGGATCAGAAGACATCAGATCGGACAGAAGCGAAGACAACAGACCTCTCGAGACAGCTGCAGGACATTTTCGAATTCGATGAGCCGGAGGAGGTTATATCAGGTCAGACTACTTGGAAGCAAAAACCCAGAATTATGAACAGGGACTGACGAGTACGACAGAGTATCCATGCTACTTGTTGCAGGCCGTCCTGCTTCAGGGCTTCATCTACATCACGTCCAAACACATTTGCTTTTATGCATATCTCCCAAAAAAGGCTGTCAGTGGACCTGCTCTCGCTTTGCATTGCAATTGACTGACACTCTACCAGCACGAAACGACCAAGTCCGGATATTTGTCGAAGTCGGGCAAGCGGAACCCACGATACAATCGATACTGGTTCCAGCTTAAAGGTGATGTACTCTCGTACTATGAGGGCACGGCCAACAAGTATTTTCCCCATGGTCAGATTGACCTTCGGTATGGTATCACCGCTACTGTCACCGACAAAGACAAAGATAAAGAGGCTGTACATTTTACTGTCGAGACGGACAATCGCACCTACTATTTCCGAGCAGACACCCCGCAAAGCGCCAAGGAATGGGTCAAAAGTCTTCAACGGGTCATATTCCGCAGTCGTAATGAAGGCGACAGCGTCAAAATCAGCCTGCCAATTCGGAATGTGCTGGACATTGAAGAGATACAGGTGCTTGACCTTGCAGATACCTGCAAAATACGTGTCGTCGATAACGGGGAGACGTACGTCGTTGATGAGGTAAGCGTCGATGCCATGAGACTGATATTCCTGCCGATTGAGTACTAACTCAACATAAGTACTTTTTCTCGTTCTTCCAACATGGTAAAGATGCTATCGGCATCCTCAAGATCCTTGTCGAGGATGAGCATGCTGAAGACGAGGTGAGGGAAAGTAATGTACCACCTGCTCTTGGTCTGGCTTCTACATTGACAGTACCAAACTCTGAACGTAGTTCTTTCGCCGACAGGCCTGGACTAGCGCCTCCAGCAGCAATACGCACTGGGAGATATGATGAGAAGGTCAAAGCAACTCTGTCGCCCATGAGTCCAACATCGCCGGCCGGATTGTCTCCTCGTGCTAGCAACGACTATTCTAGGGGCAGTTTTGATGTATTCAGACAATTAGCACGCAGGAGCTCGGATCATGCTCGCGCAGGCCACCCTTCACGACGTAGCTTCAGTCAAGACCGACAACGTTCTTCAAGCAGACCTCGATACAGCGACAAGCGACATGCGTCCACGCACTCCAACGCCGAGTCGACAGACGACCCTAGTATCGCTAGCTTGTCGGGAATGACAACCTCGGGCGAGATGGACGCTTCGGCAAGCCAGATTCTCACGGGCAGTGATGTTTTCCACAGTCCGACTGTTCAAAGATCAAATTCACCTAGAGGAGAGCAACGCGAGCCAAGAAGCCCCGACCGTAAACATATGGCATATCGATCCAAACATGCTGCAACGTCCGGACAGATCGCTGATTCTGCAGCCAATGAGAGGCCCGAGGCAATGCCACCAACACCGACCTTGGACATGATTACCAAGATGGGTACTTACCCTCTACAGCGGGTCGGCGCATTTGCAGATTATCTAACCCGAGGCTCCAAACGAGTCGGGGGTCTGCTCACTACCGAATCCACAGGCCTCGCTGAGCGTGTAACGGGCATGTGGAAAGGTGGACAGAAGCACTATGGTGCCACAATGATTGACGAGGAGGCCCAAGACGAGGTGCAGAACAAGATCGATGAGGAACGCTTTCAGGCACATTTCGCGCTGCCTAGAAATGAAAGGCTGAGGGCCACATATTTTGGGTATTTCATGCGTGTGCTTCCGCTCTACGGAAAGTTCTACGTGAGCGATCGAACAATCTGCTACCGAAGTCTCATGCCTGGAACTCGCACGAAGCTCATCCTCCCAATCAAGGATGTGGAGAATGTTTCCAAGGCCAATGGTTTTCGCTTGGGTTACTCTGGTTTAGTGGTCATGATTCGCGGCCATGAGGAACTGTTCTTTGAGTTTGGCGACTCGAGCCTACGTGACGATCTAGCTGTGTTCCTCCACAGGGGCATAGAAACCAGAGCAACTCGCCGCTCCGAAGATGAGGACAGTGAAGAGACTGAGGAAGCTGAGAGGGCCATTGCTGAGCAAAAAGCACTCGAGGCGGCTCGGCTGGAGGTATTTCCAGAGCATGGCCCGATCTTGCGGCATCATGGCTCGAGCGCCTCTGATGGACCGACCATTGTGTTTGACGATGCCACGGCATCCGTCCTGAACTTCAAACCAGACAAGCCCCTGCATTTCACCTGTCTAACTATCGGCTCGAGGGGTGATGTGCAGCCTTACATCGCGCTCTGCAAGGGCCTCATTGCCGAGGGACACCACGCGAAAATTGCCACCCATGCCGAATTTAAGGACTGGATCGAAGGACACGGCATTGAGTTTGGTATGGTCGAAGGTGATCCGGCCGAATTGATGAAGCTGTGTATCGAGAACGGTACCTTCAGTTATTCGTTCTTTCACAAGGCAAATGCTACCATGCGTACCTGGCTGGACGGCCTTCTCGCATCCAGCTGGGCAGCATGCCAGGGCGCTGATGTACTCATCGAGAGTCCTTCGGCCATGGCCGGAATTCACATTGCTGAGAAGTTGCGTATTCCATATTTCCGAGCTTTTGGCATGCCTTGGACCAGGACCCGAGCCTACCCACACGCGTTCATAACGCCAGAGTATAAGTTGGGTGGTACTTTCAATATGTCAACATACGCCATGTTTGAAATGGTCCTATGGAAAGGTACCGCTGGCCAGATCAACAAGTGGCGCAGATCCCAACTTCAACTACCAGCCACCAGCCTCCACAAGCTACAGCCCAACAAAGTTCCCTTCATGTACAGCTTCTCACCAGAAGTTGTGCCTCCGCCGATTGACTGGAGCGATTGGATTCGCGCCACTGGCTACTGGTTCCTCGACGAGGGTGGCAAGGACTGGACGCCTCCGGCGGACCTCGTAGCCTTCATCGACAAAGCCCGCGAGGATGGGAAGAAACTAGTTTACATTGGATTTGGCAGTATCATCCTCGACAATCCGGCCAAGTTCACCCGTGAGATTATCGATGCTGTCCTGAAGGCGGACGTGAGGTGTATCTTTAGTAAAGGTTGGAGCGATCGTCTCGATCACACCCATGCCGAAGCGCAGACTCAAGAAGGCGAGGAGCAAAAGACGTCGGAGAAGGGTGGCAAGCGCGTCAAGGACTCTCATGTGACGGAAATTCCTCTGCCGCCAGAGATCTTCCCTATCAAGTCTGCTCCTCACGACTGGCTGTTCAACCAGATTGATGCCGCGGCTCACCATGGAGGGTCTGGAACGACAGGCGCAAGCTTGCGTGCGGGTATACCGACTATTGTGCGGCCGTTCTTTGGCGATCAGTTCTTTTTTGGTGGCCGTGTCGAGGATCTTGGGGTGGGAATACTCCTGAAGAGGTGGGGAGTCAAATCATTTGCTAGAGCGCTGTGGGAGGCGACACACTCTGAGAGAATGATCATCAAGGCCAGAGTCCTGGGAGAGAACATTCGCAAGGTAAGCTTGTTACTACTATTTTCGCGAAATGGCCATTTCGACTGACAAATTCGCGCAGGAGAATGGTGTTGACACCGCCATCCAATGCATTTACCGCAACATGGAGTACGCTACTGTACTTATCCAGGCCAAGGCCAACAAGAACGGGTCCATCTCTGAGAGCGAGGACATTGAGGACGAGGAAGAATGGACATTCATTGGCGAAGGCGACCACGACCTTGCTTCTGATGACGAGGCCACTTCACCCTCACCCTCTAGGCGTCTGCCGAATAAAAGTGTTCTGTGGACCGATCCTGCCCCGGCGGCGATTCGAAATCCATTAGGGCGAGCGGCGAGCCAAAAGAGTAACAGCGCTGAATTGGGCGGTGAGCCCACATCAACGAAGAATGAAGGGCGTTAGTGGCGTTTACGATTGGGTCTGGCGCGGGGGGTTCGAATTCGCTCTAGACGGATCTTTGAGACTGGGCATTCGAGTGCTGGTCTGGGTATTATTGCCATCACTGAGATACTTTCTGAGCCGCGGAGGTTCATGAAGAGAAATTAGAGGAGGAATTGGTTGGGTAATGGGTGTCGAACTGGAACAATGCTCTTGATTTGGCTGGGTTTATGATCAGTATTCTTAGCGAGCATTGCCAAAGGGATAAGCTTGACTTTCGCACATGCATTCCTTTTATGCAGAGCAAGCCTGGAGTTTGGGGGCTGGGTGGACGATAGAATTGATGAACAGGCATGACCACGGTGTGAAGACACAATGAATAGGTGATGACCTGGGTTTAGACCCTGTGAAATACTAGACTCTGTTGATTGAAACTGAAATTACCTTTCTTTGCACATTATTGATGTCACTGACTGTGTATCATACAGAGCATGCGGAATATGAGCAGAGATCGATGACGAACGCAAGTACTGTGCTTCCTTGTGCTCACAATGAGTTGGTGTCAAGCTTCGTGAAGCAAGCTTCTAGTCGTGCAATTATGTCTCGGCGTACTCCCCTCATCCAACGAAGACTTGCCACATCGTCAAATCGAGCGAGCGGCAACAAGAGCGAGAAAGCCCCATCAACCCCCTGCAACAGGAACACTCCCCATCTATCAGCTCATCATAGGCCAAGCCTCTCCACCTCCAGACTAGCCAACGAGAAGGCCGCCGCACCCAGCGGCGCATTGAAGTTGATCGGCTGGCAGACATAATACTCATACGATGCTGTCGAATTCAGACTGCACACCGTCACGGTATTATTGTACCCTAACGTCCCATTCCCATAGTCCACCACAAACTTCTCGGTGGTGTACTTGTACGCGCGCAGCGCTGTTGCCTTGAGCAACTCCGTCGTGTTGTTGCTGTCGTGTATTGGACTGGGGAGGTTCAGCCGAAGACCCTTAAGAATCGCAAAGGTGAAGAGCGCCGTGGACGACGACTCGAGGTAGTTCCCTGGCGCGCTGGGTAGCGTGGGTAGTTGCCACCATGCACCGGTGGCTGGGTCGGCGTAGCGCACTAGTACGGAGACGAGCTGAGTGAATTGTGCTTGGATGGCGGCGACGAGGGCGTCGCATCCACCTGCGACGGCATTGCACTGGCTCGCGACGTCGTTGGCCTCGTTTGTGAGGCTGCTAGTGGTGGTCAGGATTTCCCATGCATTCACCAGCCCGGCGAGGTACCAGCCCATGCTGCGGCCCCAGACATACGGGCTGGCGCCGGTGGCGTTGTTGGCCCAGACGGCGGTCTTGGAGGCGTCGTAGCCGTGTGCGAGGAGGCCTGAGGGGTGGGCGGCGTTGGTGTAGAGGAGCTGGATTTGCAGGAGGGCGTCGGCGGGGAGGAAGAAGGTGGGCTGGGAGGCCATGAAGGGGAGGAAGGAGACGGTGCCGTCTAGGTAGGACCAGGATGGGTAGACGTAGTACCTGGTTTAGCTTGTCAGTCAATGAATCTTTCGTGGCAGAGGGGTGGGGTCTCTTTCAGCTGACGTGAAGCGCCGAGAGTAGAAACAAGACCAAAAAAAAAAAAAGGCCTTCAGTCTCCTGGAGGTGTCAGGCCACGTACCAAAATCCCCCGTATTGGTTCCGCTCCTGTATCGCCAGACTCGCATTCAACGTGTCCAACGCTACGGCCTCCGCCATGGTCAACTCCCTGTGCGTGCTCCCACCGCCGTTGCCAGTCTGGTTGCCCGGTGCTGTGGGTACATCACTGTCACTCTCTTGAAACTCCAGATTATGAATAGCTCTGTATTTCCATGGTGAGTCAATTGTTCATAATTTAGGTACAATTTCCGGGTGTGCGGGGCAACAAACTGAGCAACAGTAAGCCGATCTAATGGAAGCAGCGCTGTTTTCGTCACGTTGGTGAAAGATGCCATGCTGGACAGCGAAGCCAGGATAGAGTCGACATAGTTGGAGAAGTTACCACTCAAGCTATTCTGAGCCTGGCCGGTGGTGGTAGTGGTGGCGGTAGCACTTGGCGAAGCATACAGCGAAAGCCACGACTGGATGGCCAACGAGATAAGGCCGGACTCCAACGTGCTGGTTGACTGGCCACTCGAGACGAGACCCTGTTGGCGAAGGATGATGGAGGAGAGCATGCGAGTAGAAAATGGCGTGGTGGAGTTTGGCTGGTGAGAAGCGCCAGAGGCTATCGAGGTCGAAAAGGCGCTCGAGGCCTCTGCGCCTGCTGCCCAACTAGGGGAAAGCGCTACAAGCAGCGAGGCGAGGACTTTGGTGGCGAGCATGTTGTGAGGTGGTAGCCTGTGTCGTGAGCAATAGTTGGTGTTACTGACTACCTAGTGAGAGGATGTTTTTGAAGGGCTCATTTGTGAGCTCCCAGTTGCTGGCAGGGGGCCAAATTAGATGACGTGGGGTCGTGGTGGGCATATGTAAAGAGTCAGTTTGATGAGTAGGAAACTCTATAAATTGTGACATCCATAATATGAATCTTTGCAAATCACCGGAATGGTGAAACTATTAAAGAAGAGGGGAGAGCATAAAAACCAACTATGTGGGACCTGACATGGGCGGTTCCTTTCGGGACAGAATATTTTAGCACAAGAGTTGTTGATAAAAATAAAAAAGAGTTTGAATCTAAGCTGGTGTACAATTTGCCCTTCAACGATATCGGCGGCGATAACCGGGAAATTGATCGATAAATCCTAGCCAAGACAGGCAGGGCCAAGATGTAACATCAACAAGGGAATTTTGCAAAAAGTTGCTGTCCTACACAGCTTTGAACAATAAAGTGTTGTGGGGGCGCACAACCATACGTAGTGCATCAGCGGTACCATGATATTGGATAGGCTTTAGACGATCTGCGAAACTGCAGGTTCCGATATAGGAGATCATCCGGCGCACGATGAATTGTCTTCTGAAAGGCTGTACTTGTCGAGGAGCCGGCACTTTTTCGGTGGTAGGTTAATATAACAAGCTGGTAGGTGAAATTCATGCCATCACAGCGAAGGCACGACGGCCAAATGAAAAACAACATTGATGAGGTGACAGTCTCACATGATATCATGAGAAGACAAAAGTGCAACGAAATACTGCAACGAAATACCATGCATATATTCCTAAGCGAACTACTTGATAAAGTAAACAGCATAAGCTGATTAGGGTCATGAGGTGTCAGTAGCACTTCCTCTTTGCCCATACAAAATCTATCATACCACCATGTTTTGCTTTTTTTTTTTTTTTTTTGCCGAGACACAGTCCCTTAGTCATACATAGGACATGCATATGTGCACTGGATACAAACAGTTAAGTGGAGTATTTTACCGACTGATCGTCATACTGCTACAAATGAAAAGATTAAGGTCTACTTGGGTAGTGGATTGCCAAAAGGCATTGTACTTTGGTGGCAGAAGGCACAGGGGCACAACGCATTCCGGAAATTATTGCTCTGCTACCTGCTGATGTGAAATTTCACAGCAACAGTCGATCTCAGAGCTATGACTTTGAGTATCGGGAGAGAGAAAACGAGAACTTAGAGGACCTACGTTTCCGAGAAAGAGCCTTTGAATGTGGATTTGACTTCTGCGAGTCTGCCTGGGTGACCTTGGTGCCAGAAGGCACAGTTGTCGAAGCTGGACGGAACTTATTGGTTCATATTCATATTCATTCGCTATGCTCAATCCTGATCGAGAAATTGCAACGTGAAGAGCTCGATCTTGGCAAAGAAAAAGAAAAGGAAAACGGGGAGAAAAAACTCCGGAGCTCAGGCTTTCAATAAAGCCGCCCCTTCGTCTTGACTCTTAAAAGTCATGAACGCCTTCTTTGCGCTGGACAGCATCGAATCAAAATCAACATCCCAAACCCATGCCATGTTAGCATCCATGTCCTCAATCATCTCGTGAGGCCCGACAATCTGGAGACAAAACAAACTGCCTTGCCTTCGTGAACGACGCACTAGCTCCTGAGCTCGAGGCCGCCTGACGGCATCGTAAGCTCGGAAAGCATATTTGATGTCAGTCCGAGACTTGAGCAACTCTGGTCGCATCAGCCTGGAAAGAACAAAAGCATCCTCGAGTCCCATGCCTACACCAGCGCCGCAGTGGGGGGTTGATGCATGCGCAGCGTCGCCCAAGATGCAGAACTGGCCACTTTCGTGAACGAAGGTCGGCGCTTCCGCAACTTCAAACAGGGCCCACTTGTTCAATGTCTCGATCAGCTGGCCAGGAATCATGTTAGCTATATGTATGTATAGATGTAGGGTACAAGGTATCAGAGTAAGTCTAGACATACGCTGAGAAGACGCTTTGAGTCGTCATCAAAGTCTTTGAAAGCAGTCAGGAGGTCTTCTTTGGTCGCAAGAGCCGTCCATTTATCCTTGGACCAGGACGTCTCCCCGGTGGACACGAATGCTGCTACGTTCAGACCTTTTCCAAATTTGACGGGGAACATGAGAATGTGTCGGTCGTGTCCTAGAATTAGTCGTCTTGTCTGGGCAACAGGGCCAATAGCTTTGACTGCCTGATCCATGGGAATAACGCCCCTGTGACAGTATCGCCCAGTATATCGCGGACTAGCCGACGGGTCGTCTTCGCCAACAATCAGCCTCCGGCAAAAGGAGCGGATGCCATCACACCCAATCACGGCGTCTGCAACGATCTGCGTGTCATCCGTGAAGGATACCTTCACTCTTCCATCGCCGCCTTCCGGGGCTTGTTCCACATCTTTGACCTCCTTGTTGAAAACGATCTCGATCGATTCGGGCATCAAAGACGCTAGCGTATCGATCAACGAGGTTCTTGTCGCGCCGCCATGGGGGATGCCTTCTCTCGCAAGCTTCTCCCCAATGAACTGGCCACGTTCTTCTCCATCTCCACAGTAGATGTCAAAGTCGGTGTTGATCTTGTCCTTTGCATTCAAGGTGACAATATGGTCATAAGCTTCGCGAAACTCGGGAGCAATGAGGCCCATGGCCTTGACGGCGTTGGCACCCACTCCGATGCCCACGCCCAGCTCAGAGATACTGGCTTTCTGTTCGTAGACGGTGATTTTGATGGCGGGGTTTTGTCTATTGAGCGCAACGCTGGTGGCAAGTCCGATGAGGCCTGCGCCAATGATTGCAACTTCGGGCGCAAACGTCGCTGTTATGCCTTCATGACTGAGCGGTACCTCAGCATCAAGTGCATGTGGAGCCATGCTTGCAAGCAAGTGTCTTCAACGCGAAGAAGAACTTGATAGTAAAAGATTGTAAAGAACTCAACGAATGAATGACGAACTGATAGACTGACATTACAGTAATGGGCAGTTGCAACTGGACGCACCAAGGGAATTTTATATACATCATGTTTTCCCTGAGTCTGCAACCTCGATGCCTTCGGTGCCAAGTTCTGGTCATGCACCATCATCATTAGTGGCGTCCGCCAGATGATACAGCGAAGGGTTGCACGCCGGCGATTCCATTGCTACCTGCTAAAGTCAGACGCTTGAAAGCGATTCAAGTCGTACTCAATATCACCCTGATAGTTGGGAATCGAGTGGAGGGACGGCTAGGCGGAGGTCTTGGCGAGGGCGGGATACTCTTGTATTCGAAAGTACAGTTTTGATAGCGTCGATCTTGGAGGGTAGTGTTGCATGCTTCTTTATCGCACTTCGAAAAAAAAACCATATCTAGGTACTAAATGCAAGATAAGCTCATGGTTTGAACCCAAATGTACGTCAACAGTTTTTTATAGTCTCAGGAGGTGCAGTGCGTTCGATCCAAAATGCACCCCATTTTGCCGCCCACACATAGACTTTGCAATCCATCGCTTCAAATGGGTTGGGCGCGCATTTTATCATCTCGACGCCGCTTCTGCTGGGCTGAAGATTTCATCTACCTAGTTTGCACCATCTCAATTCTTTCGCATTTATTTGCACCAGACGAGCCGGCTCGAAGATTTGTACGACTGTCCCCTCCGTGTCGCGGTCATGTTTTCCAGGTTTGGTGGAGACTGCCGGTGGGCGACCGCAAGCTCAAGGCTATACGATTTAGTAGAAAGCCTATAGATGAGATAATTACAGCATGTTGCGTCATTGAGTCGCGACGGGCGCTATTCTGCGAGTTCATTGCGATAAATCTGCATTCTTTGAGTTTGTCGTAAGTACTGACTATTATCAGGACAGTGCTCCATGTACCAAAAGCGATCTCCGGGTCTCCGGGCGCCATCCGTGAACGTCACACTGCTTAAGTTGAAAGAGACCATCATCGCAATCGCCCCGAGTTTATGGCGGTGGCATCTCCTTGGTCCTGTCTGGCGTTGAATGCCAGGTGACTCGCGCACCGCAATCTGGCCTATGCCGTTGACCAGAGGAGATATGTTAGTTTGAAGGAGTTGTACTTGTACAGTCTCAGAGTCTGCCGACATGAAGCACAACCAGTCCCATGAGTGAATGGCGAGCCAGAGGATATGTAAATACCGGGGTTATCTTGTTCGGTTATTAGGTAAGATTAATCGCACAGCCTATACCTGCTGTCCTTGGGCTGGGAATTGTGGACTCCTGGAGCCATCCTGTTGCTATAAGGGGCCTGTTGAATTGCGAGTGTTTATGTCTCCTGATTGCGGGTAACACTTCCCACTCTCTGGGTGGGAAGCAATCAATTCCATCTGATTCAAGACGCAGGAGCTTACTTGATAGAAAGCCAGGGACTGCCAGGCACGGCACAGGTAAAATTCAGGTGAATCCTTCGTTAGCTAATATGGATGCGCAAGTACGTTTCCAGCGGTAAAATGAGTATCGAGTTATAGACTTTCGACAGCTCCTCATCAATCGTGAACAGTTGCTCTCGAATGGTAGTCATTTGGTAAAGAGATAGCCGCATTTTGATAGTCCAGTCAGAAGCTGATGGTAGTACGAATTCGACCAAATTTTCAAATAGAGCAATGCTTCTCAATCTCTGATTTAATGTGATCAAATCTGATATTCCTAGAGCTATCATCGCAGCTGATTCGCTTGTACATCGTCCTAGGAGACTACTTTGGTGCATCAAGCCACCTAGGTAGCTCCAGACTCGGCCGAGAGAACTAGGAACCACCCACCGGTGAGGTCTTGGAACCATAGTAGCTGCTTGTAGGTAAAGCAAACAGATTGCAATCCAATGCCAAGATCAACGTTATGAAATGATCAATATAATTGGACAATCTGGCAGTATGTTTATGAATGCTCGGTGAAGTTTCAACTTGACAACAATTCACAGGTCGGTTCGCACAGGCCAGCCAATTGATTCAGACCTGCTGCTGTCAGCAAAATGGGCAGTTCGAGGAAGTCGCACAATTTGCAATTTCGACTTCAGACTAGAACGGAACAAGTCCCAAGATAATAACCTCCTTCGAAAGGTCCCTCATGCGAGCATCCATCGTTCCTCAGTACGAGGTCCTCTATTCCCACCTGCCAGCTTTTTACAACGCAAAGTCTTGGTCTTACGCCAAGGTACCTATCTAATTACTAAGTAAACATACTCTTCGCCATTGGGCGTCATGCCTCCAGGCTACCTGCGCGAAACTCAGCAATCCAATTCTTGCTTCAAATAAGAGACAGAATATCAGGCCACTGATTCTCTTCATCATACGACAAATGCATTGTAAACCTTGAAAGTGTGTGAATTTGACATAGGAAGAATGGGCAGATAATACATCAATGCCCAAGACAAAACCCCTGCGCAGATCGACGGCATGGGTCATGGCTTGCACAAAAGGAGACCTCACCGGGCCTTTGTCCCCGAGGCTGGGCATCTGCAAACGAGGTAGGTGGGATACCGTGTTAGTATGAGCACCGCAATTAATCCTCCGTCAAAATTTGGGGCTGATGCTGGGAATGCGAGTAATATTCCGGGCAGCGGCCGAATACAAAGCGTAAATATCTCCTTTGTGTGTGGGGTTCTGTATACCTATGAACAATACTACATTTTGACGCATCGGCCTCTTGAAGTAGATCCTTTCAAATCATTAGAGCGGCCCGCTCTTCTCTACCTGACAGCCTTCAAATTCAGGTCCATACGTGCGAGAAGACAATGTTCGGAAAGGCGGGCAGCACTAGAATGAAATGCTTGAACCATTTACTTAGTAGTACCCCACATACCAGATTATGCCTGGGACTCTTGTTAGCGCTAGCTTCTTAGAAGACGTCGTCAGCTCGGCATTTTCTCTCTCTCTCTCTCTTTCTCTTTTTTCGAGTAGTGTGATTTGTCCTTGAAGGAATAATTTCCCCTACTTCGAATGGCTTCTAGCCTTCAGTAGCGGGATGCAAATTCTCTCTGACAAGGGGACTGCTAGCTTTAGGTAGGCTTAGCGTACCCAAGTAGCCGCCCCCCCCCAAAGGGAGAGTGCCAACGTCTCCAGTCGAATTTGCTAGTTCATATCATAGCGCGAACATGCCTGATATATTTGGCCTGTCAGGAAAGTGGGTTTACTGGTCCTTAAGCGAACCGTTGGAGATTGAGCTCGGTCTTATCTTGGGTGTTGGCACGAGCTCATAGGTGAAAAGTCGCATTCCCCCGACCAGGCAGTCCCTGGCTTACCGTCTCATTCATATTTCCAGCCACTACCGTCTTTCTTTCTCATACCCTCTCACCTCTTCAGAAGTTCAGCTCCGTCACATAAGAATACGACACAAAAAAAAGGTCTGTCACCTTCACGCACGATCTGCAGGAGCATTGCAAGGAACACACAGACGAACACGCCGCGGAACACTGGCTAAATTAATTCTGAAGGAACAGTGGGGCCCCCAAAAGGCTGTACTATAGTATACCTACGCAGGTAGTTAGGCTAGGTACCTATCTTTCCTTCTTCCACCGCGGGTACAAGCCCCCGCGGTTGTGCCGTCCGTGCGTTGATTAGGCCCGGATTCGAGAATGAAGAGCTGCGAACGGGACCCCTGGCGGCACAGCGCCTAAAGAGTCAAGACCTGGTCCCTGAAAATGGCACGGGAAAATGGAGCAAGCTACAAAAGCATAACGCGCCCAATTTCCTGGTTATCTCACAGGCTGGTATTCTCTTTTTTCGCGTTGTATTTTGGTTGTTTGTTGGTTACCACTTTTGAATACCACCTCTACCTACATACAACCTGAGGCGCCCTTCCCCTCCCCCGCGTGAAACCGTTTCTTTTTTTTGGGAATACAATCGACAAAATGCCTTTCACAGAGATCAACGGAAAGAGAATCTTTTACAGCTGGAAACCTGCCAGCAGAGCAGGATTGACGCTGTTTTTCATCCATGGCTTGGGCGCATCGCATTCCTTCTGGTCTCCTGTAATTCCTGGCCTCGTCGAGGCTGGCTTTTCTTGTCTTGCGTTGGATGTCCCGGGTGAGTTTGTGCAACAAAGAGTACCTTTCGCTCTGCTTTGATTGAAGGTGGATTTTAAGGTTATGAATCTAATACGGACTGTTTTCCTGCAAAGGTTTTGGTCAGTCTCCATATCATGGCAAGCCGCACGATCTGCATGAGATAGCCGACGACTGCGTTGCTCTTGTGGAAAGCTTGGACAAATCACTGGACCGTACCATCATCATCGGAGCCTCCATGGCTGGCATTGTCTGCTGCGAGATTGCAGTCAAGCACAAAATAGCTGGCATTGTGTCCGTTGGTCCCATTTGCCCGGGCCCTGAGACCAAGGAGGCATTTGAACACAGAGTGGAGGTTATCAAGAAAGGTCAGTTCACACGAGTCAAGATTCCAAACTACACCTCCCCCGACCCCTAATTCTCCGGAATCCAAACGAGGAGGCTCACACACCTCGCAGAGGGCGTCGAAGGCATAGTCAACTCGGTCGATATACCTACCCGGGCCACAGGCTCCAAGGCAACAAGAACCGCAGAAGCTTTCGTGCGGTCGCTCATTCAATCCTCCAATGCCGAGGCTTATTCAACTCTTGCGCAAGCCATCGCTTCTGCATCCGTCCCAGAATATCAGAAGATTACATGCCCTCTTTTGTGCGTTGCTGGACAGGAAGACCAGGTCGCTCGTCTGGAAGACTTGGCTTTGATTGGAGACAGGCATGTTCCCTTTTTCCCACATATATATACCCCTCCCCCGGCCCCCCACTTTGCCATGTGGGATTTCTTGCTACCTAGTACATTTGCTGCAGCAGCCATGGCTAACGGTTTCAAACTTTGCAGTTGGGGAGCGCCATCCAAGACGGAACTCGAGGTCCTCTTCGGCGTGGGACATTGGCACTGCATCGAGGACGCGGAGGGAATGGAAAGCTGCCTGAAGAGGTTTGCCAAAAAGGTAGAACGCAAATTGCCCGCTTTCTAGAAAACATTTCTCTCACACACACACATTGATAATAATATGGTCTTCAACATGTTGTGGAGACCTTCACAGCCGTAAGCTTTGTTTTTTTTTGTCTCATATATTAACATGACGCTAGGTCACGGAGCTGGAGGCAGACAATGGTCTATAAACGGGTTGACCGACTACGGCACACACACACGCACACAGGCAAGAACATTCACGATATATTGGTCTACGAGATCGCAACCGACGGCGGCTTGGGAGGATCGACACATGCATTACGATCAGAAGGTCAACAGAACACACAGGGAGAGAAAGGGTTTCCAGGGTCAGGGCTCCAGCTCTAACCAAGTGACAACTCCAAGAGCAGGCTTTTTCGGAAGAGGGCGGCTATGCGCAGAGGTACACCACAAGATGGCCACAGGAGTGGATAGTGGATAGACTTGCAAAGCAATAACAGAATAATCTGCCCTTCCAAAGGAGGCACCATTCAAGCATTGCAATGAGATGTCAGAATGAACTCCACCATGATGTGAGGACCATAAGTGTAAGAAAAACCAGAAAGAAAAGAATTCTCTGAAAGAATCGAAGGAGGAGTGCGCTTTTTTATATTCTCAAATGGTTGCAGGGGTGGTGCCGCGATCCTTGAAAATATCCTGGATTATGCTTCGATAAATCGTACGATTCTGCAATATGATATGTTGAAAAGTGGACCACCTGCGCTTGACGATAGACTCACACAGCACCTGCAATCCGGAGATCAAAATGCACGTGCACATATATATCATTTAACCGAAGACAGAAATAAAAAAGTACTTGTACAAATGGGTGCCCTGCTTTTCGATTGTGCTTTTTTCTTTTTCCTTTGCCATTTAAGGTAAGTTTTGCCACAGTATCTGCATCGTGATTGTACCTTGGTATCGACTATTTGTGCGTCCTGAGTCCGAGTGCGCCAAGGTGGGTTAGACTTGAGAAGATCTTCAGCTACTATGTCTTTCAAGGAACTCTGTGCGCCTAGTGGGTTATGCCTTTTTGAGATGTATGCCTAGGTGATGGACTCTGGCGTGATCCTACTACAGTAAGGCGTTGATAGTTGGAGCTCCTGAGCGAATGGCTATAGTAATATTGCCGCCAAGTGCAATGCAAATCCCATTCCGTGCTGATATCCATTTCTTGGAAATTTACCATACCTAGTATAACGGGACGGTAGATTAGCCATGGTCCATGAGTCTCCATGGTACAACACCCTGTACCTAGGTATGTATCTGTTCTGTATACCTGAGGAAACTACCTCCTACCTAGGTTCTGACAAGAACAATAGCCCCTGCGGGAACAGCTGCCCAGCAAAAAGTACGCCAGCCAATTATATTTGCAAGAGGCGATGGGACGAGAGGGATATGTTCTGACTTGATAGATTCAGACTTCTGTATGCTATTTCATACGGAGTCAACAAGGTCATTTTCACATGGTCGATGCTTAGCGATTCAAAAGTCACTTGGAGAGTCTTCTTGGCTTAGCTTTGAAAGCGCTACGTCTACGTACCTAGGTAGGTCTGGTGACACTAGCAATGGATAATTATATAAGAGCTGCATAGCATATTCAGGATGCTATTGTGTGACGGGACATTTATCCAATAGGATTGGCCTGCAAGCTACACACTGCAACATAGGAACTTTATCTATACCTACTTAGGTATTGTCTAAGGATGAATCTTGAGCCACCTCCCAAGTACAACATATTATCATTGCAAAGGCCAGTCCTACTTACGCATGGAATACCGTTGAAGAATTCCACGTCTGTCTTCAGTACCCTCAATAGATGTGTTCATGTAATTACCTACCTAGGATCTTCATCAAAGACTCATCTGGCATAGTTGGAGAACGTATGTGAACATAGAACTCCTAACTACACAACATTGTAATTATACACAGAAGGGAAAAAGTGAGAACCAATGATCCTCATGTGATTCCTCACAATTGATGCTATTCACATGGTGAGCGCTAGAATGATTGTCCGTATCATTGGATAACGATTGGATTATACGTGACCCACTTCGTCGTTTCACCCCCTGGCAGAAAGGCCAAGGACCCCCCACGCAGGCGCTTGCATGTGCGTGCATGAAGACAGACAGGTGCTCCGTTTCTTCCAGGAAAACAAGACGAATAGTCAAAGAAACAGCGAAACAAACAAGCCTGTATTGAGCGTTAAAGTTTTCTCGACATAGATCACACCGCAGTCTTCACCGGATTATTTTCATCCTTTCAAGCGCTTTCCGAAGCCAAGGTGTGGGACAAGACTCTAAGATGCGTTGCACCCAGTTACCTGTGTTTCCCCCCTGAATCTTCACCAGACCCCCTGCCAAGGGCTTGCTCCGAAGGCCACGTCCTGATAATCTAGATGTTGCAGTATGTGCCAGTGCGTTTTTGCTGGTTCTGCATATGCAATGATCGAAACATTGTAGAAGTGCACTGAACACAGCAACAACAACAAGAATATCAAGTGATTCCATTACACAACATAAAGGGCTTCTGCTCAAGAGGATTGAACCTAGGTAATGCCACCGATATTGATCCTGAGGTGCTTGCGTACTACCCTATCCTCATACCTGGAGCTGCGGACGCCAGAGGATCTGCACAAATGGACCAGTCAAGCCACATCCCGGAACCACTTTGGCCTGGCCGGTCCCCTGTGGAGATGCTGGAGATGATCGACCAACCGCGGCGCTGGTAGGGCTAGGAGAAATGTCACCTCGCTCTACGGCGCCCGTCTCCACTCGGCGAATGCACCATCAAATGTGGACCCCTCGACCATCCACGCGAAATTTGAGTGATGGGCTGGATCCAGCAAGGGGGCACGCGTCCACTTTGTAAAAGAGCGGCGGCAACCAATGCATCTGGTTTTGCGATGCAAAAAATCCCCCTGCCCTCTCTCTGTTGTTCCTTTTTCACTTGGTGATCTTCCTCAAAAGATGCTTTGTTGCTGAGCAGTGTGGTTTCTTGCTCTTTCCCAAGACGTAACGGTCGTCGACGACAATCTTTTTTTTTTTTATTCATAATCCCACCCTCATTTGTCTTTCATTAATTTTTTCTTCGCTTCTTTTCTCCGGACCATTGACATGGCTCCCTCCGCATTCAAGAAGATCGGCGCAGCTGTGGCTTGCGCCACTGCTGTACGAGCTGCTACAGAATCTTATCAATTATCAGAAGAATATACAGTAGACAATTTTTTCGACAAATTCGACTTCTTCACCAGCACTTATACGAGCGGAGACTCGTGGGATGATACGCATGGATATGTGCAGTACCGGGGCCAGGCTGATGCTGAGAGCTTGGGTTTGATATCGACCTCGACTGGTGGCATCTATATCGGCCCAGACACAAATAGCACGTATGATCCGGACGGAAAGGGACGAGACAGCGTGCGAATCACGAGCAAGGCCATGTATAACGAAGGCCTCATGATTGCCAAGTTCTCACACATGCCCGTGCAAGCCTGCGGTGCTTGGCCTGCTTTTTGGTCGTTTGGCAGCCCTTGGTTGACAATGGGCGAGATCGACTATTTTGAGGGTTGGAATATGATGGAGTACAACCGAATGGCTATGCACACCAACGAAACTATTGCGGGAGAATGTGCTTTGACGACCACGGGCATCGACGGCACAGTCATGACCTCGAACTGCAACAACGAGGAGGATGGGACTGGTTGCGGTGTGAAGGACGACTCTGGAGTCTGGAGCTCAACGACAGGGGCTACTTTTGCCATGGAGTGGACGGATTCTGCCATCAAGATCTGGAGCTGGCTCCCCAGCGCCGTTCCTTCTGATATCACGGCTGGAACCCCCGATCCGAGCTCCAGCGCATGGGGCAATCCCACGCTACTTGTCGAGCAGACCAACTGTGACTTGAGCAAGTCGTTTGCCAATCAGCAGCTTGTGTTCAATATTGATTTCTGCGGCGATACCGCAGGCAGCCCGACGTTTTGGAACGAGACTTGCTCTGCCCAGGTCGGCGACACTTGCGCCAACTACGTCGCCAACAACCCGTCTGCCTTTGCCGAGACTTACTTTATGATCGAGGGAATCCAATACTACGAATTGGGAGTAGCTACCGCTTCCGTTACTGCGTCGGCTTCTCTCGTCTCTCCCACGACCACGAGCGCAGCCATCGCGGGGCTCCTGAGTGGAGCAGGATCCGTGCTGGAATCAACTCTGGATGCCACCCCGACATCCGCTCCGAATGCTGCCGTGACCGAGGCTGTCCAGCCTTACCAGCACACGACCAGCTATATCTACGGTACCTCGACATCCACCGACGAGTTTGGCTCCGAGACCACTGTGGTCGTCGTAGTCGACACTACCATCTGCCCCGTGACCGCCGCTGAGGCCTCGCAGAGCTCCGTCCTGGCCAGCGAAAGCAGCGTCGCCGTGGCTGCGGAGACCACACCAGCATCTCAGCCTGCGGCCAGTGCCACAAACGTACCAGCCGCCTCTCCTACTCCACACACCACCATCACCAGCTACTCGACCTCGACATCCCAGAAGCTTACCACCAGCACCATCCTGATCACGTCTTCGTCCACTATCACTTCGTGCGCCTCAACGGCTTCTGCCTCGTGCAGCGTGGGTGACATAACCGAGGTCATCAAAGTGTCGACGACCATCTGCCCAGTCACAGCAGCAGAGGCCTCTGCGAGCCGGAAAGCCTCTTCCATCGTGGCATCCGCATCAAGCGGTTTCTCTGTTCCTGCTCCCAGCGGATCGGCCACCACAGAGAATTCGCCAGTGGAAGCCACTGCCAGCTCCAGGCTTTCGCTATCAGCCTCCGTATCGAAATCTACCGTATACAGCACGCGCAAGACAACTCTCACTGCGGCGGCGGCTGCAAGTTCCACCCCCTCCTCCTCCTCCTCCAAGGCGAGCACGACGTCGGCCCAAGGGACCACGGAAGTGATCTCCGCCACCGAGACGGGCGGCGGTCTCGAGGTTGCAACGGGCACACCAACAAGCATATCTTTGGAATGGATGACACAAGCCACAGCTGCGGCCAGTGCTGCCGCCTATAACGGCGGCAACGGCACCATTACCAGCTCGTCTGCCTCCGCGACGCAGACGGACAATTGCTCAGGTCTGGACTGCATCGTTGTGTCCAGCAGTGGCAGCAAGAACGGCATCATTGGCGCCGGCGGACTCGCGCTGGCCGCATTTGCCGGCGCTATTGTCATGTTCTAAGCAAGGGGCATAAAAAGAAAAAGATGCATGTGTACTCCACGGTTGTTGGAGCTACAAATATTTTTGTTCATTCGTTTGGAGTCTTGTTGACATGCTCCAAGGGATGTTGATTTTTCTTCTGGAGCGATTGATACCAAATTAGACGTTCTTTGTAAATAGTATCACATAATATCATCACGGTCCCCTTACTAGGTAGACCTTGTCAATATCCATGTTCTCGACAATGCAGACTTACCATGATACTCCATGGGAAAGCCTTGGTTTGACTCGCTGCATATATGGATTACTGTGGGTGCTGTTGTTACCCCTGATGAGTCACGATACTTTGTGTCTGCCGCAAGTTTGACTTGGAGGAGCAGCCTGCCATTGTTTTGTTATTCTTTCCGTCTAGGAATTTCTTGGTCGGAATCAGAAATACAGCTTTCTGCAGGACTATTATTGTCCTGGCTGGAATGATTTTGCCTTTTGCTCTGAATTCTCGCCGCACTGAGCCTGAAATGTCATCTCGAGTGAACTTGGCAATACAAAGCCCGAGTCTGGCTGTGGACAATGACGGCTGTATAAGCGGTTCGTGACAGAAGGATTTCCTCATTTATTAGACTCGGTGTCGTGGCATACTATCTCCCGTTTTTCGGGTCATCAGGCTCACATTGTTTCTAGAATCGCCGAAAACTTGTCGTGTTGTCTAAGCAACCATACATGGCCAGCAAGCATGATGGCTGTAGAGAGCGATGTCGTGGCTCAAGACCATCCGGATAAGTAGCCGCTTCAAGCTTTATACCGACCTTTGCATGAACTGTCAGAGCCGTATAGCTGCCCAGCCAAGCCCGCCTCATACTAACAGACAATCTTACCCATTTTGGTGGGGCCTTTTGTGAGATTTGGCTGGAAAAAATGATGCTCTTGTCATTAGGCTGTCGTTCATGCTCATCACAAATATGCTCCACAAAGCTAAGAGCCTGACACCCAGAGCTTGTTAGTTCCATGTTTGTTTCCCGAGTACCGAAGGCGTGTCTTAGTTCTCATAACACTATCAGCCAGAGAGAGGCCCAGACATTGGGATCGTAGGTTCATACGTGATCTTTTCTTGGAAGTTTCCAGATCGTTGCTCCGGCAGCTCCACATCACGAGCCACATATATACCCAATCTGGTACCGCCGTCATCATCTTAATACGACACTACTATTGATCTAGTACCGGGCCCTAAAACATGGACGAGCCGCAGTTCGTGAGGAGCAGTGTATTTTCTCTTTCTTTATCAATTTGACCCGTCTTGTCCAATTCAACCCTGGTGACTACTTGTATAATCTGGGCGTCTAGACGGTCTACCAGGAAAAACAAAAGCAAACAAAAAGCGCTCTTCACGCTTGGCGTGCCAGAAGATTGCCGCGAAGATCGCGACGAGCGACGTTTGCAGATCGTACCAGGGAAAATTCCGAACGCAAAACAGCCGCTGTCATGGACTCTTTTCCCTCCTCACTATCATATGTCTCCTTCGTCATAGGCATATTTTCATTTACATTGACGATCCTCAACCTTCTTGCGCTGTACGCCAACTTTCTATCCACCTTGCGAAACGCGCCCGAAGAAATACGTGATATTCTTGGAAATCTAAGGGAACAAATACTCGAAGAGCGAGAAGCGCTTCGCCAACAAACGCGCGAACTTCGCAACAAGAAGGCGCAGATTCAAGAATCTCGACGCTCGCGCCATCCAGCCCATGCAGGGCGACCGCGTAGTTCGAGCCGCGGTGGGCTGCACTCGAGTTACAGCAACGGGAACCTCAAGGGCAACTATGGCACCGCTTTGACGCATTGTGAGCATACGTTGAGCCTACATTATCTGACGATCCGAGACTTGTGGCGCAAGTTCAAGGCTTTCGAGAGACCATTCCTTGTCAGCGATGGCGCAAGGGCCGAGGCCATCCATCGGGGCGGCACGTGGGTCGAGGACGATCTGGTGAAAGAGAAGGAACTTCGTGAGGATATAGAGATGCACGGCGAAGCTGGTAGTACGGCCAACTACACATACCTTTACAAGTGTGACATGATTCGTCGCTTCATATGGTGGCAGAGCAAGAGCGACGTGGTAAAGCTGGCAGATTCGGTGCAGAGAGTCATGTTACGGCGTATGGAAAGGGAGGTCACAAACAGTAGGATGATGTTGAAGCAGATCAGAGACGGAGGAGACGGACCCGAGGATATCAACAACCCCCGATTCGACAGCGGCCCCGGGCCAGGCAGAGGCAGTCGTGGAAACACACCTTTGGGTCTCAGGAGGCGACCGTTGGGCGAGAGCTGCACCGTATATGAATCCTCCGATTCGAGTGATTCCACAGCGGGTGCAAAACTCAAGGCTCGGTTGAACGAGCGAGACGCCAGGGTAAATGTGTCTGAAGTCGGGCAGCGACAAAGCCCGACCCGACGAGGACCGCCGCCACGGGGAGATGGATATGATCCGCGGTATGCGGGCGATGTGCGTCGACAGGGCAATTTCCCACGAGGACCTCCGCCCATCATTATCGACCTTCCACGTGCTTCGCGACCCAGGACACGGCACGGATACGAGGGACCGCTTTCTCCTCAGGACTTCAAACGAGGATAACTAATATATACTGTTTCAAACCCTGTCCAACAAACAATGATTCGACGACGAAGCTTATATTGTCTTTCATCTGGATATCCCTCCGCGAGCTAGTTTCTTATGAGTCTTACGAATCTTTATTTGTACCGTGAAGGCACTGGACAGCGTCGGCGCAATCGCCATCATGCAACGACTTTGAGTAGAAGAAATTTCAAACTACAAGTTGATAGAATTCAAAGTAGTATGTTCCGAATCATGAAAGGCTAGGAACGGGAAAACAATTTGTCTCTGGATCATCATCAAAACACCGAACCATATCCCTAGTTGGGCAACATTATAGACGCAGCGGCAGCTTCATCTCACCAGGAGCATTGTACTCCGGAACCTTCATGTCTAGCGCGGAACCAGTGTATCCAAGATCCTCGCCAGTAAGAACAGCACATTTCTCACCGATGAGGAGGGCAGTCGAATAAGTGTTGCCTTGAGCCTAGTTAGCCATTTGACCTTGCAGAGCGAATTATTGTTTATGACACTTACATCCAACATTATCAGGGCAGATAGATAGATCAGCAACCTTCAACCCCTTCACACCGTGAACATTCAATCGCTCATCAAGCACACCGTGCTTGACAATGCTGTTGCCCTCCTTGGGAGCCATAGAGCAAGTTCCTAGACTGTGCCAGGTGCTCTCTACGTGACGCTTGACCCACTCCTCAACAGCCTGGATGTCACGAGTACTGTACTGCAGCTCTTGACGGACCTCTTTGCGGCTTGAGTTCAGAAGGTGAAGTTCAGGCTGTTTCTCAGCTGGGGCAAGTGGCATGGACCAGCTGCCGTGGCCGATATTAGCAGACAGATTGCCGGGCAGGGCATAGGCGTTGGTGGTGGCCAAGTCCATGTCCCGGGCGCGAGCCGGAGAGTCATTGTCGAAGAACGGGTGCTGGACAAAAAGAGTCAGACGCGTGTCATTGATCGGGGATGCATGGGGGGAGTTTAGGCAGCTTACCATAGCCTCGACTTCACCAGCGTAGGCATCCATGCGGCGAGCCGTCTCACGAGACTTGATGTAGCCCCAGACCATCGGGACCATGTCCCTTTCATCATTCATGAAGCCAGTGTCGAAATCAGGAGCCGCGTAAGGGTCAGGGCTCTTGATGTGAGTGGAGCCACGAGAGAATGGATATTCCAAGAAGTGGAACATGGTGAAGAAGTTTCCGGGTGGCATGAGCATGTGGTCGCCGAACCAGCCAGAGATAACACTGTAGTGCATGACCGGCTTGTCGGGCTTCTTCTCAAAGTATGACTTCCACCCGTCGGTGAAGTGTGGAGTTGGCCATCTCTCAAAGTCTTTGAGCTCTTCTTCCGTCGGCCTGATCTTGACACCGGCTTCAATGCCGTTGGTAGCCAGTGGGCCAGTACCCTTGAGGTTCCATTCTTCATAGACTCCTGTGAAGATAGAACATATTAGTATATGTGTTGCGAGTACCCGCCAAGGAACAAGACTTACTTCGCTGAACGTCTGGGTCACCCCGAACGAAATCGTCAAAGCTCTCGGTACCTGGCTTCGCACGGTAGGTGGAGAAGGTGAGGTAGTGATCCTGGAAGTTGAGGCCGACACCAGGCAGGTCGACAATAGGTTCAACACCAACAGCGCGAAGCTTCTGGGGGTCACCGATACCAGAGCGCTGAAGGATGAGTGGTGATGAAAGGGTACCACCGGAGACGATAATTTGCTTTCGAGCCCTGAAAATCCGGTTCTTTGGAGAGCCACCAGCTGGCTTGGTAGGGACGGTCTTGACACCGACGGCCCGGCCATTCTCAATAATGACCTTGTCAATCTTGGTGTTGCATGACAAGTACAGGTTTGAGTACACAGCCCTAGTGGAATGGATGTAACCGTGAGCACTGTCGCTTCGACGACCAGTGTCTCTGTTGATCCACTTCAACCAGTGCTCGGCTCCGTGTCCAGTGACGAGATCCTGCAAATCGTCGACGATAGGTATTCCCTGGGTCTCGACAGCGCGGAGGAAATCGTCCTTGATGGGATACGTGTAGTTACCAAAAGACACCTTAATCGGACCCTCGTACCCGTGGATGTTCTGATTATGAGAGGGACGCTGGTATGTCTCATGCTTCTTCATGAGTGGCAACAGTTCCTTCGTCGTCCACCCCTTGGCCTGAAAGTCGTCGTAGTCTGAAGCTGAGGCCCGGGTGTACATCATGAAGTTTATCGAAGAGCCACCACCCAGGATGTGGGCGCAAGGCACGACGGCACGACGGCCGGCCAGCCACTTCGAAGGGCGAGACTCATAGAAGGAGGCCGTCTTTGAGTCCAACTTCATGTTCCTCGGGTAGATACCCGGTCGGAACACCCATGGATTGTTAAGATTGCTCTCGCCGGCCTCGATGAGAAGGACCTTGAGGTTGTGGTCCAAGTTGGCCAGCCTGAGGGGGGTTTCAGAAAAAAAGGGACATATTAGGAAGTTCATGGACTATTCTCGACTTACCGGCCGGCCACCACACACCCACAACTACCTCCACCACAAACGATAATGTCGAACTCCTCCGGGAGGGTGCTCAACGGCGGGTTCATGATGTATTCACCCATGGTTACTGACTGTTCAATAATACCAGATTACCGAGTCCTGTTTGGTCAATACCTCATACTTGAGAGAGAAGAGATGGAGAAGGGCGAATGGGATAGGAGCAATAGCCAGGTCGGCATAATATATGTAGCTGTCCATGGACGGCCATGATGTGACCCTGTTCCTTGACCATCACTTGCCAGAGTCCATCCCTGAGACGCATCAATCTGGGGTAGGTGATGAGGAACCAAACCTTTTCTCCCCACATGTATAAGATTCCGAGAAAGTTCCGCGCTTGGAGATCGTGTAACTTGTGTTTGGAGGCTTTGCCTAGTGTGAACCATTGGCAAGTCCAGACATTGATGCAGTTCCCCTCCCCGGAATCTTTGCGGGCACCAATGAAGGCAAGCAATGAGCAAGTCATTTGGTTCCGGGAAAAACGGAGCATTGGCCTCGAACCTCGTGAGTTCATGGCCTCTTTCAGGCAGATGATCGGTTGGAGATTTTGCCGATATTAGACAGAAGGGGGACGAGATTTGTCGTTCATGATCTGTCTACTTTCTGCCTACGTTGGAACAAATCATGCCAGTCTGAACTGACTTGACTGATACTGCCCTGGCCACTTCTTCACAATTGCAGGAAAAAAAAATCAAACGCGGATGCTCACAGCCAGACTGCCGTTGGCCGCCAATATTCGTCCTGCTCAGGACAGACAGGAGGAGCATGTATGCGCGGCAACGCAAGCTGTCAGCAAGATCAACATGGCAAAAGCAGGCTGATAGCTATCGAAACAGGGCCCATGGATTGACCAACCAGCTTACATGGCTCTTCATCCGAAGTACCACGATACCGGCGGGGTGGTGTAGGCGTCAGGCATGGCTGGCGTCTTGGCCAGCATGGGACAGGGAAGCGAGCTCTTGGAAAGCTCTCAGCTTTTGCGGGGTTTAGCTTCAAGATGCTCATTGGATAGTGGTGAGAGGGTGGTGTGGTTGCTCAACGAAACGACGGATGTCCGCCGCATACGTCGGGGCCTGGAAATAAATCACCCCAGATCGACACCCTTGAGACCCCTTGATGTGCAACCCCATGTTTCTTTCCCCAGATTTCCCCAGTTTCGATCTGATTGACAGAAAGCGGGGGCGCCTTTCGTGCATGGCAATGCTCGATTAGTACGCAGCTGCATCAAACAGTAAGCATCAAATCCAGGCTGTGCAGATTCTGAAGCTGAGGAGAAGAGATATTCCTTGCGAAACTTGTCCGTCATCTCACATTGGGGCACTGAAACAAGGGCGTTACCATGCGTTTGGTGATGAAAATCTTACCAAAAGACAATTGACATAACCTTCCACGTAAACACCACTTTCCTGAGCCAAATGCACCACGAACTCCTGGAGAAATACTTGAGGTACTTTGATAATAGAGGTCTAGGCCTCGGGTATGAATGCACTATACTCATGCACAAGGGCCTGGCCACACGGAACCGAAATAGAAAAGACGGATGCATATGGGCGTCGTCCTCTCGATGGCGAAGTACCAACCTCATCAGCACTACATTACACAAAACTCACCCCGGGGTGATCCTTCGTATACTGTCTTCCGTATGATCAGACTTCCCCACTCAAAGCTGGATAAATTGAGCTGAAGCATGCTCTTGCAGCTTGGCCCAACGGACACATTAATGAAGGATCTGTTGGAGACCACTTGTCAAATTCATGGCTTGGATGAAGGGCAAATAGCGTAAGTATTGGTACTTTGTATCATGCAGAAGAGTTGCACAGCTCATGGTTCAAGCCTGCCTGAAAGCAGACGACTAGGCACTTTTAGAAGCGGCACATCTTTCCACTACTCTCTAGCGGCCGCAACGGCAGATGTAGTTTGACATGCGCCGGACTTTTTACTAGAATCCGTCCGCGTTAGTTTCACCGAGTGGCACGGTGTTGCCGTGATTCAAGGCCTGCCACTTACAGCTTAGAACTTCTCCAAGAATTTAGTTTCTCCTTCGAGTCGTCCTTGGCATGTACGATCCCCACGAGGTAGTTATGTAGATGTTCGATCGGACCACGCATCCGTCCAGCCGAATTCTCAGGCTCGTTGCTCCCGGTTTGCCGCACACGAGATGACCTTCTCGCCGCGTAATGACGTGGATATGTGAACGCCTGTGGCTGTCGAGATGCCATGTCGTATCGATCTCAGCGGAACTCCAAGCTAGCAACACCACTGGCACTATGCCATCCAGCCTCTCGGCGGCACTGTGTTTGGATTGATGGCGACAGATCAAGATGATGTACTTAGGGCTAAGTTGTCTTGTACTCAGGTTGCAAAGAACTTCGGGTCCTTTGCGAGATACTACGCTGTTCATCAAGCGTAACTTATGCGGCTATCCTCTAGGAGGGCATCATAACTTGCTATTCTCAAGGGCAGAAGATTAGTCTAAACATGGAGGGTAGCAAATTAGATCCAATCTTGTGCCCTCTTCTCTCTACCTGCAGCTGAACTCCTATAGGCACCCCTTTTCGCGGTACCTAAGCCCTCCCTCACCAACGATATCAAGAAATGCACACCAACCCCCACTCCGTCAACTACCATGACCTCCCTGTCGTCCATGCCTACCGTCTTCTGACACACCTCCTGCATTTCAGTCATACCCGCACAGCCCAAGCAAATACAGTCTGCTCCCCGTTCCACCAATCTCCTCGCGGCACCTACCAGGCCTGCATATACCTCTTCCTTGGGTTTCGTCTCCAGCTCCAGCACACTCACATCGGCAGCTTCACACCCCACAGAGAAATCCCCTAGCCCATAAGTTGTGTTGATTGAGTCTTGATGTAGAAATTGAGACCTCTGCCCTGTAGTGAGCACGCTCAGCTTGTCACCGCACATCCGACTCGCGTATAGCGCGGCCTCCATGATTCCAATGGTCGGCTGAGCATACTCTTCACGTAGCATGGGGATCAGAGGATGAGCAGAGAAGCAGGCTACTAGGAAAGCCTCAAATGGCGGCTGAGCAGTAGCGACGATAGGTTGAAGCGCCCGGAAGCAATCCGCGGCGGAGAGGACTGCGTCCGCCCTGCCTTCGATCGCAGAAGGCGCTGTAGGAGGGGCGGTGAAGCCGTGGACAGTAACGTGTGGTGGGAGGGTGGCGGCTATGCTACGTAGACATGCTTGGGTCATGGAAGCCGTTGAGTTGGGATTGATGAGCAGAATGGATATGGGACGAGTGGAGGTGCCGACCACAGATGGAAGGTTTGAGGACGCCATGGCCATGACTAGGATTGTGGAGGGATCGAGTAAGTTACGTCTCCAATAGTTACAGGATATATTATCCATAGGATGTGGGACGACTCCAGGTATATGCCAACTGCCGGAGGACAAAGTAAGGCTGATAAGGTCCGGGAAATGTGGAGTTCTTTTTCCGGCAGACGTCCGGCCTTAGCGACCTACTACGGCAGTACTCTGCGCGGAAGCCGGGGCACCACTTGCCTGCTCCTCCGATTTTGTGTGAAAGATGGTGCTATGTGTATCTTTGAGACTCGGTATTTTCTGTGATCTGATTTCGACTTAATTGAGGGTGGCTGAAGAGAGAGCCCAAGGATATTTCCCTCGAGGCTGCTTCGCTAAACAATTTACTTCCGCGTTATATCGCTTTTGTGGTTTCCACCAACGCCACTGATCATTCACCATGGATTGGTCTCGGTGCATGAAATATAATGTGCAACAGCTTTCTATGGTAGAGATAAGCCGATGTTCTATCCAGTATCTAACAAAAGTTTTATGTCCAGAATTTCCACTCGCCCTCCATCATCCCCGTGGCACGCTGACCCATCTGCCCAGTCAATATGCTTGACTTGTCCCTCCTGAGGAATTTCCCATCTGCCGTCGTGCCAATGACTCCCTTTCCGTCTCTATCCCACGCAAGCTTGCCCCTGAGAAAGACGAAGCGCGGCCAATTTCGGACCTCGATACCCTCGAAGGGCGTGTAGTCGATCCTGTGATGGAGTATTTCATTCGTGATTTTGAACTTTCTCGCCGCACCACTTTGCCCTTCCTCCTCATTCGACGCACTTTTACCCGCCGCCTCCGGGTACCATATCACCAAATCGGCATCAAATCCAGGTAGCAAGCTCCCTTTTCGATCGCCCAGCCCATACAACTTGGCAGGGTTGGTCGACGTCAGCTCCACGAACCGCGGCAGCGAAATTCGGATCTTATCATCGCCAAACCGGCACCCAACGGACGGATCAAAGGTCCTATCAAACAACAGAGGCAACCTCGTTTCAAGACCAGGCAATCCATTGGGCACTTTTCGGAAATCCGCATGCACACAGCCGTGCTCGTCGATGGTGGCGCTCTCTATGGCCTTGCCCTTTTTGCCGCAAGGATGATCGAACGTCGCGGGCGCATGGTCCGAGCTGATGACAGTAAACGTCCCGTTGGCGACGCTGCGCCAAATCTCCTCCAAGTCTTTGGTATCATGCCGCAAGGGTGGTGCACAGATATTCTTGGAACCCTCGACGTCTCGCTCCCCGCTACGGAGTGATTCGCTCACGAGGTAGAGATAGTGTGGGCATGTCTCTGCGTGGACTGGTAGAAGCCGGGACTGGGCGTCCGCAACGTGCTGCACTGCACGAGGGGCAGACATGTGGACGAGGAGAATCGGCGTATCTGTGACTTCGGCAAGGGAAATGGCTCGATAGGTCGCTTCTGTCTCTGCAATCTGCGGACGGGCCACGGCGTGGAAGAACGTGCCAGTATTTCCTGCTTTTGCGAGACGTTCTGTGATGGCAGCGATCATGTCGCTGTTCTCAGCGTGGATCATGGTAGTGATCCCAAGAGAGCGTGCTCGCATCATCACGTTGAAGAGGTCTGCATCGCCGAGCTTCATGGGCTCATAGGTCATGTAGAGTTTCACGGAAGAAATGCCTTCGTTGGCAACGAGCTGTGGAAGTTCCTTTTCCAGGATGGCTTCTGTCGGGTTCGTGAGGATTACGTGGAAACCGTAATCGCAATATGCATTTCCTGTGGCCTTTTTGTGGTAAGCCGTCAAGGCGGGATAGAGTGAATCCTCATGACGCTTTTGGCTTGCAAAGGCGATCACAGTTGTGTTACCGCCAGCTAGAGCGCTGCGACTGCCAGTTTCCCATGTATCGCCTGTTGGCGAGTTATCCTGCTCGATATGGACGTGCGAATCAACGCCTCTTCACCGATTGTCAGCCTCGCGTAACCAAAAACTACGACTTTCAATAGAAGCTGCATACCCGGGAGTGACATAGGCGCCCTCAGCATCGACCACAACCGTCTCAGGGCCAGCGTCGAGTCCCTGGCCGATGCATTTGATTTTGCCGTCTTTGATGCCGATGTCCAGACCTAAAGACAAGACCTCAGTCGCAGTCACCTGGTAGCTGGTCAGCTCTGCTCAATTGTTTGAGGGTCCAATCATTGTAGGATAGACACTACTTGAACAAAGGGCGGGCTGGATGTCATCGTATTGCAGTGTCGTAAATACTTACAATGCGACCATTCTTAATTATGGTATCGAACATTTTCGGATCTTTAGTATAACACCCAATTATCTTCGACAGACCTAGCAGCAAAGGATGTTTTTTGTATCACAATAATAATAATAGCGGGTGATCTCATTGAACGATGTTAGTAGAGTAATTATCTGATAGCCTACACAAAACAAAGAACTGTCGTTGGGGTGGGTCGGAGGTTGCCGATGCTACGATGAAAGTGTGTGCAAAGACAGGATACTCTACGGATCTACTCCGATAGGTTTTCGTTCACGTAAAAAAGTAATCATGTACATGCTTCGATTTTCAATTATAGATATGCCCGCCGGCATCGTCGACGTTATCCCTCATTTTATGAACCGGGTGGGGAAGATAGGTATTTAGTTGCAGTTGCAGCCCGGGCCGCAAACCGGACGGACGTTCTGATCCGGCAGTCCTAAGAACACTCGCCGTTGACAACGGCCCTGCTGGAGGCTGTTCTTTGATAAAACTGACGTGAACCGTATATCTAAAATCTGCTGTCAATTCTAGTGTAAATCGATGATCTCGGAAGAGCAAGTGAAATCAGCAACAACGAAAGAAATCATCACCACCATCCTGACGTGGACCAGGAGCACCAGATACCTCCTAGTCATCACCACAAGGCATCATCACCATGGCCACTAAACCCGCCCCCCGTCTCCTCACTCTCGCCGCAGCGCAAATGGGCCCCAACCAGCTTGCAGACACACGCGAGTCCATCCTCACCCGCATGCTCACCCTCCTCAACACAGCAGCGTCCCAAGGCGCCAAACTCGTCGTCTTTCCCGAACTCGCCCTCACCACCTTCTTCCCACGCTGGCAGATTGATGACCCTGTCAAGAAAGCCGAGTTCTTTGAGCCCGAATCTCATGATGACCCGCACGCCATCACCAAGTCCCCGCGTGTGAAGGTGTTGTTTGACCGCGCTACCGAGCTCGGCGTGGACTTGTACCTAGGCTATGCTGAGCGTTGGACGGACAAGCAGGGTCAGGTCACAGATTACAACGCTACCTTGTATTATTCTGGAAAGGAAGCCAGAGTCGTGAGCAAGTACCGCAAGGTGCATCTCCCTGGCACCAAGGAGCCGATTGAGGATCAAACTGGCCGCGGTGTCGAGCAACAGCTCGAAAAGCGTTACTTCACGCCAGGAGATCTGGGATTCCAGGCGTTCCGTGCGCCGGGACTAGTGGATGGGGCTCTCACAGCATCGGATGCTGCCGGAAAGGATCCCAAAGAGCTCGAGGGCAAAGGCGACCCCATCGTGGGCATGGTGATCTGCAATGACCGGCGTTGGGCCGAAGCTTGGCGGTGCTATGGCCTGCAAGGGGCAGAACTTATCCTGGATGGCTACAACACCACGGCCTACGCGCCGCAGTATGACGGAACGAGGGAGGAGCAAGAGGCGGAGGCCCTTTTCCATCACCGCCTGAGTTGCCAGAGCGGGAGTTATACGAATGCATGCTTTAGTGTGAATGTGGCCAAATGCGGGATCGAGGATGGCGGTAGTCTCATTGCAGGGAGTATCATTTATGACCCAGATGGACATGTTGTTGCGGAGAGCAAGACAAAGGAGGATGAGTGTATTGTGGTGACGGTGGATTTGGCCAAGTGTAGAAGGGGCAAGGAGAGAGTATTTGCATTTGAGAAACACAGGCGGACGGAACACTATCAAAGGCTTATAGAGCAAAAGGGAGTTGTTGAGCCGCCTTTGCTCGGTTGAGTTTGACAGAGCTCTATTCATGCACGACTACCGAGAATATAGCTGGCGAGTTGAGACGGGAAGACAGACTGTCTGATCCAATTGCTTTTTGAGTCCGGAAATACCCCAACGCCTGCGCTTTACAAAATCACTCGTACTCAATTGAGCGAACTGCAGAAGATTCCAGCACCTGCTCAACCAAATGCTATGCAACCCGGCCGCCCATGCCGCTCTTAAACCCACCCAGCACAGCACCCCACTGGCTGCTCAGGCTCTGATCATTCATCGACTCAGCGTGCCGACCAGTGACAACCCTCCGCATGAGGACCGTATCCTTCGCATTCCGCAGCCGCCTGCCATTTCCATTCGTGAGGTAGTCAATAAACCACTGCTCCTCGGCGCCATCGAGCGGTAGGCTGACCAACTCAGTAGCCCGAGATGCTATATCGGAACCACCATGCCCTCCCAGGACGGACTTGATGAGTTGCTGGAAGAGGAGTTGCCTAGCCGACTCTGGCCTTGTGCGAGAAAAGTAAAAGGCCTCGGTGAGGCTCGTTTGGGCCATGGCTTCAAAGAGGGCGGACAGCGCTGTGGAACTTTGGAGAGCTGGTTGCACCGTATGGTAGTAGGCGAGGGCGAGCGAGTAGTCGTACTGGTCTCCGACTTTACCGGCGTTTTGGACCAGAATGGTGACTATGTCGTCTGCAAACTCTGGAAGGATGGAAGGGTGGGCAAGATATTCCAAAGCCGCCTGAACAAAATGTCAGCAAGAAGACGTCTATGAAGTACACATGCATGGTACGTAGATCAAATAGTGAGGCATACAGAGAATTGACGGCGATCCATCAGCCACAAGCCCTTCATGAAGATCTTGTATTTTTCAGGAACGGCGAAGTGAAAGGCAAAATTCTCAGCGTAACTGGGCCGGCTCTGCAGACTGTCGAAGTCGAGAAGGATGTAGTAGAAGACGGATAGCTTATGAGGGACGGAAAACCTGCTGTCGCAGACTTGTTGATGAAGCTTTTGCAGGGAATTCTTGCTGGTAGGAGGATACGAGTGGGCTGAGCCGGCCGGAGCCATCAGCTGGGAGTTCAATGGTCTGGGTAGCAAAAGGGTGCGCCCAACTTACGGTTGGTGATTCCCAGAGTCCTTAGGACGCGATCGATGAACAGGGTGCCATTAAACTCCTTCCTCATAACCTCGATATCCTGGACGAATTTGGAATCACTGTATGGTGAGACCCACTCGGGTTTGAAGACCCTGTTGACGTGGGTGTAGTCGTCCATGGTGGGTGGTGGTGACAAGACGCTCTGTTCGGTTGTTCTGCCGCGATGGTGTCGCAAAGTTACCTACCTACCTACAGCTGGGTCGTTGGTGATGGAGTTCCTGGACGCGACTTATCGAACCTGTTAAGATCTGTATAGTAAGATAGCTCTGGATACTAACAGATAAGCTCAGTTGCCAGGATGCCTCTTCTACCGTTGTGCATACTTTCAACCGTGTTGCTGAGGCTGAGATGTACGATTGAGAGGATACAAAATTGCGCAAACATCTTATCAAAGCCAATGTCTGCATTCGGAGTCTTGATATAAAGTTTACAAATTGTTCAGCTGAAAAAAAAAGTGCATTTTCTCAAGAGGTATTGAGGGCTATCAGGTGTCGTTGAATACCTAGGCAGGTATACATTGTACCTCAGACCAAACGCGGTGGGGCAGCTCACCCCTGCATGGCCGCCTTTAGCGCGTGTTTACAAAAACAAATCCAGCTTTCTCGGGGAGGAGCAACCAGCGCCCGCCAGTCTGCGCAACTACGGGCCAAATCCACAACCGCTTCTGGCACTCTACTAACCAACCACCAATCTACCTACACCCTGCGCAGTCTGGGCTCTCAGACATCCAGCCTTTACCTAAACCCTTTCCGTTGTTACTTGGACGTGTCGCCTGCTTCACACCCACACATCGCCTATCATGTCGACGCGCCCAACACGACGTGCCGCTGCAAAGCGGAAGCAAATAGTCGAGGATGAGTCCGACGATGAGATCAACGACTCTCCCGCCGCCGAAGAGAGCGAGGATGACTTCACACCGGCTCCCGCTAAGAGCGCGCCGCGAAAGTCACTTGGCAGGACGAGGAGACAGACGACACAACCCCCAACCCAGACAGAAACACCGCCATCCGGATCATCGGCCGGTCGCAAGACTGGACGGCCTAGGAAGAGTGCCGCGTCGCGCACATCCACAGTCGAACCCAACGGTGAGGCAAGTCTGCTTGAAGCCAACGAAACCATCACCCCCACAGGATCAACTGCGCGCAGGCGAGGCAGGCCCCGAAAGACCATCATCAAGGAGGAGGACGTCGACCCGGAGGGCGTCACCGCACCACCACCTGCCGATCCCGAACCTGCCGTACAACCCAGCATCGAGGCAAATGACGCGGAGGAGCAAGATGAGAATGCTGAGCCAAACGACACGGCTATGGACATTGATGAGGAGCAGCAGCCGGTGAAGAAGAAGGCGGTCGGCCGAAAGCGAAAGAGCGTTGCGCCCGCAGCACCAGCACCGCCAGCGAAATCACCAACACCTGCGCGACAAACACCGGCGTTAGAGCAGCAGCCTCCAGCATCGCCAGCCCCATTGGCGACTCCCAAACCTTCTGCCACACCCCAAGCAGAGCGATTCCAGACACCACTGGCGGATATAACGGAGGCCGTTGGTAATGACCAGCAGCGTCCCATTGAGGATACCGTGCTCCTCAACACCGTCAAGCCCATCAGAGCAATGGACACGGTCATGGACAAACCAATGGACATCGTCTTGAAGTCGCGCACAATGGTCATTCCGCAAGTCGAAGACCTGACGCCTAAGCCGCGCCTGGTCATCACTTACCTGATCCTGAACAACTTCAAGAGTTATGCTGGACGTCAAGAGGTTGGGCCTTTCCACGCATCATTTTCCTCCGTTGTAGGGCCCAACGGATCTGGCAAGTCCAACGTTATCGACTCACTTTTGTTCGTGTTTGGCTTCCGTGCCAGCAAGATGCGGCAAGGCAAGCTGTCGGCTTTGATTCACAATTCTGCGCAGTATCCCAACCTGGATTTCTGTGAGGTTGCTGTACACTTCCAGGAAGTGATGGACCAAGTATGCTTCGCCCCAATTCCCCCATGTGCATTTACAGCATATCGCTAACACGTCTTTTCTCAGCCCGACGGTAGTCACGAAGTTATTCCAGACTCGACTCTCATTATTTCACGCAAGGCTTTCAAGAACAACTCTAGTAGTTACTACATCAATGGCAAGACATCCAACTTCACGACTGTCACAACCCTGCTCCGAGATCGCGGCGTCGATCTGGATCACAAGCGTTTTCTGATCCTTCAGGGTGAGGTCGAATCTATCGCCCAGATGAAGCCCAAGGCAGCCAATGAGCATGACGATGGTCTACTGGAGTACCTCGAGGACATTATTGGCACGTCAAAATATAAGACACCAATTGACGAGTCAGCCGCCGAAGTTGAGACGCTCAATGAGGTTTGTGCTGAGAAGAGCGGTCGTGTCCAGCACGTCGAAAAGGAAAAGAGTAGTCTTGAGGACAAGAAAGAAAAGGCATTGGCTTATATCCGCGACGAGAACGAGTTGACGATGAAGCAATCTGCTTTATATCAAGTCTACATTGGCGAATGCAACGACAACCTGGTCGTGACGCAAGAGGCCATAACCCAGATGCAGGCTCAGCTCGATGAGGAGCTTGAAAAGCATCAGGGTAACGAAGCTATTATCAAAGAGCTGCAGAAGAAGTTCTCCAAAGGCAGTAAGGCGTACGACGCTCAAGACAAGGAAACCCAGGTTTTGCTCAAGGAGATGGCCAAGTTTGAGCAGGAACGGGTCAAATTTGATGAGAAGCGCAAGTTCTTGGTGGACAAACGCAAGAAGCTCGAAAAGACCATCACCAACGCCGAAAAGACAAGCACAGAGGCCGAAGAGACCATTGAGGAGTGCACGGAGGCAATCGCGACACGCGCCCAAGAGATTGTCGACCTCGAGCAGCAAATCAAGGACGAGGAGGCTGAGCTCAATAATATCAGAGAGAGCCTCAAGGGAAAGACGCAAGCCTTTTCAGACCAAATCGCAGCCAAGCAAAAGTCTCTTGAGCCTTGGCAGGAGAAGATCAACCAGAAGCAATCTGCCATTGCCGTCGCTGAAAGTGAGCTCAACATCCTCAAGGAGAAGGCCAATGCTGGCGCCGTCGCACTTGAGGAGATGGAGAGCAAGATTGCAAAAATTGAGGAGCGACGGTTGGAGAAGCAGTCGGAACTGGAAGCCTGTCAGAACGAGAAGGTTGAGCTCGAAGCTGAGGCTCAGGAGGTCGAGTCTGAGATTCAGCAGCTTTCGGAGCAGGAGCCCAAGATTCGATCCAAGGTGTCCAACGCCCGGCAGAAGGCTGATGAAGCCCGATCAAGTCTGTCAGCGACGCAGACACAAGGCAACGTGCTCACAGCACTCATGCGTATGAAAGAGTCTGGTCGAATTGACGGCTTCCACGGTCGTCTTGGAAACCTGGGCGCCATTGACCAAAAGTACGATGTGGCTATTTCAACGGCCTGTGGTGCTCTGGACAATTTCGTCACCGATACCGTCGAGGCTGGTCAGCAATGCATCGAATATCTGCGGAAGACAAATATGGGACGCGGAAATTTCATCTGTCTGGACAAACTCAGATCTCGCGACCTATCTGCCATTCAAACGCCGGAGGATGCCCCTCGGCTCTTCGATCTTGTCAAGCCAAAGGATGACAAGTTCCGGCCGGCCTTCTACCATGCCCTCCAGGACACATTAGTCGCTACGGACCTGGCCCAAGCAAATCGTATTGCGTACGGGGCCAAGAGATGGCGAGTTGTTACACTGGATGGCGAGCTCATCGACAAGTCCGGTACAATGTCGGGAGGTGGTAACTCGAAGAAGAAAGGTCTGATGTCCTCGAAGCTTGTCGCCGATACGACCAAGGAACAAGTACTCAAGCTTGAGGGTGACCGTGACGGTCTTGAGCAAAAGTTCCAGGAGTTCCTCGACTACCAACGCGAGTGCGAAACTCGTTTGCGGGACCTCAAAAATCGGATCCCGCAACTCGAGACCAAGATGCAAAAGATCACGCTCGAGATTGAGAGCGGTACCAGAAACTTGGCTGACGCCCAACGCCGCATTAAAGAACTTGGCAAGGAACACCAGCCATCCAAGACCGATGACAGTCGCATCGCAACCCTTGAGAAAGAAATCAAGAGTCTCAACAGAGAAGTTGAGAAGCTTCACGAAGAAACTGCCACTCTTGAGGAAGAGATCAAGGCTCTTCAGGACAAGATCATGTCAGTTGGTGGCGAGAAGCTTCGTGCACAAAGGACCAAGGTCGATGGACTGAAGGCTGATATCGCCTCGCACAATGAGGATGTGTCTAAAGCTGAAGTCAAGAAAGCCAAGGCCGAGAAACAAAAGGTCAAGCTCGCCAAGGATCACGCCAAGGCCACCAAAGAACTTGAGGCTGCGGTTCGAGATCTTGAAAACCTCGAGGACGAGATTCAGAATTCCGGTGACAAGGCCGAGGACTTCAAGACCCGTGCTGAGGAGGCGCAGGAGGCTCTTGATGCCAAGAAGCAGGAGCTTGCAGAGTTGAAGTCGGAGCTGGATGAGAAGACGGCAGAACTCAACGCCACCCGCGCTAGCGAGATTGAAATGCGCAACAAGCTTGAGGAAAACCACAAGGCTCTTGCTGAGAACCAGAGGAAGGTGAGATACTGGGAGGACAAGCTCGGGAAGCTTCAGCTACAAGACATTGAGGATCTCGAATCCGCTGGTGCCCCCAAGCCGGCTGCCAACCCGGAGACTCCAACTGGCGAGGCGGAGGATGCTGCAGAGGATGGCCAAGCTCAACCCGACGGCAGTCAAGACTCGGACGAGGAAATGACCGACGCTGGTGCAGCAGATGAGGCTGAGGAAGCTGCTGAAGCTGCTGAGGCCGAGGCAGAAACCACCATCGTCCGAGACAAGAGAATTCAAAAGACCCTGCCTCGATATAGCAAAGACGAGCTCAAGGACATGAGCAAGGAGAAACTCAAGGCCGAGATCGCCGCTCTGGAGGAAAAGACTCAAAATGTCAATGTCGATCTGGGCGTACTAGCTGAATACCGTCGCCGTGTCGAAGAGTATGCTGCTCGATCCTCGGACCTCCAATCCGCGGTGAGCCAGCGTGATGCCGCCAAGAAGCGCTGTGACGAGCTTCGCCGACTACGTCTTGAAGGTTTCATGGAAGGCTTCAGCATGATCTCGCTGCGCCTGAAGGAAATGTACCAGATGATAACAATGGGTGGTAACGCTGAGCTCGAGCTTGTCGACTCACTCGACCCCTTCTCCGAGGGTATTCTGTTCAGCGTCATGCCGCCCAAGAAGTCCTGGAAGAATATCAGCAATTTGTCTGGTGGTGAGAAGACACTCAGTTCTTTGGCGCTGGTGTTTGCGCTGCATCATTACAAGCCTACACCACTCTACGTGATGGACGAGATTGACGCCGCGCTCGATTTCAGAAACGTAAGTACCTACCCTGCAGTATGCTCAAGCTAGGGATTTCATTTTGGCTGATAACAAGCACCTGTAGGTTTCGATTGTAGCGAACTACATCAAAGAAAGGACGAAGAACGCCCAATTCATTGTCATCTCGCTTCGCAACAACATGTTCGAGCTCGCCGCGCGCCTGGTGGGCGTATACAAGGTCAGCCACATGACCAAGAGCGTGACGATTGAGAACAAGGATTACATTATCGGAAGAAGACCGCCACCTCAGCAGCAGCAACAGCAATTGGGAATAGGGGCGACGCAGACTGTCAACTTTACACTGAGTCAACCTTGGCGATAAGAGAAAGGTACCTGGAGTTGGTGGTGTTTGAGAGATGTTGATGAGTGTGTTTGAAATGTACAATACAAGTACTCAGGGATAAATGCTGTCAATGGGCAAAGGTCTTGGGGCTTCGGGTGGGCGGCAGGTTTACTTACTGAATCATGATGACTGCATGGAATGACATTCTTTTTCTGTTAAAACCGCCCCTTCATGTCTCGCTGTGGTGAACATGCTCTTAATGGGTATGGATTGTGGTGATGAGTACTGGACAGAATGGTCAGCTTCTTCAGGGGCTGTCATTTGTACCTGTCTTCCCTTGTTCTTTCATGGTCGTGTGCTCATGCTGCAGACATACCTGCAGATATCCAGTTTCTCTAGGTAAATAGGATCATAGTGGGCTCTGGTGCCATGTACTCACTCGCTGTGGGTCACCACGCCGAGATGGAGCATATAGCGGAATAAGTCTACTGTTGAGTTGGATTAGTCATACGCTTTAAGGGCCTATATTTAGCCAGCCCTCCAAGCCTGGCCTTCGTGCCAGATCTTCCTCCTTCAACAATCAACAACCAATAACAACGATAAAAGGCAGCAACAGTGCTACTAATCCGTACGGATTAAGAGTTAACCGATATCTACATTTTATCCTTCGGGTAGATGGGTGTACCGTGTAGGAGTAAGTGGCGAAAGGTTAGAACACAAGCCTTAAACAGGCCACTGAAATATACAAAGGTCTTCAGACCCCCAAATGCATTGTGTCTTGACATTGTAAAACCCCAGAATGCCCGAAACTACCTACCTACCTAAGCTACCCATGATCCCAAGTCGAACAACTTGCTATGTATTCGTTCTATTCGGTCTTCTTTTCACTCGAGAGTCTTTGGATTGTTCAGCTGTATTCTTTGGTTCCACTTGAAGCGAAGGCGGCGGAGGTCGTGGCAATGGCAAACGTTGCGGTATTGTTGTGGGCCACATTTTCATGGTAATTTGCCAGCCGGGCCTGACCAACTTGTTCCAGAAACCTTGATGTATGATGTGGCCGTCAGGATCTTCAAGATCGTAGTGACCTTCCCGAACGTGTTTGTTGAGCTCCTCAATGTTTTTGAAGGCATCAATGATGACTTTCTCCATCGCCTATACGAAGGATTTGTGGTGTTAGTGCACCGTGTGATTGATTTAATAGCACCTTTGTAGTGGGTACACATACTGTCCACTGCGACCCCACGTGCCATGGAATGGTATATTTCCTCCCTACAGCGTCCCTGAGTTGGACATATTGGCTGCTGTTCTCCTCGCCCTTGTCAATGTTCAGGAGTTCAAATTCCCTCTTGAGCCGGCGAACTGCGTTGTCCTTCCCTTCTCCGTATATAAGTGATATGAAGACACCAAAAATACCTAAAAGACTGTATGCCCAGTCTTCTTCTTGAGTAGTCCGTCGGGATTTTGCCCAGTCGAATCGCTCTTCGACGGAGTATGCAGCAAGAGGAGCTCCTCGGAGCACTGAAATCGGAATTCGTGTTACTTCGCTGATCTGCTTCTCGAGGGACCGTTTATCTCCAAGCCGTAGGCCCTCTGCTGTGAAGAATTCAACTGATGCTGGAGCGATTAGTTCTTGGAGCGTCCATCCTCGAGTAAACCATCTATTAGCCCGAAATGCCAACTCCCAATCGAGCTCATTCGGCTTGGTGTCCAATTCGTAATCTTCAGCATAGATGTCCGACATGTATACATAGCATCGAGCCGCTTTGCGGTACCAGCGAAACATAGAATTGATCGCCCGAGATAGCTCGGTATTGTTCGCCTTATCAATGCAGCAGGTATCAATCCAGAAGTATCTCAGCATATCGCGCTCCGCCTGAGCCGCACAGAATGTGATTTTCTTGTAACCCAGCTTTCCACGTCCAGTGCCATCAACCATATCTTGGAAAGAGACTTCTTCGGTATCTGGGCCCCATGTGTGCGAAAGTATGGCGTATCTGGGCAAGGTAGATTCGTTCAAGTCTTTTGTCAGTCTGATGCCGTCGTCGCTGCGTTCTAGGAGGCGCATCGTCTCAGGCGGAGTCCATTCAGCACTTGGTCGTTTTCTCCGGCTCAGGTACTATTGCGACCAAGTTCCTATCAGTGACCACCTCAGCCATTAGACAGTTGTTTCTGCACGGTTTTTCACACTGAATAATCAGGCCGTCGAGTATCCACTCACCTAGTGTAATAGTGATACAAAATCCTTGTCGTCAAGTACAGTGAATTGAAGATGCGACAGACGAGCATAGAGCAGATGCGGGGCCATCCAACAACGTATTGAAAGTCAGCAGGCTGTAAGCCTTCCTGCAGGCATGATGCACTAGTCCACATTCATCTGTATTTGGAAATAATGACCGGAGGTTGGCTTGGGCATGGTGTACGATTTCCAAGCTGCGAGTTCTCATTTTATTCTCTACATATGAGTGACTGTGTCGTCCGTCAGGACAATTACCAAGCCCTGTCTCGCGAAGCGAAGCCATGGCTGATGGTGATCAGACTAATATATATATTTCATATCTACACAGCTTTGTGCTCGAAGACGAGGATTCCATGAACAGCCTCAGGGCTCAGAGGCAAAAACTAGATGCTAGCCATGGGAACTTTTTCTTTTTTGATTAAAAATTCTTTTTTTTCGTAAGAAAAAAAAAAGAGGAAACGCAGACTAAGCGCTTGGTATCGGATGCCGCCATTGTTGATATCCAACCCATGCCTGGAAAATACCCACGACTAATCCGAGGAAGCCAAGTACTACTGCGACCACCACACCTGCCAAAGTTGCCATCATCACATATCTAGCCCCGCTCTTCCGTTCCATCCACTGTTCCAAAAAGCCCCGAGCTTTTGGGTTCTCAACTTCGTCATAAAGATCCATCAGGCGAGAGGCCCAATATTGGTATTTGATGTCGTTCTCCTCGTCGGTGCGGCTTATCACTGCCTCAAATCTCAGACAGTCTGGGTCCAATTGCTCCTTCGAGACTAGAGAGCGCAGCATCCTTCGAGACTTCTGATCTACGGGAAACAGAATCTTCTGGAGCGAGTCTAGCGTCTCTAGGGCTAGGAGCCGAGGAATAGCACTGAAGAATACGTCAGGCTCTAGATTGAGCGTTGTCGAGGAGCAGGCGCAGTACTTACTTGTTGGCACACATCATCGACGTCGTGGGGTGCTCATTGGGGCTGCCTAGCCCAAGATGCTCCTTGAGAATGGACGTGTGGTGATACAACTCGACGACTCCTGTGTCCTGGGTCAGCCGAAGATGATCCTTGAGATTATCAGTCCCTCGAAATGTCAGGCCAGCCACGTCACGAAGGTTGGTGGCTTTGAGTTGGGATTTGAGGCCAATCTCGTCTCGTTGTCCTTTCTCATTGAGGGTGGGATGGTCTCTAAGTGGAAAGGCTGAGGCGAGAAATTGTTGCAAAGAGTCGCTGTTTCGCCATTCCAACGGCTCTGATCCATCATCAAGCAAGTCGGCCGGCTGGTTCTCCCCTGCACAATTCACCATTGTGATAATCCTGGTGGCGAGATTGAAAGCACGGTGTATGTCACTCTCTGCCGGCTTTCTATAGTCCTCTGGTGCCCGGGGGTCTGGGGAAAAACATTCCTTCACCAAGTCGCCTCGAGGACGACTCGGATTTTCCTTGAGGAGTCGGATAATGTCCAGGAGGTCCTCATGCTTGGTGAGCGCGGGTGGATCATCGTTCACCTGCAGAAGATTGGAAACATAAGATGCGGTGGAGGCTTTATAGAAATCGAAGAACGGATCCAGTCTTGTCCACCTTTTCCATGGACAAGTTGTGGATGCACACTTTTGCCCGGAGGTGCATTGTTGACACCAGTCCCAGTGCCATAGCGTTTGACAGAGTTTCTGTAAGTGACTGCTTTGAATGTTTTGTAAAGGAAACAAAGTAATTGGAGAATTCATGATCGGTGTTTCTTATTCTCTTTCCAGTATCTGGGCTGGTTCTCATTGATTAGGACCTCCCGGTGACGTGGGCGCTGCACACTTGCAGTTGACCTGTTGCTTTGCGCCGTTGTTGGCGAATCTATAGGCGGCTCCTTCATTCTGGGTCTGACCAGGCCCAAGACAGGATTTATGTTCAACTCCAGAACAGTGAAGTGCCCTGTTGGGCTTGTACTGGACTGGGGAACAGCTAGGTCTCTGTGTGGGCCCTTTGACTGCTTACCCTAGGTATGTATGCTCCTAATAAGCACATGTTTTCCCACCAAAATGTCCCACTAATCGATGCAAAGTACAGGTACTCGGCTACACGTCTATAGCAATGCTCCGCCACGCAACATTTCTGATCCACACGCAACAATGCTCACACGAAAACCAAAAGAATATTGCCTCCGAATTCTAGCCTCACCCACATCGGTCGGTGGGTACCTAGGTAGATAGGTAAGAATAATTTTAACAAGTCACCCGGGTGCTTTCTCGCTTTACTGCCTCCCAATCCCCACAAGCGGAACATTGCTTGCGCCTGATACTATATAGCAACGCGAACTGCCTAGATACCTGGGTAGGCTGTCGGAATATGGCCCGGGTTGCCAGCGGGTCCAGAAGGGGCGCAGATTCATGGCAACCGAGACCTCAGGGCTAGGTAACATGCCGCCATTGCAAAATGGCCTGGAAATTTGTCGGACATATCTGGGCACCTAGTCAAGTGGAAAAACCCCCTTCCCACTTGACTTTGCATGAAGGGATCACGGTCGCGTGCTGACCGCTCTTCAAGGTGGCTATGCAGCTGGCCACATGCCCAAGTGGCCGATCGCCGAAGATGCAATTATCCGCCTCGCGTTTATCGAAAGACAGCCGACAAACTTAGACCGATGTATAACAACACGTTGACAGACGTGGCGAATTACTGACTGCGGCGTCAATGTACAGTACCTGAAATACACTCGAGTACATAGTAACTATGCGGGCATGCCTTGATTGTTGGGTCCCGAGGTCAGCACACAAGCCACACCGTAATGCGTTGTCATAAATGTCGAACCGAAATCATTGGTGTCTGGGTGCTCGCCGGATCTTCTTTTGCGCGTCGTGAAACATGCACTAAGCCGGGGCTTAGGACCCATCCAAGATATGGAGATGCCCTGAGGGTCGTTGCGAAAAAAATCAACACTTCGTGCAATGTGGTCACAATCTCAAACAAATTGCCATCTTACGTGCCCTGGGCTCTCTACTTTTTATGGAACTCTGCCTAGAGCAGAAATGAAACAAACAAATCGTTTTTGAGATCGACAGAACTGCACTCAATTGTTCCAAAAGAATTTATCCCAATTCTCTGTTAGAGTTGCCGCGACCATGTCAATGGAGGCCACCACCCAGACCGCGTGTGTCACGAATGACAAAGACCCAGACGAGATCGCCCAGCACTCGCAAAGTGCATCATGCTCCCTACCACCGTTGAAGCCCGTCGCGTTGTGCGACCGGCCAAACGATTCTGGTTACGGCTCAGCTGTCTCGGGCACACCCGACCAGAAAACTTCAGAAAGCTCATCCACCAAGAGAGGCAGATTTCCCGTAGCAGTACACGAGGGTCTCTACATATCCAGAGCTCCAATGGACTCTGCCACACACCAACGACTTGAATACGTGCAGAAGGAGATCACCAAGCTTCTTCCAAAGGTCATCAGGGCAGTGCCGGGAAAACAGAAGTCGATTGCAATCAGGCCAGCAATGTTGGGCAAATCACCCGACCACGCCGACGCCGTTCCCTACATGGTCGTCTTTTGTTCCGGGAATGTTCTGCCAACGGTCCGGGATTTTTTTAGAGAGTCAGAGGTGGTCTCGCTTTGCAACGCCCCCGACGACGACGGTACTCCCTCTTTCAGGGTTTTGGTAACGACGCAGCTCAGGCCTAGAGGAGCAACACCCGACATCACAGTCCAATGTGAGGATGACAACAACTACTATGATATCAGGAGGACATACTGTGGCATGCCCATCCGTGTGACTGATGGTGAGCGTTCGTGCAATGCTACCTTTGGCGGTATGGTGAAGGTCACCAAGGCCTTTGGAGAATTCAAACTCTACGGGCTTACTGCTGGTCACGTCACGAGAGATTTCAAAGACGGCTCCCATGAGTCAGAGATCGGTCTGGAGGATTCCGAGAGCAGCGATGGGGTGACAGAAGGTGACGGTGATCTGCCTGGACCATGGATGTTCCTCGAACAACATGTTCTGGGAAGAGTGATTAGTCCAAATCGCCCAGTGCAGTATCAAAATAAGCCATACCTCGACTGGGCGCTATTCGAACTCGACACCTACCAACCAAACCAGCTCGCGGCTCACAGTCTCGACTTTCCCGGGGGTGAAATATACCTGTCGTCTGCAGTCGATTGCAGCCAGCGTGAACTTCGCGTCGCAATGATATCAGGCTCTCAGGGAGTGAAGCATGGGACGCTCTCCATGATCCGGGCGAGCGTCTTGCTCGGCCCGGGGGAAAGCTTCACCGACGCTTACACAATGTCACTAGACGACAGTGAAGGTCAGCAAGTCACTATAATAAGCACTCCGTTATGGATCTTGAGCAGCAACACTAACAAAGCCTTTTGTTTTCACAGTGGAATATGGGGATTCTGGGTCTTGGGTTGTTGCCGAGTCATGCCTCGGTGTCTATGGACATGTCATCGCCGATGATGTCTTTGGTGACGCATATGTCATCCCTATGCCTGACATTTTGGACGACATACGCCAATTTCTCGGGGCAAGCTCAGTCGGCCTTCCTTCAGCTCCTGATATAATTGCCAAAAGATGGCCAGGAACCCCGTCTCACGCCTTTGACAGATCTTCAGTCATGCCGTGCAATTCGCTCGAAGATATGATGTATACGCGCTCCTTTTCATTATCGTCAAGCATCTCTGACTTGGGATTTGGTTTGGATGAACTGAGCGCGTTTTGCTTCGGATCGGCTGGGAAGTCGCCTACGTTCGAGGCTCTAACGCTCGATTCGCCTCCGCCTGATGATGATGATGATGATGATGATGATGATAATAATAACGACTTAAGATGCAAGGCTGTGGCCATGTCCGACTTCGACCCCAGAGATGAGAAGCACAAACTGCGTCTAACATGCGGGCAGATAGTATGGATTTCCCACAGACACGGAAAGGGATGGTTGGTAGCCGAGAACATCAACACGCAAGAGTCTGGCCTCGTACCTGAAAAGCACGTGTGTTTTGTCAGGGACATGAAACTAGACGATGGTGCCAGCCCTCAAATTGAAGAGGGCAAAGGAGCAGAAGACAAAATCGCGGAGCATCCTATGCGGCGGACCACGTCTCACTTCAATGATTCTGGGTACAGCAGCAAATCCAGCAGCCCGACCTACACATTGGTTCCCAAAGAGAATCCTAAAAGAGCTGGGAGCTTCTTTGGATCATTGCGGGATAAATTTCCGAAGTAGTACGTAGGTACCTACTTGCTACTGAACAAAAACCATGTAGGCTGTGAATAAGTGCGACTGCCGTGTTTCATTTCTTCGATGGGTACCTAGGTATGTCAGCTGGACGGACAGCCAAGTGGGACTATAGTTTCTCCATTGTCCTTACCCTTTAATAGAGGCGAATGCAATACCTCGTTAGACATCCTCAACTTCAAGGTCTCCAACGCTGCTCAAATGAGCATTTCAACCAACCTGCGAGGTCTACTCTCGGCGCAGAAGCCCCGGCTCTGTCCTGAGAATTCAGTTATTTACCATAGCTAAAGAGCATATGTATGAAGGGCTGCCCCTGCGCCTACAGGATCGTCGACTGCCCGTGGTAATAGCGCCATGTGGTCCGTAGTTATTGGGCACCGGCCTCAGGAGGTCACCCTCTGTACGCTGTCAACCGCACAATTGTTGGTAATCGTAGGTCCGTCAAAATTATACCAGACTTCCATAAATCAGGACTCAATTACAGCCCGCAGCAAAATTTTGTAGGAGCGAGATCGACTTCAAGATATGTCAGGGGCCGGAATCTGACATTCGATGTTAGAACCCTTTCATCGCACTGATACAGTTCTCCAATTGACTTTCCCCACCGAAAGAATGAGGAGATCTTTCCGGGAAGAAAGGGGGAACATGTTCGAGGTCTTCCAAATTTCGGAACATGCCTATCTGATCATCTAAGCGTATTCTCTTTAGGCGATAATGATAAGAAGCGGCAGCACTGCAGGTGTAGAGCCAATCTACACGATCATGTCACGAAGATGTGGGGTCTTGCAGCCGGACTTGTATCCAATATTTGTGCCTGCGGCGCTCCCATTATTCTTCAAAACTCTTTTCATGCAATGGCATAGGGCAATTTGTCCTTCCACTAATTTCACGGAGTATTTGCAACCAGTCCCGCTTGTCGTCGCCGTTTGTTTTGACATTTTGCTTCTGAGTTGCGGAAAGAACTGAAAAGATGTCCTCAGCCATACCTTACAGGCTAACTGCCGTGCAAGCTGCAAAGCAAATCCGAGCCGGCACCCTGACGGCCGAGGAATATGCTCGTTCAATACTTTCACGAATCGAAGAACGAGACGGCACAGTGAAGGCGTGGGCATACTTGAACCCGGAGCTTGTCATAGCCCAGGCCAAGGAACTCGATCAAGTGCCCCTGGAGAATCGCGGTCCGCTTCACGGTGTCTCTGTAGCTGTGAAAGATGTCATTTACACCAAAGACATGCCCACAGAACACAACTCGGTCATCTACGCCAACAGTGTTGCAGGTGTAGACGCCGGATCTATAATGATCCTCCGCAAAGCGGGCGCCCTCATCGTGGGCAAGACGACCACGCCCGAGTTTGCTGCTGTGACGGATGGGCCAAAGACATGCAACCCTCACGATCCCAAGCGTACGCCGGGCGGATCAAGCACTGGATCTGCAGCTGCTGTTGCTGATTTCCAAGCCGCCATTGGCCTAGGTACGCAGACAGCCGGGAGCACAATCCGTCCTGGCTCATTCAATGGGATCTACGCATTTAAGCCTACGTGGAATTCCATCACTCGTGAGGGCCAGAAGATATACTCGCTCATTCTGGACACATTGGGACTTTATACCCGTTCTGTGGAGGATTTGGAGTTGCTCGCCGACGTGTTCGCTCTGCAGGATGATGAGCCCCCCTTCCAGCAGACGGGCGGGCAATTTGAGCTTCGTGCAGCCAAGATTGGGTTGATGAAAACGATGAATTGGAGCGACAACGTTCAACCAGCCACTGTTGCAGCAATGGAAACGGCTGTGAAGTTGCTAAAGGCACATGGGGCAGAAGTGGAAGAGGTTGAACTACCAGACGACTTGCGCGAGCTGCCGTACTGGCACTCAGTCGTGCTCGCAGCCGAAGGACGGTCGGCGTTTCTACCCGAGTATGCCTTGTCAAAGGACAAGCTTCACAGCATGCTAGTCGGGCACGTGGAGAACGCAAGCAAACGAACGCATGCTGAGCACTTGCGCGCATTTGACAGTATCGCCGCTGCTAGACCTAGGGTGGATGCGCTGCTGTCGAAGTACGCAGCAGTTTTGACACCTTCTGTGCCAGGCGAGGCGCCTGTGGGAACCGAGAGCACTGGATCGCCAGCATTCAACCTAATTTGGACTGTAAGTTTCGTCCCTTTGATATACATATATATATATTCCTAGTTGCCCCCTTCGCCCCATTCAGCAAAGCTTTCCCTCAGGTGCCTGAGATTGACGTGACTCTATCGTGGTACAGGCTCTTCATGTCCCTGTTGTGAATGTCCCAGGCTTCCAGGGCGAGAATGGAATGCCTGTCGGAGTATCCTTCGTGGCACCCAGATACGAAGACAGGAAGCTGCTGGCGGTTTGTAAAGCCGCAGGTAAGATATTTGAGGAGGAAGGGGGCTGGAAGTCTCAGCTTTGATTGCGCATATAGTGTGGTAAGACTACTTTGTCTGGATGTTTCTACTTTAAAGAAAGAGAGAGAGAAAGAGACAGGAGTGGTCCCGGCCGGTGGAGAATAGCATTTATCATTCTTTGATTACCTACTGTACCATGACATTCTTGGCACCTATGCCCGACGGGATATTTGTGACCTCTTCCGACCGGATAGCCTGTATTGACTCAGTTCGTACCAGGTCTAAGGTTGTTAGGCTCTAGCGATACCGCCGCCTTTACAATGCCTATCTCTGTGCCTTCGGGCAATCAGATAAGGTCATTTCAAAATTCAAAATAGTGCATCTTACAAAGTGTAACCTCCGCCTCGCTCTTATAGAGATGGAATTTCCATTCTTTGCCAATCCCACGCCACCTCGTTCAAAACACTCGCCATGACGATCGCTCTGCGCGAGCGCCTTCCGAGGTTCCCATCCAAAGACACCGCCAAAGCGCGCATCACTTCTGTCCAAGCCTGGGAGCTCGATGTGCCAGCCAGCTCTTTTGCCCCAGCTGGGAGTTACTCCAACAGCGACACAGATCCCACACCTCCAGAACGGCAGACATGGAAGGCCTGGACGCTTGTCTTTTACTGGTTTTCCGATATCCTGACCATTCAAGGCTGGGAGTCTATGGCCACTATCATTGACATCGGCCTTACCTATAAGGAGGCAATATGGTGCACCTTTTTAGGAGATGCTCTCATCGCTATTCCTGTCGTACTCAACGGTCACATCGGGACGCAATTACGGGTGCCTTTCCCAATTCAGGCGCGCAGTAGCTTTGGTTTCCACGCGGCGAAGGGCGTGGTTGTGGTGCGCATAATCACTGCGCTGTTCTGGCATGCGCTGCAAACATTCAGCGGATCGACCGTGATGGTCCAGGTGCTGACGGCAATGTGGCCCTCCTTTGGCAACATTCCCAATACCATCCCCGAGGATCAAGACATCGACTCTAAGACGTTGGTGGCGCACTTTGTATTCTGGTCTTTCCAATTACCTTTCGTGCTGATCCCGCCGCATCGCATGAAATGGTTCTTCTACATGAAGGCTGTGCTGATGATAGCCACGTCCTTGGGTATCGTGGGATACTTGGTGCATCGGGCTGGCACGTCGGGCGAGATCTTCGATCAAAGACCAGCCGTGGCCGGTAGTAAGAGGGCATGGCTTACGGTCTACATGCTTTTCCAGAGCGTCTGTGGGTGGGCAACTATGGCTACTAATATAGCTGACGTATCTCGCTTTGTAAAATCGCCAAAACATCAGGTTGTACAAGCAGCCAGTCTGCCTCTGGTAGGTTTGTACATAGGAGTCATGGGTATGATCGCCTGTAGCGCGACGAAAGTCGGTATGTCTTTTAGTGCTTATTCCCTACTACCCTTCTTCTTGCTTGACCCTACTGGTAAGATCAAGGAGGAGTGTCCGAATGGAAGCGTGCTGCGCAATGTCAACGGAGAATAATAAGGCCGAACGCTGACATGTTTCTTCCCACAGTCTATGGTGATTTTATATGGAGTCCAGCAGATTTGCTGGACAAGTGGCAAGGCAGTAGCGGGGGTCGAGCGGCTGTTTTCTTCTGCGGTAAGTTGAATCTCGGGCATCCTAAACCATATGAGTCTGATGAGTTGATGATGAATTCCAGGCATGTCCTTTTGCTTGGCGCAGATTGGTATCAACATGAGCGCCAACATCGTCTCCTTGTCCAATGACCTCAGTGGCTTGTTTCCTCGATATATCAATATCAAAAGAGGCGCTTTCCTCGGCACACTTGTTGGTGGCTGGATCATGGTACCTTGGAAAATATCCGGCTCCGCACCGCAGTTGGTCGCGTTCGTCAGCGCTCTGGCGATCTTCCTTGCGCCCATTTCTGCGATATTAATCAGCGATTACTTTGTCGTCAAGAGGCGTGCCATTGACGTACCAGGCTTGTACGATCCAGATGGCCGGTACCGATACTGGGGCGGGACCAACTTGCGTGCGGTGATTGCTCTCCTCGTGGCAGTTGGCCCCAATCTCCCTGGGCTGGCCCACGATGTCACACCATCCTTGGATATTGGGGGCGCCATTTACATTTACTACATGAACTACGCCGTTGGATTCGGACTGGCTGCTTCGATCTATATTTTGCTCAGCGTTGCCTTCCCCGTTAAAGAAAGTCTGGTTCCCACCACCATCTACGCATACGAACAGCGAGCAGTAGATCCAGATAGCCACAACTATATCAATGACGAAGACAACAAGCTTGGGGCAAGCGGCTTCGACCGCAGTGATTAAATGGAGACAGACAGGACGGTGTCACTCAGGTGATATACACTGGTTTGTTGAGCTAGAGATCGAAATGAAAAGGCACTTGGAGCTTCGCAGAATTCCTCTTTCTTGGAACAACCAAAAGTCTTAGCCACCATATTTGTGTCGCCACATATCTTCTTACTTGCACGCAGACTAACTTGCCTGCATGACATACAAATAGCTCAAAATTGCCGATCAGCGTGTTGCCAACCCTTCCATCCTGTCTTCCCGCTGTGATGTGCAGCCAGAGCTAAGAACCGAGGTTAAAGCGGTATATGCCTTTCTTGTCAGCAAGTTGACAAGATGTCACTTCGATCGCGGGAATAATAGGGGCCATTTGAGCGATATCCGTCGTTGTAGGTACGTCAATATCGATCCATTCCGTCAGCGAAGCATCGCAGACCCTCGTTAGGAACCCACCCACCTTAATTACGCCCACTTTTAAGGCTTGTTTTCTAGGCAAGCTTTTAGTTTCCCAAGACCTATCAGACTTGGCTTGAAATAAAATGGTGCCCACGCCCATGGACTAATCAGGATATGCTGTGGCGCACCTCCTACAACCCAACCTTACTGCACCAGTGAAAAATGTACATTGCGTGACATGAGACATTTTGTAGACTTCACAAACATGTCTACAGTGAAAATTGCGCAAGTAAAAATAACAGAAAAAAAAAAAGGGAAATTATAAATGGATATTGTGCGAAGTCTTTGCCAATAAAAAGTGGAATCTAGAACGAGCAGCAGTTTTTTATCATGATGTTCAAGGCTGAAATGGCTTGATCGATGCCATTTCCATAGTTGATGTCTATTCAACACCGTAGCTGACAGCGACAAATCGGACAGTTTGATTTCAACTCGATAGACAATGATCTGAATGCCATGGCGCCATCGACCCACATCCTTCCACCATAACGGATGCAGACGAAGTGTGGATTGCAGTAGGATCAATGTAACGGAACCACGTGCAACGAAATAATGCCGGAAATCGGCCCGTTACTGCATTGAATGGAATATCCGAAAAGGAGGGTGAGCATTACGGCTGACAACATATATTAAAATGGTTTCCCTGGTTCCTACTTGGTCTATCAGGCAGACCTACCTAGACAAGCTAGTAAGCGTCGTTGAAAGTAATTCAGCGTCTGGCTCCACGATGTATCGGTCGTTAATTTCTCTCGCTGGCCTAGCCGCATCATTTGTGCATGCGGCTCAGCCAAACATACTTTTTGTATTCACAGATGACCAGGACATCGAGCTGGGATCATTACAGTATTTAAACTCTGTGACCAGTCGGATTCAGGGACAAGGCAAGTTTTTGATGCCAAGAAAACCGCCAAGTACAAGGAGATCTCGTTGCTAATTGTTCAAAAATAGGCTTTACTTTTAACAACCATTACACAACTGTAGCACTATGCTGTCCATCTCGTGCGGCTTTGCTGCGTGGTCAACATGCGCACAACACGAATATCACAAACGTGGTCCTTCCTGGCGGGAGTTTTACCAAGTTCCAAGCTTCAGGCGAAGATGCGGACAATCTTCCCCATTACCTGAATCGAGCCGGGTACAGGACTGAGTATGTTTTCGCCTTGTAAAGTTTTCGTGTCTATAAACAGTACTAAAGCGATTCCAATAGGTATATTGGCAAGATTATGAACGGCTACGCCAACTGGAACTACGACACTCCTCCTTCTGGTTGGAACCGCTTCGATGGCATGCTTGATCCGTGGATGTACACTTACAACACCCCCGTTTTTTCTATCGATGGTGCCACACCGCGGTACTACAACGGCTCTTATCTGCAAGATGTTGTTCACGCCAAGGCTGTGGACCGCGTTGAGAAACTCATCGCCAACGAGACTGCCACCGGCCAACCATGGTTCCTCATGGTGGCCCCAACGGCGCCTCATCAGACTTTCAATACCAGCGGCGACTGGCCCCCCGTGCCGGCTGCGCGTCACGCCAACCTCTTCCCGAACGTCACGGCCCCTCGTACGCCCAACTTCAACCCTCTTGTCAACAACAAGCCATCCTGGGTTGGCAAGCTTCCGTACATGGACAGTGTTACCATTGAGCGTGTTGACGAGACGGCTCGCGCTCGTGCGCAGACGCTGCAGTCTGTAGATGAAATGGTCGACCACCTAATCGATCTGCTCGCGGAAAAGGGCCAGCTAGAGAATACGGTCATAGTCTACAGTGCCGACCACGGATATCACTTGGGCCAGCACCGGGTCCCATGTGGCAAGACACTTCCGTACAAAGAGGACACCCATGTGCCCTTCTTCATCCGTGGTCCTGGTATTCCCGTTGGCCTCGAGACCGACATTCCATCCAACCATATCGACATCGCTCCAACCTTGCTCGATATTGCTGGGGTGGACGAATCCGAGTGGCCCAGTTGGCTCGATGGTCGAAGTCTCTTGCCATACTTCACTGCCAATAGCACTAGCTTGACCAGCAACTCGTCTGGTCTGGACGTCAATTACGTCGAGACTGTGAACGTCGAATACTGGGGGAATGGAATTATCGAAGCCACTGGCGTTGGCTACGACAACGTTAGCGTTGGTAAGTATCGTACCATTGCTCTCATACTTTCCTATCTCATTGTTCAAGAGGTACAAAGCCCATCAAATTGTATAACTGACCACGTGAATTTCTTTCCAGCAAACAATACATACAAGACCGCGCGCATCATCTCCAAGGACTACAGCTATATGTACGCAGTTTGGTGTACAGGACAGACTGAGCTATACGACACTATAGCGGATCCTTACGAATTGACCCCAATCTCCGCCAACAGCTCTGCCGACGCAGCTCGCCTGACTTCTCGGCTTAACGGGCTAATGCTGCTGTTGAAAACCTGTATTGGCGACTCGTGCCGTGCGCCATGGACCGTCCTGCACCCAGATGGCTCGGTCAAGACTCTTGCTGATGCCCTAGATCCGCGCTACGATCTGTACTATTCGTCTCTTCCCAGCGTGCATTACGAGGCTTGTGCCACAGTATACAATCACGCCAACGAGGCTCCTTACTTCTCCTCCAATTACTCCATGGAGCTGTCAGAGTTGACAACGCCGCATCAAGATGCCGCAGACTACGGAGCGGCGACTGCAGGTGATGCGGCCGATACAATCGGTTGGAACGGTGTCATGTATGGAGAGGTCATGGAGACTCTGGCGGAAATGGAGGCGCGGGCCAGAGATTTGACGCCAGAGGAGCTGGATGGATCAACCGTTGAAGTGAAATTCAGCTATATCTCATGACTTCACACGCTTCAAGTGCCCTGGAGCAGCACGACACAGAATGTTCTCAAGTAGTCTATACACTTGGAACAAATATGTATTATAATTTCACTGTAAATAATTATAAAAAAACGATTATTTGGAATGCAATAACACGTATTGAATTTTATATCTGATTGTTTGTACACTATTCAATTTCAAGAGCTCTAGCTCTCGCGTATTTCAAAAATGCATACAAAAAATACGAGCCTTTAACGACTCTTCATGTTATTACAACGTCAGCAAATCTGACTACGAATCTTACAATATCCAACGAGATTGTTCTAACTTAGTCCGGGAGCGGAATTCGACTACCAATCTACCCGTTAGTGGCAAAACAAGTACACTTCCTGTCCACCTACAAAGCGATAGTTTGAGACATTTGCCGAATTTGTCCTGATGATCTGGTTTGGTCTTCATGGACGGAAGTACCGCTCGAAGTAGGCTTTCTCGATCAAACCGTCAACACTCCTGCTTCATTTTGTGATGTAATTTGATGTGCTATCGCATCTGCAGAGGCGCTCGCAAGTCACGGTGCTGGCAGCAAAATGCCATTACGGTTTGGCCATACACAAGGCAAGCGAACATCTCGTGGCCCCGTCGACGAATCTGATGGCCTGTGGCGGACAAATTCAGAGATGAAAGACAGCTTCCATCACGTTGAGGTCGGTGCCGGCCCCTCGCCAGAAGACGAGGAGATGGAAGGGCGTTTGGCATTGGATGGGCCAATCTCTTGCGTTCAAGTACCCCTCTCTGCTTCTTCTCATTCAAAATTAGATTTGTTGCATCATTTACTCCAGGTTTCTCGGGATGACACAGCGGTCGTTTGTGCACTTGGGGATGTGTACCTCCAGCGGAAAGAACTCACATTACCCACACTATTCAGTCTCGACTCGAGCGTGCTGGACCCTGACGATTATCCAAGCTGTGAGATATACGACGTCGATCGGGATAGTTTGATCATGGTCCGGAATCAATGTCAGATGGAGAGCCATGATGATTCAGACGGATCATCGTGTACGTGGGAGATGTTGAAAGTTCGTACAACCATCATGATAGCCCTTTTCGTAGCGCCGAAGTTAAAGCCAAGTCTAGGACGTGAATCTCGACGGACGTGCGGTGGGAAGGATCACGTAAGTCAGCTATCTCTGTTAATGTTCAGGAAATTCCATCTAAATTGACCTGATAGAATCCTGCACCAGCCCTCGCCAACGACCTTTGCAAGCATCCATCTGACCATGGAGTGTCATTTCGACATGGATGCACTGCTCTCGTACATCATCTCGGACCAAGATGCCAATAAGGGAAGGACTACATCGTATATGCGGAAGACAATCGAGTCTAGGCCATTTCAGCAGAGAACGTTTCTTTTCGTCTTGAAATACTATACAGTCGTGGACGAAGGCTTCGAACCCTCCCCATGGCAACGTCACGGATGTAGATCCTCGGACAGACAAACGCCTAACCACGTTAACATCTCGGAATGCAGCTCAGTCGTTGGACTGTCCCTCGAAAGACAGTCGTTTGGGCCGCCAGACCCTGGAGAAGAGCACTTCGCACCGTTTCATGTCCTGAATATTCGATGCTTCCCTGACAAGCTTCGCTCTGTACACCAATTTGATGGGCATTTGTGTTACAATGGGCCGTATGCTCTCCTTCATTGTCTCAACACAGAGTACCAGAATGCCGCGAGAAGGTTTCAAACATTAAATGAGAGCATTGCAAAGCTTGTGTTGCCTTCGGTACGTAAAGACCACCACTCCATCATAGGTACAATTCAAGACTTTGATGCTAACGCCAAGCCACTCTGATATAGACAGACTTCATCTTTGACGTCAAACTGCGCGATAAACTTCTTTTCGAGGACGCCGATTACACTTTCAGCAGGCGTTATTTCTGGGCTTTCAATTGCCTCGCCATGATAAACGATAGTATCAGATCGATGATCAACGCTTATACAGGAACATTCTCTGACAAGTTCTGGTTGGGAAAGGATCAAAATCTGTGGCCTCACCCAGATCCGCAAAGTCCCGAGGGGCGTAATTACCTTCGACAGCTTAGCCGTCTTCGTCATGGGCTGGAGTGGTCTATAGATGACCTCAGGGTCTTGATCAAATCCAACGATCAGCTTCGTCATCAAATAGAAAGCCTGCGTGATCAATTATACAGCGGGAGTTCAGTCAAGGAAAATCGCTTGGCTATAGAGCAAGGAGAGAACATCAAGATACTCACAGGTGTCTCGATGCTGTTTCTCCCGCTAAGCTTCGTTACGGTGAGTGACATACCATCTTTCCCTTTCATGAAGCATATATATATACTGACCGTGTTTTCCTGCATTATAGTCTGTGTATGGGATGCAAGCTTTCACGATACCCCCGAACGACTGGCGCTTTGCGGTTACCATGGTAGTGGTATGCGTGCCATTCTTTGTCCTCATTTTTGTCCTACAGACGCATGCAGGTATGAGCTTGTATCGGAGATTGGTTTTAACTATGAAGGGCTGGATTGAGAGTTGGAAACGGAGCGCAGCCTCTCGTCGTGAGAAGCGCACTCAGCTTCAGCAGACAGAGACTATAAGGAGGCAATCATGTGCCACAACCGTGGTTGCTGGCAAACGGGAAAGTACATGGAACTTTGACCCTCAAGTGGCGCATGGAATGGCTCCTCAAGGTCTAGATTCACGTGAGAAAGTCCGTCCATGGTGGAAATGGTCAAGAAACGCATCTAAAGAGCTGAAAGCGCCGAGCAAAGATCTGAATGTGTAACAACTTTGATAAAAAGGCGATGAGAGAACTTTGATTTTCTCAATGGCTGATGGTATCTCAAAAATGGATCAAGAAATCCTACAATTATTTTCTCCAGCTTTGTATTCTTGTAAATAATCAAATGGTGAGCTGGCAAAAGAGAATTCTCTCCAGACTCCATTGAATCATCTTGCTTCCACTGCGAAGGTCTCTCTGACCACCATTCTTCTACCAATTTCCTCATTAAAGGACATAGTAGCAACAGCCACCGCGTGGAAGTTGGTGAGCTTCCCATTCTGAATTCCAGTCATGTGTGAGACACGAGCCACCGTCCCTTCTTTACCGTCGATATCACTCGGCGCGGCAACGAAGGACTGGGAGACCAACTTTCTATCAGTAACATTCCCGCGAAACTGAATCATAAAGTCACGAAAACCATCGTGATTGTAGACAATGCTGTTGCCACTGTTATGGTCTGTTAGCTTCATGTTGCGCGTCCCTGAGGAACGTAGTCTGGGTTTGAGGACCCCAATCAAGGCTCATGGCTTACATCTCGACCACATCCGATGCCCAGGATCTATTGTAGACAGTTTTGAATATTTCGTCATCATCTTGGATAATGACTGCATACGCGAGGTTTGAGAATTCTGCTTCGAGGGATGGGAGCGGTACGGCTTCTTGGGCACAGGTCGCTGTGGAAGCCATCATCCAGAGGTTTCAATGATGTGAAGTGGAGAATCTCGATAATACGCCGGAAATTTTATAAGTTTAAGAAGCTCTGTGTTGGAAACAATATATCACATCGAGAGCTATGGTGCTGTGCTGCGGTCAGTATTTATATTCATTTCTGCAATCGAAACCAGCATTTCATGCCTGCATTCCCTCGGCTCTTCAGTTCTTCCATGGTTGTTCTGTTGTCAGCATCATTTTGAAGTGTGTATGAGGAAGTCGAACCAATGGCAAACCTGGCTTTAGGGAAAGTCTCTAAGATCCTCACCGTTATGCTAAACCATAAGCGTTATTTTTGAGCGTTATGCAAGCGTTACACGCCTGTGCCTTCCAGCTGAAGCCCAAGATTTTACCTAAACATGACGATCATTTAGCTATTGATAACTACTGGCTTGAACATGATATCTCCGGTCACTCGGTCGGACGGGCTCTGTAACGAGGGCTCGTCTCTGTTGGAGATGCCAGGATACCGGAATACCCAAACCCCTTGAGTTTACTTCTTATCATTGATATCTGCTCATTACTCCCTGAATAATTCAAAGTCTGTTGAAATGAATACCCTTGTGATCGAGGAAACTACACACTGTATTTACAGGGCAACAAGAGAGCGATGGCTTCAAGCCAAGTATCACCAACGGCTGCCGTTGCTATGACCAATCAACGTATTCCTATTGCTGACTAAGCAACAAGAGCCTCGCCCTAACCCCTGCTCAAGTTGGAAAACTTGCGCTTTCTTGGGTTCTTGAAGAGCCTTGTTCTGAAATCTGTGAGGTACAGTCAACATGCTTTTGATACTCTTGACAACGCCTCAATCCTCTTAATTCCAGGGCAATCCATCAAATTCCTTTCGCCCTAGATCCAATCACCCACTCAGCTCTGTGTCTGTCAATGTCTTATACAACTTCAAAACCCTCAGCTTAGCGAGTGGACTGTTGAGCATTGCTGAAAGCTTGCATCGATACTAGGACTGGGATGCAAAAGAGCCAATACGAACCGGGAGATCGGTCCGCCGCTTGTATGGTCCGTCTTCACCGTTCATAAGACAAAAGAGATGGCCGAACTTCAGACATTTGTTTTGCCCCAGGAGCTAATAGAGTCTCAACTCTCTATGGTTGAGCTCCTCATGGCAATGTACCCACCAAACGAGGACGACAAGGATTTAGAAATTCAAAAACTTCTTGAAACAACGCGAGAGTTGTGTGAGTCTTCGACTTGGCCAGAAGGCACAGAGAGTCTGCCGGCCAGTCTCGACCTCACAGTCACCATCCCTCTCGAAAACGAGGTTGAATTAAGCCCAAATCTTATCCAAATGAATGTCACCATTCCCCTTCGCTCCAGAGAAAAGGACCCGACAGACCCACCACCACTCGCCTATGCTGTACGTCAACCGTCATGGATGTCGAGAGCTGAGGTGACCGAACTGGCAAAGGAGATGCCTGTGGATGATATACTGGCGGCCTTTGAGTATGTAAAAGAAAACGTCACGCAATATCTAAAAAAGGATAATTCGCATATGGAAGCCTTGGCAAATTCCAGCAGCTCGGACAATGGGCCCCTTCTCAGGGTCTGGTTCTACTTTCCTTCCCTCTCAACGCGGGAAAAGCGCAAAGATCTCGTCACATATGCGCCCAGGTACGGTTTGACAGGTTTCGTTTTGGCCGGCAAACCCGGGGTCCTCTGCCTTGAAGGAACTTCAAAGAACGTCGATGACTATATGAATGCTATCAAGAACGAAAGCTGGGGTGACATACCCAGTCACCAGAAGAAAGTTAGCGAAAGATTTCGGGAAGAATGTGATGAGGGAGGCAGGAAATTCGTGGACATGCGAGAGATTACTGATGACTTGGGCGAGAAACGAGGCACAAGAAAGAACCGAGGTGACATGGCGGCTCTAGAGGCATTTCTAAAGGACAAGGGCGTTGGTGAATCATTTTCGAAAGTGATCATGGGTGCGTGATGGAGAGAGACAGCTCTCCCAGCTTACTGGCAAGCTAATGAGATGGGGCAAGTTTCAAGTACAGCAGCATTTTAGGAATAATCTCAAATCGTGTTTACAAAATATAGCATTGACAGACTCAAAGTTGAGAACTATCTCGGATCAACATGCGGGCCTCCAGTGAGGAAACTGACAACCACCCGCCTGTAGTCCACATTCTCAAGCAACCTCAGCAAGCGTATGAAGCGAAAAACGAAAAGTTCACCCCCTTCCTCCTCTCCAGCATCAAAAGAGCGACATAATTCCGAGAGTGACAGGATGGCACAGTGTCGAAGAGTTTATTAGCACGAACACATGGAGCCGCGAATGGGAGGCAAATTGACCATCATCCCCAGTCTGACAGAACGGTCAACGAGGGACCCATCGACCCTCTTCTCTCCCGTGGTGCCACCATTGATTTAAGAGAAGGTGACGGAGCGGGCGGTGGCGCAGCCAGAGGTGTCGATGATAGACCACAGAGCGCAGCTGGACTGGGGGATCAGGCCAATGCTGCAGCCAGGCAGGATACCAGTCAGGGTAACGGCACGGCCGAAGTTCGCAGCCGAGTTCTGGACGGTGCCCTGGAAGGGGGTGACCTGGCCGCTCACAATAGCGAAACTATATATATCAGATTAGCCACTGGTATCAGATATCAACAGCCTTCAGTTGGGACTTACCCCTGGAGACCGCAGGTGCCGCCCTGGCGAGCCTCGAGGTCACGGGTGGTAACGCTGGGGTCGAGGTTGACCTCAACGGTCGCGACCTCAGCCAGGTAGTCGGCAGAGACCTCGCCCAGCTCGGCCACATAAGTAGCGACGGTAGGGTAGGTGCGAGCCTGCAGCTCGGCGGGAGCAGCGCTGACAATGCTGGCCGCGAGGGCGAAAAGAGCGGTGATGCTGATGGAGTGCATATTGACTGATTTGGTGTTCAAGCGAATGTCGCAAAAAACGTTAAAATGAGTATATAGATTGGTGTGAGTGAGTGAATGCTGAAGATCTTGTTGAGGCTGATGCTGAATACGAATTGGATATTTCAAGAGAGGCCAGCTGCCTTTTTATACTTGTTTCCACCTCCTTTTCACTCGCGATGATCTCGGCCTCTCGGTCATACGGGAGCAATCTCGAAAGCGCTTCAACCGCTCGTCCCCTCCTGGACTATCTCGTGGACATCCATCGTGCAGTCGCGACCTTGTCAATCTCCTTCGATGGTTAGACGAAGTTACTATGCCCCCTCGCATCTAGACTCCGTGGAGCCTTGAGCCTTGTACCGTATGTAGCTCTATCAGTATGCCAAGACATGGAAACTGAGACTAATGGTAGCTCGGCAGCATACAGTTGTTGCAGAGTGTGGTATTGTAGCTTGGTAGGGTTACGGCTATTGCTACTTGAAGGAACTATCAGACCTGGCCACTGGAGTTGAAGATGATGTTGATGAGCTCGGTGACAGGAGTTGTTCCCTAAGTCCCTTATAAATGTTGAGAAGAAACACATTAATTGGCACATAGTCTACTCTACATGGGTGTCTTCTATTTTAACTCCAAAGTAAGTCGATTGACATGGTGGTGTGTTCATGTTGAGAGGCTATGGCTTCACTGCTGTTGGCAAACCGTCAAGATTCACACTTCCAAGACCGGCTTTTTGCTTCGATATTTTTAAAACTATATCAACAACTAGATGGGCTTTATCTTAGTGTTCTTGGAGAGATCTAGTCGCAGTTGTGCACATGCTCATATTTTAATTTATTAAGTGGATACGATGGGCTTAGGAGACGCCCCTATCTGGTGTTAGAAGCAATAGTAACACATAGGACTACGAATATAAGAGTCCCAAGCATGCCTATTGTCCAGATATCAATTGGAACCTTCCTCCGTAGGAATAGTTTGCCAAGTAGAGCTGGCATGCTCGCTTATCGAAGAGTAGTATCATATAATGGACAGGAGCTAGAAGCCGGGTAACTGGCGCCTAGGGGATGGTTCACGTCGAAGCTCAGATACACCACGTGGAGGTTGCATATGCCATCAGGTTTGGCTTCATATATTTATTTTCCTAATTTCCCAATATGCCACGCAAAACTTTAGAAGCGCGTCTTGCTTTTGGTTTTGCTACTAGGCGGAACCCGAACCGGAAAAAAACAATGCCACAAACTTTTATTGTAGTAGGCCATGCTGCAAATCATTTCCGGACGAACTATCACGAAGCGCAAGATCCCCCTAACATTCGGAATTTCCCATAGATCACGGTCGGCAAACCCCACAAAAGGAGACGTTGATGCTGGGAAGTACATATAGTCGCAATTGCTTGCACACGAACGGCGCGCTTCAGTGTTGCGTTCTGCGGCAAGCCTAGCGAACCTAATCTCAAACCTTCCCAATCTGGTGGTAAGTCCGCAGAACTTCAGACGTTGGGGAACGTCGTATGTCCAGCTATCACCGAGAAGGCGTAGTACTTGTCGCGATAAGATAACCTTCTTCTGGAATGCCACCCTCCTCTTGTCACGTCCCATAGCACCGTTAGACGCCCTCGGCACATGATTTATACTTTATAGAGCCTCCCCTCGAGCTGAGAAACATAATTTGCCAACGCAAGTCTTGGCATAAATGTAGACACGCAGTGCCACTGTGCCATTGTCAAAGAAAATCCGTTGACACCGTACCTGGTCGATGCTTCCGTCACATTCCTTCAGACGAGCCCGCATCCCGCGGACGATGAGAAGCAATGTCATGGGCCAGATGCAACCCCTTATAGAGTTATGGGTGGCATCTCATGTTTGTGTTGTGTAAATCAGCACTTCATGTCTTTTGTGGTGCACTGGCATGGACAATACCACCTCAGCTCGGGACACTGTCACAAGGAAAGCGGATCTAGATGCAACTAGTCCTTGCTTTGGAGAAAGTCTCAAGTTTCTTGCTGCAGTCGACAGAACGTGAGATACTTACATCCCATGATGATCTACTAATTTGTCGATCCGGATTCAAAGTCAAAGACTAAGCATAAAGATAATGACCGGGCAATTGTCACATTGCAATTCCCTTTATGGCAGGAGAAGTTCCAGAGACGGCACAAATGATTCGATTCTCGACAAAGAACTGCCACTATCTAATTGAATTGAACCCAAAAGCATTTCTTGCTGTATACAAAATGCAAAAGGATGAAAGGTCAAACAAACATAGCAATACTGGTGTATTCAACTACCTCCGGGCCTGAGCTATGGAATAGAATTAATCCGAGCGTGATCGAAAAGTGCTTCCGTGATGTTTCACCGACTCCTTCACTTGCCGAAGAACTCACAAAACATACCGTTGTGGATATGAGGCCGGACACACGATATCGATTTCAAGATACCAACCATGAGATCCAGAATCGAGGCGGCTCTATTTGACGAGGTGGGTTGCGTCCGAACCCCTGAAATCGGCCAGGTGATCTAGGACATTCCAAAAGGGACCGACCATTTGGGGGTCTTAACAAGACGGAGTTATACATGAAAGTGTTCGTGAGGAGGTTCGGTCAAGACTTGTAGAGGGCCTCAGCAATCTGACCGCGATGTATCCCAGGATCGAAGAGTCCATCATAAAACCCAGACTAATAGTGTGGGAGGTGGTTAAGGCTTGCTACACAAGCTGTTTTTGCGTGGTATCATTATTTTCACCTGAAGCAAGCAGAAATAGGCTTTGTTGCTCAGGCAAGGGCAAAATGGCCAACTCCCTGCGTCTGCGCCGCCAACACACTAACCTTGATACACCGCTCAAAGCTTGCCTGCACGTAGACATTCTATTTTTTCTTTCCTCTTCCGTGTATACTTCCTCCGAGGCTTTATCCCATGGGCTGAATATCCGTGCGGCAATCTTCTCTTCGGGAATTCCCAACCTCCGCGGAATGACGTGCTCATAGCAGAGCCCGTGCCGTGCGACAGGCTTCCGAGTGTAGTCTAATGCAGTAAAGCCTGCCATGTTCCTCACGCGGCATGATCTGATGGGAGGTTGTTATCCTATCTCCTGCATCGATATTGAGATGACTCGAAGTGAATACAGTGCTTGTAAAGATGTAGTACACCTTACCAAAAGCCCGTAGCCGGGGTAGCAAAGATGCGGTGAGGAAACGGCAGAGAGATATTGACAGGAGAAAGAGCCTTTTGTAGGTCATATACTGGTATTTCACCTTCCTAATATGAAATTCAATTTTCAGTCCCCCCACCCCCGTTGTGAAGCAGACTGACAATATCCAGAATGGCTGTGAACCCCAGTTAACTGACTTGTCATGTATAAAAATTAGTCACCAATTCTTATCTAGCAACGACAGCAGCAATGCTAGTATACTCAATATTATGAATAGGATCTCAGGTCGGTGATGGCACCTACCTGTCCGTAGAATGAAGCACCATAAGTCGCTGTCTGTAGAGAATCTAGGTAGTCTTGAACTTCATGCAACCCAGTGACTCCCGAGGTCCCTCAAGCACGCCTATCGCCAACTTCGGACTCCCAGCAGTCGTCAGAGCTCGTCCTCACACCATCAAAGTAGACGGCTCCAGGGGATGCGATCATGGGCCCAGAGCCCTCATTTCCAAAGTCCAGTTCAGAATCCATTAGCCAGCTCTCATCCAACAAGTCCTGATGTTGTCGCTTTGCCCCAGCCCGGTGCTCGTCTCGGCCTGTGCGTGGTTGATTCGGGCCTCGCCGGTATCTACTCAGGCTCTTGTGCGAGTGCGGGCCCCTATTTCCTGCGATGATGGTTCGAAGAGACATGATAATGGTTGAACCCCAGATGCAACCCCGGAAGAACTTGGAAAAGGCGGGCATAGATGCCACTATTATGGCTGCGCTCATCTCTACTTGACTAGGGTCGGCGTGGTCAACTTTTTAGCTCGAAGCTTTTTGGAGAGTATGAAAAAGAAAAAGCATGCGTACGTGGCAATGAAAATGATAGCTCCGAAATACGTCCTGTCGCTACTCCGAACGGCAACAACTCTATACGTTAGATTGACGGCGCAAGCAACAATGCCGCTACGGTGGGAACGATTAGCAAACATTGTTGCCCCAAATGACAAACGAGCCCAGGAACATACAGCAATGCCGTGCCAAAGACAAGAAAGAGCCGGAGGCGTTTCGAAGCTGACATATTGAGGCCAGCGACAGCAGGAAGAGGAAGGAAAAACATGTACAAGTCTAATGCCAACACTACAGGCGCCTGTGCCTCTGCGTAGCGAAACTCGAAGACGTTAGGATCAAGAGCCGTCTCCTCGGCAAGAGAAAGCCAACTATGGCCTACATGAGGCGCAGCAGTATAACACCACACCACAAAGCTGATGGAGTATACGAGGAAGTTGAGCAGGAGGCCGAGGCGAATGGCCCACCGCATGGCCGTCGAGATGGTAAAGACCTGATAGAATAAAATCAAAGTAGCAGATTTAGCAAAAAAGAGACCAAAGGCGGACACAACCTCGTATGCAAAAACAAACTACCCTGAATTCAGCAGGTAAGTCTTCTCATAGCCAGGATAGACCATTTACTCCTTACCTGCATATACCGGGTAATGGGCCAGCAAAGCGGTATATCCCACATATGGCGTGAGTAATCCGCGACTATCCAGTATACAAATGCGCATCAGCTCGGAACCTTCAGGTGACAATGAGGGTAACTTGCTCACTCACAAGCGCACATCAGTACCCCACCAGCAATATCGATGAGAAGAGCCGCCAAGACGAAGCCTAAGGTAGGTAATAGCTCAAATATCAGCAAGCCGCGCTTTCCGTTCTATGGTCTTAGACCCTTAACTAGAGGAGTTTGGCTCTGAAATTTACCATCACCCCAGGACAACTTCCGAAAGTTTGTATGCAGTCTGCCGCCGGTAAAAGCAATGGACAATGTCGTAAGAGCCGCAGTGACCGTGACAATGCCAGCCTTAAGAGGCGCCGGGCTGTCAAAGTCTTGTGCTTGGCCCTGAGGAGGGGTCGCAATGGCAACCTGACAGAGATCTGTCTCGGTTCTCAACAAGCTTGTCAAATTCATGGTGGTATTCTTGTCGATGGCTTTTATTAGCGTGAAAAAAGAGGTATCAGAGACTGCCAAGGCTGAAGTCTCGCTCCGTACCAAGTGGAATCCCGTATTGCCTTGTGAAACTGTGAAGAATGTGCGTACTTACACACAAAGGCGAGGAGCATCGTTCCAGAGACCGTCACTTTTTTAAACCGTATTCACCTACATGAGCACAGCCCGGGCATCGCCGAAATACCTACATCGTGATGAGTACCTAGGTAACTAAGTAAGCTGGACACTCAGCTGAAGCTGACTTGCAGACCACATGCATGTAGAGTAGTACAAATAGTGAGAATGCACAAGGCAGACGCTGCTTACCGAGGCTGGCCTATCGGATTCTTGGAGGTAATTTTGGGTTTTTCGATGAGCCATTCACTCCTCATCGTTTCATCCAATCAGCCTTTTCCAACGCATAAAATGTGACTTATCCCAAGAACGCCTTGGTTACATTGCCTACTTGCCTAAGGCTACCCATGCCTGCAACATGAGCTATTGATGAGGTCTTGGACTTTGTGCGGTGACGTGCATCATTTGCACGTGGTTTGAGGCAGTTTCTGTGGAATGAGCATGTGTGCTACAGAGATGTTCCCGGCGAAAAGGTGTTATGGATCTAAAGAAGAACAATATTGCAACGTGTTCATAGCAGTGGAATAAAGCGTTGAGTGCAGAGTTGCTATAGATATAATGCCGTGAGGCGTCCCTCTTCTTGGAGTATTACAGTGTGGCATTCCTCACAGCCCCATCTACTCCTACCTTCAACAGTGGTGGTTTGTCTTTGGGGATCCTCCCATTGCGATACTTCCACAACCGACTCAGCTCCTTGACCTGAACCTTTTGCTCACATAATCCCATCTTCTGTCTTACCAAGCTAGCTGAGTCTCCAGTAATCATGTGCATCTTCCCGTCTTCATCTCCATCGTCAGCCTCGAGAGTGTCGAGCCAGCTCCCCAGCACATCTTCCCGTTTACAAGCTTTGTTTCCATTCAAGCTTCTCTTTTTGCTGCTGCACACCGTCACGTAGCTCTCCATGAATGCATTGCCATTTTCCTTGGTGCCCACAAACCGTCCCGTCACAGGGTCGCGCTCGAGGGGAAACATCCCATCGAGGTAGTGCTGCACGAGCTGATGGCCACCGCGGCCGTTGGGGCACTCATACGCGAAGAGTCTGCCCAGAAAGCGCGGTATCATGTTTGATGCCAATGGTGTCGTGGCGAAATGAATGACGCCCCAAAGAGCTACAAAATCTGTTGTGTGTGCATAGTGTTCAATCGTACGGATAGCCCGAGCAGGACGGGTTGTTGGGGCCTTGCTGATGGGCGTTTCCACGACCGGCATGTGGTTTTGATCGGCGTTGGTATTCAACAGGGGCGGCGACGTTGGCGTCGGCGGGCGGCGGTGATCCAGTCCATTTGGGGCATGATAGTGTCCGTCGTTGGCATGGTCTCCTTTGTAATGCTCCTTTTCAAACTTCTCTTCGCTCAACCCAACAGCACCCACAGCATCCTGCGCGCCCATCAAGGGCCTTCGTTCTGCTTTCGCTTGGTTCCCCACCGTGTGGAATGGGTTGTTGAAGTGATTTGCTGCATTACCAAACGTGTAGACCTCCAGCTTAGACAGCAGATTCTGCGGCAGCTCCTGCAAGAGCCAGTCCAACACCAGACCGCCTTCGATGCCACCCTGCGAATGCACGATGAAGACAACCTTACTATACCGCGGATCGTACAACTTCTCCTTCATGATACGATAACATACGCGTATGTCCTCGGTTGCGTACGATAGGCTGCGCTGAACCAGGCACTCAATCACGTCAAAGACGATGCCTGACGTGCGGTTATGAATGCCCACTATGGGACGACCAAAAGTCAAAGCAAGACGGTTGAGATTGGACTTCATCCAGTGCGAACCGACGGCGACACCGTTCAAAAAGACCCATTGCTCGTGGGCGAAGCGTGGCTGATCGGGCTTGGCGTATTGGGGATCGGAGTGAAAGATGAATTCAGACTCGTTGTCTGAGCCGTTGAGGAGATTACAGAGCAGGCCGTTGACGACCAACAAGGCGGCGGTGAGGAGAATAGTCATCCATAGCGGGATAAAGAGAGCTAAGGGAAGCAAGACAAGAATGAAGCCTAGCTGGAGGATAACCAGAATGGTGTGCACAAAAATGCAGAAGATGTTTCCGCTGGTTGGTGAGAGTTCGGATAAGGCGCCAGAGTCGGCGGGCCTGAAAGGGAGGATGATGTGAGGGAGAGCCCATATGTAGTAGAAGAAATAATAAATGTCCTTTTGGAGTATTTTCCATGGACTGTCGGTGTAGCTGTAGTTGATGACCGACTCGTCGCCTATTTGACTGCCGAAGAAGTTGACTGTATCAGGAGTTGATAACAAGGGCGACTTCGATGTAGGAGCAGGGCCTGAGGCCGATACATCTTGTTGCTTGCTCATGACTGGTGTCACTGACATTTTGACCACTGTTCAAGAGACAAAGAATAAGGGGAACACAAGGGGCATCAACACCCAAAAGAAAGTGAACATAAAAAAACAACAAGAGTCTCTAATAAGGGATTTGGACGTAAAGAGGCGGACTGTGTTTCCAAAGTGCCGAGCCGTTTCTAGTCATCTGCTGCTGGCTGATGTGCAGAGCTCACGGGGCCAACGAAGGGAGCATCGACACAAAGACTTTGGTAGTGCACACCACACACGTAAGGAGGCTCAGACAGTTTGTACTTCTTGGCTGCTGACCATGATGATGTTGACGCTGACGCTGATGCTGCTGAAAACTGGCAGTGCGTGCAATGTCCGTTCACATGCATGCACATCAAAATTGGTTGATGATCTGGCGGCGAGTCAAGCGGGTCTCTATGATGTCGTACCCCCATATTTATAGCATGCATGCTGCGTCGTACCCAATGTAAACAACATGCATGCGGCAGGGCTGCTTCTCCTGAGTGTGCCCCCCCCCCTTCTTCACGAGAGACACAGGAGGTCCGTTACTGCTCGTGATTGCCCCAATGAAGTTTCGAATCCGCCCTGTAAGCCACTGCAATTTAGCGCTGGTGATGGCTCGGCATCAGCCGGCGCCGTTGCACACGTTTACTACGAACCGGTTCAAACAACTCTCAATGGTTTGTGGAGCGACAACCGAACAGCAGGGTCAGCGGAACAGAGCTGAATGACACTAGAAGACCTGGAGAATTCAGCTGTCTTGTCGTGGTGTCTCGTTTAGGCGCGTGGTTGGATGAATGCAGCGATCGGTCCTCAAATGGACAATGGAATGTTGCATTTACTCCGGAATGCTGCCTCATCAATAAGAATGGCTGCACTATGGGTCGTACTCTGTTAGCTGGACGTCCCAAATTCAAAGTAAACCGACTCACAGAAAAGCAACGCTTCTGCGAACGTCCTTCACAGCCTTGTAAAGATAACGACTTACTGATTCACCATGCCTCATGCGACGTATTTCGTATGACTGCCAGTAATAAGCACCTTTTTCCCGCCCTTTCCATCCCCGCCTTTCTTCCTAATTTCAACGCTTGTAAACGCCATGTTCCTGCCGAGCTTGTTCAACCAGCACTCAATCTCGACCGTGTCGCCCACTCTAGCACTGCTCACGTAGCTGACGTGGATATCCGTCGACACGCCCGTCTTGTCACCACCGGACTTGGCCACAATCGCCATGCCGGCGATGAAGTCGATGATGGCTGCGGACGTCGTGCCGTGGATGCCGCCCAGTGAGTTCACATGTGAAGGCTCAAGGAGCAGCTCACCTGTGACGCGGCCCTCGGCGGTGGCAGAGGTGATCTTGACGGTGGGGATGAGCAGGTTGTAGGGCTGGCTGGTGGTGATCTTCTTGGTGCACACACGTGAGACATGCGCGAGGACGGATGCGTCGTCTCCTGTAGGAGGAGCACTGGCTGTTGGCTCGGCCATTATCGTGACTTGTGGGTGAAAAGCAGAATTAATTGGTGGTAGTGAAGATATGGATTGAGTGACTCTAGAGCAAGTAGTAGCATTCAGGGAAGATGGTCAAACTACACGCAGTCACCTTGACATCTCAACAAATCTATTGCTCAACGTCCGATCGGGATCCGACAAATGACTGATCCACTTCTGCACCTATTTCTTGCTGATTGTGGCTTGCAAATTGAAGCTTTTCCCGGGGAAGAAAGCCTAAGACTAGGATCCAGAACAAATGGCACATGCCAACATGCAGGGAAGTGGAGCCTACAGCACATGCATTGTACCCCTCCACCCACAAGCTCGAGAGTCTACCCCGCGATGCTCGTCACGGGCTTACGGGCTACTATAGACATCCTCCTCTTTGCGTTCCATCCTAAACGCCAAAATTTAACCCTTCTGCTACTCTCTTCGCTTTCTTATTTTTTTTGAAAATCAAAATTTTTACCTCATCTGCACCACTAACTCAAATAGTCACAGACAAACCCTCTTTCCTAGTTCAACACCCCAACCCCATCTTCACAAAGAACAACCATGGCCACTCCCGAGCACTGTCTATATTGCTTCGACTCCCTCGCCAGCAAGCTCGACAAAAGCCTCACGCCCTTGTCCCTCATCGAAGTACAAAACTCCTACGCCGCATACCTCACCCATCTCAAAGACTCCTCAGCAGCCTCCTCTTCTTCCTCCTCCAAGAAAATTCCCGCCCTCACTCGCCTCGCCCGCCTCGCCGACGCAAGCAGCTCCTCCTCCTCCCTAGCCTCAGGCGCCTCCTCCTCCTCTTCCACCACCACCACCACCTCCCTCTCCACCAACACCGCCGCCACCAGCACCACCAGCACCACCCGCGAGCACGTCACAGACCCGGACGCGCGCTACCCCCTTTTCGTCACCTGGGACATCAAAGCCCGCGGCGGCGAGTGGCATCTCCGCGGCTGCATCGGCACCTTCTCCGCCGAATCACCGCTGTCCGAGTGTCTGGCCGAGTACGCCGTCATCTCGGCGCTGCACGACACGCGCTTCAACCCCGTCTCGCAGGCCGAGCTGCCCGAGCTCAAGTGTGCCGTGACGCTGCTCACAAACTTTGAGGACTGCGAGGCGTGGGACGACTGGGTGGTGGGCGAGCACGGTATCAAGATTCGGTTCAAGGCCAAGGGGCGGTCGTACTCGGGCACATATCTACCCAGTGTTGCGGCTGAGCAGGAGTGGACCAAGGAGGAGACCATGCTTAGCTTGATGCGCAAGGCTGGCTGGCGTGGGTCGCAGGATTCATGGCGGGAGGTTGCAAGTGATGCCAGCATGCAGGTGGAAAGGTATCGTGGTGACAAGGAGGAGGTCGAGTTTGCCGAGTACCAGCAATGGAGGGAGTGGGTGAACGAGAACTGGAACAAGGCATAAAGAAAAAGGGGCGAGTCGTTTGCGGGACGACTATGAATGACGATGTCTATTGCTGGGCTGGAGTCTCGATTTGGCGCATTATGGTTGGGCAAGGTCAAGTCCGTGGTAGGTGGGCTTCGTAGAGCCGAGCATCGACGCGCCTGCCCATGCGTAGAACCCGGCTTCTGGCTTTTCCTCACGCTTTGTTGATTGTATTTGATTTTCAAATAAGTTTATTAAAATGAGTAGACTTGGCACTATTTCCCACACAGGAAGGCCTGCGTAAATTCAGCAGGCATGATTGCATCTTACTTCTCTCGTAATGGCCAGTATGCTAGATGGATGAACATTGTCTGTTGTGGCACTCAGTCGATATGCAGGCCCCATACGTCAGAACCCGAGTTTTGGAAATTGTCGAAATTCTTCAAAAGGATCGATGATGGCAATGTGTACTTACGGGCCACCTCCTCGTATCAGCGCTTGGGTAAAGAACCGTTATCACTCAACGAACGTGCCTAGGAGATACTACAACGTGTATGGATCACAGTCAACAAGACTGTGAAATCGTCGAGGTGTTTGGAGACTTGTCGGCCGACCAGTGTGCCGATGTGCCCATGTTCGTACACTCGGATGAACACACTTATTCAACACAGCAAAGAACACTTCATTGTATCCGGTATCATGAAAAAAAAAACCCAATCCCAGGCCACACTCCCACCCACATACCCAAAAAAAATAACAAAAGCAAGACTGAACCCAGAGCTGCCTGCCGAACGCCTGGCTACCTGAGCTATCCTCCTCTCCTTTGCCACCAGAAACACTTGCGCAGGTTCCAACGCGCAAGAGTAGGTCCAAAGGAGTCCATGCTGGCGTGTATAGTCGCATAAAGTGATAGAACGACAAAAAGAACACAGATGTCGGCCGTTGACCCCGCGTGGGCAGGGAAGAAAGCAGCAAACAAGAAAACAGGAGCAGGAACAAAGCCGGCCGTGTCAAAGACATTCCAGAACCACGCTTAAAAGGCAAGACACGCACATCATCCTCGGCGCGCCCCGTGCCGCGCCTCGCCCTGGACACAAATATCCCCCCTTTCACCAACATCTTAGCTTGCTCCAAAAGCCACCACCTCCTCTCCCAGATTTATCGCCCGCCCTACTATCAGGCTTCTCGCCGTCCGTGTCGGGTAATGGACTGAGCGGTGCCGTTGCGCCACGCGTCGCTGCCGTACGCCCACCCATCAGCTGCCCAGGCAGCAAGTCTGCGCCAGGTTGCCCAGCCATCTCAGCCTGCCGCCTGGCCTCGACTACTCTCCTCACAATTAAGGCGAATGTCTCCTCAATATTCACTTCCACCCGCGCACTCGTCTCCATGAATCCACAGCTTCTCTTCCTCGCCCAGTCCAACCCTGTCGCGGCACTGACCTGCCTGCTCTCACTCAAATCGCACTTGTTGCCGGCCACAAACTTGATCGGCGGCACCGTCTTGGTTGCGTTGCTGCCGTATTCACTCGCCGCATTGTAGCGATAGCCAGCTTTCCTTGCGCGGCCTGCATTGTCCAGTCGCGACTCCACCTCCATATCAATCAAATCATTAAAGTAACCCAGCGCATCCAGCGACGCAGCGCTTGTAATATCGTACACCATTAAGAAAGCGTCCGCGCCGAGATTGCTGCTCGCCCACATGCCGCGGTACTCCTCCTGTCCCGCGGTATCGGTCAATGAAAGATGATATGTAGCGCCGTCGATGCGCCGGGTGACCGAGTAGCTGTCCTCGATGGTCGGGTCGTATTCGCTTGTCCAGGCAGAGCGCACCAGCCGCAGTGTGATGGAAGACTTGCCACAGCCGCCATCGCCGCAGATTGTAATAGAAATTGGAATGGGCGGTGCGTTGGGGTTCGTGCCTTGTGAGGCGCCCGCGCCCGCGGTGTTGTTGGATGTCCCAGCAGACGAGGGCATCCTCCTGTTGCTGGTGCGCGGGCGGAGCAGGGCGTCGCCGGTAGTCGTGGAGTTGAAGGTCGAGGGGCGATTATGGGACGAAGGTGTTGTGGGCAGTATAATAGAATCTAAAAAGCAGGACCGACTCAGCGTGTGTGTGTGGGTGGAGGAACACCCGAAATACAGGGTGATGAAGGGGCCCGCAATGTGGGAAATTCGTTACTTACGCTTTCGCGTCACCGAGAAGAGTTCGTTGGTAGTTGCGGAAGCCAGGATGACTGATTTGAAGGTTTGTCAAGGAGTGATGTGTGATGATAGCAATGACACAAGTTTCCGCAGGCGATCTAAAATCCCCAAGGCCGTGAAACGATGGTTGTTGTCAATGCGGTGCACACCTTATTAGTATAGTAGGAGAGCGCGTTATTACGTCGATTACCCAGATCTGTAACGGGCGAATGGCGATGAACGTGCGCGTTTCACGAGTGGCCCGGAGAACAAAGAGGTTAAGGAGGAAAGCGCAATGCGTCCAACCCAAGGAGGAAGGCGACGACAATTGGAAGGAGCCAAGTGATAGGAGAGAAGAAGGAGAAATAAAAAAGAGAAAGCTATCCGAGCCAAAAGTAAGAATGTATGAGCGGAGTGTTGAGCGAATATGGCTGGTCGCGTTGAGAGTGGACTCAATTGGCAGGCGATCGTGGAGATGGGCTAATACAGTAAGTAGCTGGTGTGGGGTTGGACGCGCTGTCAGAGTCAAAGTAAAGTGGTACTTTGTGTGTGATGTGGCAGTAGATTTGTTTCTTTTGACGTAATAATGAGAGAGAGAGAGAGAAAGGTCGGATGAGATGTGGTTGGGTGAAAATCAAGGATGACGAGATTAATCTTCAACGAAATGTTAGATACCCAGGTTTACCCCTTCCAGAATAGAGAGAAGAGAACAACGAAAAAAAAAAGAGACGATGTTGAAGAGTCGAAATACCATAGCGTACAAGGGGGGTGGGAAGGGCAGCCCGAGGAAACAATCAAAACATCCAATGGCAAAATATGGATATCATTTCCAACAACACCCATGTCGTGCAGCATGTAGAAACTGCAGCACTGCAAGGACATCCACCATGTCACACCCTCATTCATCGATGATCATCATGCACTGACCGGTACGATCCACTTCTCTGCCACTCTTTTTGCGTCCTTTTTTTTTTCTTCCCACCGAAATAAACCCACAGGGGGGACAACGCCACAGCCCTGCCCGAATTGCGGACATGTCTTAAAGTATGTGCGCCACGCTACCATAGTACATTTGGGGCTCCGGGGAAACGTGCCAGAGAAAGCATGGACAGGGGATGTCTCAAACTCAATTCTTTGCGAGGTCTTCAGCGCAAGCTTTTGTACTAGTAGATCAGATGTGCCGTTTATAGCCTCCAGGCAGAGCCAATGTTACTACGGTACCACCCAGTTTACCTAGGTACCTACTTGGTATGTAGGAGGTAGATACGTACCTCCTATCGCACGGCTGTATTCTAACAGGAGGGCCTATGGCAGTAGGGACACGTTGTCAATGTCTTGCTTTTCATTGTTCTTCTTTCCTTTGTCTCGATAGAGCAGGTATCTCCGATACTCCGATACTGACTCTTGGACCCTTTCAATTTGAGAACGGCTGCTGCTCGCTTGTGGAAACGGGGCTGGGGGGGAAATTGGTCACTCAGACATTACCGAATTGGGAATCCCCATCCATGTTAATCTTGACAATTTTATGATATTTGATACCAAAAAAGTCCTACGCTCCTAAACATCGCATTCTCTTCCACTCTGGATTCATGAAGGAAAAGGGAACAAAGAGATGGTATAAGGCATCTACCGGCGATATGCACCCTCGGCTAAGGGCTTTTCCCAATGCTCGCCGATTCAAGGTCGATCAACCTAGATGTGCTAAGCCGAAATAGGAGCCCATACCTCGGGCGAGCGCGAAACGGCTGCCCGGCAGATATCGTGAAGCTTTGTTATATATATACCACACCTCACAAGCAGAATTGAAATCCCCATTGCCTCAGCTTCGTAAATTCAAACACACATCTGCTATGTAACGTAGAATACATCACATTTCCGGCATTAACGCTACTCCGAAAGTTTACACCACTTACAACTTGACATCCGACATATTCCCCCCCTCCCAACGTCTCACTCGGCCCCGCTTCCGCCCCGGGTCCATCCTCCTCCTCCCAAACCTTCGTCATCGTGGAATTTCCACCGCAGCCTTTTCTTTTCCCTCCAAAACGGAGCGCAACAACAATGATTACCGGCCTCCACCACATCAACCTGGTCGTCCCACCAGGCCAACTCCCCGCCGCCAACGCCTTTTACGCCGACACGCTCGGGCTGACACCGCGCCCCGTGCCGGTCCTCCAGCGCGACACGCTCGCCTGGTTCGACATCGGCTCGTCGGGCCAGCAAGTCCACATTGCCTTTGGCAAGCCTGCCGACTTTGAGCTCACGTCATCCCGCCATCCGTGCTTCCAAGTCGAGTCGCCCGAAAAGCTAGTGGAGCTGAGGAATCGGATCTGGGCGCACTTTGAAAAGGGCGGAGAGGGGGCTCCCACGGCGGCGGACAAGCCAGGGGAGGAGGCCAGCGGTGCCAAGGGCGTGGAGTATCCGCAGCGGTTCTTTGCGAGGGACTTTGCGGGGAATCGGCTCGAGTTCTCCTATGTACCGTAATAGAGGAAGAGGACTTAAGAGAAATTCTTTTACTGTCTCGCCGATCTGATGTCGTCCACAAATGAGTCCAAAGCCCCCTTCTCAGATGCCCCCTTCATGCGACACTTCGTCGTGCAAGAATTTGGACTGGGTCTTGAACATCCTGCACCGACAAGAGTGATTTCTCTTGACACGCTTCACAACGGTCTCGACTTCTGATGGGGACCCCAGGCGGGAGGCTTCTGGGGAGCGCGGATCTTCAGCCGGGGGTAGGAAGAGGCGAGAAACCTACCAATATCATGCAAAAGTCAATTTGGTCTGCATACAATCATTTGCAGCATTAGTTCTATTTTTCCAGCGTTGTATTTTTGGAAAATCTTCAAACTGGTCTCGATGTAGCCTTGTCCATGCTTTGACTGCCCTTAGCTTGCCTGCAAATCGTTGCCCTCCCCCATAAGGGCCGGTAAAAGTGATGTGATATGCTCACACGTGGTTCCATGAAAGCAATATGGCCATCAACGAGCCTGAAATGAACCCAAAAATCAGATAAAACGTCGAAACTCTACTGAAATGGTATTACACTGTCCGACTCTTGTTTTTGGGTTTTACAGCGGATGATGGTGAGGCCTGGTGCAAATACTACCAGCATCATGCTAATCTGCTGCAAAATCCCCTGTGCGCGAATGACTTACCACCATGCATCGGCGTATATGAACGGGACCTTCGCACATCTGTAGATATTCGCTTAAACTTAGGAGGCACTATTTTGTACATTTCCCGCGGTTTCTTAATTCTTGGTCGAAATACGAAAATCTCGCTCGTAATTTGTGTCCTTTTTTTTTTTGCCAAGATGATCCATCTTCTCGTCGATTATAAAGCGGGTGGTCCAATGGTCGCTCCGATAAAGGAGCCCATTTTTATCGAGTAATGTAAACTTCACCAAATACAGACTTTCATGAGGTATTCCTCCATATACAGACTTGGATGCATGCCTGCCGTGTCCTTTGTGTGCTTGATATACCTATAAACTGACAGCATGGATTCTGTAATAGCAAACGGTTCAGGACCCCCTCTTAATCGGGCAGATGATGCCTCTGAGGTAAGACCCTTCCTGAATCTTTGCGTTGAATTAGTACTCTCACTAACACCGCACATCAGCTCATCGACGCCGTCAAAAATCTTATAATCCCCTTCATCCACACCGCAGACACAGCCTCCTACCTCCGGGCCAGTGGCTCGCCGGCTTCACAGCCGACATCAAATGCTCTCATAGCCGCCCCCTCCCTCCCGCCAACCAGCCTTACCAACGTCTTCTCCCCCCTCCTCCCCGAGTCCACCGGCCACGGTAAAGATGGCCTCCTGCAAACCATCTCCCAGCTTCTGACCCACAGCGTCAACACCTGGGACCAAGGCTTCCTTGACAAACTGTACTCCGCCCCATCCCCCGTGGGCCTCGCCTCCGAGCTCCTCCTCGCAGCCCTCAACACCAATGTCCACGTCTACTCCGTCTCACCCGCTCTCACCGTCCTCGAGAAACTCACCGCACAACGCCTCGCAAATCTATTTGGCTTCCGCGGCCCCTTCGCTGGCGGTGTGACCTGCGCCGGTGGCAGCGCCAGCAATCTCACAAGCCTCATCACGGCACGCAGCCACCTCTACCCGGCCACCAAGACAGCAGGCAACAGCACCGCGCGCTTTGTCGTCTTCACCTCCGCTCACGGCCACTACAGCGTCGACAAGGCCGCCATCATCGCCGGCCTCGGCAAGGATGCCGTCTGGCTCGTCCCCGTCGACGCCACGGGCCGCATGATCCCCGCCGAGCTGGCCGCGCTCGTGACCCGCGCGCGCGCGGAAGGGTTCACGCCGCTGTACGTCAATGCTACCGCCGGCACCACCGTGCTGGGCTCGTACGATCCGTTTCCCGAGATCAGCGCTGTGTGCAAGCGGGAGGGGCTCTGGATGCACGTCGACGCGTCCTGGGGCGGGCCCGTGGTCTTCTCCGAGACGCTGCGGGAGAGGTTGCGAGGTGTGGAGCTGGCGGATAGCTTGACGGTGAATCCGCACAAGATGATGAACGTGCCGGTGACGTGCTCGTTCTTACTAGGGCCAGACATGCGGGTGTTCCATGGGGCGAATCGAACGGATGCGCCGTATTTGTTCCACGGTGATGAGGGTGGTGAGGGAAGTGAGGAGGTGTGGGACTTGGCGGACTTGACCCTGCAGTGTGGACGGCGGGGCGACGCGATTAAGCTCGCGCTGGCTTGGGTCTACTATGGTCCGGCAGGTTTTGAGAAGCAGATCAACGGAGCCTTTGAGCTGGCCTCGCTGCTCGCAGCGGAGATTCAAAAGCGTGGGGAGTATGTGCTGGTGGGTGAGGAGAAACCGCCGCCATGTTTGCAGGTGTGCTTCTACCACAAGTACAACGATGATGGCGAAAAGAACACGCAGCGTACGGCAGGGATGGTGAAACAGCTGAGAGGAAGAGGGTTCATGATTGATTATGCGAGCTTTCCAAAAGCTTTCGCTGGAGGAAAGCAGGATGGTGGAATGTGGAAGGGAAGTTTCTTCCGGGTCGTGGTAAACGTACAGACGCGGCGGGAGACGGTCTTGGGGCTAGTGAAGGCGCTGGATGAAGTGGCTGAGGAGGTAGATGTCTGATAGAATGACGAGGACCCCAAAAAGGAGAAGTAGGTACGTTGAGGCTCGACTGCAGGGGTTACTCTCGTATGCTCAACAACACCTGATAAGCGCTCATAGATGGACGAGATGGGGCGTGCTGGGGTAGCTTAGATTATTCTTCTCGCGAAGATGGAACAAGCCTTTCTGGCAGAGGTCACAAATACAATATACCTGCGATATCACCCCTCAAGCACACAAGATCCTAGTAGCACACGTGAAACTCAATTTGTAGCCTATCTACAGATGATACCCGAGTCCGAAGTCCGGAACGCCAACGCCATATTCATTACCCATGAATATATTGTACAATTTGAGCACCAGCAAATTACAGAGCCTTCACGCTCTCAAAAAACGGGTTGCTCGTTAGCTTGGAATCTGCTTTGACAAGCTCCCGCAGCTTTGTGACCATCTCCTCCTTGGACATGCCCCCATCTTTGACCTGCTCCCTCCACCTTACCAGCACATCCTTCAACAACGCGCTGCCCTCCTCCACGTCCTCCTTACTGTAGCCTCCATTGGCCGCAGCGCCTTCCTCGTGCTTTGTAGTAAAGTCCTCCAGCTCGTCTGCCTTTCTCTTCGCCATGCGCACCACCTTATCAGGGAATCTGACCAGTTCCGCGACGTGTATGCCAAAGCTCTGGTCACAAATGCCCGGCTCGACTTTGTACAGGAGTGTGACCTCCCGCTTGGCATCCTTATCCTTGCCTGTTCCGCTGATGTGTGCCGTAACATGCAGATTTCGCACTTGAGGATACGTGTCTGCCAGTGCCGTCAACTCGTGAAAATGGGTTGCAAACATGGCAAAACACCCAATTTCCTTGACAATATGTTCCGATATAGCCCACGCCAGCCCGAATCCGTCATACGTCGACGTGCCTCGGCCCAGTTCATCGATGATGATGAGAGATTCTGCCGTGGCTGACTTTAAGATGTTGGCCGTCTCGAGCATTTCGGCCATGAAGGTCGATACGCCTTTGAGCTGGGAGTCGGAAGCACCCACTCGTGCCAGAATGGAGTCAAATATGGTTAGCTCAGCCTCGGTGCAGGGAACAAAGCAGCCCACTTGAGCCATAAGAGCGATGACGCCGATTTGGCGGATGTAGGTCGACTTGCCACCCATGTTGGGACCAGTAATGATGAGAAACGAAGAGGTGTCACGAGTGAGTTCGACGTCGTTGGTGATGAATTGCACGTCGTCTTGCATTTCCATGCAGGGATGGCGTGCTTCTTTAAGCACGGTCTGGCCCTGACCTCGTGGATGGATTGTTGGTCGCACATAGGACACAGGTGCGTGTGCTGAGCAGTGTGCAAAGGAAACGATGACATCCAAGTGAGCCAGGACGCCGGCCAGCTTCTCTAGCACTGGACAATATGATGCCGCAACGCTGACCACCTCATTGACGAGACCGGTTTGTGTGCGGTTGTAGTTGGAGTTGAGTTGATCAAACTCTCGCCGGTATTCGAGAAGTTGATTGGTCGTGAAGTACACACCGTTCTTCTGAGTTGAACACTCCTTGTATTCCCTCTTGTTCCGGATACAGCCAGCCTCTGCTCTCGTCAAACGCATACACCAGCCATGCACTTTATGATTCTCGAGAAATATTTTTTTCTCCTTTTCCTGGCCTAGATCGCTGGCTGCGTTGGTGTATTCCCTATTCATGTTGACCCGAAGGCCATCAAGCTTTTTCCTGATGATCCGCAAGCTGTCGTCGAACTCGGGCTTGATAATGAATTCGTGGTTGTCCATGGCTTCGAGATCGACTGTTGTCTCCACCATGTCCTGAAGCTTGACGAGACTGTCGGAAAGCTCTCGTAGTTTTGTGGTATACGCGGCGTCGATCGGGTCACGGTAAGCTTCGTCCATGACTCCTTCAAAGGTACCAATGAATCCCGGTAGCCTGATAACAGCCTGGTATGCTCTGACAACATCCTCCAGGTTCGCCTTGTTTCGCTGAAACTTTTTGGCCAGTCGATACAAATCGGGAATGGACTTCAAATGCTCCTCCTGCATGGTTTGTCGAAGCTCGGTATCATTGACGAATGCCTCGACCAGCTGCTGACGCTTCTCGATCTCGTCCTTGTCCATGAGAGGCTGCTTGAGCCATTGTGAAAGGAGGCGACTGCCCACAGGGGTCTTGCAGTGATTCAATAGTCCGTACAAGCTCATGGTCTTGGCACCATCTCGTGCTCCGGGCATGAGATTTAAGGCTTTCAGCGCAGCAGCATCCAGTTTCATGAACTGTGAAAGGTCGTGTTGGTACAGTTGATATTGTCCAAAGTTCGAAGGGTCTTGGAGAACATTTAGGTACTTGATTAGGGCAGCCGCGGAGCCCATTGCCAATTTCAAGTCCGTTTGGGGTAACATCGAGGCAGAGCGCTCGTCCTTCAATAGCCTCGCCAAATCCTGCTCGATGTCCTTGGTGCCAAACTCCGCCATTGGCCGTTCTGACATGGCAACACCACAATTGGTGATGATTTGTTTCAACTTGGCCAGCTCGGGATCTTTGTCCTTCTCCGCCTTGTCAAATTGTATCAGACACTCTTTGACACCGAGCTGAATGATGAGTGCCTCGAAGTTCGAGTACAAGTCGTTGTCCAGAAACTCGCTAACTCCCAATTCGCGTACACTAGCGTCAGCAAAACAGACGCCCACACTCCTCGCCTCCGACGCTTTGGCAGAAAATTTGACCGCCATGATCATGGGTGCACCGTCAAATTGACCTCCCAGCTCTTCTTCCACGTCTTGTAGGTTGCCTGGCGAGGCTTGCTTGACAATCTTCCAATTCATGCGGCCTCCGACGGAGGCGTATATCTCGACACGCTTGCCCAATTTGAACAAGGCCTCTCGAAGAAACTGACGAAAGACGGTTATTGTCATCGTCACAGAAGGGAGGCCGGTGTGGTCATTCTTGCCAAGCTGGCGGACCACAGAGGTAGTTTTGTAGACGGTTCGCGCAATGAAGTTGGCATCTTCTCCGTGGGCTGTGTACCAGTCGCCTCGATCGAAAATCCGAATAGTCTCGTCATCGAGCGTGGGCAGACCCTTAAAGTATCGGATGAAGCCGTGCTCATCGTCGACCTAAGAAATGCGGAAAGTTAGAATGGACACTTTGGAACGCGATCTTGAACGCGTACCTTCAATTCCGGTCTGGAAGACATGATGGGTGGTCGAAAATGACGAGAAACAAATGAAATAACAATCAATTGACACTCATCTCACTACGATGCAAATGCAGGCGCGGTATTCCTGTTGGGATCGAGGCGAGCAAATGGAGTGTCTTTGATCCGGATTTGTTTGGATGGGGAGGTTGAGTCGTAGACGCGTAGGAGGACGCGACTTTAAAGAGTTAGCGGTCCCTAGTAAGAAAATGGGTGTGGACGTTCTCGGTGCCGAAGCGGCAATGGCCCGGGCTGCGAACTTTCAACAGCTCTTCCTACTAAAAAGTTTCCGCGGATCCCCGCCATAGCCAGCTCAGTCTACTAGCACCACACAAAACACAGTACACGAGAGCCTATTCGCATACTGTAGACTTTTCATCGACCAGAAAACAGCATGGAAATCGCTGAGGGCATCTCAGATGCTGCGCCCATAAGTGCCGAGGTCGCAGCACAGGATGCTTCAATAGAAGCTACCAACGAAGATGCAAGTTCAAGAAAGCGGGCACGAGAGGCCGATGACGAAGAAGCACCCAGCAAGAATGAGACCCTTCCCGATCATCTCCAAGATGTCAATCCAAACAAGCGCTCACGAAATGACGGGGACTCGGTTGATGAGAACAGCGAGTCAAGCCCTGCGGGCGTAATCAGCGCCGCCGCGGACAATCCAGAAGAGGACGCTACCAAACTCTCAAAGAACCAACTCCGCAAACAAAGGCGCCAGCAAAGGATGGAGGAACGCAAGGAAAACCGCAAACAACAGCGCAAAGATAAACGCCACGAAAAGTCCGCACGGAAGCGTGAGGAGCGCGAGGTCAAAGCTGAGGAGCTCGCCCAGGCACTGGGTATCGACAAAGAAGATGCTCTGAGAAGGGTAGGGCAGCAGGAACATCAAAAGAACAAGAAAACGACCCATGGACACAGACCTGTCCCTGTGGCTATCATTATCGACTGCGATTTTGAGAAGTATATGCGGGAAAATGAGCTGGTCTCGCTGGCTGGCCAGATCACGCGGAGTTACTCCATGAACAGAATGGGCACATACATGGCACATCTAGTTGTCAGCTCATGGGGTGGAAAGCTCAAGGAGAGATTTGAAACAGTACTCAAATCGCATCATCATCAATGGAAAGGCGTGACTTTTGTTGAGGGAGACTTTGTAGAGGGTGGAAAGAAGGCTTGGGATATCATGAACAGCTCGAAAGGTGAAAAATCATGCCCAGCTTTGGGAGGAGAGCCCGAGAATAACCAGACCGAGGAGTCTTTGAAGGAAGACGGAAACCCTGCGTCGTCAGTCGCAGGTGAAAACCCAGAGCCGAGCGAACAGCCACCAGCACCGGGTTTCTCAAGCGACTCCATTGTTTACCTGTCCGCTGACTCACCCCACACGCTCGAAAAGCTCGAGCCCAACACCAGCTACGTGATAGGTGGTCTGGTTGATCGCAACAGAGAAAAGAATCTTTGCCAGCGACGCGCTGAGGAGAAGGGCATTCGCACAGCCAAGCTGCCGATTGGCGAGTATCTGCAAATGTCAAGTCGAAAAGTACTTGCCACGAACCATGTCGTTGAGATCATGTCCAAGTGGCTTGAAACAGGAGACTGGGCCCAGGCGTTTATGGAGGTCATACCCAAGCGCAAGGGAGGAGAGCTAAAGGGCGCAGGGGCAGATGACAAGGATGAAGATGATAAAGACGAGGAAGATGTCACTGCGAAGGAAGGAGTAGATCATGAAATGGTTGATGCTGGAGTAGACATCAAGAATGGCGAGAAGCAAGAGAATGGTGTAGCGGAGACCAAAGCATAGCTGAGACCGATATAATCATCATCACATCTTCCTCACTGAGAATATACTGCCTGGGACAAGCAATCTCACGTCATGTCCATGTCCTGACTTGTGGTTAGCACCTTTGAAGCATTGACTGCTAGTCTTGTACGATTACGAAACCCACATAGCTACAATTGTAAGCCAACATCGGACGCCTTGCAACGCGTTCCTGATCATGATGCTGTTGCTATTGCCGTTGTGAATTTTATCTTTTTTGTCTGAGCACATGATTACCCCTTTCATAGATTACAACCTTTTTTCTGTCCCATTTTTGTTATACAATGTGCCTGAACATTCGGGGTCCAGTGAGACATGCGGCTGTGTAATGGTGATCGTCTCGGGAATATAGCTTGGTTTCTTGTCATGTACTCGTGCTTTTATACAAGAGGCAGATAGTGAATGAACAAGTCACCCTTGTTGAGGATTGCAGGATGCAGACGGAGCGAATTCTCAGCCTCATCCCTCTAAGGAGAGGCTTCGCAGATCGGAGAGGCGATTATTTATTTCTGTCATGACCTCTCTGCACTGAGTCTTATATTTGGAAACGGGACCTGGATGAATGTTTTATTATCTACACAAACTACTCCCCCCAACACCAACCCACTATCAGGCACTTAGCAAGCCTTCAATACTCACAATCGAATAACTGATGTTATTCGTTGTACTCGGTGGCAACACTCCGCCCCCCATGATCAGCAGCTTATCCTGATCCTCCTTGAACACCCGCAAATGCCTCGTATAGCTCGTCGGCGCCGGAGTGTCCCGCTCATACCATTCGTTGACATCTCCTAACGCCGTGTTTGTGAACACAGTCGGCAGGCCGCCGGAGCTCACCACAATCGTACCATTCTCACCTCCCACAGAGCTCCAGGTGATATATGGAGATCCTGTCGGCACAGTGCCGGTGTTCTTCGCTACAATCGCGATGCCTTCGCTCTCGTTGAACTTCAACGGGTCGCTGTTGATGCGATATGTCACGGGGAATGAGTACACGTCTGTAGTGGTGTCATTATGTCCGTGTTCATAGGTCATGATGTAGTCGCCGGTGGGCAGTTGCGTAATGGTTGTCATGCCGGGTCGATCTGTGTACTCGGAATACTCGACATCTGGGACCACCGGCCCCAGTTAATGGCGTCCGTGGATATTTGATGCGCGAGATATTGGCCATAGGTCGCGTTGAGGCGTTGGTCCGAGTAGTAGATAACGAGCTGGCCCTCGTACAGCCTAAATGAGGAGTGTCAGCAAGACGTGTCAATAAAGTATGATTGACTTGCATCAATTGTGTATGTAAGAAAGGCAACAACTACATAGGTGAAAGCACCTAGGTAGTCTTGTAACCACACAGCTCCTATTCCAGGGCCATGTCTTTTTGAGGACAGATGGTCCGGACGCGCGAGTCGCAGCATTTTCAGGATGTTTGACCGGTGAAAAAGGCAAGCTCGTCCCAGATTCGAGCACGAGACATCTCGTTCCACTGTGTTCGAAAAAACCCCTGAAAAAATCTCCTGAAAGAATGAAAATGGGGCCAACTCACATAATAAATGGCTCCCAGACAGGCGTGAGCCCATTATCCGGCAACGCCTCTCCACCTGCAGCAACGTGGCTCACAAACTCCCAAGTCACTCCGGCATCTCTGGACGCATACAAGTCGATCTGCGTCAAACTCAAATCCGTGGGGATGCTGTTCCCTGCCAACAAAACAGTGCCCTTCTCGAAACCAGCAAAGTCCTCTGGCAGCTCATATAAGAATGGCTGATACCGCAGGCCCCATCCATTGGCTTGGTCTGTCACATTGCTGATATGCGTCCAACTGGCGCCATGGTCCGTAGAGCGATAAATGGGAAAGTAGACTGGCGGTGGTTCTGGGGAGTAATTCTCCCAAGTAGCTAGGAGGGTATTTTGAGAATAGGTGAGCTCAGCAGTGCGCGCGTACAGGACTCGCGGATCAGTATAGTCTGACGGTGGAACAAAAAGGATCTCATAGTCTATCAAGGGAACTTCTCCTGAAGTGTCGTTTCGGGTTGCGAGGGAGCTCGCTCGCGTCAGGGCGAGGGCGGCCAGGAGGAAAACTGACTTGACTGAGGTCATCATCAAGACTAGATGGGACAAGTGGGGGGAATTTACAGCAACCAAGCACTTGTGGTGAGCCAAGCACCCGGGACAGGGCCTGACGATCTTGCTACATTGCCTACCATGGTTATATAGCCTGACGAGCATCAGCCTCAGCTCCGCATGGCCATGAGCGGAACGGCGGGAAAGGTAGAGGTTAGGAAGCATGCATGACGACGGCTCGGTTCATCTCGAGCACTGCTTCACCGGCACTCTCAACGCTCATGTTCCCACTTCAAAAGGCATGCTAGTACCCAAGTCGCCTCCTCCAATTACAGTAGTAATAAGCATTTCCATAGCATTGGGGAACGTGGCAGCGCATGTGGGTGCTCCAGCAGGGATCCAGGGGCGGACCACTGACAATCCGGGGAAAATCCGGGGTTAACGCTTTTGAACCACGATGCGCACCAATGGAACACAAGATGCTTAGCCCACTTTGACTCCATTGCAGGAAAAAATAAGCGCACGATTCCGCTGCTAGCACAGCTCCTACACCTCTTGCTAAATCCTTTCAAGAGTGCTAAGCGACGAGGAGATGACGAAATACCTGGACTTAGTCCAAGAATGCGACAAGTATGTCTTCTCTGTACATAGAAGTAACTTCTCGGCTGGGGCCCAGCTGACACGCCCGGCCTCACTCCGCACCTAGCTTCCCACACTATGACTTGTCACAACCTGAGATATACACTGAAGCTTTGAAGTCCTTGTGGTACTTCTATCTTCCCGATGATCCTGAGCCCCATGGTTTCCTCACAGACTCAGTGGTTGAGCGCATGCCATGGACCGCTCACTTCCGCATCTCAAGCTCCCCGCGCAAACAAGTCCATTTGCTTAAGCCAGAGACGGAACAATGGCAGACAAGCTGTGGGGAAGCCATCCAGGAACTCATTGACCTGGCTCGTGAACAAGGCGTCTTCCCGAGGTTGGGCAAGAAAAATACAGAGCAGTTCCCCATTGTGGGCGCCCGCTTCGACATTGGAATCGAACGCTCAGCATTCAGTCTGTTTGGAATCATTGGTCGAGGCGCACACATGACTGTGTATACACGCACGCATGAGGGCCTGAAATTCTGGATTGCGCGCCGTAGCGCAACGAAGTCTACATATCCGAGTATGCTTGACCAAGCAGTTGCAGGAGGGGTGGCACGCGGGGAGGGGCCCCTTGACTGCCTTGTCCGAGAGGCTGGTGAAGAGGCTGGGCTGTCGCCAGAAAGAGTGCGGAACGATGTAGTTGCTACCGGGACAGTGTCGTGGTTCAACGTCTCTGACGAAAGAGCTGGTGGTGAAGTGGGTTTGATGAATCCGGGAGTCTTGTACACGTATGACCTCGAAGTCTCAAGCACCGAGGTTGAGTTTCAGGCAGTGGAAGGAGACATCTCCAAGTTTAGTCTCTTGGGACTAAGTGAAGTCTTGACTGCCTTGCGCCAGGGTGAGTTCAAGCCCAGCTGCGCTATGGTCATGTTGGATTTCTTGATAAGACACGGCCTTATAACAGCCGAAAACGAGCCTGATTATGGCGAGATCATTTCGAGACTGCATCGAAAGCTTCCATTTCGCATGAATCCAGCTTGAGCCATTGTTTACGGAAAATGACTAGACAAGACACGGGAAAAAAGAATCCTAGAGCCTTATGAAGTTCTTACAGTCTTGCTCTGGACGACTGTGAAGTAATACTTTGATGCATTCATTACCATATATCCGCCTCAAGAACGCCAGCTACAACAATGACCACCATGACCACAACTCCAGTATTGCCTTCGTACGATCTACTACCCTGCTATTGCCTTTACAAACATCCCATTCCGCTTAGACGAGTTCAACGAAAACGCCCGTGCGTGGTCAAAAATCCATCGAGTCCGACTCGTCCCGTTCCCGTTTCAGTCTGACCTCAGCTCTCTCATCCTTCAACAGCGCATTCACGAAGCCTCTGAACTGCTCAATATAAGGCTTCAGACTCGTTTTCTCCCAGTCCTGCACACCCTTCGTCTCTTCGTCCTCGTCCTTGTGCTCGGATGCCCACGCATCGATCTCGCCTAGCAGGGTCTGCACAGTCGGCACGCCGAGGGGATCAAATTCCTCCAGTTTTCCAGGCCTCGTGTCAATCGGCACACACACGCGGCCGGTACCGGGATGTATGACGAAAGGCGATTTCAGCAAGTGGTTCAGCTTCTTGCTGACTTCAATATCCAGGCGGGGATATGTGTACTCCAAAAGGATGTCTTGCTTCGCGTCGCGCAGTTGTGCGGTGTCCATGTTCTTGCTGCCGCCACCGGCTTTGGCAAGGCTGTCGATATCGGCCCATTTGGACATGGATGATCGGCCTGGCGCAGAGGCCCATTTCTTTTTTAAATTGTCGTTGAGAGTTTTGTCTGGTAAAAGTGACAGAAGCTTTTCTGCGCGCTCGTCGGTATCCCAAGGGTCTTGCTTCTCGAGGACGTCTTCCGAGAAATGTGGCTTGAGAATTTCAAGACTCCGTCTGCAATGCTGTCAGATATCGGCACAATGAAAGTTCGAGCCGGCATAGGAAGTACTCACGCTAGGTGCGGGTGCAATGGCCTCCTCACATTGACTTTCTTGCCACTCTGTGCACCGCCCTTCAATACCTCCAAATAACCGGCCACAGCCCGCCTTTTCTGGTCATCCATCAACCGCGCCTTGCGATCACATACCCAAGCGTGAGCACCACGTCTTCCTGAGTAGACCCACATAATGTGCTTGAAGCCAAAGTCCTCACGCAGCGCGACGTCCGTCACCTTGATAGCCATGGTCATAAATTGCCAGCACTTGTCGCAAATGTTTGCTTTGTCACAACATGTTCGAATGTCATCGTAGTCTGTCAAATCGATATCGAAGCAGAGCTCCTTGGCCAATGGCTTGAAGGCGGAGAGGTTCTTTAATTGCTTGCGGTCGCGCGGATTTGTGCTGTAAACGGGGCCTATGTCGAATCGGGTTGGGATATGCTTGAGTATATCTTTTCGCATACTGCACAAGATGGAGTCAGCCAATTGATGACCAAGGATTGAGGTGAAGGAACTTATCCGTACAGATCAGAGGTTGGAAAGGACTGGTATCGCCATACAGCGTCATTCTGAAGCGTGTAAGAGAATTCTCGATGGGCAAAGTCGTTCGTAGGTGTAGGACTATGATTCAACCATTGGAATAGGTATCGCCATGGGAAGAGACGCTGGTAGAAAGTCCGCGTAACCTCGGGGTCGCTGGCATTGGCCTTGACTGGTGCACTGTGTCCGCTTCACAAATTTTGGTCAGCACAAAAGCCGGGTAATATAGGTTGATGATGGACTTACTTTTGTTCAGTGGAGGAGTCTGACCCCGGAGAGCTTGTCGGGAGAGGCTGGCTTTGGGTCGTCTTTCCCGTGCTGGGAAATTCGTCGTCTGAGTCGTCTGCGAATAAGTCCTCGAGCTTGACGTCCTTCTTTGTGTCCTCGAGGGAAGGCAAAGGATTCACGTCTGCCATAGTGATATCACCATCGTTCTCGTCCTGCGGCTCGGTCTTAACGGGCGCATCTTGGGCCTGATCGTGTTCAATCTCCTCCATCTCTTCACTCGTCGGCGTTGGTACGGGAGGGCTGGACCCTGGACTTTCGGAATGAGGCATCTTGACTTTCAACAAGTGAGGACGATGGTGGGGTTTCCGTAGGTGAAAATTGGGAAATATTCCTGTGACTGCCAAGTGACGACGAAATAATCGTGCAAGCCAGGCCCTCAATTTCGCAAATCAAGAAGACGCGCCTTGAGACGCGTACTGGGATATCGCGAGTGCACAGACCACCCCATTTAGATGACTGACCCGGCGGCCGGGATACCCGATAAAGACCCTAGCCGTCCATGGGAGGGAAGGCTAGGAGGGGAGGGCCCTGTAATTGCTGTGTAATGTTGCGGAGAGTTTAGTGGCCGACGTCACCAGACCTGGAACTTGTTCGCCTGTCACAAACCTACCTTCACGAACTTTCACTGGCTTTCTTCCTCAATCCTACCCAGGTACTCACCAAATCCAATCAATGATCCTGTTCCTGGACATTTTGTGATCTTGTTGTTGCTGTAGGAGCTCCCTATTCCTTTGCAAGTGTTCAGTCACTTGTCCCTGTCATTTTCTTTCACCGGATTGCGGACATCATCGTCGTTCCGAGCTCGTCCCGCATTGAAACGTACGGAAGTGTTTGCAAACGCAACCTTGGAAACCTTAATTGATTCAGTATTCATTCTCGCCTTTTCAAGCAACTTTTCTTCATCTCCGTCCACATAGTCCATGTGCTCTGAGTGTTTACTTGTGCTTCGTACTTGAGTATCGTCCTCTGACCACGGAACCCTCAACCTCTAATCAAAGCACCATGGCCCCGCTCCGCCTTCGAATTGAAGACGGCAAGTTCATCGATCCCTCGGGGCGTCAGGTCATCCTCCGTGGTATCAATGTCGCTGCCGATGCCAAGTATCCAAGCGAACCCTTCGACCAACCCTCGCAAGTCGTGGATGACTTCTTTGATGGCGACAATGTCACCTTCCACAAGCGACCTTTTACCAAAGACGACGCACATATCCATTTCGCAAGGTTGAGGCGGTACGGATACAATACCATTAGATATATCTTTACCTGGGAAGCTATTGAAGCCAAGGGGCCGGGCATCTACGACGAAGAATGGATAAGCCACACCATCGAGGTCTTGAGAGTCGCCAAAAATTATGGCTTTTATGTTTATATGGACCCCCATCAGGATGTGGTACGTTTGCCTCGATCTCTTCGTCTGACTGCCCTGATTTCAGCTAACAATGAGTGAAAAAGTGGTCTCGCTTCTGCGGCGGCTCTGGAGCACCAATGTGGACGTTATATCTTGCTGGTCTGAATCCGGAAACTTTTGCTGTCACAGAAGCAGCCATTGTCCAGAATACCTACCCAGATCCCGAGAATTTTCCAAAGATGATTTGGTCTACCAATTACCAGCGCTTGGCTTGCGCAACCATGTTTACCCTCTTTTTTGCCGGCAAGGAGTTTGCGCCAAAGTGTATTGTTGACGGTGTCAACGTTCAGGATTATCTTCAAAACCACTTCTTCCGCGCCATACAACATCTAGCACACAGGATCAAAGAGGCAGGCGACATATTGAACGAGGTTGTCTTCGGCTGGGAGTCCATGAACGAGCCCGCCAGGGGACTGATTGCCTACGAAGATATCAGTGTCATTCCAAGCGAGCAACAATTAAAAAAGGGAACATGTCCGACCATTTGGCAGGCTATACTTACCGGCTCGGGCAGAACATGCGAGGTGGACGTATGGGAAATGGGTGGGCTAGGGCCGTACAAATCTGGAACATCACTCATCGATCCTAGGGGGGAAACGGCGTGGCTACCTGCTGACTACGACGACTCGCGGTACCAGTGGAAACGCGATCCAGAATGGAAGCTGGGAGAGTGTATCTGGGCACAACACGGTGTTTGGGATCCAAGCACGGACACTTTGCTGAAGAAAGACTACTTCGCCAGGGATCCAGGCACTGGGAAGAAGATCAACTACGAATCCTTTACGAATACTTGGTTTATGGACTTCTACAGAGCATATCGCGATATGATACGCACACACCACCCAAAGGCCTTGATGCTTTGCCAGCCGCCCGTATTGGAATTGCCTCCGAGCATCAAAGGTACCGAGGACGACGACCCTAACATGATTTACGCACCGCATTACTATGATGGTATAACTCTCATGACCAAGAAATGGAATCGGACATGGAATGTGGACGTCTTGGGGGTTCTGCGAGGGAGATATCTAACACCTGCTTTTGCTATCAAAATTGGAGAGACGGCCATCCGGAATTGCTTTAGGGATCAACTCGCTGCGATGAGGAAAGAAGGCCTAGACTACATGGGCAACCACCCTTGCGTGTTGACCGAGTTCGGAATACCATTCGACATGGACAATAAGGCCGCATACAAGAATGGCAATTATTCTAGCCAAAGTGCGGCAATGGATGCAAATCACTTCGCGGTGGAAGCTGGTGGTATGGAGGGCTATTCTCTCTGGGTCTACTGCTCAAATGTAGGTGTCACTTTGTACTGTTTCTGGTACATTTCTCTCCGTACTAACCGCTCTTTCAGAATGTCCATCAATGGGGCGATCAATGGAATGGAGAGGATCTCTCCATCTATTCCCTGGACGACAAACCCCTACCCTTATCCGCCATCCCACGCTCAAAAGCTGGCTCGCTCTCCTCTACCAATGCGCCGCCATCTCAACCATCCGAGGACGTCGCGATTACACCTTCAAACCTCAAGCGCACCATCACCAACCCGTCCATAAGCACATCCTCCACGCCCCCTCCTCCCGCAGACACCACTCTCCCTGAAGCCATGCGCACAACCGATAGAACACTAGCGGCACCAGGCTACCGTGCTGCCGAGGCCTACGTACGGCCCTCTCCCGTTGCTGTCGCGGGCGACATTACGCACTACGTGTTCGATCTCAAGACCTGCGCATTCCAGGTATCCTTGCGTACGACCAAGAATCCTGACCCAAATGAGCCGAGCATTTTCTTTCTGCCCGAATTTCACTTTCCCAGGGATGGATGCAGTGTAGAGACAAGCGGAGGCAAATGGGAGATCTTTACGGATGATGGGGAGATCCAGAAACTGAAGTGGTGGCATGGCCCTGGACAGCAGACGTTAAAGGTTGTAGGCGTTGTGAAACGGGGATTGAATGGGTCTGGTGAAGGAGGCGAGGGCGAGGAAGCGGGCTACTACGACACAGTCAGTCATTGGATCTCGCAGGGGTGTGTGGTGATGTAGAGGCATTGCTCAATGCAGTGCTCGGAGCGCTCCTTGACGAGCCGAACTACACGAGTTTGGATGTCACTCATTAGACATTGCTGGGCTCTATTAACATAATACCGGAGCGTGCAGTGGGGTTCATGGCGCACAACTTGGCAACAGAAAGCCGAGAAGCTATTATAGAGTATTCAATATCATGCACGTCGGTTCACACCACCTGGGGTTTCACTGCGGGTCCATCTTGGCCCTGGGGATGGGATGTGATGTGATGGGTTGTGAATGCATAGTCATCTATATGGTGCCCCTCTTGCGTCGCGAACTCGGATTGAATGTGGTTCTACATACGGTCCCAACCTGTCCGGCGTCTTCCATCAAACGCTATATTTGAGAGGTACGGACCTGTCCCTACTTCCTTTATACTTGCAACGTGGGATTATTGTGATGTCACGAAGCCACAAATGTGCTGTTTACAGAGAAGCCAACCATAGGTTTTTCTTCCAACTTCTGCAGATGAGGAACCTAAATCCTATACGGAAATTTAGTTCAAAAAATTGCTTTCCGTCCCAAGAACCCGGGTTTCACATGGGAATGATTTCTAGAAGCTTGCTATTCGCATAATACCGTGGTAACCTTGGATCTTTGGTGTTTCCGACAAAGTTGATGCATGGGTTAACAGAGAAACGCCAATCAGGGCCGTGCTCGCCAGATCATCATCAGTCAAAGTCAGATTTGGAATTCTGCTGTGAAACAGGACCCCACTAAAACCCCAGGGCAAACTCCACCGCGGGGTCTGTCAAAAGGTTCAAACTGTCAACTTCATGTCATACATAGGTACCTTGATGATAACATAATAAGTAGGTAGGTAGGTAGGTTATCTAGGTGAACAGTAAAACAAATGCTCGCCCAGAACGAACCACGTACCACCGCTACAAATTAAGGTTACACTTTCCGCGTTTGGCTGATTCACGGGGATCGCCGAAAGCTTTCAATCTGCCCCAGACCAAACGTTCTTGAACCCTGGTTTGTAATGGGTGACTGAGGCTGAGGATTCAGGCCGCAAGAGAAAAAATGTGGGCGCATAGCGAGGGCTTTTTTTCCCTTTTTTTATTCTTTGTGTTGTTCCTTTTGGTTCACTTTGTGTGTGCCTTACATATGTCATGACGTGCTATCGTGCGTCCTGGGAGTGAGTAGAGGGTCATCTCGATATGATGGGGGGAGGGGGACGGTGCGGTGTTGACATTTGCTCACGTGTCGACATACTATGTTGATGGCCGGGGGATTGTCTTGCCCGCCCAGGAGAAATCAAGGCAAAGAAATACAGTACCTGCCTAACTTGTGGATAATGACTGTACCTCCACACAGGAGCGCATGGTAATTGGACTAGCGTGATCCCTTTGACTCGTTAAACAAAATGTTGCTCAGTCAGCCATACACCGTCTCACGAAGCGGTACCAAAATCCAGAACGTCTGAAGATGTCGCATCACGTATGATGCTGGCGCATGAAAGCGAGTTCCTCGCCTAACTTTGGAAGTTCCAGGGGATTTTCGAATGTCTATGTATACATGAAGACATCAGGAAGTTTGGAATGGAGTATCAATGAATTTGATATGCCTGTATGATTCGAGTTCGACAGTCTCATCAGTAGAAGATCTTAAAGCCGAGTTGATGAGCATCGGAACCGAAGTCAGGCGAGGTGTTGTCTGTTAAAAATCACAAGAGTCTCGAGCATCGCTGGGGCCCCTCGACGTACACGTAAGTACGTATGCACCCCTAACCCTGCGTCAAACATCATCGATGATGGCGTTGACCCCTGATCAGGCAAAAGAGGTCATGAAGCAAGTTCTATGTTCCCGATTTCTTTGTTTCATGGAATCCGTTTTCTTAGTTCAGTTCAGCGTGTCTCTTCAGGGTTTTTCGGTCTTCGATATGTAAAGACGTCGTTCTGCAAACCATCATCGTACAGCACAATATATTTATTTGGTTGCCAAGCTATTACGCCCCGAACTGCGTGTCGCACTACTCGGAAGAAGTAGTCACCAAGTAGTCCTTATTACACACCGCGCAAGGTATCATCCCTCTAGAACGAGCTGTTTGTGACGCTGCATTGCGACACAAGCTTCGAGGCCACACTCTAGTAGATCGAAGATCTGCCCGACCCAGATTCGCCGTGTGTTGGCAGCAAAAAGGTACTCCGATCAGCGATATCCGCCTAGGTTCGCACTCGTGCGCCAACGCAGCCGCTTTCAGTTCTGTTTGCGTGCGACGTTTCGCAGCACTGAAGCCACCACTCTGTTTTCCTCTTCATTCACCATCGAGTTACGATCCATTTTATTTTATTTTAATTGCGGCGCCACACCTATGCCAGCAGCGCCCTAATTGGCAAAGCTTCTTCTCACCGAGTCACGTTCCTCTCGGCGGCTTCGAAGCCTGTGCAAGCATACGAGGACCCCGAGAGAGGTTGGCCTCGTACCTAACAGCGACCGCTGGCTGATATAAGCGCGCGCGCACGAACGCAACCCAACTGCTAGCCGCAGCCGCTCTCCCCCCCCCCCACTCCGGCCAGAGACAGAAAGTGGAGTCCAGCGAGCCGAGTGGTCGGGCTGCGACATCTCAACGAGGTGCCGAAGCGCTCAGTCCAGACGAGACGGTCGGCTGCTTTGCTCGACCTCCTGTCTGCTGTCTGTGCTGACCTGTTTTACGCTCCCAGGCCTGATTCAAATCTCGTTGTAAGCTTTTCAATTTCCAGATCACAGTCCTCATGCCCCCTGTCAATTGACTTGACTTGATATTGGGATCCATCGACCCGACAAGCTGGACCGATTTGGCTCGCCGAATCCCAGGTGCTCTCGGTCGAGTCTCCGGGTCGAGGCCCGCTTGTCGCTTGGGCGGTGTCTTCAAGGACCGCGAATTGGTCCTAAAGGTGGCTTCCGAGTCGATCTCAGCTCCACCCAGCCTGAACGTCCGTGTACTGTGTACCTGCAGCAGACCAAATACGGGTCTGGTCTTGTCCTTGTTTGTGCGACTCGGTACCTCATTGCTATTACCGTACCCCTTCAGTTCGTCCTGTCGATAGCCCAATTTCCTCTGTCGGCGCATTCCGCTTCTTCGCCCTCCTCCCTCTGCAATCTGTTGTCTGACAAGAAGCTGCTGTACAGGATGCTCACTAGGCTCTTGACTCCCAGAGTCTCGACTCCAGCCCTCCAATGAATAGGAGCATCTCGCGTCAGCGCTCTGCTTCCTCGCTGTCATCGAGAGGTGCCGATCGCGATCGAGAACCTGGTACCAGCGGGTTGCTCAGTCCCTACAATAGCAGATCTCCCCTCGCTGGCCTGCCTCACTCACCTCACGCTCTAGATGCTGCGACAACTCAGTTCACAAGGCCCAAATACCTACAGGACCACGGCCGGAGAGGCACCGACGACCTTAATAAGCTCACCGGCCTCGTCCTGAACGACGTTCCGACCCTTGGCTCGCCAAGCAGTTCCTTGGTCTCTAATTTGCACTCCGATTCCCCGTATCCGTCTCTTAACCCCTCAGGGTCTCCCAAAAACCCGAATCTGCTCTCTGCGCCCTCGTCTGGAGGCTCCAGACGCAGAGCAAATACTGCGAGCGGGTCGCTGTCACCAGTCTCGCCAAGCTTTTCTCCCACAGAACCAAAGTCGTCAGGCCGCGGCTTGGGACTCCTTTCCCAAGGCCGTCCGCCCGTGAATCCACTTCCGCCTATACCTACCTCCAATCCGGGCCCGGCTCTCCCTCCGCCGCCACCGAAATCACGAACCGCGAGTCCGACACCCATCTCACCTCCCCGGGCGAATGCCCGGACTGCCAACTCCACCCCAAGCTCGACGCCCACAAGCAACTCCAATATGTATGGACAGAGGCAGGGAACGGACCCTGGGAGGCCGTTCCAAGTCCCTCCGCCTCCCATGTCACCACCTCCTGCGTTGGGCAACTCCATAAACAGTATCATGACCAACATTCCTCCTCCGCCTCCCCGCTACGCCAGTGCGCCTGTCGGGGCCACACAATTGCCAGGCCCACCAGGCGCACCACCTCCAGGTGTGTTGCCGCCTCCTCCTGGGCCCCCTCCTGGAAGTACACAACAATGGCAGGGAACCTGGAATAGCTCCTACGGTTCTTATATACCACCACCTCCGCCTCCTAGCCAGCAAGCACCGCGCCCGTACAACCCGCAGCCTTACAAAATGGTCAATGGCCAGTCGATCGCGATCCCCCCACCCCCCACCACCCACCGAGGGGATGTCGGCCACCTACATTCCCCAGGGTGACACATATGGCGAGGGAGTTGGCATACCAGGCTTAGGCATGGACGACACGTCAACGTGGTCTGCAACGTCACAGATGTCTTGGCTGCCCCCTCCGCACGCCAGCACCCCGAACCTCGGGACGATGAATACAGGCAGTGACACCTCAAACACGACGCCCGCTGACCAGTACGGTGGCACCGCGCATATCAGAGGCAACTCGACAACTTCGAATGCGACAAGCAATGGCGCGCCAGGAGCACTGGCTGAGTTGGCAAATCAGTGGCCACTGGAGAAGGTTCTTTCTTGGCTTCAGACCAACAACTTTAGCAAGGATTGGATCTCGACTTTTCGCGTGTTGGATTTACATGGCTCCAAGTTCCTCGAGCTGGGAAGTAGTCATGGCGGACGCGGAAATTTTGGCATGATGCACCAGCAGGTTTACCCACGATTAGCGATCGAATGTACACAAAGCGGCAACAGATGGGATCAGACACGCGAACGTGAAGAAGGCAAGCGAATGCGGCGACTGATTCGCAGCGTCGTCAAGGGGGAGGCCGCAGGAGCGTCTTACCCTGGGCATACGCGGAAGGAATCAATGAGCAATACTTCTCTAGTACCTACGAGTGCAGGACCGGACAGTGGCTCACCAGATACTCCCATCAAGGCCCCAGGCCCTGGGTTTTCAGTTGGACGTAGGTTATCATCACATACCTGGACGCAAGCCATACCCATTTCTAGGAACGATAGTAATAACTTGGTTCAACTTCCAGACCCAGGGGGTAATCACAGGAAAATTTTAGTCAACATCGGCGACGAAGGCTCCCGTCGCCACAGCCCGGTTGATCAACAACAGACAGAGGCAGGCACGACAAACGATGGCCAAATACCGAGCGGCAAACGCAGCTACAGTCCTGCAGGCAGCCCAGCGACCAGCCTTTTCCCATCTTCCACGCCCAATCTCGCGACTTCGCCTGTAGGCAGGTTTGGGAGTCATAGAAATCGGAATAGCACCGATTCGGTCTCGTCAAACTTGGCGATTTATGGCTCAGGAGTGCCCGACGGCGCTTCCCAAATCTTGCGCAGTCAGGTGGCATCGGGTGATATGAAGGACAGTCGTCGATTCGGTCACGATGGGAGCAGCCGACCTAGCCCGCTTGGGGCCGACACTGGATCCGCTGGCGACCGCTCGGCTGGTGCAAGCGAGCCGCCCGGGTCTGCCAAAGAGAGCAAGTCCTTCTTGTCGTATTTCAAGCGGAATAAAAAGCACGATGACCCTGAATCACCGACTAGCCCCTTGCAAATCAAGCCATCGTCGTTCGGAAGCAAGCCGAATTTCAGTGAGACGACATTGGGCTCGTCGCTGCCGCATGACCAGCACACGCCTGTGTCATCTATGAGATCGAGACGCATACATACAGGCAGAGTCTTCATATTGGCTACTTTGGATCATTGGAACTACCGGATGGTTGATGTCTCCGATCTAGCAACGCCCTCTGAGTTACGAAACTCTATATGCACCAACCTAGGCTTGCCTGATGCGGAAGGATCGGAAGTATTCATTACGGAACTTGGCAAATTCGATCACGATGAACCTTTGAGCGATACGCAGCTCATGACTAACAAGTCGCTGCGTGCTGATGCTGCAGGATCTCTCAAGGTATTTGTGCTGCCTGGCAGTATGGGCGGCGTAGGCGTCAAGATCGGACAGTCGCAGAATGCGCTTTCTCCAGCCCTGGGCGCCGGGGCCAGAATGGATGAGGATACATATGCACGACTCAATGGCCAACGGAGAAGATCTAGCTCCTCGCCGCCGACATCGAGACAAAACACTATTGGTGATGACGACCATGGTAAGGCTAGTGACACTGGCGAAAGCAGAGACGACAGTAAAGAAGTCGACCTGGCCCAACAATCTGAAGCTTATCAAGCAGAGATCAAACGAAAACAACAAGAATACCTGGCAAAACGGCAGGCTGGCAAGGACAGCTCGTCCCCAGTGGACGGCGGACTTGGTATTGTGGGTCGCCAGGTGAACTTCGACGAGCCGCGCAACTCTCCCTTTGAGGACAAGAAGCCCTTTGATGCGGCGTTCGCTCCGCAAAGAAGAGCTCCTGCGGCGCCTCTCGACCCCTCGGCTACCCTGATCAAAGCCAATTCGCTATCAAAACGTGGATCTCACCAACGAAGCAGCGTCGGAAGTAGTGAAGGGTTCCCCACAAAGCGACCAGGCAGTGGACTACAAGAGAGCCCAAAGCAAATGGTACAGAGGAAGCCTACCAATGAACGACAAGCGCTTGGTGGGATTGGATCAGCACTGGTTGGTATTGGTCGCAACATGGGCGGATTCGGGCATCCTGGAAGTGCTGGACAGCGAAGATCGAACTCGCCGAATGCGAGAAGCCCGGAGAATGGCGATGAATCAGCAACCACTGATAGAGGTAAGAATGCTTATCAGAGCATTATTTCTATTGAAAGTGGTGAAGGTCCGCGACCGCGAACACCTGAATCGCCCAGCTCATCCAAATTGAGCTCGGGAGGCCAGGCTATCGACGTGCCCGACTCATCTCCTGGACGCGGCGGCTCTCCGTCCGAGACGACTTCACCACTAGAAAGGCGTAATGCCAGGAAGAGAAGTGTGGCCAGCCTGAGGAAGGCCAGCTCTAGGTATCCATTGAGGCTTGACACGGAAGCTAAACAACCCCAAACAGGAGAAGAGGCCAAGTCTCGGCGTTCAGCCTCGTCCGGCAATAGCAGCCCGGAGTCGACACGCACATCGGACCAACCGCCACAACTGCCCAAGGTTATGATCAAAACCAAGATTTTCGATGGGGACTCATCATCTGACGAGGATGACGACGACGACGACGACGACAATTCCGATTCCGATTCCGACGATGGACTGTTCGCAAAGCCATTAGCTGGACGTGGTCATCCCAAAGGGAAGGAGATTGCCAGTCCATCTGCAATAACGCAGGAGCCAGGAGCCAGCAACGGCGGTACTTTCTGGAAGGACGCTGACAGCGACAACGAAGACGAAGTCGCCGTAAAGAAACCACTGAGCGCGCGCGCTAGAAAAGGCCTGTCTGTGACATTTAATACTGAAAGCAAGTCGCCAGATGAGGACGAGTCATCCAAGAGCTCCCGCAGAACTCCCAATACCCCACGGTCTGATAGCTGGGATTCGAACGACAAGGACGTAAAATTAGGCCGGCGCAAGAGTTTCATGGAGAAGGACACCTCGATCTGGGCCAACCGTCCTCCCACGGACGCACTGATCAACAACCTTGAAGACTTCTTTCCAAATTTGGATGTGGATCAGCCTGTCCTGGATGAGCCTGGTGACTTGCCACCAAGCCCGATCGCTGAGGAGGAGCAAGAACAGCAAGAAGACACCAAACCTTTGACATCTTCCAGAATAAGTAAGCTTTACAATGACACAGATACGCTCGGAAGCGATGAGTCCACACTCAAAGCTCTAGAGAGGCCAGCCTCTTTCGTAAGCAAGAGCAGTGCGCGACGCTCGCAAGGTCTAGGGAGGATGAAGTCTATCCGCGAGGTGGTTCACAAGCGTTACACCCAGAACTACTCGCAAGTCCCTGGCGAGTTGCCTCCCATGCCGGAAGGCGCTGCTGAAAAGGTCGCCGCCAACAGCTCGGCAGCGGGTGCTAAGAGCAGCTCGAATCTGATGCGACGCAAGTCGACCAAGATGTTTAATGCTAACATCGTCCAAATTCGGCCCCAGCGTGGGTCCATGATCCTGCCGCAGATCCCCCAGGACCACCTGCCGTCACTCCCACACAGCGCCAATAATCAGATCCCCAAGCGGCAGACGACATTCCGCTGGTTCAAGGGTCAGTTGATTGGCAAGGGCACATATGGACGTGTGTACCTGGGCATGAATGCTACTACGGCCGAATTCTTGGCAGTCAAGGAGGTCGAAGTCAATCCCAAGGCCGCAGCCGGTGACAAGAACAAAATGAAGGAGCTGGTGGCTGCCCTGGACCAGGAGATCGACACAATGCAGCATCTGGACCACGTCAACATTGTGCAGTACCTGGGATGCGAAAGAAAGGAGACAAGTATTTCAATCTTTCTTGAGTATATTCCTGGTGGCAGTATTGGCTCTTGTCTGCGCAAGCACGGGAAGTTTGAAGAATCCGTCGTCGCGTCTCTTACTCGCCAGACGCTTTCGGGCCTAGCTTACCTGCACCGAGAAGGCATCCTGCACCGTGACCTCAAGGCCGACAACATCCTCCTCGACGTGGACGGAACCGCCAAGATTTCGGATTTTGGCATTTCCAAGAAGACAGACAACATTTACGGCAACGACAAGACCAACAGCATGCAGGGTAGTGTGTTCTGGATGGCCCCTGAAGTGATCCGCTCACAGGGCGAGGGTTATAGCGCAAAGGTGGATATCTGGAGTTTAGGATGCGTCGTACTGGAAATGTTCGCTGGACGCAGACCGTGGAGTAAAGATGAAGCCGTCGGTGCGATCTACAAGATTGCGAACGGCGAGACACCGCCCATTCCAGAAGAAGTCAGCGCAGCGGTCACCCCGGTTGCGTTGGCGTTCATGTGGGACTGTTTTACTGTGTAAGTTTTGTTTTTCGTCTTCGCTGCCGGGCTGTGCTATTCAAGTGACTGGAGCTGACGTGTACAACTCAGCAATCCCGAGGAACGACCTACCGCTACGAAGCTACTTGCCGAGCATCCGTTCTGTGTGTTCCGTGATGACTACGACTTCAAGGGAACAGAGCTCTATGCGAAAATCAAGGGAACGTGGAATACGACCAAATAGAAGCCTCGTCTTCAGGCAAGTGGACGTGCCTGACGTGTCTGTAGCTTTTTCAGGGGTCCCTGAAATTTCAACGGCCGGGAAGAGAAGTAATGAAAGTCACTCTGCCCAGGTGGCGTGTAAAAATCCGTCGATGGGTTTTGTCCTCACTCCATTCATCATGTACAAATTTTTTATTTTTTTTGGGGGATATTGTTGTCAGTACTATTTTATTTGGATACCTCGTGTAATCTACTGGTTTTGGATTGATGACGCCCCAGCATAGCATTTGCATAGCGTTGGACTTCGGAAGAGCGGACTTGAGGGAAGCGCGAGAGGTTGGGCGATGGTGATGGGCCGTTTTTGACAAACTCTAGAAAAGTGCAATGGACCCAAAACACACACCGAGTCCTGCTTATTTCTGTGAACATGTCGATCCATCACCCTGGTGCTCTTGTACTAATGGGCTGGTGACAGGATTGCCTCACAATATTTACCCATGACTGAATCTGAGTCGATGGCTTGCCTCCAGATTGTTACGCTCATACCGTTTCGCAGTTCCTTTGCCGCCCACTTTATGTATATATAAATATATATATGTATATTGTTTGGAAACAATGGCTTATTCAAATCGCTTCATTATTAAGTCTAGCAAGGCTCTTCTTGTTTCCGAAATGGGTATCAGTCTATTCTGCAACTCCACTCCATTCGCATCAATTCCGAGCATATGCGCTTCCCCATGTCATTCTGGAGCTGGCCCCCAACTCGGGCGACTTTGGGGGCGGTGTGACCACGAAAGCTATTGCCTCACTCTTCGGCCTCCCAGGTCTGAGCAAGTCAGGGTGTTCGACCTCTTTTCCCTGGTCTCCACCCAGCAGCGCCCTTGCGGCCTCATCCCGATTCTCCTTTGTCCGTTGACTATGATCATCATCCTCCTCCTCCTCCTCTGCCCCATTATCCTCTGAACTCTCCGATGTATGCTCAAACGTCACCTTCTCACTTCCATCGCTCGGTGCCCTGCCCAAGCTGTCCCGCACGTTCTTTGGCGGCTTGACGGCACCGCCGCCCACAGCGATCGCAGGTGGCTGTCCGCTGGCCATCTCACTATCCATGCTGCTTGATCTGCTCACCGAACCCCAACCGAACTGTGCGCTCAGGGCATCATCCACTTCACTCTTGAGATTGAGACTCAACCGGTACGCTGCTGCTGCTGCTGCTGCTGCTGCTGATGATGATGATGACGAGTCGGAGGTGACATGCGATGCAGGGACTGTCGTTGGCGGCGTTGATGATCCAGCGGATGAGGTGGAGGAGCTGATATTCGAGTCTGAGCCCTGGCTGATATGTTGACTAATCCTTCGCTTGTCCTTTTGTTCGCGGACGTATTCTTCGTACGAGGTGTCTCGGGTGTGGTTGTAGGATATCCGGCGGTCCGCCCCTGAGCCAGTGACGGAGATGTACGAGGCCGCACGCGGTCTCTTGGTGACTGCAATCTCGGACGCGTCGGGATCAGCCATCTGCTGGGCAACGGGATCGTACGCAGTCTCGGACGCCATGAGTGATGAGGCGGTGCCGGCGCGGCTTCGCTGCGCGGCGCTGGTGTTTGCCGCGTCTACGTCGTTGGTCAAGCTAAAGTTCATTCGGCCGGCGAGCTTGGTGAAGGAAGATACACTATCCCTGATCGCTGCGGTGTACGGGTGCGACGGCTCGCCGGGGGAGGGTGCCATGAGTGCTGGGGAGGATTCGCTGACGATCTCGACAGTGTTTCCAAACTCCAAGTCCGGATCCCAGTCTAGGTCTTCGGAGAGAACTCGCGAATGGCTCCTCAGACCTCTATCTTTGAGGTCGCTCTTGAAGCCAAATGGCTTGACGTTTCCAGGCAGGTGGTAGTCGTCATACTCTGCTAACCGCCTCCACTTCCACGAGGCATAGGTGCCCAAGGCGAGGATTGAGATGCTGTAGTAGCAATGTTAGCGTGGTACACTGGACGTCTACACGAGGATTTTTCCCTTACATCAGGAGGCTGTGTATGACAAATGTTCCGTCGGCCCAGGAACTCAAATCTGTACTAGTGACAAGACCGTCCATGATCATGGAAAGAATGACTCCAAAGAGCTTCACCATGTTGGCAGCCAGCAGAATCTTGGGGGTCAAAGTCTCTAGGATTGTTCTCACAATCTCAAAGCCTGTGAGGAGGACCGAGATAACACCAACTCCAATATTTATGCCCTCCCATCTTTTCTTTTGCGTTAGTATCTGGTGAATCATTTGTAGTGTAATGAGTTACACGGAGTGAGGGGAATGGGGATAAAGCATACGCTATAGCGGTGCCTCGCACCTCAACATCATCTTTCATGGCGTTGGCCAATAGATATGAGGATATGCCGATGAGTATTATCAATAATGAGAGCTGCGCGACCCAGCATGGCAGGAGGACCACCAACCGCCATTCGGCGCGGTCGAATTTTGCCTGATCGCGGTGCTTCGGCATGTTGTGCTGGATGTGTTCTGCTTTTTGCAGATTAATCTATTGGTAATGTGCGGTCCAGCGGCACCAAGGTTCTTGAGGTCGACGTCTGCTTATTTTGGTGCTGGCTTTTTATCGAATTAAGAGGCAATACAATGCCCAGGCTAGTGGTGTGCTTTAGTCGGAGTGTATATGTCTGCGTTTGGTGTGTTTATAAAAGTACACAAAAAAAAAAACATCAACAACAACAACACAAAAGAAAAGGGGGCGATGACAGTCATGCCTCATAGACCGGGTGGTTCGCTTTTCATATAGGAGCCTCAGCCACTACTCCTAAGGAAAGACGGCATCCCCAGATTTTTGGAATCATTTGCCTGCAACAAAGCCCACCTTTTTTGAATGTCGGGCATACGCGAAGGGGCAGCCATCCCACTCGCAGAACGAGATTGCAGCCAGGTCCGAGAAAAAGCTAGGACCAGGCTGTGCCGGTGCTTACACATTGGACTGTGTTGCAGGCTGCCACTTTCTCGTGATGGGTCCAAGCCACTGGGGATACCGTGGAAAAGTAAAAAGAAAGGGCTTAGGAAATTCTCCGCGGCTGGCCTCTTTTTTTCCCTCTCTCTGTTCCTTCCCCCTCCTTCTCATCAGCTCACAGCTCACTAGCCCTGAGAGATTGGGAAGAAAAAGGGAAATAAACTGGGGAATGTTGCGGCAAACATGCGCTCTGGACACTTGAGGATCCGGGGTCCAGGGGCGGCTCCACCTACACGATGTTCGCCAGCAACGACACGCAAGCAGCTAGAAAGGGCCCAGAGAAAAAAAGAAGGCCCAAAAAGGCCAGTGAGACACGACGCATGTCGTGGACTAGATTTCAAGGGCGATTTGATTTTCTTTGCCAAGTCGACATCTGTGGAGTTCCGAAATATGAGGTCAGCAATCTTCCCCTCGGTGGCCGTGATTTGACTCGGAGTACATATAATTTGCAATGCGGCTGAGCCCAGATTGTGCGTTGGTCCCGCCGAAGATGGGCTCCGGGATGCCACATCGCATCGCATCGCATCGTGGTATACTTGCCAAGACTAAGAAGTCGGTGTAGGCTCTGTTCAACTACTTTAGATCAATACTGTAGATACCACAGAAGACACAATTGGAGTGACCTGAGAAATGGACGCGGAGCGCGACCACGTACCCGCTTGGATCGGGTTCGCGCCGAGGAGTCCGTCAAGCCTGGACCGGACAGTCATGTTGAGCAATGCCGACCCCCTCGTATAAGCAGTGTAAAGTCGATTTTCAGTCGTTGTCAGCAGTGGAGCAAGAAGCACAATCCTTCTCAGAGTCAGCTGGTTCGAGCGGTGACCAATATGCATGTTCCTGTACACAATCTTGTCAAATGTAATGGCAGTTCCGCTTCTGAACGGAGTCTCTTGTGGCTTTGCAAGGCATCCACTCCTGGAACCGTTCCGATTCTTGCGTGGTCGTCGATCATCCGCTGTCTCGTCATTATGAGGCTCATCTCCCGTCCGAGTCACGACTGATATTTCTATAAATAGATATCTTTACAGCACCTGAACGCGGATGGCTATTGTCAATTAGTAGTTTCTTTCTTATTTGGCTTGGCTATGTGATCTAACAAAGTGAAAATTGGAGACGTAATCAAGAGAACTGACTTGCATTGCGGAAATGCGGGCGGCGTTAAGCATATTCGCCAAACAGGGGGGAAGAAGATGTGCTGGATTGACTGAACCCATGAAAATTGCAGAAGCTTATTGTGATCCGACGCCCACTCACCCGGTGTGTTGTGGAGCCTTTCGGTCAGCCAGCCCCCGAACAAAACGTCAGCTCTTTTCTTGCTTGACCGGATCGTGTAAACATAGCCATCGTTGACGACAACCTCGGAGTGAAAGTTAGTGCCTATGGGCCGCTGGCTGTGTTCTAGGATGCGCAGTTTTTGGGAGGGTCAAGGCCGCCGAATCATCCGAGGACGCGTTGAGCAGACCGGACAAGACACGAGCCATGGGGGCTCATTGCCACTGCCGCCATCTGCTCACCAGACAGATTCGGAAGCCCGGCTTATTCAACTGCACAGTCCATATCTTATTTCTGCAGATCTACGTTCAAAGGAACTAAGGTTTGTATTCTCAGTTTATTCAGAAGCTCTGTCAGTGAACACCCAGGTGAGCAACTCCAGACTTCGATCCGGCGAGTGTAAAATCTCATCGATAACCACTTCATAAAGTCTGCGAATAGAATAGAGAACACTAGACGGACATTCTATCCCCTGCGGTGTGATGGGAGTGAGAATCTTTCATCATAGTCCAGCAATTTACCTGTTAATATCAGCGCACCGTCAAACCAAGTCATCATCAGGCATTTCGCGTCCTAGATATTTCCTAACTTAGCACTCGCGCACGCACACATCAAGTGAGAGACCGTAATGAGCAGATAGCGACTGAATTGAGTTACTCCCCCTGCTCTACAAGAGAATTGTCATGAAGTAGGTAGATTTCATCTACTTACGGACGCCGCAGAAAAAAAGGTGCAAGCGATCCTTCAGTCAAACTCACTCCCCACCAACATCCAACAAGTCCAGCCCTAGTCTTCCGACCGGCACTCTATATTACCGTGATGCGGTCGTGTCCGGCCATGCACCGCCACAACATCCAACACCCAACACCCATCCACCATCCTCTCATCCTCATAAGCCACGAATGCTCTCCCATCTCACACCGTTCAGTATCCCCACTAATCGTCTGGTAGTTGTCGAGTCGATTTACAGACCCTTGGCGACGGAGTCAAGGTAGACGTTGGCGGTGTCGAAGGCAACGACATCACCAGCCTGGTTGGTCATGGCAGCATCCTGCACGGTAGGCTGACCAGCGGCAGCAGCAGCTTGACGCTTGGCGGCTAGATAGTGATATATATGTTAGCCAGCTCTTCCTTTCTCTTGTGTGTACCCAATTGTTTTGTGTGTCCCACAAGGACGTTACTTACGGCTAGCCATGACGGCAGCGAAGAGAGTGACAAAGGCGAGGACAGAGTACTGCATTTTGATTGTTTGGTAGTAAGGTCGGCCGGCGACGGGCAGATTGATTAAAAAAGATTGTAGTGGTGAAAAGAAGGAATGTGAATGACAGAAAATGGTCTAGACAGTAGTTCAGTGCTGGGACGAGGAAGTAGGTAAGGGAAGAATGGCTGCGTTGATCGAGGAGATTTGATATTTGTATCCGCATGGCATTTTGCCATGGGATGTCACCCTCATCCCAGACTCGGGATGACCATCCCGCAAGTTTCGAATGCTCATCATCATCATCCATAGGAGGTGAGAGCAAGGGCAGGGGAGGAGGCGAGGGCCCGGGAGAGCATCGAGACACCTTGGATTGGGTGGAGTATAGGGAGTCTAGACACACACGTTCAGGCTGGCGAATGTGAAGGCCTGACTCAAGGTACGTACCTCAAATAATAGTGCATTTCAGAATAATGCCTTCCTCCCAGCACTTTGCGATGGCCAAACAATTCGAACGCCAGTACTGGGCGTGATGTGTATGATCTGCAGTCATTGGTCCAGAAAGCGAGGCAATGCACAAGCACACACACAGTCAACCGAATATATGCCAGTGGCTTTTCACCAGAGGAGGCATTATGGGTAGCCTCTCTCTCTCACTTACTTTTAAACTCGAAGGGGCCATTGGCAAATATTTGGCGAGGTACATTATCTTCTGAGGGACGAGACTTGGCCTCGAAACCCACCCCCTTCTTGTGACCGGATAGAGGCCACTCCACCCCCACCCCTCTTCCCCCGTACTCTTTCCCCAACAAAGACGCTCAGCCCGTTTATGATAGTGTTTGGAAAGAAATGGCGGTAAGGTTACTGTAGAAACTGGGTGAGATTTGATAAGCTTGTTTTCTCCGTGCTGTGGACCAAGAATCTGGCCATATGAAACGCCGGTTGTGACGACTTGTACATGATCAGCCTTTGAGGGCCCAGGGGGGAGGGGGGTCTCTGTCATGGCGTCTGACAAGGAACACCCCTACTCTCTCCCATGCGATCGGCCTAACAAAGCTTGGCACATTGACTATTCAGTGGACCGTCTGACCTGCCCGTTTACCGCCAAGCGATCGTCCACACTCTTTTTTACATGGTGGTAGTTCGCACTAAAAAAGATGGGTTGAGTTGAGCCTCAAGTTCAGCTGGAGTGAATAAGAAACAGGGGGGGGGTTGTGGCTGGCTCACATGGCAGATCCTTGGCCTGGGGAAGATCAGACAGCCTAATCGCCGGTCTTCCACGCTTCCGTGTTTTGAGGTCTTGTTATCAACTACAATTGCGTATGACCTCTCAAGTACCCCATCAAGTGTAAGTTAAAGATAATGTGGTTTTCATTTTGATTACGTTGCAATACTCAACTCCCAGAATAGGAGAAGCTGATCAATATCAACTAGTATAGTAATGGACAAGATATGGCCAAAGCAACTACTGTTTCGCTCACAGCCCATATTGATGAATTCCTGACCGCCTGTAGGCCACCTGCTCGTTTGGAATTAAGGGCACTCGAGAGACATGCCACCAACCGGGCGATGAAGTTTGATTCAAAGAGGTGCCTGCTGTCGTCCAATATATGCCGTCGCTTGGCCTAAAAGCTTCTACAAAATATAGTCCGGATGGTGCTGTCGATCATCCTGGTATCGTCTCACCTCTTCCAGCTTCAGCCTTGCCAGACGGTTCTAAGTATGTGCCTGATTGGTACCTAGTCAAGGGGCACATAAAGTAACAAGCCAGGTTTAGATGGCGAATGCTATTCGAAAAACAAGCGTGTTTGTGTCTGCTAGTAACAAGACAGACGTGCCGGCTTACGAAACCATTGTTTCTAGGATGCACCTCTCCCGGATGTAGATGCTCTTCCGTCATTCTTCCTCTCAAATTTCACTTTACTGGGCGCTTAACCCGACATAGTTGAAGCCGCGTATCCGTTCTCGTTCTATTGAGTTGGGCACTGCAAGACGTCACACGTATCCCCCAGATTTCCAACATAACACAGCCACTGTACGTTAGAGTTGACTCAAGATAATCTGATACAATACAAATTCTGAACCGAAGGCGGATCGCGGCGATCCCGACTGCGATAAATGTTGCAGCCGAGCTCCTGTCTTGACTCGCTGGGGATGGGGAAACGGCCACAATATCTCAAATAGGATGCGCCTGCCCCATTGACTCTTGGTATTTGGATATTATTGTTCTTTGTTGAAGAATTGCAGAACGTGTACGCGTTGTCAGTCATCAACAAATGATTTCAATAGAACTGTTGCTGGTGATGCTATCTTGGAGTGTTTTCTTTTGATATCCCTCGAGACTCTCTTGTCTTTGCAGACCCTGCCGCTAATTGTGTTTTCGATTTATTAAATACTGTATACATGAAGAAAGTTGAGGTATCGAAGTCCCCTGGACCGACAAAACAATTACATGCTTCGGAATAAAAGAATATCTGTGATGTCAGAGATGATGGTTGAGGTCTTGTCCTGGGAGCCCAATCACGACAAGTGACAGAAACACTAAAGGGGACTCGTCAGATTGTCTACCTAGGTAGGTAGGCAATGGCGTGATACTGGACTGTCTCATTTGGCCTCATTTTCCGATGCAAGTGTGTATGAAAGACATCGTGTCACGACAAAAGTACCCTTACAACATCTTGCATATATTCCATGGATGAAAATCAGAGCCCTCGCTAACAACGCCTCTGTACTTTGACTAACCCATGATCTGACATAATCTTGGAACTGACAATTGGAGCGATCAACAAGACGCTGCAGAAAAAAATTGACGCGTGGTCTGGCAGCCACAATATCTGCACCTGGCGGTAAGCGAATACCTGCAGAACACGGATCTGCACGATTGCAATTTTGATGTGCATGGGACCATGTGGCCTGCAGTATGCATTGAATTCTCGACGTTGTGAGCGTCTCATTCTACATTTGAAGGCAAAAATAGAATGGGCGATGTGCTGAGTTTCCAAAGGACTGCAGGTAAAAAAAAACAAAAACCGAACTATTGGCAAGGCAATGCTCTAGCCAAATTACAATGCAGCAGTCAGTCCCAACTGATCATACCCCTCGTAAATGCTCTACCCAGAAAATTCGGTTTCTACCTGCTACAGTGCAAAGCACGAGTCGCAGGAAATTGCCGTCTTACATGGTGCATGGCAGGATTCAGGATTGCTGAGGTGAGTTTACCGAGCATTGAATGGAGTCAGATTCTTCGAAAAAGACCAGTCTTTGCCAAGTGTAAACAAGAACGAAATGGGGTATTATTTATTAATTTATAACAAAAATTCGAGGCAATTCTTTCCTTGCAGCCTACCTAAATCGTCACGGAGAAAGGCGCCACGTTCGGGTCCAGTCCCTGCCACAGGAACGGCATGCCCTGTGATAGACCATTAGAGTCAAATGTCCTCGCGCTGACAACGTCGCTGAAGACCTCCATGGTGGTCTGGAACAATGCAGCGGCTGTGTTGGTTGCCTCATTCATCAGCGCCAACATGTCGGCGTCATCAAACATGTGAACCAGGGTCCGGTTGGTGTCCACGAGCAACGGCCGTGCAAAGACCCCGTTGATGACGAGCTGCTCCGTGCACGTTGCAAAGGACGGTAAGTAACTGACAACGGAGGTGTTGCCTTTGGTGGTGGGAAGGGGTTTCGAGAGAGCTGCCGGGTGGAAAGGCAGAGTCATGCTGACAGACGCCAACTCGTTTGTGTTGACGGCGTGATGGGCGGTAGACGCGAGGTGGGCCTACAAATGGTTAGTCCACAAATTGAAGCGAGGAGGAAATAAAGTTGATGGCAAGGACACACCATGTGGGTCAGGATATCAACCAATTCCTGTTTGGTAGAGATGCTTTCAGGGAAGTCATATACGCCAGCGTGATCGTTTGCCTCCGGGCCCCAAGCTTGAATTTCGCTGTCTTTCAACACATCGGCGTCCGAGCTGTAGTAAGAATCTACAAAAGACGTCATGAAAGCCTGGATTGCGGAGTGAATGACTAGAGCATCCTCGTAGAAGGGGAAATGAGTGAGATCGGGGCCGAATTTGGAGTTTATAAGGCCACGATTCTCGAGGTCCGTGAGGAAGTAGTTTGACTGGAATGCTCCTTTTCCACCATTGTAGAGCTCATCGGTGAACTGCTGGGCTGCTGTGCCCGTGTATCCGAAGATCTCGTCAACAGCCTCTCCTGAAGCAAACAAGACATCTCGAGCGATGGGTTGTACGGCAAAGACTTGGTACATGAGGCGATCCAGGATGGCGTAGACAGGATGTTCGGCGCTGAGGGTACGGATGGCTGCCATCCAGACGATCTGCACGACCTCATGTGTGCCAGCCAAGTGGTTGAACTGGGCAAAGCTGTGTCAAGGTCAGCAACAGAGGAATGTGTAGAACAAACATTGAAAAGCAACGCTGTCCACCACTTACAAGATATCATTGCCGTTGAAGATCATCTTGGCCAGTAACCAGTCATTCGCCTGGTCCCTAGGCGTATAGATCAAATTTGCACCTACACCCGTCCGGATGGCAAGAGGAAGGAAGTCGCCTGACGCTTCATCGATGTAAAAGTAAGCATCGCATGCCGCAGCGTATGCATCCGTACGTTCGAGACTAGCTTGGGCGGAGTGATCGATATAAAATAGCCTGCCAGCCGCGAAAAGCTCCGCCAACGTCGAGCCTGATATAGCTTGAGCTGTGAGATCGTCTACCTCAAAAGCGAGGGAATCACTGAATGGATTCAACCTGCTGACCGCGTAGGGACTGACAGACAGGCGCTCCATCGAAAAGAACAGGTCTTGGGTATAATTAGATAACACTCCAGGCGCAGGGCCTTTGGGGAGTGTATTCTTCCACTCATTGTCGTAAAGCGATGCATAGGCTTCTAGGGTGGTGAGTCCTCCGGTCACAGCCTGTATTAATTTGAGCACTTGTCAGAACAACGTCCAAGAAAGGGGGACCGAGTCCAGTATGCTTTAGTCTCAACAGTGATGAAAACATACCGCTGCTGCCTCGAACGCTTCCGTCGCAAGCGCGGCGTCTTCATAAGCCATGGTTCGCTCGGCTACCAACTCAACATCAAGAGACGCGAGGTCTGCCGCGGCGGTCGAATTTCCGATGGCACCGGAGGGATAGGCCGGTCCCCCGGCAATGGGTGGTCCATAGAGAAAACCAGCCTGCGTTGTTGCTCTTCACGTTATTCTCGTTAGTACCTCAGTGAAAGGGTCGAAGATGGGAGACACGGTCTGATCATGAAGAGAAAAAGGTGACGTACAAAGCCGCAGCCCTAGTTGTGCCATTGCTGTCTTGCTGTGGCAGTTTATAACTAGTGCTTGGCTGTCTTCCGACCAATTTGGGGGCAGACTCCGTTTCCTGTGCTCTGGGCGTCACGATTACTGCTCCATTGGTTCCCTGCAAGCCAAGGAGAAGCAGAACATTCAGTGATAACTGCGAAATACGCATTATGATCGCTGAGACTGTGCGGGAAGAGGACGTCAACCGCGTGAAGAGTTGGGTATCTCACGTAAAGTCATATCTTGAGAGAGGTCGTGCACTTTTTTTTTTATAAATAAAAAATAAAATAAAGCATTGACTGATTCCTGTATGGCTTGTAGGTTGCAGCGCAGGCTCATCATTTGACCCAGTTTGCTGCAGCACCGCTGCCAAGGTGGCAGAGTCAGGCTTCACCGACCCTTCATCTTCCTTCAACAAAGCGCTTAGCATCCATCCCAAGGAGGTAATCACCATCGTAATCCTCGGGCCCACTTATTCCCCTTTCGTTGTCAACGGTGTATTGAATCCTGTGGGAATCCTTCGCCTGTTGTTGGTCTCATTAGCGGCTGACAGTTGGGAGGCGTTGAAAAGAGCCAACTGCGACTCAGCAGAATGGAGAATTTATGCCCCAGTTATGTCCACGCTGTGGGTTTGATAGGGGGGTAATAAAGGTGGAGAAGATGCGCCAGGAATAGCACAATGTGGCATTCTGGCCCCCACCATCAGCGTGAAAATGTCCGAATTGTCCGTGATGACTGCCTCGCACTGAATGGCCAAGTGCAGTATCATTCTGACGACAAACTAAACCATCAATCGACAAGTAGCTCCGGCTGTCTAAGCTTGTCCAAATCGCCAAACCGATCTGAATGATTCTTCTCTTTCCTCTGCTGGATACGGACCAGCTGATCCACATACCTACGTAGCATGAACTTGACTACACCTAATGGGCTTTTACAATTGAAATTACATTAATGTCGGGTTTTGGGAATTCCAGTGTGGCTGGAATATATGAGTTCTCTAGGTTGATCATGCAAGTCTAGAACTTGAAAATAATTTCCAATCCTTCCATCCCAGCTCAAGGAGACCCAGAAGGTGAAAAAAGGTCTGCTTGAATAGATACTGGACTGGATTTCAAATATGCTGGAAGCTGCAAAGTCTTGGACTTATAATCCTAGACCTAAGCTTTCGGCTATAAAATCTTGGTTGTTCTATCAAAATCCACTACCCTGGACCCAGTCTCAATGATATAATTGCTTTTTGAGAAGATAACTGAATGGTACAAAGGTTTGCCCAGGATACCCGGGGCCTTTTACACTTGCGTGTATAATCTTACTGCAACAAAAGCAAGTCATCGACACATAGCGACGGTGTTGAACTGTGGAACGGGCAAGCAGGTGCTGGGTCATAATGATTAGCAAGATGCAGTGTTTGCCCATCCTTGCGTGATACTTATCTTGGTAATTAATTAACATGCAAAGAACATACCATTCTTGAGTCTAGAATCATCAGCTTATCTAAGTAAAGACCAGCTTGGCTCAGATGGCTTCGCTTGCAGCCAACTTTACATGTGGGAAACGCCATAATGTCTCACTTCAGCAAATCATGAATGTGATAATGAAAACATGTGACACTTTCTGTACAACGCGACGAGATGTTGAATAGATTATTGGGCATCGAGCAAGGAAAACGTGGCTGTGTGACTATTGGTGACTGGCGACAGTTCAACTTTTCCCTTCCTGGTTGTTCAGTTGGCCCGGCCTGGCCTCGCATGTACAAGGCATCGACCTTTGTTAGGCTTGAGACAAGCTTCATTGACATCGATCATCAATTTATCGCGTGGGCTCTTAACAGCTTGTGTTTATTTTCCCCCACCTATATCAATAGATACATCACAAGAAGTCTCTCTATATATACAGGCCCCATCAGTAGTCATGGGCGATGAAACGCATCTCGCTTGCCCCAACATCAAAGATGGAGATGACGTTATTCATGAAGGTATCGCCAAGAATGTATGGGCCAGGCGCACCATCTTGAGGGCCGATCAAGCAGTATCCTGTGTCGGGGTCCACAACATCTTGCATCAACATATCAGCCTCGCTAATGTAGAAGACCGTACCATTGATCTGAATACCAAGCTTCGGTACCGAGGCGTTGCAAGGTGCGAAGGTCGCGTATTCGTCTTCAATGTACACTGCTGGTGGATCATACAGGGCACTAATGTCCTCATATAGTTCTGTTTGACATATTCTTTCAGCAGGGGGCTCTGTGGATTGTTTGCAGGGTGCTTTCATGACATACCCGTTGGCAAATACAGCAAAGTAGTGCCACTATCAACGATAATGGGGAATTGAGTCGTATTGACAACAACATCCGAGAAGAGACTGTTCCATGATCCTGTATTCACATGGGTCCGCTTTTCCGAACCTTCGTAGATATACGCATCTGCGGTGATGGTGTAGAAACTGTACTGCGTTGACATTGCAGTCTCATCGTACACCTCAAGCTGTCTCACTTGTCAATAAAAAGTTCTACAGAATCAATGGCCGTCAACATTCGGCACTCACCATCTGAATTGGCGTGCTGGCCATGGGCCCCGTGTAATTTCCAGGAGGGAGGCCACCCAAAGCCAGGAATCCGTCACTGGAATTCCGCTCAAGCGACAGACTGAAAACAGGCTCGATCAGACCATCGGCGATCATGGTCGTAATGATAGGATTGTATTCAACCTGGGTCTCCGATGTATCCGCGGAGGGGTCGGTACCCTCATAGGCGCTTGTAAGCAAAGGATACGCCAGTCCCAGGAGGCCGCTGGTGACGGAGTCACCAAACCAGTAAGAGTAGTTGACCAAAGCCACCTCTTGATGTTCCACAGTGATGCCGGCGAGAGTGACAGTCTCGTACCCCATGACACCGGTCAGGAACTCTCCATCACCATACTCAATGTTGAAATTCTCATCTGCAATGCTGCCCTCATTGAAAGTACCGTTGAAGGGAGGTCCAAAAAAGCAATCAGCTTCCTAATAAAGCTCGTGGTCAGCGGCATTCCAGAACAACAGCTTCGGCGTGATCTCATACCGTTTGCAGATTTCCGTCGATATCGACACATGTGAACCCGGCCTGTACAAGCCAAGTGTCACTGGATCCGCTATCGACGATGACCTCCATTGGCACACCGTTGAACTCGATCGAGGCGACGTACTCCTCAGACAATAGCTGGATAAGAGGCTCCGAACCAACGCTATAGTTTGAGCCGTGCACTCTCATTGAGCTCAGGTAGCCAGCTGACTTGGCAGCCTTTTTCGACTTCTTGAGACTCAGGACGTTGGAACTGACGGCATTGCTGCTGCTGGCCTGCTTCGCCGGTGGTGCGTACGTACGCAAGCTCATCTGACGCGTCGCAAGGGAAGACGGCACCAAGGCCACCAGAGCAAGAATGACATTCGAGAAGCGCGCCATCATGGAGTCGCAGTGGTAAGCAAAAGAGGTTGGAGAGATGGAAGACAACACATCTGTACCTGCAGGGCCCGGCAAGTTACGAGAGGCAGCGTAGCGCTTCTATAGTAATATTCGCTTTCGTATACGAAGAAAGAAAAGCATCTTTCAGATTATCGAGTCGTGCTATCTTTCCAGGCCCCCAGCCGGGACATTTTTACCGATATCATCTTTCATGCGAATTGTGCAGTTGCTAGTGGATAGCGGAATGTTCAATGCCGCCCAATCTTGGAAATAAGCTCCGCTAAGCTTTCTGAACCCCTGGGGGGAAATAGTAGGGATCAGCGCTGAGATGGACAGCCAAGAGGGTGTCCTGGCGGTGCCTGGCAGCTCGCCTTCCTAATGAGGAATAGAGCAGCATCTCCATCCAGCCGCGAACTGCGGCATCACGGACAGGGCTCACACCGAATGCTAGAAGCGATGTGACGATACCCCGGATTGCGGCAAGTCGCCAAGATAAGAAGAACTCTGCATTTCATAAACGTAAAACCGCAGAATGGAGACTAGAGTGGTTTTTTTCTTTTCTTTCTTTCTTGCTTTATTTTTCTACCAGTATCACCTGGCATTACAGTACATCGTGTGACGTACCTGTATTGAGAGGTTTAAGAGGACGGAAATCAATTTAAGCCTCTTAAAAGGCGTAAGCTTTGTGCTTCCTTGATTTCCGATGCTCTGTGATTTACTAACATAGTCTGTTAAATTAAGCTTGAGTCAAGATGCCTGGACATGATCATCCTTGGGCAACAACCCTTATCACCACTAGAACAGTAAATCTGCGGATAGCTGGACACTGTCGACGACGGCAAGGTGAGAAGAAGCACCGAATGACCACACGACTGCCAACACATTGTCCCATCATGCGGTAGCGCAACATGATGCTGTCGTTTTGTAATCTCAATTGGGAGCTATTCTGTCGGTGCTATCATGGGCTGGTCGCGTGTTTGATTTGATGAGGTTTAATACGGATTAAGCTTCGAAGATACCCGGAAAAGCGATAGGATTATCTGTGAGTGTTGAGTTTGTTTCTACTCTAGGCCAGGGAGGGAGATCCATGTTACCAGAGGGGGTAAGGTAATGGAAAGCAGCTCTTAAAGTCGCTAGCTTTCGATCTGGTAGTGGGCATGAATAGCACGAATGTTCCCTACCTCACAGTTCCGACGTAGATTACAGACAGCAACAGTCCTGCAGTTTACATCACTGAGATAGATTTGTTGAAATGTGAATTGAAAATTCGGGTAGGGAATCCTAATCCTCAGAGGCTGAAGTGTTCAACTTTTGCACCCGGGTAGAGAGAGTGACCCGTCACTCAGGCTGCTAGAACATGATTACGAAGGCTGATGTAAAATATGCAAAAGAGTGAAGAAGCGACTTGGCATTCCAGTCGCAGTAGGCACTGGGAAATTGGTCAATTCGCGCAACCGAAGCTCATGCTCAGGGTTATAGCTCTAGGTCCAAGATCGCAGGCTGCTGCCCGCTGTATAAGATTCGATGGGATCCGAAACGTGTGGAGAGGGCTCTGAACTTTGAGATCAAATAGACTCGAGAGCTCGTGAGAGAATAGAGAAGCGGGAAATTTGGAGAAACCCGTCAACCCGCTGGTGATAAGCGGACTAGGTATCATCCAGGTGAGGCTCTCGAGGGAATGATACAGTGGTTTTGTGAGTATGGATCTGGAGTCAACTTACCAAGCGACTTGCTTCTACCCCAGTCACAATCCGGGGGAGCTGTGGGCCCACTCCTGATTTGATGGCTGACCTCGATTCGATTGGTCTTGATAGGTGAGTGTGCTTCTGCACGAAGTGAGGTTGATATTGGGGGGGATCTTGCTTAAGTAAGCCGTACCCCACCGGCACGAGCATGCAAGGGCCAGCGTCAGAAGCTAAAGTGCTTCTGCAGGGCATCCCTGCTCGGTTTAGCGCGTTCTAGTCCTCTTCGCGTCGCTCATCAACGTCACATCTTCAGCTCTCTATCAAATCTCAGCAAAGAGGGTTGTTTTGAGACTTGGTTGTCCGTCCCCTTGGATCAAGCTTTGCTTAGAGCTCCAGCAAATTACTATCTCTGCTTCACTCAACTATCTGCTTGCCTCAGAAAATAAGCTCGAGCCATTCGCTTGCCTTTTTGCACCTGCCTTTTATTGAGCCCCACATCAGCTTTTAATCACCACTATGTTGCAGGACTACAGCGACGAAGACGACTTCGACGGCTTCTCCGATCTCGAAGGTGCCCAGGTGTATATTGACAACGATGGACCGGAACATCACAGCGGTCTCTACGAAAACGAAGTAGCGTCTGACAGCGACAAGGAGTCTAAGCGATACACGGGTTTCTTCGACGATGAAGCATCTGAAGCAGACTCTGATTTGGAGTCCGAGACAAACTCCGAATTCAGCAGCGATGGTCTTACTCCCAACGCTTTTCACAATTTCATGAAACTCCCCCTGGAATTGCGCGAGATGATATGGAAGCGATTCTGTCCAGATCTGTCGACCGATCCTAGGGTCTACGAGCTTTGCTTTAGTGGCAGATGGCCCAAATTCGCAGCGTGGGTCGAGGATCAAAATGCCCCGCTGAGAACAGTTCTTGCTGTTCACAAAGAGACCCGCGCGCTCGGTCACAAATTTGCGCCTCACCTCATCCGGCTCCCTAGCAACCACGGCGTAGCGGCCTGTCATATGGAAAGGGACATAATCATGGTCGATTGGGTATTTGACCACAGGTACTGCCCTGGGGCTGGAGAGCTCGAGGCACTCAATAAAGCTGCTCCGGGCCTGCAAAACTTGGCCGTCAGAACAGGTGTCACTCTGTTCGACGGAGGCCCTGACTTGGACCGCCTTTACTCGCTAAAGAACGTCTTTGTGAGTCAAGACACCGACATCATTCCTACCAGGGGCCTTACTTGGTGTCTGTCCGACAAGACGCGCTCGTATCACGTTGTCCATTACGAAGACGTGGGCGCCGGCCTTAGTGAGGATGTGGACTTGCTCTTCTACTGGCCGGATCCTGAACAGTATGGGGAATCTGGTGAAAGAAGCTTTTCTTCCCAAACCTTTGGCGACCTCCAATTTGATGAGGAAGGATTGGCGGTGAATCCAAACGGCGAGAGAGTTAGTGACGTTCCTGGGATCGCCCTGAATACTTCGAATTGGGGGTATGAGATCGCACGCCTCCGCGAGTGGCTAGACCCGGTGCACGAGATGATGCGGCCGTCGGTGGATCCATGGGACGAAGAAAGCCTTTCCGAGACTGAGGAACAAGACATCAGAGCGGCCCAGCAGCAGGAACGTCAAGAGGAAGATGGAGGAGGGGAGAGGCTACAAGGCGACGAGGAAAATGAGGGTAGGAAGGCAGAAAGCAGTCCGCCCCGGCCACAAAGAATTACCGTTTGGCCACTGGCCCGCTTCATGTTCGAAAGCGGAATGCAACGTATCGAGGCGATGAAAGCATGGCAAAAGCCTTGGGAAGAATGGGATTCATTGGCGGGGTCGGATAATGGGGAGGAAGAAGACTGGAGCGACGAGGGCACTCCTGATTCTCTCGATGGCTTCATCACATTTGGCGATACCATCGAACCTGAGACCGATGACGATGAGGAGGAGGAGGAGGAGGAGGTTCTGCCAGCAGAGCTGGACACGAATCAGCAAGACCTCGATCTCGATGACTCTGGTGACGAAGAGGAGACCTCTTTTGAAACAGGCGAGCCACCACAACCTCGCCACAGAATTCGGACTGTCATTGATTCGGATGAATCGAGTGAAGGGGAGGAAGGGGTGGAAGGAGAGGAAGAAAATACCTCACCTCAGCGCGCCGGAAGCTCCAACCGCCGATCCCGAGCCCGACCACTTGCAGTCGACTCGGAAGACGATGACGATGACGACCTTCCCCAGCCATCCCGCACCGGTTCTCGACGTGGTGCCGTCATAACAAGCGACTCAGAAGATGACGAGGACGGGGAGGATGCTGAACATCAACAAGACGGCAAAGCCAAAATGAAAGAAGAGGACTCATCATCGTCCGAGGAAGAGGAGGACGTCTCGGATGAGGAGGCAGCGCCGCCACCAAGAATATCCCTCGCAAAGAGGCTGCGAATGGAGGCCGCACAAGCCCGCGCAGCTCTTGCCAGTGATGGCTCTGATGACGATGAGGATCAGGAACAGGACGGTGGTGGTGGTTCGTATGACGATGAGGAGCCATTTGATGGCGATGGCATGGGCATCGCAGAGGAGGAGGATGAAGAGGATGAGGAAGCATGGTGAGCACCTTTTGAGCGACTGAATAAAGCGAGTCTATCAAGTTGCCTTGAGGGCAAGGCATTCCATGGCGATCCTATCTTGGCCCGCAACATCGACTTGTTCCGGAGCAGCGGACCCTTCGCTAGCAATTATACCCGACACACTGTCCATTCGTACGGCAGCTCGCCATCGATTCTTGCTCAACCAACACGATTGCCATTTTTCTTCAGCTAATGTCTTCACAAAGTCCCATACACTCTCCCGGACTAGGGTGGGCATCTCAACTCTGGAGAAGGGGCATGTCGGAGGGCATTCGATCCTTACCTTATGAGCATAGTGGGTCATTAATTCGATGTTAATTTAATCTTGATTTTGATAAATCCAATATCACTGAACCTATGAGTCTCCAAAAGGAGGACATCTCGTCTTCGTTGTGTAATTTGTTCCTGCCACACTCGCTATGTTGCTGCCTCTACCACCATCTTCTTGCCGCAACTCACTTCTTCATTCTAAATTCGCATAAGCCGTAAGAAAATTGGCCTTGGGACTTGTTTCATGGCGTGCTTCCCTGCGACGACTCACGCCGTTCCGGTGGTAAAGGAGTTCGTGATCTGCTCCTCTGCTCTGTGTCTCTTCCCCTTAAAGAAACGCTTCTGATCATGGGCGATGCACCCATTGGTCTGCTCGTGGGCTCGGGGTTCGCGGGCGACGTGTCCACGGGTGACTTGTTCGCGGGTGCCCGTGTGCTCGCTTCCGCCTCCTTCGTCACATTGCTTTTTTGCCTCTCAAAGCGTAAGCCGCTACAATCAGAGCAGCCTGTACAATGTCTGCAGTCCTGCAAAGGTACCTCATCAATGATTCATTGTTCAAAAGCACGCCGGCCACGAGACTTACGTGGCAATTCTCCATACTCACAGCATTCTCTATGTCCTGGCAGCAGGTGAGGTTGCCGCAATTGAAGCATCTCTATAAGTCCTCATTAGCTGATAGTTAATCCCACTTTCTGCTTTGAAACCTTGAACATCACCTTCGAATTGTCACATGAGTTGCAGCTTCTGCAGTCCTGAATAGCCAACGCCATGTCAGCTCTTGACTAGCATGAATCCAACGATCTGTGAAGACTGCTAGACAACATACGGAGCAACCGGTCATATTTGAGCACTTTTCCAGCCCGGTACTCATTTTTGCTGTCAAGAACAATGTCAGTATGACCAAAGGTTTCTAGCATACCTATCTACTTACAGTCCTTGGAGTTCACGCAGTCCGCGGCATTCTCCAGGTTGGTATTATCATTGCAATCGGCGCCTGTGTGCTGCAACGTTAATCCAGTTTCGCACATGCTTTCTTGGCGGTCATGGCCTCTTACAGTTTTTGCAGTCTGTGTTCCCGTTGCTCCTCGCCATGTCGTGACAGGCCTTGTTCTTTTTGCAAGTGACCACTGTAGAACGTCGCGTGGAGTATCAGTAAGAGTCAGAAGTGAGGCAATTGCAGGGTATCTACTTACATCCAGTGCAATTTGAGTTATCGTGACTATACTTCAAATCTATGCAATTCGTATTCCCGTGGGAACTGATTAAGTCATGGCAGTTGAAATTGTTGGAAGAGTCCCTCAAGTTTGAACACATGACGTTCCCGTAGCTGTCGACACCTGTAACGAGGAATCAACACGGCGATCTAGATTATGGTAGTGATCATATATAGGCTTGTGTCGAGTCTTACAGTCCCAAGAAGCCATGTTCCCCGAGCTATTCCTCATGTTGTGACAGTCGAAGTTCATTCTACTGTCTATACCTGCAAGCGATGTCAGTAACACGTTAACTAGGTATGCTCGAAACCATGCCTGTGGATATGAGCCTTGCAAGAGCTTACAGTTGCTGCAACATTGGTTCCTCATACAATATCCTGCCATCTCCAAGCACCACACATTGCCTGCCTCATCTCTTCCATCGTCTGGAATGACTATCTCGGGCTCCGCATCGGGCTTGTCGCTGTCGCCGTTCTTAATATTTCTCAGCTTCTCCCTCGCTGCGCGAAGTCTGGCAGTCGCGCGCCTCACAATATTCACCATGTGTGCATCCCCTCTGGCAGAGATGTTCTTCTCACGAGCAGTCTCCATAGCGATATTCGCCAACGTGTAAGCGGACTTGGCAATCTGAACATTTTTTCGGGCTTCAACGAGCTTGGCATCATCTTTGTCTGTTGCTGGCCCCGTGTACTCCCTGATCTGGGTTGCAAGAAGATCCTCATCGAGCTCATGAGGGTCAGTACAAGGACCGCTTGGCGTTGGGATACTCGGGAGACCCGCTGCCAGGGCGGGTATCGTAGGAGCCAACGGCGTATTGATAGTTACAAATTCCACAGGTAGGGCAAGATGTCCAGGTCGGGGCGGAGGTGGTGGTTGCGGGTCCGTCTGCTCATCGGGGCTAGTCGGGCTCATTGAAGGACGCTCTAGAGAGCCCACTTCTCCAGTTGAATGAGGATCTGGAGAACGGGGTGAGGCTCCAGGGTCTGGGATAGTGGTGGCAGATGATTGCTCATCCTCAATTGGATCAAATGGGCGATTGCTGTCAGCGCTGGTAGGACTGGTGGAGGGAACATCGGGTGGAATCTCCTCGGGTGCGGTCCGAACCTTCTTGGTGGGACTGCCAGGCTCGGCATCCATTGGGTACGAGGTATCTTCTGAAGATCGTTTCCTTCGTTGAATGGGAGGAGGTGTGTGAGAACCTTCGACATCTTTCGCTGACATGATGAAGAGGCTGTAGCGGTAGCTATAATCTTTCCAGGCCCTGTGTCGCCTTTGGCTAGTACTGATGCAATATGATGATATCGATGGTACTCTTGGCTTTGCTTCCCGAGGTTGTTCTCTAAAATGGAATTGAGCAAAGAAGCTTGTGATGAACGCTAAGAACATCACCCTTCGCGGTGTTGTGTTCGGGGCGTCTCAGCTCTTTAGGTACAACTCGCGCTTTCCGTACAGCTGCAAAGCATCAAGCTGATAAGGCTTTCCAAAGTCGGCTGCCAGTCATGAATCACTGTCTGTATAAGTAAGAGCCTACGTAGGACCTATAAATATAGCGTGTGTACCTTAGCTCCTGTCATATGCCAAAGACCATTCGTCTCCTTCTATTCAGACGCCTCCAGTACGATCCTCACGCCCTTCGACTCCGCATATGGCACCGGTACGAACCGATCAGAGGCCATTTGCGTATCACGCACTGTCGTTTCGAATAGCCTCATGACGCCAACGTGGTCGCTTTCTCCAACCCCTGGTCTTTCCACCACTCCACCACCCTCCTGTCCTCCAGTCCATCGCCGAAAAAGCTTAGCAACCATCAGGAGCAATTCCGCCCGAGCAAGGTTCTGTCCCACACAAGACCTCGTCCCAGCATTGAATACGATGAGGTATCGTTCCTGAACCTCGGTGTCGGCCGCAAGCCACCTCTCGGGATGGAATCCAAAAGGATCTGGAAAGATTTCCTCATCGGTGAGGATCTGATAGGACGTCATTCCTACCGGTGTCCCAGGTGGTATATACCACACCTTCTCCTCGTCGCCCATCTTCTCGACATATCGCATTGTCTCGTTTGGCGCGACTCTTGCCAAGCGTGTCCCGCTCCCACCGTACCCCAAACGAAAACTCTCCTTCACCACGGCCCCGAGATACGGAAGCTTTTGCAGATCTGCAAGGGAGCAGGAACTATCTGGGCCTGGAAGCGCCTGTAAGAGTTCAACACGCAACTTTGCAAGACAGCTCGGCTGATCCAGCAAATGGAACGCAGCGACACACAATGCATGGCTCGTCGTCAGCGTCCCGCCCTGATTTAATACTTGCCCATCATGAGCGAGCCTCTCCACTGTCTTCTCGCTCTCCGGAAGCATGCTCGACGCTAGTAAATCGTGGAAAATCGTCTTATGGCCAACCTTGGAGTGCAAACCTCCTCCACTCTTGATGCTGCTGATCTGCGCGCGAATCGTTCTCCGGAGATGATTGAACTCATCCAGCCCAGGAACATATACCTCCGTCACGGCATCAGGCAGAGCATCCAACAATCGCGGCGACCAAGGCATGTGCTTTGCGTAAGTCCCAATATACGTCCCACGCACGATGGACTCGATGACCCGCTTGCCAAAGTCCGGCTTGTCCACGAGGTGTTCACTGCGCGCAAAGGCATACTCGTTGATGACGTCGTTGGTGAACGCAGAGAACACGACAATAAGATCTAGAGGCCCCTCGGACGCCCGAGCGTGCTCATCGAGGCGGCGTAGGACGTTGTCTACCTGAGCCTCGATGACTGGCTGGAGCTCGCGGACCTTTGCGGCGGAAAAGAAGGGATTGAGAGCGGTACGGCGCAGTCTGTGCAGGTCATGGTCGACTGTTGAGAAGACGGAGTCGTCGGCGCCGAATTGCTTTGCATAGAAAGCCCATTTATCGCGGCGGTGGGCCGGGCTTGTGTAGAGAGTGTGGTAGAAGGTCTTGTCAGCAATGTGGATTTCGAATGGATTGATCCGAATGATGGGGCCATATTGCTTGTGAAGTTCAAGGATCTTGAATGTATACTGGCCGCCCAGGAGGACGTCGTAGTAGAACTCGTAAGCCCAGGTGAGTGCTGCGAGCTTTGGGCCGGGAATATGTGCGATGGGACTAAGGTAGAGACGGTTGACAATGAGGTGGGATACGTGTGCCACAAGAAAGGTGACTGCGACAAACACCCATGTCGGCCATGAAACCCCAGGCGAGATTTCTGTAAGGAGGCCCATGATGATGCCGAGGTTGAATACTAACTGTTACTACAGGTGTTGTAGATGATGAAAATTGGCAAATGAATTGTTGATGATCAAGGCATCCCAATTATTGACCGGGCGGCGTCATGGTCTTGTTGTTGCTCAGACTGCAGCCAAGGCGTGGACGGCATAGTTCTATGCGCACAATCTAGGAAGCTGCAGCTTCATGCACTGATTACACACTATGATGTGACTTCAATCATGTTGTCCTTCGTCACTTGGCCAATCAGTACAGTCCTACCAGCCAGACTAGCGGTGATGTGATCCTCCATGTAGAAGCAAGCTGCAAGTATGACTTGTCATCTGTCGCGGAGATGAGGACGGACTGAGGCACTCTGTGGTGGAATCAGACCGTAACATCCAGGGAAGAAAGACACGCATATTCGAAGTTGACGGTGTCAATGGCCAGAAATCCATTATTTGATCACCATACAAAGGCTCAGCTACTCGCCAGATGTCTTTCCATGTGTCCTACACACTTCGAGTTTGATCTTTTAATCAAGCCAACAAGCGATTTTGAATTTCAGAAGGACTCCCAGGGGAAAGCCAGCAAGTTCAGATATTGATGTTGTTTCTTCCCCTTCAATTCCTTCATTGGTGCATCGTTGGTTCCGTGATCCTCCTCGTTCGCTATCGAGGGTTTTGTCGAGCTGATGCCACGAAAGTCATTCCTTGTAACGACACATTCAGTATTCAGCGTTGTTGACGCAAGGTCCATGCTCAAGGTGCTTCTCCGCGTTGGCAGCTTTGCACTCCTATTTCGTGTTAGCAAGGATGCTCAAGGTCAGTGCCACCGGACAAGGCTGACTGTTGAGGAATGGATTGCTCACTTCATTGCACCACCAGGACTTCAAACACCTTTCACAGTTCAGCAGCTCGGTGCCAATGTCTTCATTGATCTTGCCACAGTTGTCGCAGCTGTAACGTAGTCAGTATCAGCAGTCCTGAAAAGAAAAGCCTTCCAGCTCTAAGGAGACTGACCTGGGCGTATGAAAGTCTCGTGGAATACCCGCTTCATAGTGGTCTAGAGCGGCAGATAATTGAGCCTGGCCGGCGTTGCTGAAGCCATTCTCGGGAAGCTGGGTATCTCCTTCGGGAAAGCAGGCGACGATCTGGCGTAGACGCCTTTTATGCTTGGGCCTGAGCCTGGCGCCAGCCTGCATCATCATTACACCAATGATGATTTCGGTAAAGGCCTCACCTTCAGCGAGATCAAAGAGGGTGTCGCAGATGCAACTGTCGAGAATCTCACGGACGACTGGGTCGCCGCTCTCTATCTTCCCCATGAGGTAGAAGCCACCACCATTCTCCACACTCTCGTCTGTGGCGTCTTGGATGATCCTGTTAGCAACCTCGCGCATCTGAGGGTCACTGGAAAGGATCTGGTCAAAAATCTCGGACTTGAGGGCTGTGACAATGGACTCTTCGACGTCAGACCGCGTATCGAGGTCGGCATCACCCTGGAAGATACCTGTGATTTGGTCAATACTACTGACGGTGAAAGTATCTCGAGGGACGTACGGAAACCCCAGCGACCCATGATTTCGTTTCGGGAATGGTTTGAGACTTGAGTGGATCCAAGGTTGTCAGATTGTTGAGTTGGATGCCTTGCCAAGGTTGCTGAAAGGAAGATGAAGTTGCAAGCTGTAGGGGACGGATCTATCTGTTTGTCTCAAGGGGACCTGTTGTATGTCTGCCTGGAATGCAAGCTCCAGTTCTGATGAACCTTGTGCCTTCCCATTTCAAAAGAGAAGGAAGGACCACCCGGATGCCTTCCCTCTCAGACTGCAACAAGGGTTGTGCGGAATTGTCTCCTCAATAAAGCTAGCAGGTACCTCCACATATCAAAGCATTACAAGTGATACATCTATCTGCACAGCAACCAGTTCAAATGACTGAGAAAGGCTGAGAACTTAATTTCTCAGGCATGTGGCGATGCCTTAGACAGATTGAGTACCTAGATACTGGGCTGTGTTGTGCTGTGCTACTGTATATCATGCCTATCTAGACAATGCAAACAAGACTTCTTGGGTGACTCTGGTTCTACCATGTCTCCCTTGCTTATACTTCAAAGGGAAGTAAAATTCAAGACAGAATATAAAGGCAAGTTTGTACCGGTGTGTCAAGTGCTGTCCCCCGTTTGAAGCTGTAACTGAGTGCCTTTGTCCCTTTGTCGGAAGCCAGGTGTTGCAAGCCTGGTCTGTCAAAGCATGGCTGTTCTGCGTACTATATAGGAGGTATCTAGCTTGCTCATGGGATAAGATTCCTTGATTTTGGTAGAATCCATTAACCAGCACCTTTCTACTTTCCAAAAGCAAGCTGTAACCCCCCCCCCCCCCCCCCCCAAAAAAAAAGAAGCCTCACATCCTGCTCAAGCGCTGTTATCGCAGACTCGCACATGCCCACAACCTCACAACCGTATTGACGAAAGACTCCATCTTCAAATATGGACTCTACCACAACGGCCTCAGACGAGATGAATGCCTCTCTGGGACTTCTACCAGATTGCAGAGAAGATATCCCGCGAAGCGCAGCCGAGCACTCCAAGAAGTGGCCCCAGCCAAAGCCCAAACCGAGGAAGTCCAAGACCAAGCCGCCCAAAGTCGCTCCTCTACCAGCCTTCGTCCACATCCGCGGCTACGAGATCACAATCCCGAATACCAAGACTTGCTGGCGCGTCAGTATGGTCCACAGCTGCGGCCACCAAGTCATGGAGGTGTCCCAGGTGCGGTATCCTGGCTGTGACAAACCTCTAGTCGTCGAGATCAATCGCCACATGCGACCATGCGAAGAGAAGTGCAAAGTGGAAGCAATAAGTTATACCGTGGATGGCTTGTGTGGCATGTGTCGACAGGGCAAGGAGAACGAGGAGGACCAGACTTCAAGCTCGGGAGACGGGAATGGGGTTGGGCCAGAAAACCTGTGGCACGGCTTGCCTCAGATTTGATAAGAAGGATAGACACTTGTGGAGGACCTATGAAAACGGGCTTGGTGAATGTGGGTTTGATTAAAGAGACGGTGATGGCAATTACGAAATTACATAGGAAACAGCTTCTTACTTTATGAGACTCAGAAGGCTTGGAAGCACTGTGCCAATTATCACCTGAGCGCCCTTAGTCTACTTGAATTGCCCAAATTTCCTTTCTCTATGGGCCTGGTGCGTCAATCACGGTAAATGCAGCTTGTAATGTTTGGTCCCAAGAAACGATGGAAGCTTCCTGATTCTTCCATTCTTCTCTGCTACACCACCACACAGGCAACCTGGCAGTATGGTTCTCGAAGAACAGCTTCGATTTGACTGAGATTGTATCGCTTAATGCGAATTCTCGATTTGTCTGCAGCTTTATTGGGTGGTCGCTGACGCCTTTTGCCACCCAGAGACCGGCCTCACAAGGCAGCCATAAGTAAGTGATAAGCGCGAAGGTTGAATTTCGATTAACGAGGTCCAAGTCTTTACCGCCTTTCGAGTATTTTCAACCTGAGGTAGAGTGCAAAGAAACGTACTTTTCTCTCACTTTGGCGACCTGTGCTAGTGTGCGCCCTGTCGCCTCTGAAAGACGAAGAGTACGGTACGGATCACGAGAGTCACGATGAGGATTTTGATGGCCTTGTTATTGTTGTTGTAGCTAAGTTATCGAAAGGTAACTGACAGGAGCCGACGGCCCCTGTCGAGGTCCGTTAGACATCGTCAGTTGTTTTTTCCCTTTGCCTACACTATAACCCATCTGATTCTTGGCCGAGACCCCGAGGCCATCTAAAAACAGAAAGCAGAACGTAACTAATGAGCAGAAGGGGGAATGGGGCATATGGTATGATGTGAAGCAAAGGTGATGATCGTCCATGTGCCAGTGATGCCCGTACCAAAAAAAGAAATCAAAACCCCTAATGAACCTTTTGACAATGAGTAGTGAAGCTTACGATGCGATTGAGTGCTCCACGAGCTCCAACCAGCGACCTCTTCCTGTCCATGCTCATGTACTCAACGATGACCTCTCACGTAAAATTCGCAAAGGGTGACATCCTCCCCATCTGTTCCTGTATACTCTTTATCGTAGCCACGATCTCCGCCATGGCTTTCTCTTAAGTGACTGGTGCGGTTACCTCTGCCTCCGTGTTAACGGAGAATGGGTTGTTGTCACATCCCGGTACCACAGTTGCCTGTATCAGCATATCACGGACCTAATTAAATGTGACGTCCTTTTTATACAAACCATCCTTATCCAACATGTTTTAAGAGAATAGACGATCAGTAACTCGAACCTGAAGTGCAGTGTCCCTCTCGTTGCCATTATCCGTCAAATGAGCCAAGAATCTGTTTCTCAATTCTGCCTCCAGAGGACCATTGACTTAATCGATGTAAGCAGTAGATCTGTCCTGAGTATTGCATGCTCTCCAGCAAAGTAGGTAGTAATTGATGTATGTAGGAGGAAGAAATACAGCCTGTCAACAAAGCCACGTCCAGGCTATTTGTACCCCAGCGGATAAGTCTATTCCTCCTTCCCTACACCTCCCTTTCAGTTATGTGACACATCCTGTCAGCATCAACGGCCCCCAAGGCCCACAAGTACTGCATACAGCCTGTTGTTATTGCATAATCATATCGTATTATTTGCAACCGCCCAACAGTTGTGATACCCTCTATAATTGCTGCAGGAAGCCATGCAGAGAGGCTCTCATTTCACAGTGTCCATACATAGATACAGCTCAGCGCCAAGACAAGAGAAATGATCTTTGCTTTGCTTCTCGACGTCTGCACCAGGGACATTTGCTTGTTTGACAAAAATAGCTTCTTGAGCTTATTCTCGGTGAAAGGCCTCCTGGCGGTAAATGACTCTGATCAACGTTCACCTCGACACCGAACAGACCGACTGATTCATGCTAGGTCGCGCGACTCGAAAGAAGAAGTAGACATCTTTTTTAAGAAACTTGTGTAATTTTTATGTTCTCAGCAAAGTGAGGGAATGCATTAATGACAGAAACTTTAAACATGTGGATTGGAATGACGAGTGTTTCTTCTTATGCATACACACCTACCTGGAACGTAGCTAGATAGGGGCCGCATTTGACTATGCCCATCTAGGTACATTTGGAGAGAATCCTCCATATGCTGTTATGCGCGCCATGACTTGTGAACAGACACAATTAATTAGTTCACAAGCAACCTACAACACAATTGGAATTCCTCTGAGACGACTACGCCCTCCATTTTCGACGACCGCCGAAGTCCTCTCTCAGACGATGACCCACTCTTTGGAGCGTATTCGTTCTAGTGAGGAAACACGAACAGAGCAATGACTAAGCAGACCGTGGGTGTCCCTGAGCCCTTCCGGGGTTGGGATCCACAAACTAAACCCCTTCGTTAAACTATCGTGCTGATCGTTGAATCAGTCCGTATCAAACAAAACAATTACAATACTTAGCTCGTACTTGAACAAACAGACAAATCACGATTTACAGCACAGCGTGTGAGAAGAGGTGGAAGTGGTGTTGAATGAAGATCGGGGAGGTTCTGTGAGAACCGCTTCATCAGCTGACAAGTATGGGCGTTGCAAATGCAGAAGTGTACCTAGGTAGGTAGAACTGCCCAGACACTCAAAAAAAAAAAAAAGAAAAAAAAAAAGACATACTGGTGAAATCAGACAGCTTATCAAGGTGGGCACTAAAAGTCCCCGTTGATCAAAAGCGGTCCAAGTCTTTTTTTTTCTCCGGACAGGTCACACGATTCTCCATTCTCATGAGAAATCTCCTACCAAAACCAGTATGAAATGCTACGAGGAAAGAAAAGTAGCTGAAACATTGCCCAGCTGCCAATTTCGCGAGCCAAACAGCTTTGCGGATCATGGACACTAAAGGGGGCTAAAACACGCCCGAGTCGCTAGGCGACCGCCAAGCCAATATACCTTAGTTTAAACTTACTAGTATTTTCCGTCAATCACGATAACCTCCAGGGTTCCAGGCCGACCGTCCCTAGAGTGCAAGGCCACCACAAGGGCTTTCAAACTTTCCTAGGCAATGCGGAATACCAGTGGATTTCCGTTAGGCTGTTGCAGAATCACGAGCTCCAAGCGGAGTGTGAGGTCCTTTGGACGGATTCGGAAATGAAATATTGGAGTATATGAACAGCTCGACGGCCCTCGTCAGACAGATTGGCTTGCCTCGGAGTCCCTTGCTTAGTACCTAGTAGACATCGTCTTGTTACAACAAGCCCTTTTGTTGATCGTCGTTCCCTTCTTTTAGTAGTAAACATGCAGTTCCTTCACCTCCTCCTGGCAGCTACCACTGCGCTGGCCGCACCAACCACCACGGTCGCCGAGCGCGCATCCCCGGCCGACTCTGCTCTCGAGAAGCGCGCCACTACTTTCTGCGGCTCCTTTGGGTCCGAGGCCGCAAGCCCCTATATCTTCTACCACAACAACTGGGGCGCGAGTGCGGCCACCTCCGGCTCGCAATGCACGACATTCAACGCGCTGAGTGGCACCACTGCCAGCTGGTCGACGTCGTGGTCGTGGGCGGGTGGTCCGTACAGTGTCAAGTCGTACTCGAACGTGGCCCTGGAGTCGATCAACAAGCAGCTGTCGGCCGTGAAGTCGATTGAGTCCACTTGGACCTGGAGGTGAGTTGTCCTGGCGCTATGTCTACCCTGAAAATGAAGGAATGAACGTCAGGAAATCAGACGGAGAGTATTGTACTAACTCAGCCTTTGCTTAGCTACACCGGCTCCAACATGATTGCTGATGTCTCCTACGATCTCTGGCTTGCGCCCACGTCCGGCGGCACAGACAAGTACGAGATCATGGTGTGGCTTGGCGCGTATGGCGGTGCTGGTCCCATCTCGAGCTCGGGATCTGCCATTGCCAATGTCAGCATTGCTGGCCACAGCTGGAATCTCTTCTCGGGCCCCAACGGCGACACCACCGTGTACTCTTTCGTGGCCGCCTCGACCATCACCAACTTCTCGGGCGATCTGAACCTGTTCTTCAAGTACCTTGTCAGCAGCCAGGGTGTGTCGAACTCCATGTACATCACGCACTTGCAGGCGGGTACTGAGCCATTCACGGGCTCGGACGCTGTTTTCACCACCTCAGCGTACAAGATTGCGGTCGCATAAAGGTCATAATCAATCAGGATGTGTCCGTGTGAGCGTCGCAAAGGACCTGGCAAGCCACTCCAAGCTGGTCGAGGAATTCAATGTATATAATACTCAGCAAACACTGTATTGGACATATTGCTGGCATGCTGTTCGCACTGATATCTGATACGAGTGATGTAGCCGTGATCTCAAGTGAAGCCGTGGACAGAGCTGGTAGTTTGCGGTTCTCTGCTGATATTGGAGGGAAAGGTTGCTCCCCGGGAGCCAATGCGTAAATGACCTATGCATGGGCGGCCGTGAGCCAGTGCTCGGCTGTTCTCCCAAGCAATTCCATCAAGAGTACCAAACGAGCGTATGGTTTGCAATGTCCTCGATGGGGAACTGGAACGCGAATGCCACTCCTCAGCTAGTGGCCTACCCCATCTGCACGCAGCCGTACAACAAAGGTTTATAAAGATGCAGACACAAACGTTCTTCGCCGGCCTACAATGGCTGAGATGTAGAATGGTCTAACGGTCTGATCAACTGTATGACCTCTGCCAGGACAACTATGGCAGAGCTTCTCCAAGGGATGGGAGGTGACCAGTTCGAGAGTCGCGACGAGGATAGAGATGTAGGCCGAAGTTGAGTGGCCGAGCTCTTTTGACATTTTTGCCAATCATGTGGAATAAGGCTATCGCTTTATGGATTATTTGCTTGCTTTTTGGGAGGGTGCAAGTGTGAGCAGCTGCGTGGTGAGGATGGATGTCGAGGAAAGGTTGAATTTGTGGTGTTGTTGGCCTGTCAGCTCCCTAACATTTGCCAACCCCCCAAACCCCCCAAAGTAATTCTCAGTCCCCCAGACTGGCCCGAGTATGACAGTTCTGCACAGATGAGCATTCTGTAATTAATCGGGAGTGAAACTTTCGTTCATTCATTGGAGTGCTCATTCTCAGGTCGGGGCACTTCGGACTTTCAACAGTTGTCCGCAGTCCTCGAGTTCATCCGTCTCGGGAGAACAGTATTTCTATTCGGCATGACCTCATTGTCCAGACGGCAGCGCCACCAAATCAGGCGCTAACAAAGCATCTAAAGAATTGTAGAACTAAGCACATTTGATACTCATCTTCTTCGCATATGGCGCTGAGAAACTATAAAGAGAGCGGCTCACCTCGAAACCAATCACTAGTGTCGTTCTGCACTGATCAAAAAGCTATTGGACTTTTTTGACAGCATCAACGCCGTACTGAGAATCGATTTTTCGTACCGGGAACCAATCTGTGTCACTCCCTACACAATGTCCGCACTCACGCCCCTCCTTCAGACAGTCTCCATATCATCCGCCCTTATTGCGGCAGGAGGTATTGCGACCCTCACGCTCTTCGACGTGCCAATCCTCCAAGCCCAGCCTGCCTCACGATCTCTTCCCTCAACCAGGTGGCTTTTCAGCAGGGGCTCACACATCTTTCCCACAGCAGCGTTCGTCAGTGGCGCTGGTTTCGGTGTTCTTGCTTTTCAAGCTCTGCCGATTCCTGTTTCTCGTTTATTCAAGGCTATTGGCTCTCAGGGCATCAGAGCCATTGGCGCAAGGAGCGGCGGCTACATTATTGCCGGACTACTCTGTCTATCCATTGCGCCATGGACATCGATCGTCATGATACCCAACAATTTTGCGCTGATAAAACTGAACGCGGACAAAATGGGCTCGAGGAGTGAAAAGAGCGCAGAGGTGCTCAACTCGATCTCCTCAAAGGATAGCAGGCAGCGAACTTCGATGGATTCTGTGAATGGAAAGGGAGAAGCGAATCAATGGACGGACCTGAGTGGGCCACAGGAAGAGACGCCTGTGAAATCTACGGCCGCGGAGGATAAGAAGGTCAAAGAGATGTTGGAGCTTTTTGGAAGGCAGAATATGGTCAGGGCGGTGCTCATGGGCCTGGGAGGCGTGGTGGGTTTGTGGATGGCGCTGGTATGAGCTTCTGGTGAGCATGGAAACGGAATTACGAGAGGGCAGATCAAACGGCTGGCATCCAAGACGAGAAAACTTCGTCCAGCATCTGACTTCTCAAAAAAGTAGAATTCGCGGACTTTTACCTGAACCTGCATTGTAAGCCATAGGCAACTAAAGAAGAAAAGCTGCTTCTGCTCGGGGTGAGTGTCACTCTTGGATGATCAGTATGTTACTTGTCCAGTTGTGATGCCAGCTAGAGGATACTGCCTTCAACGTTGATGAAGTTCAGACTGGTCGTCTCTCCACTCACCACCGTCTTACTCGTGACCAACCCGTCTTCGTCCCACTCAAAATCTACCACCACACCGCCTCTCACCCTCAATCCTTTCACACTTCCTCCTCTCCAAGCACTCGGTATCGCTGGGCCCAGAACCACGGTCCTCGTTTCCCCAAGCCTTGCCTGGGATAGCGGGAGATCGACCACGAGCATGCTCAGCACATTTCCTGCCCATCCAAAATTCATATCAATCTGGAAAGGTGGGTTTTTGCCAGAATACATGCTCAGCAGGTTCGGCGCCACGTTATTTACGATGGTCAGCTGCAGCTCCTCATAGGCTCGGACGGAGTCATTAAGGCGTGCCCAACAGGCGCCTCGCCAGACTTTTGGCCAGCCATAGTTTCCATAATTTCCATCAGCATTCGTTCCATCTCCCCTTTCGATAAGACTTGCTCGCACTGCATCCTGGAGGGTGCTATTCTCGTAACCACCTGCGAAGCTAGATACTGAGTACCCTGGGAACCAGCCAACGAGGTGGGAGATATGTCGATGTTGTGGGTATATATTGTAGAGATATGAATCGGGTACTTTCCACTCTTTCAGTACGCCCGTGGCTGAGTCTGGGTCAACGTGGACTCCGTTGTCAAGCCGAGAGAGAGCATCGGAGACAGAGCTGACAAAGTCATTATCTCCGTCCGGAACCAGGGGGGCAGTACTAAGGACTGCCTCGAAAACTTGGTGGATGAGCTGCTGATAGTGTGCGCAACCAAACGTCGTTGGGCCCTGTTCTGGGCTGTTGCATGGGTTGACGACGAGGGTACCATCATTGAAGAACAGGTCTTCTTGGAGTTGTGAGAGCCAAAATGAGGCTATACCCTTCAGTAGAGGATAGCCGGTCTGTTGCAACCAGGTGAGATCATTGTAGTAGTCGTAGTGATCAAATACATTCTGCATCATCCACGCTGCAGCAGCCGGATCTAAACAAATTGGTCAGACCTCACTTTGGCTGTTGGCGTGTGCACAAACGAAAGAACAAAAGACTTACAATTGGCCCACTGAGCATCATTCTTCATTCCGGTGTACCCGAATGTATTTATTTCGTCATGAACAACCCACCCTGAGCCATTGTACAGCGATTCCGCAGTTTCGCTTCCACGAGGCGCCCACGTGTCCTCCATATACCCGAACAAGGGCTTTGATATAGACTCCAGTCCAGTCTGGTCTGCTCCCCAATAGTTCATCTGTAGATTAATGTTCGCATGGTAGTCTCCGGACCAGGCGGGACTGATTTGCTCTGTCCATCTGCCCGCGAGATTGGCCGGCAAAGAGCCCTCGCGAGAGGAGGATATCAGAAGGTGCCGTGAGTAGTCCAACATCAATGACTCCAAGAAAGGATCGGATGATCCATTTACATATCGAGCTACAAGATCAGCCGTCTCGAAGGTCGACGAATTGGCGGTATCGGGCAGGGTGAGGGTAAACAAGCCCATGAGTGATGAATGGTCCTCAACATGATCACTGAGTAGGGTCTCGTGGTTGGAAGATGCCGCCGACGTTGTTCGCTGTTCCACGATAGGGCTCGGATCTGCGCCTCTGAATGAATAGTTTTCATCTGCATTTCCTTTGGTTTGGTCGTAGTCGGACTCGGCTGAAAATACTATCGTCACGGATGTCTGTCCTGAGGTCGACGGAATAGTCACAACCCCGCTGCTGGCAGCGCATGACGTGCTCACATTTCCCGCTACTCTTGCAACTGCGTCGAACTTCATACCGATGGATGCTTGAGTGATTCCAGTCAGACGGGTATAGCCTTGTCCGCACGTTTGGTTGACCAATTCTGAATCCATCAGCTCATTCACCAGCGAAACAGTGACTGTTGGTATAGTTCGTGCACTGGAGAGACTGTAGACACAGCTTTGTGCTGGGTATGAGCAGAATACGGATGTGGCAAAGGAGGTCCCGTTAGAATCCCAGGTGGTCGTGTGAACACCAGTCTCGAGGTCCAGTGTCCTCGTATAGTTTGAATACCCGTTCATAGTGCCGAGGGTCACTGAAAGATTACCCAGAGTCTGGTATGATCCATACCCAACTATGTCGTTCAATAGCTGTGAAACATCTGAGAGGAGCATCAGCTTGCGCTATACACATAACGAATAAACAAATTGGATGAACTTACTCCCAGTGCCATTTTGAAAAATCCAGTCTCGTATGCCTGGTAAATATTGATGCACAGGCTCCGTCGGATTGCCTCCGGTGTAATTCTACATAGATCAGTGGAACCGAACTAAATACCTAGGTATCTACAGGTGAATCACATCACTGACTGATAATTCGAAAGGCCCGCCATACCATAAAGAGTCCAGATTCAGCACCAAAGTCTCTGCGCCAGGTGATCCGAAACGTATTGCTGCGTAGGTGCTAATGTCAATTTCTAAGCTCTTTACGGCTCTAGCAACATGTACTTAAGATCACCAGACTGACCTCCAAGTTTGCCATTTCCAATAAGATAGCCTGTCTTGAGAATATAACCGTCCTCACTGGTTGATCCATATGTCGCCGGGGAACTTGACCATAATGATTTTGCCGTAGCAACAGAGACTGCCGTTACCAGAACAGTCGAAGCACACAATCGCAACATGTTTGGACACTGATGGAGAATCACAAAGAGCAGCCGACGACTTCCAGCTTAGCAATCTATGTTTACAATCCTGAGCCTTTTATTTAGTACTGGAAGGCGGCTGCGGTTCAATCTTTTTTTCCTTTCACGATGTTCTAATGACACTAATGACTATTTGCCGCCGGGGTCTTCAGAGGGGTTCTGCATCAGCGCCTAAACATTATCCACCAATGAGTACTCTGCATCTCCGCATCCAAGGGCGTCGACCTAGGCTGCACTTGGCTGGTATTGGAGTTGGAAAGATGAAGGTAGGGTTGGAATGATTAATTTTACTTTTCATTGTCTGACTAGCAGGAAGGCTCGCGCACCATTCAGCTCCAGTTCGGGAAGAAGAACATCTCAAAGTGTATCTGTGGATCTAATACGACAGTATATATGGGGTGGCTTACCCACTGCCCGGAAAGGTATTCAGGGCGTGAAAAGAGTTGAGGGTGTTAGCAAGGCAGGTAATTATACGTTGGGAACGGCACAATGAAAGGTGGGTTTTCCTGGCAGCTGTGCATACTTCGGTTTATACAACATACCTACCTAGGTATTTGTGTCGAATTGTGCGAAGAATATGTGCTTCAATTCAGCTGATTTTAATACCTGCCTCCAACCGAGTACTAATCAGTACATCGAGTTTGGAAAAGTCGTATTCAAGTGAGCTTATTGGCCGCGATTCTAATATATCTTCATTACAGTACCATCTTGTGAAGAAGCTGAATTGCTAGCAGAAGAGAAAGCAAGTCCACGAAGTTTACTTGGTCAAACTTCCTCGGTCTGGATTTTTATTTAGTTCATTTTGTCAGCAACACAACGCATGTCATACTACATCATCCGCACGGGTTGAGGATCCGAAAAGACTTCCTTCGTACACCCGTGCATTCAAAGACCTCTTCTTGATAAAAAAAAAACCTCATCAATCTTTCGTGACATATACGAACACCACAGGCTTCCCACCTGGAAGACCAGTACGCGTTGCATCCCACCCGATACTCTTAATGGTCTTGTCCATGGCGCCAGCATCGTCACCCGTGAAGCACATACCCTTGTACCACTTGCCATTCGCCCCTTCATGCACCTCAAAAATCCGATTCTTTGACGGATCTGGGTTGCATGCACCGAAGCCCTTGAGCAAAGCCCCAAGGGTAGTGTTGACCGGTATGTGAGCAGCGTAGTGTTTCAAGACGGACTGGGGCCGCAGATTCCAGGGCGGAGTATCGCCAGTCTTCAGTACGTGGACCTTGGTGTGCTCCGAGGGGAAGAAATAGTTGTAGCCTGGCTCACAACCAACGCCGCCAGTGGAGTTTGTCATGTTAACAGCGGGAAACGAGGAGTCGAGCACGGGCGGCTGGGATGGAGCTGTGCCTCCGGACGGCCAGATCATTGGCTGAGTTGCTCCGGGAGGATACCCGGGAGCAAACGGGCCCATGCCGGCGAAAGCCATATTGAAGACAGATTGAGACTGGCCAAAGTATCCACCTGGTGGAGGATTCTGTTGCGGAACGTTACACGGGGTTCCACCCCTCGTTTGTAGATCTGGAGGAGGCGCACCAGTATCTCGACCATAACGCGGGTTGTTGCCGCCACGGGGACCGCCGAAGAAGTTCATGATGAGCAGAGACTACTACAAGTGACACCTATTCGTACAAGGATTAGATATGGTCGGATCAAGACAGGGGCTAGCACAGGAAACTAACTACTCAGACCAAGGCTGTCGATGATCGTAAGGATGCGCAGGATTCTGTTGGTCAATGATGGGGTGATGATGATAATATGGGAATGAGGCCTAAGACTCACCTCACGGGTACGTATGGAAGTACTGGAGTTGCAGAGGCGTCGATGATGAGTGTGAAGGAACTTCAGGAGAATAGAAGACTTGAGAACTTTGATAATCTTGTTCAATGGGCTGTTAATAGTAAGAGTGCAGTGTTTGAGGATACTGCTCGGGACTGGTCGTGTGATCTAAACAAGCTGTCAGTAGGGTTATCAAAAAGCAAAGTGTATATAAGACAGTTGATGGCAACTTTATAGAAGCCGGATGGGAAGAGAGTCATAGTGACTAGGTTACATCTCACTGTTGAATTACACAAGGTACGAGTGGCTCTAACTATGAGTGATTGGAAGATAGGACTTGATACAACGCAAGAGTCACAACCATGGTGAATCCGCATTAAAAACGGAGAATTCTGCGTATCCTATGGAATGTAACGAGGCCAGCCGCTGTTGATAGTGTGAGATCCATCGACTAGCTTGGATTGTAGCACCAGCTATCGACGGCAACCCATCAAGCTAGATGAAGAGTCACGCTACGTTGAATATATGAAGTAGATCACATAACCTAATACTAACCAGTCAAAGGAGCTCGAGGAGGAGGAGGAGGACCGGGATCATATCCATGTATAGGATTCCAGCCTCGACCACTGGAGTCGCTAATTTTCACGAGGCATATCTCCCTGTACCAGAGAACTCGATTCGCCCGGTCGTAGAAACTCGCAGCGATGAAGTACGCCCAGTTGTTATGTGGATGTACCTGAAGATAGATGCCAATGACGAGTCTAACAGCAGTCGTCCCGGGGAAAGGCCCCGTCACGAGATAAGAGATGAATCCGCTATTGGCTCGGGACGCCATGTTTTTTTCGGAACGCGTCAGATCCAGGAGTACTTGATTTTTTCTTTCTTGTCAAGGCTCTTAAGTGAAGGCGGTAGTGATCTTGATGGCGTAGCTTCTATGCTCTTGCCTAGAAGTTGTAAGTCCTGAGATTCGGCTGAGTGTCATTGATGTACGGCTGTGGCAAACACCTGCAGGGAGGCATTGGCAGGTTCTGAATAAGTGCGCCTGTGTCTTGGTATCTGTGGGAGCGAGGGTATGGATAGATGCAATGTTTGCATGGGAACAGACTCAGAGAAGAAGAAGAAAAAGAAGAAGAAAAAAGGGGGGGCTTAGAATGCAACAGCTAGAAACCAAACGCCGAGTAACGCCTGATTGATCACTTGATTAGAAGTCACAGAAATATAATAGACTCATCGTGAATAACATCTGCAAAGCAAATCTGCTGTTACCATGTTCTATACCAGTGACTTGTGTCCGTGTCTCGAAAATAAGAGAATCGTGCATACACAAGTAGACAGCAAAATGGAGTCAAGTTGCAAGCACTCTGACTGCAAATGGATAGGTGGTACACAAACGAGGTTCCTCGTTATAAGCTTTGAATGGCAATGTGAAACAAGGCGACTAGGTAATTCAGAAGTGAATCGTCAGATGCGTTCAGGATAAGACTCACTGTGACTGCTGGAACCGACGTCGTTTGCTTGAGTTCCATCCACACAAAATACTAGGATTCGAGTCATAGCATGGAAAAGAACGTCTAACATGACAAATGCCAGCAATGATCACGCACGAAATTCAGGAAAGGCAAAGACGAATATTGTGTGTCAGGGCAGTGGAATCCACTGCCCATAAATCCATTCTTCCCAAAAAAAATATTACGACTGCAACGCAACGATGTGTGCTTTCGTGAGTCGACTCTTGAAATAAACGTGCCCCACTAAAGTGAGTGTTTCCAATGTTTCCTGCGATCATTCCTCTGGGTATATACCAAGCGCAACCGAACGAGAAAAACATCACAATCCAAAGACTGCAGCCACCGCATCGACCTAGACGCCCAGGCAAGCAAGCAAGCATCCGATACGTGACCACTCCCCTCCACCCCACCTCAATTCTCCAATCCATCGCGATCTTGGACAAATCGCTCGTACCTCCCCTTGGTCCACCGACGACAGTTCTTGCCCCACCAGGCCATAGGCGCGCTCGAAGCAAGCGCCGCAAATGCCAAGACGCCTGCCGCGACAAAGGTCATCGTCACGCCCGAGGCGTCCATCCATGGGCTCGTGATGAAACTGAAAATCATGCCGATCGTGTTGTTGATCACCGCGACGCCCACCATACCCTCGAGAACCATCTCCGGGTACGCATCGACGAGGTACGCCATGCTCAGATCACCAGCGCAGCCGTAACCGAAGCCGATGAAGCCCAGGCCCACATATGGTACCGGCCATGACCAACCCATTCCACTGCCGATACCAAAGAGCCACATGCCGGTAGGGAAGATGATGGTAGGAAGGATCATCAGCCACAATCTGCATTCCGCCTCCATAATTCCGCCCTGGCGGCGCGTGTACCATAGCGTGAACCAATCACTGCCCCATCCAGCGACCAGACACCCGATGATGGCGCCAATAGTAGTGGGAATGTTCATGTTTCCCACCTCACCGTCAGTGTAGTACCACGGGGCGTCGTACCACGTATCCTGCTCGACGGTCAGGTAGAACGTGAGCCAGGCATTTTGCGCTCCCCATTGGAGACCCGCGTACCACACAGCGGGGAAAGTAAAGACACCCAGCGTGTGCAGCAGTCGTCGCCCATACTGCTTGAAGCCATACCCGCGGAGGTTCGACGCGGGCGTGATGACGGCGATGCGCTGCAGATAGGTCTTGGGCTTCTCCGGCTCAGCAAAGGTGGCGTTGTGCTCCACGTCGGGTGTAGCGGCGCCGTCGTTCGAGGCGGCGGAGTTCTTCTCCTTGATAGCACCCGACTCTGCCGTGGCGGCGGCGCGCTCGGAGACGTTGAGGCCGTGCATGGTGGTATAACGCCCGCGATCGAACGCCGTCTCCTCGAGCCCAAAGTACAGTAGCAGAAAGGTACCTCCCGAGAAGACAGCCCCCATATAACCGACCCAGCGAAAGCCGAGATAGCTCTGGCTTATGTAGCTCGCAATCAACGAGCCCATATATGTACCGATGCTCGTAGCCAGGACGTACACGCCAATGGCGGCGCCGGCTTGATGCTCAAACCACATGTCCATCAGCGAAAGCTGCACCAGGGCCTCGGCGACAGACTCAGAGGCGCCAACGAAAAGCTGGCTCCAGATAGTGTCAGACGCAGACTTGGCGAAGCCAAACCAGAGATTGCCCGCGAGGCCCAGAATCATGGCGAAGAGATACAACAGGCGGCGGCCGTAGAGATGGACCGCGGGCGAAGAGAGCAACGTCCAGTACCCGATGCCGATGAAGAGCACGCCGGCGCCGGTATTGAAGTAGCTGTAGTCGATGCCCAAGACCTCATTAAAGCCATCGGAAGCAGATCCGGCGTCGTTGGAGGTCGCAGCGGTAAGGGCTGTGACGAAGCAGACAAGGGAAGTATGCCAGATCTTGCGCGGCAAAGACCAGTGCAAGGGATCGTTGGGCGAGTCCGTGGGCTGTGGAACAAGAACGATGTCGCCGTGCTTCTTGAGAGATGCGTCATCGCCTCCGGTGGTGAGGAGCATGTGCCCCTCACTGTCGAAGAGGCGGCGCGTGCCCGGGAGCTCTTCTAAGTCCTCTTGAGTGAGGGAGGGCCGCGGCCCTCCATCTGGGTGGTCTGTTAGGCCATTGTCGGACTGTTTATGCTGGATGATTTCTCCAGCTTCTGCCATCGGTTATGGGGTTGGGCGCGCGAAGGTCGCGACTGGTCTCGTGCGCAAAGGCGCGCTTCGATGGAAGAATGAGATGAGAATTGGGGGGGGGGTGAGTTAGAAATTTCTAACCAACGATGCTTCCCGCACCGGTTGACCTCAGCACATCGTAGGATACTGTTCAAAGTTTATAGACTATCAGAAATTACGAGGAGCGTGATGAACGATGAGCACGAAGAAACAAAAAAGACGGTGATGAAGAGTCGCACCGAACAAATTTGTGTGTTTGTCTACAGTGGGTCGGCGTGCTTATCTTTATATTGGTACCTCGTAGTTTCCCTTATCTCTACCCCAGGAGTGGACCATGTGGGATAGGGGGGGGTAAGGGGCGAACGGGACCAACAAGGAGGCGACCCGCAGCCGCGTAGGGCATGTTCCAGGTTTAAGTTTTTTTTAAAAAAAATCTAGGACCGCCGTTGTCTTTACTGCTCACTCACTCAATTCACGGGGTCATACTCACAAGATGGATGATCTGCCACCTAGGAAGAGGGTGTGCCATGCTGCCGGTAACCCCGACACTACATCCGTCTTTGGATTCGGGCTGAAAAACCATCACTGATGTTGTCAGCGATCGAAACCCGGAACGGCATGTCTAAGCGGATTTTGGGAAAAGCTGCAAAGAGTGACCATGCGGGAAAGATAGTGAGTTCCCGGCAACAGGTGCACAGATTAGTTTATCAGAGCATAGCAAAGCTCCTTGCCGAGCACTATCAGCAGCAAATGCATAGTAGAGAGTGGAGAGCAGTACAAAGGTATCGTCCTGAATTTGGGAGTCGAATTATTAGTGTGGGGGAGCTAGACAGCTGCTGTCGATCAGTGGCGGTTGTGCGGCCATGCTACCACGTCCTCGGTTTAGACAATCTTATGCCCGAGCTGTTTTGCTAGCCGATCGTGGTCTATCGGGAAATTGGCTACCTTTAGGAGCTCTTGTCCTCGCTGTAGTCGTATGGTATGGTTTCCTTTGGGAAACCTAGTGATAAGACCCCAGTGCCTTATGCGACCGGGCCCTGTGCACTCTGCAGCGCTGATCTTCCACCTCAAGCTCCCTAAAGGCTCGAATGGAGGCTATCGACATGCAAGGTGAAGAATTAAGGCCCCCAATGAAACTGTACTTTCTCGTGAAGTTCACCTGATTGGCGAGCTTGCCACATATTTTGTGTAGCCTCCCGGAGCTAATCGCTCATGGCGCTGTCAGTTGTTGTTTTGTTGGTCGTTGAGGACCAGACTGGGAAATGGGTGAGGCTCTTACCGTGTCTGATAGATCTTGCCATACACCGTAGATGGTCCTGTAGGGCTCTGCGAGAATAATCATAGAGCATCTGCCATTTCCATTCATCCTCAATCATTGCCAACCATTCTCACCCCACCCTTCAACACCTCATTCTTCCTCGTCTCCTCAGTCTGGATCCTAAGCTTCCTCTTGGCTTCGGCCTCCGTGACCAGTCTCTTGAGGTATACCTCAGCCTCCACTGTAGCACTGTACGCAACAGCGGTCCAACTCCAAATGTTCCTCCTGTCCGCATCCGCGCCCGCAGCCAACAGGGTCCTCAGCACCAGCAGATTGCCATTACTGCTAGCAAAGTGAAGCGCTGTATTTCCCTCCAGATCCGCATTGCGAACCGCCAGCTCCGGCCCACATGGGACGTATGTCAAGAGGATCTGGAGCACGGTATCGTGGCCGCCGCGACTGGCCTCCATGATAGCGTCGCGGCCGCGAATGTCCCTTCGCATGATTGACGAGGGGAACTGCTCGCTGAGGAAATGGACAATCTCAGTGTGGCCCGCGCCGGCAGCGAGCATCAGGGCGGTCTGGAAGTCATCGTTGAGAGCAGGGAGGTCGGCTTCGTGGCCCAAGGAGACAAGGAGCTTGACGATGGGGAGGTGTCCGAGGGAGGCGGCAAGATGTAGATTTGAGGCGGACAGGCCATCTGCCGAAGTGTCGGGATTGTGAAGGAGTTTAGGATGTGATTTGATGATGCGTTTGACAAGGAGCGCGTCGTTGGCGTGGATTGCTCGGCGCAGGCGGAGGGGTGCGTCGATCCTAGGTTGTCAGCTGTGTTAGTGTGTAAATTGATTTCTGGGGAAAGAAAACGAACATGTTCACACAAGAGAGCCTCAATCTATGGGAGATGCTAGTGCTGGTAGGTTGGCAAGGAGGTCTGAAGGTTGTGAGAGAATACACAAGTGGTAAGAAGCTTGTTGACTTGGCACAGACACGATGGGAACTTTAGACTTTGATGTTGGTGGTATTTTTGGCAGGTGATGATGACGTGCTGAAACTCACATGGCTTCAGGCTAGCCTTCCCTGGCTTTCAGGGGATACCATGACCAACTCGTGGGGAGCAGCCCTGGAAGTGGACCCCGAACGCGGGCGGGACGGGCCTCAAGCCAAGGGCACTGAGACTGAGGTGTCAGTGCGCCACTTTGCTCATCGAATCGGCAGTCTCATAATCACGACTACAATGGTGTATTCATATTTTTTTTTCCCCCTGCCGCTCCTATTTGAACACATCAACTGCTACAATTGTTCTTTCGGATTTTTCATCTCAACATATCAGCTACAGTAGTCCCTGCCGCCCGGTCTTATAGAAAAAGTGGGTTGCTGCCTCTGTTGAGTGCACTTCTGATTCGAATGGCGCCTTGGATTTACAATACATCTATCAATTGGTATTCTAGATGAGACTGATACAACCCTAGTCGGCAGAGCATCCAGCCTATGTTCAAGTTTTGGCATCATACATCTGTTTGGCCGGTGACGGTCTAGTCGAGAAGTTCTGAAAGAAAGAATAGAGCATGTTCACTTCCGAGTCTGATATTACCAACGATATATCTGCAACACTTGTCAATATGATGTACCATCCATGGAATGACCCATCGACGACTCACGTTGATCTGGTCGGACGACAACAATAGTAGTTCTCTGAGAGCTGATACCGATTGTGTCAAAAGCATGACTGTGCCCCGAATTGTAACTCGCATCATCGACGAAGACCTTGTGCAGGCCTAACACAATCAGCATTAACATTCCATGATTGGTATCGAGGGGACTTACTTTGAAGTTTTCGCTTTCCAGTGATGGGTGTGAATATCTTGGGGAGCTGTGAGAGCTTGATCGAAGTCCGCTCCGTCTGAAGCACCAACAAGGGCTCGATGAAACTGTCCAAGTCATGCCCTTCGGGAGTAGACTCTCTTACCAGCAAATCGATTGCACTTCCCACTGCATCTAGACGATTCTGCACTTCCTTTTGTTGTATATCTCCGTCAAAAACAATGATTCGCCATCGACCGTCCGACTGTAGGGTAGAAAGAAGCTGGAAAACTTTGGCATCGCTAAATCTTACGACTTGCGCGCTTGGAAATCTCGTACCAGCCACAAGTTGTGAAGCCTTTTCACCATTACTTGCTGGTTCCGTCGCCGATTCCCCTTCGCTTGGGCATACAATGATGGAACTATCGTATTTGTACGCTTGGCCAGCGGTGTATCTCCCCGCTTTGACGAATTGATCCTTGACATAGCTGGCATCCCCATTAGAAGTCTGGCCGTTGCCGTTCGACTTGAAAATCTTGGACCAGTTCCGATCAAACTCGATTAGCTCCGCAGCAGTCTTCTGTCGTTCAGAGACATACGTACGGACCAGGCTTTCGGTTGCCTGACCTGTCAAGTATGCGCCAAGCTTCCAGCCGATATTGTAACCATCCTGTAAGCTCACGTTCATCCCTTGTCCAGCTTTGGGACTATGTGTGTGGCAGGCGTCCCCAGTGAGAAATACTCGGTGCTGCTCGTGGAAATGGTCTGCTAGCCTTTGTCCGACGCCATACGCGGACCACCAGTGGGTCTCGGCGATTTCCATCGAATACGGCCTGAAGATCAACCTTGCTCTTTCGTGGATATCTTTCTTGGTCACTTGACTGGCGATGGTGTTGGGCGGCAGCTCGATGTAGAATCTGACCATTTCGTCCCCTTCGCGGGGAATGATCACGAGGGTACCAGATGTAGACTGTATCACAGCCTTCTTCCGAATATCGGGGAAATCTGTTCGAGGGTAAACATCTGTCACGCCCCAGATTGCATCGGTTGAGTCGCCGAGCATCTTGAAACCCAGCGATTTCCTCACAGCTGAATGTGCTCCATCGCAGCCCTATCGTCTAGGTCAGCACAACCCTACCCTGTGGAGCCTATCTCCTACACACCAGGTACAGAATACGAAGCCGACTCACCAAAGCGTATTTTGCACAAAAGACCTCCTCTATTCCGTCCTTAAGAGTAGTAACAGTGACGGGATATCGCTCGGGATCCGCAGTTGTTCCGGCGTCGACCTTGACATCCTTTACCTCATACCCATAATCAATTTCCGGGCCGCCACACCTCAGCATCTCCTCTGTGATGAATTCATTGATCTGGGCTTGGTTGAGTATAACATGGGGCATGTGGCTGAGTCCTGGCTCTGTGTCTGGTGCGTAATGGGACCACTTGATACCTCCTCCGTGCCCACCGTGTTCGGCGCGATCCAAAACAGTGTCTTTGTCTGACGAGTAGAATGCCAGCTCCAGAACGTGGTAAGACTCCTTGAGCAGTTGATCTGCCAGCCCGAAACTCTCAAATATCTCTACGGTGCGGCACTGTACACCGTCGGCTTGCCCAGTCGCGAGGGGCCCATTCCGCCTCTCAAGCACCCGGAATGAAACTCCGTATTTGGCCAGCCAGAGGGCCGCCATCAGCCCGGCAGAGCCGGAGCCACATATGAGCACATCGGTCTGGTGGGTTTTGCTGGCGCCCTTCATGTTCGGGGGAGTCGTACAAAAATTGGCCTGAAGCCGCGTATTGTGGAGAAATGGCAGCGTGCTTGGGGTTCGAATGAGAGTCCTCTCAGTGTCGCAGTCAAAGGATGACCTCGGTACAGGAAAAAAACCAAGTTACCTTGGAGCTGGAGTAAAGAGTTGCACTTGGGGGATTTTGCGCCGTGTCTTGCGCCGAACTTTTGTCCCTCCGATCCGGCAAGGAAGCACTCATTTATTCCCGTTCGAGGCCGTCATATTTGCGGGGGAATAGTCGCCCGGGTATCCTATGGTGATTCTCCGCATTGCCAAAAGCTCCCGGGCGCTCCCGCTTCCACTGTAACTATTCTGACATCGAGACTTGGCTCTTACATAGGTATTGTGAAAAGCTGAGTACTTCGTACATTCAAAAGCCAGTTCCGTTTCGACCACTCACCAAGCCAAGAACAACTTTCTCAACCAGAATTCATGCCCGTGGGATGTTTAGTTCCGTCCTCGACTACATTGGAGCCAGACAAGACTTGACTTTGAATGTCATCGATATCCAAATGCTCTGTTGGCCGTCCAGGCTGTGCTATCAAATGTCTGGAATTAGTGGTTCTTCGTCATCATTGTCTGCCTCTAAAGGAGAATTCGAGGAGGATACAGCGACTTCGGTGGCCATGGTGACTGAGGGTTTCCTGGTGGAGTGAATGATTGCATTCGGTATTAGAATCGTAGTAAACTGTCAATCATGACTTCCCCACGCTATCAAGATCTTGCAGCAGATCTTTTTCAAGCCAGTACATGCCTCGAAAGAATACATCAACCGTAAACTGGACAGTAGAAGAAATGACAATTGGCCTCAGAGTGAGTAGACCCCTTTGCACATGTCAACGCCTGCGTCAAACTAGTCGTATCAGACCGAGGAAATTTTCGCTTATTTATCACCTCCCATGCAGTGACAAAAATGGCCAAGATATCAAGCATGTCAAAGGCATCATCATCAGCAGCCCGCTTCTCCAACAACTCCGAAGAAATCACCCGGACCCGATCATGACTCGGCCGGGCTGGGTGATCGACCGGGCCAAAGGCTCGAAGATCCTCCTGAGGAAACGAGTGCATGGACAAGGCCCCAAGGTTAATTTCAACGTCCAAGCTAAAATCCCGGTTGACAAACATCATTGCACCAAAGGCACCCACTCACGAGCATGGGTCCGTCTCAAGCTTGGCATGGGAAATCAAGGAAGCTTAATTGCGTTCGGACGACGTGACGGGCTAGATTCAACACGGACAGGGCGAGCTGCGGACATTATTCATTCTTCGATTTTTTTTGTTTTATCCTGCATGGCTCCAGATCCATTTCATCTCCCTTTTGATATCCTCGCCCGCGAAGTACTCCTCTCTACAGCTTTCGAGCGTCACAGACGTTCACCTACAACGTTGAGTATGCGCACATCAGGGTGGAGCTTCACCCTCTCCACTTTCTGCCTCTTGTTCCTGACATGGGCCACTCATTCTGTGGAAGCTTGGGTATGGGGCCCCTATAGCGATGAATGGGCAAGCCATCGCGAGGCCGCATCACAGCCACTCATGTACCGCATTGTCCTCCCGCGCAATGGGACATCTCCAACATTCAGTGGCAATGGGACATACAACAAGCCAAACGCAACCGGCCGTGTGCCTTTGAGCACATCCACCCCAACGCCCCCTGTCAATTCGAGCGCCCTGGATACATCCTGCGGCATCACCTCGCCGCTCTTCCCGCTACAGGTCTCCGGGGCGGAAGGGACCTCATTTAACAATTGGTGGCTCAAATTGTCGGGAAACAGCATTTTATTTACGCCTCAGAAGGAAAAGGCGACTGGTTTCGGTGTCAACTCAGCAACACAGCACCTGTGCGTTCCGCAGAGTGGGCGACTTCCGCTGATTGCTATCGTGGAGACGAGATTAGATACTAGCCCGTTATACTTCCTGGACGCAAACTTTTCGAAACGTTATGAGCCGGAGTATGAGCCCATCACTTGCAACGGCTTGACCGGGGCTGGGTCTCAATTGACATGTTCGAGCGGGCAGGGAAACATCTGGTCTGGATGTGGTCTGCAGCTGGAGCTCGGGTCTGGCCAGGGCACGAGTGGTGTTCTCAACTGCTCGAGTATATCTCTCAGTGCAATAAACTCTTGATACACATGAGCAGGTGTATCTGCTAATAATGGAACTACTGTACTAGAAGACCTCTGTTTGTATGCATGACCCGGATCTGTACGTGTGAAGATGCGCACGAAATGAAGCAGTACTTTCGCACGTCTCGCAAATGGCACAGTAGAAATGTCATGATCTCGGCCAATCTGTCCTCCAGTCCACATGACGAAGCCAAGTAGGGCGTTGTGGACTCGTTCTCAGAGACTCACAAAGATGTCTCCTTCAGACATGTGACATGACGCCCCTCAGTTGATAGTATATCCCCCATCAACAACCAACGCATGGCCCTGAACAAAAGACGCATCACTAGAGCTCAAAAACAAGACCGCATTCGCAATCTCTTCCGGAGTGCCCATCCTCTTCATAGGCGCAATGTCCACCGCGGGCTTCATACGTTCTTCTGTCTCTGGTGTACCCGTCGTCATGGGCGTCCTGATCACGCCCGGACACACGCAGTTGACTCTGATCCCATCTTTTGAGTAGTCAATCGCGTCGCATCGGGTCATACTGATGACTGCGGCCTTTGAAGCACAATAAGGGGCTTTTGCGTTTCCATGTTCAGCCGGTAATCTTAGTCATTCTTTGTTCGTGGAATGGGAAAAAAGACTCACCAGCTTCTGGCCTGCCCACAAGCCCAAGTTGACTTGCAATGTTCACGATACTGCCCCTCTGTCCCGGGTGTTCCGGCAAGACGTCCTGCTTGACCATCTGGGCCAAGGCAGCCCTGGAGACCATCCAGGACCCTTTATAGTTGACATCGTTGATGCGGTCAAACAGCGAGATCGGGGTGTCTGACGACCTCAAGGCGTCTCCCAAGACACCGGCGCAATTGACGACGTAGTCGAGTCGGCCGAATTTCTCGACCGTGCCATTTACCAACTTCTCGACGAATGTTTCATCGGAGATACTGCCTACAGTGTCAAGAACCTCAGCCTTGGGGTTGATTTGGCTGATAGACTGTGCCGTGCTTGCTAGGGTATCGGAGTTGATATCGGTGATTGCTATTCGGGTGCATCCTGCGAGAGCGAATCCTCGCGCCACTGCCGCACCGATGCCTAGGATGAGAGGTGTCAATTTCACCTGATCTTTAATGAGGGTTGCGGGACGTGATGTTGCGAACGAGCTTTCTCCCGCATCAACATACCTGTACCTCCTGCACCGGTGATCAGGACGACTCCAGGAAATTTATCTATTGCTGATGCCATTTTTAATTCAGGCAAGGAATCTTTGTGAAATGCCCAAATCCGAAAAAAGGAACACTAGGCAGTCTTTTCACAGTCCTGCTCCATTCAATGCCCAGACGCGATTGCGATTTTCGCTGTTTTACCCCACACTCCAGTCCATGTTGCCGGTCCGTAACGAGCTTGGAAAACCTAGATATACGACTGTGTCCTGTAATCTAGATAAGCAATTTCCTCGTCAGGGCCGCCGGACGGATCCTTAAGTCATTCAAACAATCTTAATATTGAGAGGAACCAGCCGAGGTGTACATTATCCTGGTACTGTGAGGGTAGAGAGAGGCTCGAGCTGGCTTGATCGCCTTTTTAGCACCACGGCAGCTTACGAGCAGGGCTTACAGCTGAATGAAGCATAGTCTTTCTTTGGGGACATCGCTCTGTTGTGATAAATATACATTGTCACAATTATCTACACATTATATACAAAGATATATATCTTCCTAATACAGGAAGTCTGTATATTACCCAGGCTGCACAGCTCCCTTATGCCTGCAGGCAAGTGTCCGTGGGGTAGTTGCAGCTCGAGTTTCCACCCGTGATAGCCACATTCGTAAAGGTGAAGTTCGAGCAGCTGCCCGAACCACAGAGAATGTAGTAACCGTATGCGTCGCTCTCAACAGTACCCGTGATATCCTCAAACACCAGTCCCGTAATGTTCACGCCGTTGGTAGGAATGCCAGTTGGGCCGCCATTGAGGTAATCTTGCTGCACATCCAGTCCGTAATCGCTGATGCCGCTCAGGGTGATGTTGCGGTACGTGATGTTGCTCACGCTACCCGTGGTGTCAGAGTTGGACTTGATGCGAACGCCGTTCTGGCTGTTGACCACGACCGAGTCCGAGAAAGTAACGCCGTCGACGACGTTGTTCGACTTGCCGCCAATGGAGCCGATGGAAAGGCCGTGACCGCCAGAGCAGTACATGTTGCTGACGGACACTTGGGTGCCGGAGGTGACGGCAACGCAGTCGTCCTGGTTGTACACCGTGATGCTGTCCAGGGTGACGTAGTTGCTAGACGAGATATCGAAACCGTCTGAGTTGTGCGCCGCTGCCAGGCCATCCGAGACGCTGTTGGGTGCGTCACCCGCAGAGTTGTTCAACACCAAGTTGGTCATCGACAGGTAGTCATTGCCAGTGACGTAGAATAAATGCGTCGGCCAGTTCTGAATGTACAGCCCGCTGAACGAGGCATTGTACATGTCCTGGATCACGAAGAAGTGATCAGGCTTCACTGCACCGCCGTTACTGCCCAGACCATCCCAGTATGCGGAGCCGTTTCCATCAATCACCGATCCAGGCGCACCTGTCACGGTAATATAGGAGCCAGAGATTTCGATTGGGTTGAAGTCCTCATCAGGGCTGAAGCCAAACTGAGTCGTGCCGCTGAAGACGACCGAGGTGTGGTTCTGCAACTCGGTCAAGTCCAGCGTAACGTTGGCAGGCATGACGAGGTTAGACAGCTCGATGGAAGTGCAAGAGGCCACGGCCGAGGCAACGTCTGCTGCCGCGGTGACAGTGCAGGTGGAAGCTGAGGCACTGGTGGCACTGGCGCCACCTGCGCCGGTAGCAGAGGGCACGCTTGTGGTAGTCGAGTTTGCGGCATAGGTCGGCTTGGGCCTGGAAGTGCATGAGGCCAGAGCAACTGGTGCGGCGGCTGCCATAGCAGCGAGTGCGAATGACTTCATTTTGAGTGCGGGCAGCGTGCTGGGAGATGGCGAGGAGAGATACCGGCGATGATGATGTGTGGTCGTCGAGGGGGGGAGGGAAGCCTCAAGGGTTTTGTGTATTTAACGAATGACTAGGTGAGCAAAGGAAGCTTGACCTTGGGACTACATGCTGAGCAACTAAATAATTTGAGTATGGGTATCCATTATATACCTGCGTTCAGGCATATACCTACCTACACATACCACTTACAACCAGGGTAGGATCAACGAACCCCTGTGCAAGAGTGCGTGTACCTGTAAGTCCAAGGGGGGGAGGCGTGGAATTGAGGACCACTTTCTTCCACCACCGCGGTCTTGGCACATGACCTCGAATGTTTTGAACAGGGCTGACAGGTCAAATTGGACCCTCTTCAAACATCACCAACGGCTGCAGTAGTCCCGGATGTATGACTCTTCGAAATCAGTATGGGGAGATGATCTTTCGGATCTAGACACCCTCTTCGGCCCACAGATGTGTGTGCACAACATCAAGGTTTATTATCAAGGTAGATCTACCTAGTATTTAGTATAGGGCGGGGACTAGCACAGGTCCCCCCCTCCTCCTTGTACACCGGTCCGCATAACCGCCTCGGCCTTGCAGTGTGTGTGTGTGTGTGTGTGTGTGTGTAGTATATTGCTCGCGATCACGGAAGAAAAAAAAGGAATGATTGTACTCATTGACGGGTAAGCAATTGGGGAAAGATTTCACAGCTCATACGGTGCCAAGAATATCAATTTCCGCGCTGGGCCCCTTGACATATCCGTGGGCCAGAGCAGCGAGGTTTGAGAGGTCTGAGAGGTTACCGACGCTGTGATGTTGTATTCGCTTGGAGCCGCACCGCAGGTAGATCCCGTCCAGGTGGAAAAGCTTGACCGACTCGTACCTACTGGGGCCACGCTAAGCTTTTGTCACTCCTGGAAGCAAAGGCCTCTTGTTGAACCGATTGACAGACCGCAGCTCAAGCTTATCCTTGAGAACATCTACTAATTAGCTGAAGGCTACTTGCTGAGATGAGTACACAGTACATTGAAGCAAGGCGTGTGTCGCCTGTGTCCCCCGATGCATCCGAGAAATTGTGCAATTACAAGTGGTGGAGAAATTATGGCCGCTATCTATCCCCAAATCGTCAGTGGCTTCAGCTGCAGCAACCCCAAAATGACATGCAGATGTGTGAGGGTTTTGTCGGACAGCTTCCACGGTGCGTGGGGCCGATGAACCCAGCGCTAGCGATCCTGTTGGAAAGCCGGCGAGACAGGGTCTTCAGCGAGGCTGTCACCATCCTCAAGTCTGCTCTCATAGAGTGTAGATACTGGAGTCGCTGAGCACTTGATACGTGCATTTCTGACCAAATCGGTGAGCGCAAACTCATCTATCATCACTGAGCGACGCGCATGCATCTCATGGTTCAGCAAAATTTTAGTCTCATTTCTGACGGGTATGGGTAATCGCGCACACATACCATGCTGCAATCTCTACCTCGCGAGGTCGATGTCCTAGTCCGTCACGTTGCTTTTGGCCCCATCTTGCCTTCCTTTTTTTTTGTTCACCGAGACTGAGCTTCTCCAGCCGTCTCTGTCCTCTTTCTTTTCCCCAAATTTGATGCCCCCCCCCCGGCTGCCCGTGGATTCTTCGTCATTTGCTTTGCGATCCTTCTTGCAGCCTTTTCTCGTCTGAGCTCAACGGTAGACGACGGCCTGAGCCTTCTCTAGCACCTTGATGTCCTCCAAATTGCCGTATGGGCGCTTCATAAGTGCACCAGTGATGAGATACGCAACTGTCTCGGGGTGCTGCGAACGAGCTGGCTGAGATGCCTCTTCCTCCACGACGTCTTCGTGCTCTGATATGGGCTGGCCCACTATATGAGGTAAAGCAGCGATCAAGTATTCGTCCTTGGCGTTGCGCATCATCAGGTTTAGGTCAGCAGCATCGTTGCAGATCTTCTCGAGTAGCCGGGCTCCTTCGGTTGCTGACTTGTCGGTGCGTGTCTCGAACATCTGGAAAAATTGCCAAAGGCTACGCTGAACGATGCGAGCTCGGCGATATTTGCCTTGCCTCAAACCTGTGGTTGCATTCATTGTAGCAATGCGCCAATCGATGATGGAGCCATGATGGTCTGTAAATGGTAGTTAGACTTTTGCCGCCCTGAAGCAGGGAGAACAGAGTGGAAATCTTACCTTTTGGCAGCTTCTTCCACATCAAGTCCTCGAAATCGCCGAGTTGTTCATCCCAGCGCGTGAGGCCTTCACCGAGAGCATAAGTTCGCGCGTTCAGAATGCGGGTCTTCACGTAAATGAAGATGACCCTCCTGAGGCGGTTGTCCAGGTACTTCACGTCGACTTTGCCATCTATATAGGGACCCAACAACTTCGCCTGCTCATCTGTGAGCCGAACACCAGGCTTGAGCACATCGCGACGCCACGTAGTCTTGACAAGCTTGAGGATCTGAGAATGCAGAGACGTGAATCTGCCAATCACTTCACCATCACTCAGTTGAGTCTCGTTGGCGGGGATTAGCATTGCGCGAAGTGTTTGCGTCTTGCTCTCTAGTTCCGCAATCTTGACTTTCTCTTCAGCTAGTTCACTCAGGGTGGAGTCGTATTGATCTTTCAAGGAACAGTATTCACTCCAGAGGGAATCCTTCGTTCCCTCAAGGGTGGCAATTTGCTGTTGAAGCTCGTTGTTCTTGGCGAGGATAGTGTTGATATCGTGTTGATCGAGGCTGTGCTGGGCTGGTGGAGATCTGAGCTGGAAGAGACCCCAAAGGTTCGATCCCTATCAAATGAATGTCATCTACTTGACCAATAGAGATAGAACTGGTATCTGAGCAGGCCACAACTTGTCATGATGGAATGACGTACCTGTGTGGCTTCCTCACTGGACGACGGGGCCGTGTTGGTGTCGAGAGGCAAGTGCTTGTTGAACTCTTCCTGTAAAGTCTGCTTGAGCCTTTCGTTCTGCTGCTCGAAAGCGTGCAACAAGTTTTCATCGGCAATCGTGTCACCAGCCTCCAGGATCTGAGGCTGAGGTTGCAACTGGGGGGCGAGAGCTTCTTCCATCTTGATGTCCTTCATGGCTTGTCCGTCCAGTTCTCGTTGGCTGATAGTGCAATGATTACACTAAAGGAATTGCTAATGTTGAGAGAGAAGGTTGAGATGTCTGATTGAGAAAAATTGAGAAGGTCATGTGATAGGTGAAGTTGAGATGCGGTTGCTATGAGCTGCCGTCACTGTGCCTTTGATGTGCAAACAGGTGCAAACAAATCCTTCTGAGTGAAATAGAACATTCGAGCACCGCTTGGCTCCCGTCTGGAAGTCCTTTGTCTGCAAAAGATTTCAAAACATAGTGGCCTCCAAGTTCAACCTTTACGCTTGGTCCCAGCATTTGCGAGATTCCTCGACTGCCATCTATCCACCTACCACAACCCAAGTCCTTTTATTTCTCCTTGATAGGCATACGAGTTTATCTTTCTCCTTTTTTCCATTCTCACTTCCATCACTTTTCTCATTCATTAGTTGGTTCTTCAGCTACAATGCCTCGGCCCCGTAAGCGCAAGCATAGCAGCACAAGCTCCCCCACGGGCAACGTCGCGGCGACAACTTCCCCCAAGGTTTCCGATGACCGCATCGTCATTGCGGTCGATTTCGGTACGACCTTCTCAGGCGTTGCTTACGCATTCAATGTGCCTGGCAAGGCGGCGGACGTTGTGAGCATCATGGAATGGCCAGGTGAGTGTCTTGTTACCCTACCCACGTTTCATTTCTCTTTCTATCTTGCCACAAACTGACTGCTTCTTGAAATTATAAGGTCTCGAGGGATTCAGACAGCCCAAGGTGCCGACTCTGATCTTATACGACGAACGAGACCCGACCAACTTCAAGTGGGGTGGCCAGGTTGACTGGCGCACTCCCGCCGTTCGTGGAGTCAAGCTACTACTGGACCCCGACCAGCCTCAACCGGTCTACCTGCCCAGCTCTGTCAAAAAAGATCGAAAGATCTTGCTCAAGGATCCTGTCGATGTTGCTGCTGATTTCATAGGCGCTATTTACAAGCACGCTCTTTCTGTGATTGAGTCTGCTTCTGTGCGCGACTACTTCAAGCTCTGCGAAAAAGAATTCGTTCTCAGCGTGCCAGCCGTTTGGTCTGACAAAGCCAAGGATCTCACCCTGAAAGTCAGTCTGATATGACCGCCATTCACAAGGCAGCATTACTGATCAAAACCTGTATCATTAGGCTGCCAAAATCGCCGGCATTTTTCCCGTCATCTTGATCAAAGAGCCCGAGGCCGCAGCTCTGTACACCTTGTCATCCCACGACCATGCGTTTCGGACTGGAGATACCTTCATTGTCTGCGATGCTGGTGGCGGCACCGTCGACCTGATCACATATGAGGTACTGCAGATACAGCCCAAGCTCGAGCTCGTTGAGCTGGTTCCTGGCTCTGGTAAGTTTGAGATCCATCTACTCAACCTCATTCTTGCATCATCACAGTTGAAATTTACCTGACAGCTACTGACATATTACAAGGTGCAATGGCCGGCTCACTTGGCCTCAACAAGCGCTTTGAGGAAACGGTTCGGAATGTTGTTGGAGACGAACAATTTCTCAACCTCAAGAAAAGCGTCGGCTGGATCAAGGCCCTCAATGAGTTCGACAAGAACATCAAGACTGCTTTTACCGGCGACACTAGCGAGGCCCATTTTGTCACTTTCCCCAAAGCCGAGCTTGAAGATGATCTCGACGAGGGACTGATCAGCAACTGCTGGGAGATGTCCGGCAAACAGCTGCAGGAGATCTTTGAGCCTATCATCAACGAGATCTTGCGACTTGTGGGTGATCAGTACAGGGCGGCTCAGCTGAAGAGACCTGTCCAGAAGATCAAGGGGATCTTCCTTGTAGGTGGCTTTGGATCCAGTCAGTATCTGAAGAAGTGTCTAGATGAGAAGTACGAAAGCCTGGGCACTCAAGTGATACAGCCCCATGACGCATGGGGCGCCATTGTCAAGTGAGTTATCGTGATGGCATCCAACATGGATCTTGTTTCTTCAAAATTCCGCTGACCCTCGACCAAGGGGCGCTGCCCTCAGTCGCTTTTCAAGCAGAGCCGCTGTTGTCTCAACTCAGGCTGTCCGAAACTATGGCGTCGAAGCCTTTACCGCGTTCGATCCCATCCTCGACCACGGGAGACCGACCAAGATACGCCTCGACGGTTCGACTGGGGTTCTCAAGGTACGCATTACGCCAATCACTTGAGAATCCCTCTTTGGTTCCTTTCTTAATTCTTTGAGTGACAGATGACATGGTACGTCCGCAAGGGCGAAGACTTGAAGCGTGACCGGGCCATCAAGTTCCCATTTCACCGTTGGATCGACCTCCACCACCAGCCCAAAGATCTTGTATTCTTCACCGAACTCTGTTACTCGGAGAAAGATGTAGCCCCAATATACCCCGACTCATCTATGAAGGTGGTGTGCCGGGTCCGGGCGGATTTGAGCAGTGTCGACAAAAAGCTTTTCGAGCCACTGATTGGTATCAACGACAGACGGCTTCTCACGGTGAAGTACGACTTAGTTCTTTCTACAGCAGAGGCCAACTTGAAATTCTCTCTCGAGATTGATGGCAAGGAGATGGGCAGTGCTGTGGCCACCTATGATTGATCTTCAATCCGTGTCTACAGGTCGACACAACATCCTAATGTGCATTATTGGTGCAGAAAGCGATGGAGACTGCGGTCATGCGTATGAAATGATCCCAAGAAGCCCCTATCCCATAGCACGATAGCTAAGACTAGCTCGATGTCACGGTATCAGTACAAAAATTTGCCTCCGGCTGAGTTGATATTTGAACATGTGACAATGATGTCTTGAACGTTGCCCTTGAGAGCAAGTCGTGTCACGGAACCGAGCGAACATCTGGGCAGAAGACTATCATAAGATTACACTATAAATACGCTTCTTGAATCAGGACTACCTCATTTGAAAATCAGGAAAACGGTGAGTTTCGTCAGAATTTGTGTTGGAGGTCGATCATTCGACCCAGGTTAGCTCTGGTTTCGCAGCGAACACAACTCGAGAAGGCCCTTTGAGAAAGTCACGTTCAATTAGCTACCAACCCGATATGTTCCTGCCAATCTACCTCTGGTATTCAAGGCAATGATGTCAAAGGCTCATCTCTTAATGTTATTTCCTCGCCAGTACAAGTTCAATATTGATGGAATAGTAAGGCTGGAATTCTTTCCTGTCTCTCCAAGATTCTGGCATGATGATCACCCTTACCTGCCCGTTTGGCTCAGGGCATACACAAAATCCCTAGAGAAAGACAAGAGACTTATGGCATATAGAATGATGCGCGCACAATGGCCTCGTCTCGACCCCAAGACCCTATTTGCGTTTTGTGGGCGGGGGGGGTGGTGTCCAAGGGGTCTGAGGTTCGGCAGGCCCCACCCCTGTCGACTCTCTTGCCTGCCGGCTGCCAAAAAAGTTTCTTGGACGAGGACAATCTTCCAAACCACCAAACTCGTTCAAATCAGTTCCTTGATCAAGACCACACTTCAAGATGGGTAAAGAGCGAAAATCCAAGCGGCAACTCATCCGCGACGAGAAGAAGGCCAAGAAACATGCCCGTGAGCTCGAACAAACCGAGACGACCCGCGAGAAGAAACGCCAGCGCCTCGAGCCCGACGAAGATGGCGACGGACAGGCAGACGGCACCGCCAACGACGTCTTCTTCCAAGATTTTGATGGCGCGCCATCGTACGAGCAGCGTGGTCCATCACAGCCGGAGCGCGAATTCTTCGGAATGCTCGCCGACGAGGAGCAGGAGTACTTTCGCAGTGCGGACGAGAAGCTCGAGACCAACGACTTTGAGAGTGACGAGGACCGGGGATATTTCTTGCAGAGCTTGTACAAGGAGGCGGCGGGCAAGGAATTGAAGTTGGCCAGTAGTCAATCTTGCTCGAGATTGATGGAGCGGTTGATTCTGCTGAGCAATACACGGCAGAAGAAAACACTATTTGAGGCTTTTGCTGGGCATTTTGTCACGCTGCTCACGCATCGATTCGCCAGTCATTGCTGTGAGAGGCTATTCATACAGAGTGCGCCGGTCATCAGTAGGGAACTTGGTGGCATGGAAGAAGAGGATGTGACTGAAGAGGTGGATGGCGAGGAAGCATCAAAGGCGACTATGGAAGAGCTGCTTCTGCTAACGCTGGACGAGCTCGAGGAGCACCTGAGCTACCTGCTCTCCGACAAATTTGGGTCGCATACGCTCCGGGTTCTGCTGGTCGTGCTCTCTGGGAGGCCGCTGGAGCAAGTCGCGACAAAGTCACTACTGCAGAGCAAGAGAAAGGAGCACATTACTGTACAAGGACAATCCGCAGACACGGCCGAGGCAAATGCACAACTACGAGTGGTGCCAGAGTCTTTTACTCTGGCAGTCCAGAAGATCCTCGAGGATACTATGGCATCCATGGATTCGACCGCTCTCCGAGTGCTAGCAACACACCCAACCGGCAACCCGGTCTTGCAACTGCTCGTTGAGCTGGACATCTCCCTCAACGGCAAGGATAAAGAGAAGAAGGACCGGCTTCTCATTCTCAAGCTCCTACCGGATGCACCAGAGAGCTTGAGCGACAACTCGACACCCGCCTCCGATTTTGTCAACTCCATGATGTATGACCCCGTTGGCTCGCGACTACTCGAGACGATCATCACACACGCCCCGGCCAAGATCTTCAAGGCTCTCAACACACACTTCTTCAGCCCGCGCATCCAGACTTACGTGCGCAATGACGTTGCCTGTTATCCTGCCATCAAAGCGCTCAATCGTATGAGCAAGGACGATCTCAAGGAAGCGGTCAGCAAGATTACACCTGAAGTGTCAAAGGTTGTGGCAGCAAAACGCCTCAATGTGTTGAAAGCCCTGTTTGATCGGTGTAAGGTACGACAAGCAACTGCAGAGATGGACGCATTGCTTGAGGCTGTATGCGCGGCATACGGCTCTGAAGACGGCGCCAACCTTGTCCCCAAGCTGTGCGGCTTGGAAGCCGAGTCTGAGTCCGACAAGAAAGACAAGAAGTTCCAGCCGTCCTTGCAAACCGATAAGCAAAAAGCGGCCGCGGTTTCGCACGGCAGCCACCTTTGCTCAACCCTCCTCACCATCCCCGGGGAACCCGCCAAAGCCATCCAGACTTCCCTCCTCGCCCTCTCCACCGACCAGCTCTTCCACCTCGCGACAACATCCACGCCCTCCATGCTCGTGCTGACCACGGCGCTTTCCGTGCCTGCAGCCACGCCCAACTTCCACAAGGCTCTCGTCACCAAGCTATCTCCAAAAATGCTCGAGCTTGCACACAGCCAAATCGGCCACAACGTGGTCAACGCCATCATACACATTCCATCGAAAGCGGGGAAGGATGCGCAGACGGGCGTTTTACCGTTCCATGTCAAGGAGACGATCATGAACTCCCTTGTGCGCGAGGAGAAGGCGCTCCGAGAGACTTGGACGGGGCGCAGTGTGTGGCGGACGTGGAAGGGTGACCAGTGGAGGTTCAGGAGGGGAGACTGGATCCGATTTGCAAAGGAGGTGGACCCGGAGGTCAAGAGCGAGGACAAGGTTTGGAATCGCGTTGCCGAGAAGGAGAAGCAAGAAAAGAGGGATCATCACAAGAGGGTCAACAGGGACGAATGAGTGTGAAGCATGGACTGGAAACGGTTGTAGTCCATCATTGATACCCAGGCCAATGGAAAAACATATACTTGTGGTCGTGCTTCAGGAGCACAAGGACAGTATCGCATTGGCACCTATGCAAACCGCATCAATACGTGTCTCGAGCCATATTATGTCTACAAAGTCCATGATGTCCGATACTAGCACTTGCCAATCTCTTGAGCCACGAAGCATTCGAAACCAACGGTCAATGAGCATCCACTCACCGATACTGGGAGTCTCCACCACCCCCGTAGCCGAATACTTTTGTCGGGCCGCGATCGGCAAAAGCCCACGCGAGCTGTGGGGCGTCCAACCTTTTTCCTCAAGGTTGCATCAGACGAACCATGCCGATCAGCCGCAGGTGGAGACCCGCACACAACGTGTCAACCGATCCTTGAGAGCAGCATAATCCAGGTCCATCGACTCCACAAGATACGCCCACGATTCTCGGCATCGCCGCATCGCTGGGGTCGTAAGCTCCTACGCTGTTTGATGGAAGGTCGAACTGGTCGAACTTTGTCTAGGGTTGTTGGTTTTGAGGCAAATGAGGTTGGTACGCTGAAGATTTTCTGACGCCCACTCGTCATGGCAGTGCCATTGGCTTTGACTTGGCTCTGTCGATTAGGCACCCCGTTGCTGCATGAGCAAAGTCGCCGCTGGATTCTTGGACGCATTGGCGCAATTTTTGTGGCTTGGAGAATGAGACTCTCAGTGCAGTGGAGGCACAAGGGTCGGACTGTGGTGCGGTTCTTGGACAGAGCAGGGTGCTGTCACACACGCTGGTGCTCTTCGCACAGCGACCCCAAGCTGCTAGCCTCTGTCAAAAGTTTGTCAAGCCAAGATGCACAGTCTACGCGGCTCCTAGAGAGCTCGGTACAGTACTGGCACCGTCCTCCACTTGGGTTCAAGCAGCAATTGATAACGGCTATTCACGTGGCTTATTGGTGTCAGAGTCTAACGACTGCTCTATTGAAGCCCCTTATCCTCACGGGAACACCTGCCTCGCCCGAAAAAAAGAAGCGCATCTCCAAGGCTTGTGCAACCCCCAGGGCTTTAGGCCTTGTTTAGACATCAAATTCGATGCTAATAGCTCCTACAGGGTGCGCATGTTGCCCTTGAAGCATAGCCCGAGCCTGTCTCATCACGACTTGAGTGTGTGATAGTGTCACCTCTCCTGCATCTTGTTTTCCACAAGAATGGATTCTGGTCTGCTCTTCAGCGCGACACTAACCTCAAGGCAGTGGTGGCGCGCCATAACCTTCCCGCTGGAGGTCAGACTACGCTGAGTGATTTACAGAAACGTATGGAAGTCAGGTCTTTGCACCGGTGCAAGCTGGAGGTGTGGCGATTGCGAAAGCTGCTTGACCCCCGTGATTGAACTTGGGGATCGATCATACGGACTTTCGACATCTGGCAGTGCTTTCTCACGACAAGTGTCGTCTGTGAGGGAGGAGCATTTGCAGCGGTTCTTGCACGAGACCCGGCAGCTTGCGTCCTTGACTATGCGTTAGGATGAATGTCAGTCTGGCGGGCCTAGACATGAGGAGTTTTTCCCTACGGACGGTAATCATTCCTCGAAGGTCACAAAGGCTTGAATTGCCGTACGCTACCCGTCAGGACCAACGCCAAATATGTTGTGGACACATGCAAAGGACTTGGTGGACACATCACTCATTCATCGAGGCACTTTCCCATCATGTGTCACCGACGACTCGGTTCGGGCCGCGTCTTTGGTGTTAGTCTGGAGTTTCATGAGCGGATGAGTCCGGCTTGCAGTCGTCTGGCTTCCAGCAAAGCACCATCACCGTGTAGCGGGAAGCTGTCCTCTACTACTTCAGAGCTAGAGATGAACAAGATTATAGGCAAGATGAGAAGCGTCTAAACGCCCAAATCAAAGACTCGGAATTAACTACAAAGTCTCAAAAATTTTGAACGTTCGTTCTGACTCACCTATCTTTGTAAACTTCTTTCGAAACTGCAACACTTTACAGACAAACAACATAACCTCATACACTCGACAATCAACTCCCAAACAATAGTCAGACATAACCAATATTGGACTCTTTTGTTACAAACAGACAGTCTTTGGATTACATAAGAAAGACTCACAGTCACTCCCAGGGACAAAGACATTGCCTCACAAACGCTTTTGGTCACCAAACATTCATCCCCAGGGCCCATATATATCACATCCTCAGCCAGGGAAAAAGGGGAGAAAAAACAATGCCTGCCAAACTCCCCATAACAAGCATCAAGGAGCCCGTCATCAGGTTCTATCCACCGCGTAACAAAATAGCTCTCCACCAGCCCTACCACGCCTGGCAACAGCCCCCTAAGGTCCAGAAGCAAAAGAGACTTCAATTTTCTACTCTCGAACCTTCCTCGCAAGTCTGGACTCCCATTTGCGCTGTTTCGTCCGAGGAGATGGGCCGCTCTGGTTACGACACCACCAACATGAAGGTAGCCAAAAATCCAAGGCCGGCGAAGACGACCAAGCCTCAGTCTACGGGCGACAGTGACAAGAACAAGACATCAGAGGAGCCGCAGCAGCAATCGCAGCAACAACAGCAGCAACAACAGCAGCAGCAGCAGCAAGAACAACAAAATCAAGGTCAGCCTAAAGATCCGAGTAGCAACAGCATGAAAGAGCTCTTTTCACATAGAGCGCAAGCTGTTGTTGGGTAGCTAAGTCAAAACAAAACAAGACCGGCCGCTGACAGAATGCGTTGTATCTCTCACAGGCTACCCGATCTACAAGATCCCACAACCGCGTGAGCAGCCGCAGCCGCAGCCTGAGGGGATACCTCTTCCTAGCCTCGTGGGACGTGGTTGGACATTTTGGCTGTGAAAAGTCATGCTTCCGATCGATGTACTTGTATACCACTGGCAAGGATCTAGCCGGGATCACTAACACCGTCTTCCCCCCCCCCCCTCCGCTCCACATCGGGGCCGAGGAAGCTTTATGAAAAGCCATCCATGAGCTGGGAAAATGACGGGAAAGGGAGGTATGAATAGGAATATGGGGGGTGGGGGAAGAGAGGTGGGGGGACCAAGTCGCGGGAAGAATGCACGGTCTCGACAGGCGCCAGATGAGGCGGCTAACGGAGAGACAGACCATGTTCCCAACGATCTCGTGGCTCAGCTTGGGTGGGAGGGCTGCTCGTCCATCTACCATCTGCTGGGAGCAAGAAAAGCCGAGTTCTCCTGCTAGATAACAAGTCCTTCCAGCAGTGAAAAGCATTGGCTGTGCAAAGAGGGTAGTCTGTTAAAGGAGATTCGAGGTCAACACGATGTCCGGACAAGGCGCGCGCGTCCAAGGGTAAAGTGTCCGGCCTAGACAGGAACCCCGCCTAGTTACAGTAACAAATCACGAAGGAGGTGGTTGAGATGGGGCTGCTTTCCAACAATTCTGCATTGATGTCGTGTAAGCTAAAAAAAGGGACAACCACGGCCAAGGGGTCCATCCATCAAGTTATTGTACAGAGCACTTGATCCCCATGATAACCGCGTAACCGGAACAGTCCTGATGCCTGAACAGGACTAAAATCTTGCTCAAGAGCGCCCACATATTGTCTCATCCGCAGAAGAGCTCTCATAGCTTTGCCTGCCTCACTCCCAAACTCCCACACTCATTAGGTAGATAAAAAAAAAAACTCCCTTCAGCCCCACATAACAACCCTTGCACAAAAAGTGCCAAACGCTACCAACCAGTTCAATTCCAAACAAATTCCGCCCCTCAAGGTCTTCTTCCAAAAGATGTACTGCTTTTCCAAAGTTGTGTGGTCCGAAAAACGCCCTACGATGCGCTATTGTGACGCCCTTGTTGTACAAAAAATATATCAAAGACGTGCGTGCCCAAAGGCCGGACCTAGCGTAAAAGCAAGAAAAGGAGAAGGAAAAAAAACCGACTTTTTGTCACGTCTTTCCCAGTAAGCCGTAGCCATGCCATGCCATAATGCAGGTTTTGAGAGAAAAGGAAATAAGAAAGAGTTGAGTGTTGAGTAGCGCCCTTCCTGTCGTACGTGCCCGTCCTTTCAGCCATTTACTACTAACCCCCACCACCAAGTATCGTTCTGAAATCAAACCATGATGGTTATAATTGTTTGTAAAGCGTGTCGAATGTTGAAGACACAGAAATGTTGACTTGTGAAACCCATCTTTCAGGGTCCATTTAAAAAATAAAAGTCGTTTGTAGATGATATCCGAAAACCAGGGTGGAAATGGGTATTGTGGCTATAAATGAAAAAAGTATGTCGAAAGTGACACTGATGGAAAAGATCGTCCTGCAGCGAAGTTGTGCGCAGATTAGGCTTCTGAAAGCTGGGACCAGCTCATATAAAGGATGAATAGGGACGCGTGCATGTGGTACCATCGTCACCAACTCATTTACGAGTTGAAGCTGTCGCCGTCATAATCGTCGTTAAAAGAGTTTGGTTGACGTGGCCAAGAAACCCCCCCTCTACTCATCTGGCTGGGATGCTGGAAACTGCAACAAGTCGTCGAAACTGAATGCGCCCGCGTCGACGGGTGCCGCAGACCACTCCTCCGTGTTAAAATCCAATCCCCATCCAGCATCATCTTGACCGCCAAAGCTGCCAAGGAAACCTCCCATGGTGTCGAAAGGGTAAGACTCGTCCGATGCACCGTGATCATCGACAGAGGCCTTTGACACAGCCTTAGGCGACAATTCGTCATCAAGACCCTTGGGCACTGTCGTAGGCGACACTGCGTCAGCAGCAGCAAACGATGCAGCAGTGGTGTCCAGGCCCTGCTCTTTGTCGGCCTCCACCTTCACCTTCTTGGTCGAATCCATCTCGGGCGCCTGCATTGGTGCGGCGTTCTCTTTATTGCCAGCTCGTGATACCGATTGCTTCGGGGCACGGTTGGGGCTCTTGATTTTGCGCGGCGGTGGTTGCAGACGAGGCACTGCTTTTGTAGAGTCTTGAGATTCAAGACCTTGCTGGAATTGACCATAAGCCATGGCTTGCTGGTAAGCTGTTGATTGGGTGGCGTGTTGACCGGCGCTTGGTGTTTGGACCACCATGCCTTGGATATTTCCAGGCACCTCCGTGCTGAACGGGTAGCGGTTCACATTCCCGTACGCAGCAGCATCCGAACGATTGCGCTTCGCCGGGGGGATGGAATGGTTTGGTGACACCAGAGGCATGCCGTGATTCGGCGATTGCAATACAGGCGTAGTCTCATCCCGTCGTCGACGATATCCCCTTGGCTCAGTGGGGAAAGGAACAGACATGCTCCTAGATTGAGACATATCGTGAGAACCTGAGACAGGAGTGGTGGCAGAAAGCGAGCCGCCGAAGAAGCCGTCAAACTCCAGATTACCGGGCGAGAGCGGAGGCCAGATGGGCGTATTGTGAGAGAGTGACGAGGTCATTGAGGCCCCGGATCCTTGCCGCTCCATCCTCGCCGACCGAACCGAGGACAGTGACCCGTGTCGGTGCATTGTGGCGAGAGATTCGTCCGAGGGTGTCCGTATCATGCCGTTGGAGCTGCTGGATGATTCCCGGTGCATTTCCGGAAGGAACTGCGCCAACCCGGGTGACTGTGCGGTGGATAGAATCGTGCTCGGTGGCATCGCGGAGCTGCTGTGCCAATCATTCGGCATTGGAATGCCAGCCTGCTGGAATGTTGTCGCACCCGGGGACGTCAAAGGCACCTGCATCGAGTCTGTCTGCCGTTGTTGGGCCTGTCCGAACCCATGCATGCCCGGGAAGGCGGCCGCAAAGGCAGAATTGACTCGGTCCTCATTGTCCAACTTGGCCATTGCGTCCGAGTCGGCCCCAAACTGACGCATGCCGAGCTGGATCATTGTGTAGTCACGAAATTTGTCTGGTATATCAGGGCGGAAAACCACGTTCCTGTAGGCCAAGGGTAGATGATCGTCCTCCTCCTCGTACATTTCCTCTTTGCGGACAATCTCCTCACTAATCTTGAGACGCTTTCCAGTACGTTCGAAGTGGATCTTGGAAGCTGCTTTGGCCGACTCGACACGAGCCTCGATGCTGCGGTCGCCTCTCCGCGATGCAGCGACATAGGCCCTCTCCTTGTTCTCGGAGGGGGTTCTCTCGCTCTGCTACTCACGAGTTAGACAAAAGTCGTTCACACAAGGAACCGAGCACTACGTTGGATCGAGGACGAACCTGTCGGTTGGCACCCGGAGCCTTCAAACCGGTGTCCCCGGTCATACTGCTGACGCGTGTCATGGTCGGTCGCAGCTGTTGTGTTGAAAAGTTGTGACCGATATCTAATTTCGCGGTGGCGAGGCGCTATGTAGGAGGGCCAGCAACGGTGCAGCTAAGAAATCAGTCGGCTCTCTAGTAAGAGTCTAGCAACTGAAAGGGTTATGTGAATATATATGTGTGTATATGAATATGATTGCCTTCCTGTAATGTCCGTTTGCGTTCTCAATATGCTCGTGGTACGTGAAATATAGAGGTTTTTGTTTTTGGTAGAGACAACTGGGCGTTGGTGAGTCGAAGTAAAGTTGGATCTTGCCGCAACCAGATGGGGGGGAAAGCGGTAGTTTTGACAAGGCAAATGGCGAAAGAGGAGGGGGGGGGGCGTGGGTCAAAGCAGCTTGCTACTAGTCTCTGAGACCCCCAGGTTTGGCGTTTTGTTTTTTGGGTTCAAAGACTATTGGTCCAACCCAAGATAGTCCAGAGCACTCTACGAACCGCGAGTGGCTTTCGGATGTGGCGGCCGAGCTGTTTTGCTCTGGTATGTATATATGTATGTATGTGGGTATGTGGGTATGTACTTGTATGCACACAGTATATGTGAAAGGCGATAAGAGTCTCTTCTTTCTGGGAAATATCTGAAAACCCAACTTCACACTCAATCAGAAAACTGAAAGGGTGGGGGGGGGTGAGAGGGAGAGAGACTGTACTATGTACTATGTACCCAAAAGCCCTGAAAGGGTGCTGCTTCCTTGTCTTGGAAACCCGATCGCGCTCTACTCAAGTAGGCCGATTTCCCAGCGATGCGCGCAGGGCAGGTCGCCGACAGATCGATCTCGATCTGACAAATGTGCACCAGCGAACGAGGGCACCTTGTCACGCTCCAGGTGCCTGGGTGCACGCCAAGAGTTAGCTAAGGTAACCTGGTCATTGGTACGTACCCACGCACGGAAGGTACCTGCCGGCGCGCTCCAATAAACACCCTACTGGCATACTCCCTGATCCAGCTCTTGTACCCCTCATCCTGCTCCTGCTCTTAACTCCGGATGGCCCCGGGGAAGATAGAGGAGAGCAAGTATCAGTTTTCTTGGCTGGTACCGTATGGTATACCGACCGGGCCAGTGTGATGAAGAAAAGACGAACATTTTTGTACTCTGTACAGGTAGTGTAGTACTGCACTCTGTCTCCAAACAATTGCGGGTATCGTAGGGAAACTGAGGTGGTATCCTGCTGCTGATCTGGGACTAGCATCAGCAGCACCAGCATCAGCAACAGATTGAAAACACAGAAAGGCAGCATTGCGAGGGTTGGTCGATCTGACCGGGGGGAGGTGGGGAAATCAAAACTAACCTGCATGTGGCTCTACTCTCTCATCAAACCTGACTTGACCGGTCTGGTTATCAGAAATCTTGTGATACTTGCAGTCCTGAAGCGGATCGCCCGGAGGTTCAGACTGTTTGTGTGGAACATACAAAACAGTGTGGTAGATTCTACATACCTCGCATGCAATTGTACAATTCCCATCTTTACATTCCTCGCAAAGCATCCGTGTTCAACCCCACGAAGGCCCCTTTGAGGAGTGAGGGGAAAGGAACTACGGCACCCTGACTATTAGGGTGGAATGTGGAAGTGAAGCTGTTTCTGCTCGAGGAATTTGACCCTTGATTTGGCTCTTTTTTTTTTTTTTTTTTTGTTGTCTCTCAGACGGTCCCGACAGGCCTGAGCGCCAAATGTACTCTTGTGCACGAAGCGTGCACGAAGTGTGCATGCAGCCTTGTAAGCCGTGCATATACTCCATCTTCTGGTGTTGGGTGGTAGGGCCGTGAGTGAGAGGTACTCATAAGAGATAACTAAAGGCAAGAGCTAAATAACGGGTCAAAAACTCCGGGTCTATTGACTCCTGCCGCGATGCTCAAGTTTAGTTCAGACGAGAAAGAACGTGCCATTGTGAGAGTGCGGTAACGAAGAGCGTCAAGCGTGCAAGTAACGGGCTGTGTTCAGTAGGTATTAAGCATAGAGGCACTGGTTCTCTGGCGTTCCTACAAAAGGTCCCGTTACAAATTGACGGCTGAGACTGACCAGAACCTCGTAATCAAAGAAAAATAAACAAGGCTTTATCTTGCCGCTCCAACTCCCCAAGCCTTTTCTACTGTCCTATATCCGAGAGAGAGAGAGGGGGGGGGGAGAGTGAACAAGAGACAGCCACTTACAAAGGTTCGGTCAGCCCCAGGCGCTTAGCTTGGTGGCTGGTTGGTGCTGTCTTGCCTAAAATTCTCTCAACGGCCGTCCTCTCACACACACACACACACACACACACACACACACACACAAACCAGACACACAGTTTGACCCAAACGCGAAATTGCCAGGTCCAAGGAGATCTGAGACTTCATACCAATGTCGATAAGCATATGCAAACCCTTCCCGTGGTCCCGAGAGCTTGGTGGCTGCCTCTGCTCGATAGTAAATAGTCGCACAGGGAAGGGGAAAAGAAAAAAAGGGTCGCATCTGACACATGGCTGTGTTGGTCCCTGAACATTGAAAAGGAAAAAAAGCCACCAACATTTGTGATTCGTGGGAGAGGATATGAGACCTCTCCCCAAATGTCTTGGACAACGAGGTGTGGTGCAATTCCTCACCAGGCGCAGCGTCGCCATGTCTCTCAAACCCTCTCTTTCTCGGTCACTTCTCTGTCTCTCTCGCGCCAAAGACAACAGGCATGAACATGGCATTGCCACAATACCATACCCTCCCGCTATGGCAATTGCTGTTCCAAAAAAAAATAAAAAATGTATCGTTGTCTCATCCTCTCGACAACCCCTAACTTTGCGATGGCGCTCGTCACGGCCTGAACCGTCCGGATGGCTTTTTTTTTATTATGATCATATTATTGTGCAACTCGACTTTGCCTTCCCCGGAGAGACAGAAAAGAAAATGATTTTGAGCGAATTTCCCAAATGCCATTCCCATCGGGGCTATGGGCAATTTTGTTAGTTCTCCCTCTGTTCCTCCCAGCCAGTCGCATTCCTCACTTGGCTCATCTCGTCCCCACCCCCAACGACGATTGGCAAAAATCCATGCAGGGTGTGGCGCTTTTTTGTGCTGATCCTCGCATCCCTCACGTACTGTTCTGGCTGAATTTTATTCAAATTCGCTTGAGAGAAGAGTGTGCCCGGAAGTCCGGACCCAGCTCGGGTACACGATCCCCTTCTCTATACCTAACTACGATAGCTTTCTTCGGTGACATGGAGACAGGATCTTGGTAGGGTATGGTGAGATCTTTATAGGATAGTGGGAATGGTACATAGATCCACCGAGGTCTTATGTGCATATCGACCGCGTCAGCTTGTCCGCCGAGTAGGTAGCCTTCAAAGCAAAGCCCGTCTAGGCATGGCCTGAACCCAGCGTGTGCAGCATGGTCGTTTCTAGTCCCAACTAATAAATCCATTGCAGGAGCAGAGAGATGTCCTACATAAAGTACCCTGTGAGAAGCAAGTATCAAGATTTGATTCTGCAGACCCGCTCATCATCAAAACACTCTGTAGCCAATCTCTGTTCAAGGGGCCTCTGTTCTTGCTTCTTCTCAAGGTCTGTTTCTGGTCGTACAGTATCAATCTGATGGTGATTGGACTCAAAACAGCAACTTTGGGCATTGACCGCGCACAGGTAGGTACTCGGCCTGTTGCCCAGCAGCAACCGTTCCAAAACTTTCCCCGCTCCCCAACTCTCTATTAGCTACCGAAGCGGCAGCAAACAAGGTTGCTCTGGCCCAAGACGGCCCTTTCAAGGCCCCTGTCTACCTATTCCCGACTTGTCACTTTTCGCGTATCGACGGGATAGGATCTCTCCCGGGGGGGGGGGGGGGGGAGGTAGGGTAAGGTGGTTTTTGTAAGAATGAAATCACCTATCGCCGAAAGCAGGACCTGCCCCCCAATCGAGCGGCGCTTTGTGTCAGAGCTAGCTCTGTAGGTTATTTCTCTGAGCCAGGAATTCTAGCTTGGCCGTCTACTACCCAGCTACCCTAGTAGTAACCCCCGTCTGATCTTCATAGTGTATGTATACACCAGCCGTCGGGGTACCTCGCTTTTCCCTTCTCTTTTTCTTTTTGCCACACCGAGTTGGCGACTTGACCACACACACACACGCACACACACACACACACATACACACAGACATAGAATCAAAGTAGCCTGCATGTACCGCAGTAGGTATGTATGTACCTAGGTATGTATGTGCATTAAGAACAACACCCAACCCGGGAGCTTGGACGCCCACCACAGCACTGCCCCAGTCTCCAATGCCTATGTGAGGGAGAAGATTGCCTCCTCCAAGCTGTTCCCGTGGAGAAACCTCTTCCATAATGAACGCCTTCAACGCGAGTGCCGAACTCCCCCTCGTAGCTTTTATTCCCGGTGCAATGGTTTAGTCCTCCGGTCTTGTCCAAAATTGCATCATTCCTCGTAACTCGCCAGGGAGATTATACCCCAGCCCAGCCTAGAGCTGTTACCCTCAATCCTTGCTGCAACCCTCCTGCTAGATCCCATGTCTCAAACGATGTAGTGGGGACGGCTTTTCTCCCACTAGTGCAACAAACCAGACTCCCGGGGCATCCCTAATAATTCTGTTGGGCGTTCTCTTCATACCGTACCTACTTACCTACTAGTAGCACCGGGCCTTTGCGGCAAAGTTGAGGCTGTACTGCGGCTACGCTTTGGTCTCTCTTAACAGGCTTCGTCAAAAGAACATTACGGGTAAAGTAGGCATGGGTCCATGTGTAGGTGCTAATAGGCTAGGATGCTAGGCACAAGGGGAAGGGGGGGCAGTTTGCTGATGACGGGATGATTATTGTGGTATCGATTCTTCAACGGTCGATCGCCGTGGAAGAATTAAAAAGAAAAAATCCGACCTTGAATCTTGGACTTTCATTGCCCTCGAGTAGTTCTAGAAGAGGAAGGTCCGACACGTGTTTCAACCATGACCTGATGAGATGCAACCTTCTAGAAACGCCATGATTGTACCTCCTCGTCCAGGTAGAAGGCCCGTTTTGGTACTACCATGACTGCTGCAGTGTAGCAGTCTCTCCAATGCGGCGCGCTTCACATTGCCAGCTGATAAGATCACATTCGATGTAACGCCCAGAATCAAAGTGAAAAAGGAATGGCGCGATGGACGCCAATGCTGGGAGAAGTATGGAGTAGTAGTTCCTCATAGCAACGTTTGATATCCCATGGCAGAGTTGAGAACGGCAGTCCCACAATGTGCTTTGGATCACAAGGGCACTGGCTCAGTACCTAGCAAGACACTTTTCCGAGTGGGTCTTGGTCTTTGATAATTGATGCAAATCTCAGTACCATGGTAAATGCTGGCCGCTATTGTCAACCTTGCGATCCACGAAATGGACCCTTTAAAAAAATCGGAGGCTGTGACTCACAGGTGGATGCTTGTGGCTTTTTGTACAGCAACTATCGGGCAGGCCGAGCAATGTTCTCGCCTCCAAGAAGTGAAGAAATTGTTCGGAATCAAACATTTTGTACATGGTAGTCATCATGCCAGACATTGGAGATTCACGCCATGCCTAACAAGTGCACTTGCACCTTATGCGTTGGCCATGAAGATTGCCCTTTGACTTTGAAATTTTGTGTCATAACAAATATTGCGGCTTCTCTATAAACTCCGACTCCATACCTGTGGATGAACGAGATCAGTCGCTGGAAAATCTGATGTGCATGCTATGCAGAAGTCCAGGTTGATACAGAACCTATTTGCTGGAGCTGAAGGGTCTGTAAAGCCAAACAACCTGAGTTTGTAAACACTTGTACCACTCTAAGCTTTCTTTCAAGGCTCTGCCTCTATTGTAATAGCTTATGAGCTCTCGAATAACGTTACATTTGAATTTGTTCTTGATATGCCCTTGGGCTAGTCAAGTGGACAAATTAGATCACTTTTAGAATGCCTTTCCGACAGAACCGTAATAAGCTCCTGCTTCTAGTCTACGAACCAATCTTCAAGAGCTCAAGCTGTCCTCCCACACATTGGTACTCGTTTCCCCATTAAAAACTGCTGTGGAGCCAACAGACCTTCCCATACTGATACAGAGTCATGTACATTGACTTGAAGAATAGCCCTCACATCTTCTCCTTGACCCAAGGTCATTTGCAATTGACCTCGAGACCTTGGGCTGGCTTGGCGTAATGACCGCCTGTCTGCAGCCAAAGTACCAAGTCGACGCATTGTCCTTGGTGACTGGTCCCAGGGATTCATCACGGTTAAGTGTCGATGTGGCATGGTCATTGTCGGTAATGACTGATCGAAGTTTCTGTGGGCCTCTCGAATCACGCCTTTCCTCCTCAAACGTTAAGCCTTCATCAAGGTTCGACAGAACGTACTATGTAGCACCATGCTCGGCAGCCAAAATCTCGCTATCCCATTAGTAGAAAAGATAAAAAAGAAGGGCATTGATCCTTGAGCCTGGTTCAATCTTTTAGTCCCCCCCCTTTCCCTCCTCCCCCACCCGCAGATTAGTGCCTGTGGCAAGTTCCCTTCTAGTGACAGGCTTCAAAAGGACCTCTCCGGAAGGGTCCGCGATCCCAACCCCAGACCTTTCTCGTTCTCCAGGTATTTAGCCAGAGAGACTAGTCTCTTAGCCCTTCAACCCTTCCAGAAATATATAGAAGCAGTGACAGACCCCACCAACCCTCCGATCTCGATCTCTCACAGCCCCACGATCTCCAGCCACAGCCTATCGCGACCAAGCATCGCGAGAAAGAGACCGAGAAATGCCCTGTCCGCATGATGCCGAACCATCCAAACAGAAACCCACGCGTTTCGACAATCTCTTTGCTTTCTAATCCTCAAGTAAATTAGGGGTATTTCACAAAGGGAGGGGGGCCGCTTTCGTTTGGTAAAACTTTGCTTACCAGATTACCGGGTCTTCTTAAAACCATCCAAATGCCGTTTAACTAAGCCGTCCCCCCCGTTACCCGTCCCGGATCAACACCTTTTTTTTTTAATACTTTTTTGCACCAGTCGCATGTCATGGCCCCGAAGATCCAGCCGCGATCCTCCGGGGTAAAGGGCCAGCGCAAGTGTCTCTTGTCTGACTGTTCGTCTCTAGGTCTAACATGTCGCCCAACTTGCCCGCCAGCCTGTGCGTGCCTAGGTAGCCGCACAGACAAGCCAGATCGATTTAGGAGAATAATGAAGGGCTCTAACAAACTACCCTACTTACCCGTAAGCCACCCGCGAGCCGTCAATGCACAACGACGTCAAGTTCAATGGCTCCTTGTTTGAAGTCGAGCGCGTCGCGTTAGAGCTCTTTTTTTTCTTGTGATCTATGCTTCATACACGCTTGAAAAAGGTCAATGGATGAATTCGCGTTCGGTTAGTTGGATTGCCATGCAATGGAGGGTTTCGTTGCAACTTATCCGGTACCTAGCCAGGCCGTTGGCGCGAGCACGACCTTTACCTCAGATGGGGCCTAATTTCTCCAGCTTGCGGCTGCAAGCAATCGACAAAATGACGTTTAACTTGAAAGGCTACATACGTCACATGCTGGTTCCTGTGATCTAAACTGCTTTGCGGATGGGCAATGAGGCTAATGAGCATGAGGCTAGTACTTATCCAGGAAGGCGAAACCAAAGTATTGGGCCCGTCGCATGTCGAATTAGCCAGCCAGGGCTATCAATTAGGTAGACAGCTTTGACATACTACAATCTTCAGCTTTCAGCCGGAATACGCTCGATGCGTGTGAACGTCGGCGATCGAAAAGCACGTATGCGATGCCATGTTCGGCATTGTCGTGGTGTCTTTACCGCAAATTCTGGCGCAGCGCTCAGATGGGCGGTCGCATCACAACAGACACTCACAAATGCCCAATCAATTAGTCAAACTTTCACAGTAGGATGTTACTAGAAGAGATGTGGCCAAGGCACGCTCACAAGGGGACTATATGATTTATCAACTAATGAAAGACTCATGCTTGCTTCGTGTACTCCGGAGTGTGTCACGGGCCCAAATAAATGTCCACCCAACTAGTCTGTTGGTCAGATCAACTCTTGCCTCAGTCCTGCTGCTTGCTTCGACAACCCTTCGCATCTACAGCAGGCTTTTCATCTAGCTCCTCCACTACCAGGTCATCAAGCTGAATGTCTTGCACTATGCAGTCTTCTAGTGCGGCCTCCTCCACCAACTTTTGATAGTCCAATGGACCCTGTGCCAGCACATGACCATGCTTGTCCTAAATGCATACGATCCCGCAACGGCCTGGTCCGGGGGCGAGGACTTCTTTCGTGGTCTCGTCAACAATTTCCGCGAAAGGAGAACGAGAGGAGTTGGCCTCGGGACCAAGGTGAGAGCCGTGGTAAGAGCGGTAGTGCTGCTGATTGCGTCCATGCTTTTCCTGCGGACCTCGCGACGCCCCCTTCAACAGTCCTGCTGCAGGCAATTTCGAAAAATCCGACTGAGCACTGACTTGCGACGTTCTACAATGGGAATGACCGTGCTGCTTTGACTGCTTCTGCACCGCCTGCGGCGCTGAGCCCTTTCGCGTGTGCATTACTGGTGATGGATATCTCGACTCATTCCGGCCAGACTCAACTCGCGATTTCATCAATCGTGCTTGCTCATTCTTTTCATATTGTGTCCATGCGGAAAGACCCACCTTCTTTGAAGAACAGGGTTTATTCGAGAGGGTAAGCTGCCGCTGAAGAACCGAGGCAGGGTCGGACTGAGCGTCTGGGTGCAAAGTTGCGCGGAGCCGGCGTCGCTGCTCTGTTCGCCACATGTCCAGGTCATCTTGCGCCAGCTCCATTTTCTCCTCCCGCGTCATTGTATCAGACTTCATGCCCTTTTCCAAGACAACGGCATCGAGGTTGGCATCGTCCATTGCCTCGACTTTTGTGTCTAATCTGCGAGGTGTTGAGGGTACAGTAGTAGGGGGGCTTGGGTGCAAAGTTGCGCGGAGCCGGCGTCGCTGCTCCTCTCGCCACATGTCCAGGTCATCTTGCGCCAGCTCCATTTTCTCCTCCCGCGTCATTGTATCAGACTTCATGCCCTTTTCCAAGACAACGGCATCGAGGTTAGCATCGTCCATTCCCTCGACTTTTGGATCTAATCTGCGAGGTGTTGAGGGTACAGTAGTAGGGGGGCTTGGTGCGCTAATAAGCGTGCGTTGATGAACGCTGGCCGCTGCGCTGTTACCCACAACCCGTTGGAACTGACGGGCCGACATGGGAGGACTATCAGACTCCGCTGCATCTTGAGACTGCTGTACATCCTGTGAATTGTCGTTGCTGACGGCGTCCCGATCATGTCCAGAACAGCCGCCACGTAGACATGAGTCGGTCTCTTGGAGGGCTTCAACTTCCTGTTCCACACGAGGAGACCTTGTAGAGGGACGGGGACGGTCATCATGGCGTAGCTGAGCCGCGAATAGTTGCCCGGTGACCACGGGATGCTGGTCGAGACCTGACGTGGCTTGCTCTTGAGGGTGCTGTGGACGGGTAAAAGGTTGTGGGGCATGGCCGGACTCCTGAGCTTGCTGAGCCTGCCGGACCTGCTGCTGAGCATGACCATGCTGCTGGGAATGGTACAAATGTTGCTGGGGGTACGCTTCTTGTTGTGCTTGCCCCTGCTGTACGGTAGCGTGTTGTTGTGCAGCGATTTGTGCCCCGATTTGTGCCCAGGACTGCTGATATCCCCATACAGTCTGGTCTGCAGTTGCAAGAGCCTGCTGCACTTGCCGTATAGCATCATGTATTTTTGTAGAATCCTGTACCTGGGCTGTTGGTGGCGCAAGCGCGATGGGCTGCAGTTGTTCCGTGGAATGAGCTTGAGCCATCAGTTGCACGGGTTCTCGATTCTGCTGTAACATCTGTGGCTGGACAGGAGGAATCTGCTGAGGGACTGGAGATTGTTGTGTGGCTCTGGTCCATATTTGCTGATGTCGCTGATGATTACGTTGCAGAAGAGCCGCCATCTCCTGAACGAGTTGCTTTGCATCCTCAGCCTGCCTTTCTAGAGCCTGAGCCTCCTGTGATGACGTTGCACGCTGTAGTCCTGATCGAACGTAAATCTCTGCGGCTTTTGCCTTGCGTACAGCCCGCGTTATCATTTCACAAATCTGGGCAGACGTCTCCAGTTGATCAGCCGGCTGCGACTGGTCTTCTTGCAACATCCTGGTCAGTGCCCGAGACGAATCCTTTGCATCCTGCAAATCAATTTGTGCCTGCGATTGAAGACTCAGGACTCTTTGTTGTGTGGGCGCCATTTGTTCTCGATGTACAGTATCCTGCTGTTCTGTCTGCTCTACCCTCGAAATGTCGGCCAGAAACACCCGAACAGAGGGAGACTTGTCGACTATAGGCAAAATATCATTCCGAAAGGGTAAGCAACGTATCGAATTGAACGTGGAAACTCCATCGGGACCGAAGAGGTACGGTTCAGTGGGGGGAAAATCGCAGAAATTCAAATCTACTTCAGGGATGCTGACCATTCCAACAATGAACGGTTGAGGCTGAGCACGTTTGTCGACGTCCATGCCGACGTCAGACTCTGCATGAAAGCCCTTCACTGGGTCGGCACCAGTACCAAGAATAACAGGAGTTGCGGGACGCGAGAAAGCATCTGATTCGACCCTCTGTTGCAAAGCCAGAGTCTCCATCTTGTTGAAGGGTCCGTGTGAAGACGACGACCCGTGAAAATGGTCAGACCGACAGTCACGAGCGGGATTCGCAGCATTCATATTCCCCTCGTAAAGTCCTTGGTCCTTGTGGTCAAAGGCACTAGGTATGTCCAGCATAATCACATCGTCCACTTCTTTAGACTTAATCGTGGTGAGCGCACTGAGTTCGTCGGATTGATCTGCTTCCGCGCAATTCCCTGGCGGCGTAGAGCTTATGGGAAGCAGGATATCGGAATCTAATGCAGCTAGTCCCATATCAATATTATTGAACGGAATTGGCTGTCTGTTCGTCTGCCATGTTTCTGGCATGTAGACGCCCGAGAGTTGGTGAGACTGCTAGTCGCCACGGTTCTCCACGTGCATTACATCTGGTTCGTTATCCGCATCCGCATCAGGGTCTGTGGAATGCATCTTTGTGTCATGAAGGCGCGAGTTCCCAGCCTGGTTGGCGTTTTCACCACTTTCACCTTCGCCGTTGCCGCCGGTCTGTGCGCTTGCAATGCGTTCCGGTATGGCGACGAGCTCGTCGACCTTGTCCTCCCGCACATATGCTAGATAGTATGGGTCGTGACTATTGTTCAGATCGGCGAGAACTTTCGTGCTGTCGCTGTACTCCTCTACCCGCTCATCATTGTATTTTCTCCAGACACGTTTCTGGAAGTCGAATATCCACACCCAGTAATGCCCACCGCCAAGGCCTCCTCCGTGACAGATAACAGCATGAAGGCGGTACGCAACGCTCTTCATATTGCTGAAGAGGCTAGACAGGTGGTCCTTGATTTGGCGCTTCTCCTCTTCGACCTTCGCGCACGCACGCTTAGAAGCTTGGTAGTCCAAATTGACCAATGTAGCTTCCTGAGACTTAGCGGAGCTGACATTGGCATTGCCGTCCAGTTGGGAAGGTAGGAGCTGGTGATCTTCCAGCAGCTTTCGTGTTTCAGCGTCGAGAATTGAAACGTATTCCTCATCGCCGTCTCCTTCTCCAGTCGTGTCAATTGACATCACGGCGTCAGCGAACTCATCGAAGTTACCATCAATTACTTCGAAGCCAGTCTCACGAACTTCTTTGCCCTTGCTGACTACCTGTTCCGTGGGGTTCACAACCGGTGAAGGGGTGTTCAAGGCCCGTAGTCTGCTCTTCAAATCCCAACTCCGCTGCCGCTCTTTGAATACGTGTGAGTCCTCGCCTCCGTCCATGTACCGGTCCAAGTAAAGCACCTCTGGAATCTCCACGATATTGTTGTTCCTGCCGAGTCGACCGTTGACATTCTGACTACGTTGAATGTAAACATGCAGAATGGGCGACGGTCTTGTGATAGAGGTGTACGCCTCTGTCGTCTCCTTGTTCACTTCCTGGTGCTCCCGGTCGAAACTACTGTCGAGGGCCGAGTACAAGTCTATCTTGCCTTCGTTGGCAGGGAATGCTGTGATCCAACGTGAGAGATCAGGGATAGATCTGTATGCAGAACAGGCTTTGCCCGTCTTGAGGTCGAGGTCCCGAATGTATTTCTTGCTCGACCAGTAGAACGTCTCCGTGATTACATCCGTCTGCTTTCCGGTGTGCTCATCTGTACTCAGAGGCCTGATGGCACCATGAAGGTGCTCGAGTATGTTGCCCATGACCTCCTCAATGTCCTGTTGGTCGGTTCCGGTGACCGCCTTGTCATTTAAGGCGGCCTCGATCTTTTCCTCAATGGTACGGGTGTCCTCGGTCGCTAACGCATCACCAGCCTCGTGCATACCGGTCATGTTGACATCGGAGTCACCGTCTCTAGTTGCTGATCTTCCGCGTGCAGTTAGCTCTTTTTCCTCGGACTTCCCCTTGTCGTCGTCTTCTAGGGCTGACCGCTCCTTAGCCGGAATAGCTGGAGGAACAGATTCCGACAATTCCACATATGTATTGTCTTCCCCATCTTTCTGATCCACCAAAGTTACGGAACTGACATTGCTACCCGTGTCCGCATTGTCAGTGACGGCGTTCACTGACACAGTTGGCGCAGTTGGCACATCCGAAGTCTCAGCTGTAGGCTTGGGCGAAGGGCGAGGTGGAAGTTCTGGTGGAGGCAAAAGGGGTCCCACAAAGGGCACGGCCTTTTCTGCAACGTTTCCTTTGACGAGCTGGTTGGCATCCCTCAGGGCAGCAATCGCCAGGCGCTGCCGAGGTCTGACTGAACTCACACTCGAGCTTTGGAGCTCGACGAACAAGCTGCGCATCTCCTCAACGAATTTGGCTGCTAGAAAGGCTTCCCCCTTGTCCAAGGCAGAGCCACTGCCACCAAGACGGCGGCTGCTGATGTTTTCTTCTGTTGGCTCCAACTTGTATTCCTCCCAATTGAGTATGACATTACGCACAGGCACGACAGTGTTGAAGTACTGGAGAATGCTGTTGAGGTAACAAGTATTACGAATGTTTTGGAGTCCTACAGGAAGGTTCACATCGACCTTACCAGCGCCAGGATCATTGGTCGTGATCGTGGAAGGTATCCCGCCGTGCTGAGGGTCGCCCGACTGCGACTCGAGATCCGTGGCATATGAGAGTAGTTGGTACACATCCGGATGATTAGCGTATGACTTGGATAGTTCTCGAGCAGCTGCCGCAACAATTGTCTTGTCAAACCAAGCATCACTGTCGTTCGCGATCGTTTCGTTGACAACCCGCACCGGATCCATTGAAAGGTCCACTCCAAGAAAATCCGCTGCTTCCTGGGTACTGTCAAAATTGACAGCGGTCTGCATGAGCAGGTAGCTGTCCCGGGCCTTGCCGATTATGAAGAGGTCGTGACGAGCAGTCCTACTGGTCATGCGGTCCCACTGGGAGGCAGTCATGAGCCGTTTCCACTCAAATACAAGCTCACTATCGGAGCACGAATCTGATAGCTGGAATGTCCTGAAAGCCTTGGATAATGGTGATGATGTCTGAGGGTCCTTTTTGGACAGTTCCGTGACTGCATGCATTTGTTCGGCCTCTAGAAACTCCCCGAGCTGGGTGCAGCGGGTTTCTCTGCCCCCGGTCACTTGAGTTATAGCTTGGAAAACCGCCTCACGACCGGACGGATTGGTCTGATTCTGACTGATGGCGGCGTACCAAAGTAGGATTTCGCTCATGTCTTTTTGAGCACCAAGGACATCAAAGGCCTCATCAGGGTATTGAGTCCAGTTGGGAAAGGTGGTCTTGCTGTAATCCGCATCCAAAGCTTGTGTCAACCAAGCCTTGGTATCAGCAGCGGGAGGGAGCTGGATGTCGTGAGTGAGCTGTTCCTGCAGGTGCTCATCGAGCAAAAGACAGTAGAGATGAGCTCGGACGACCTCAAGCCAGGCCCTTCTTGACGTGATAGGAGTGATGGATGCGGATGGCAACGGTAACGGTGGATCGACCGAGGGCAATAGCAGAAATTGCTCGTTTTCTTCAACAATACGCTGGAAACCGAGCAGATCGAGAAGTGGTTGGAATGAATCCGCAAAATTAACAGTAAAGAATTTGTTCCTGACCGACACTCTTGTGGGCTTTTCCGGCGGAGGATCTGCGAGAGCGTCCCTAAGATAAGCTTGCAGGTAGTAGGCAGGGAGAAGCCTCTTAAGCTTGTCTGGGGAAAGCAAATCCTGGTATCTAGTGGGGTCAGAAGCCACAAGTTCCTTCAGCCTTGCCTGAACAGCATCTCGGTCCATCAGCTCAACCTCCCATTTCTTCGCGAGCCGAGGCTCGCACACTTCTATGTGCACGGCCAGTGAACATATTGTAGCTGAGCATTTGAATTTGGCTTTGAAAATGACGGGGTAGAGTTGGTCCGTGGCTTGCAGTTGCTCAGCCTCATCTTCAACCAGGTGGTGCATGCGCTCGATCTCTGGTCGGCAACGGCCTTCGGGAATTTCGACTTGAATGGTGAAGGTCCTCTTGCATTTCTCACAAATACACACGAGTAGACCAGAATCTCGAACGCTTTGGGTCGGGAGAGCGCGAAGAATGTGAGAAGATCCAGGGTCGCACGCTAATGATGGGTTGATGCCAGACTGGAGTAATTTGTTGACCCATGTCGCAGCCAAGAACCCTGAGGTTGAGATCGTATCAGCTCTTGAACCTGGATTCTCGGGAATGTGAAATCTCATTCATGTGTAGGAGTAAGGGTTCGTTTGGCGTGGTGGGTAGGTTTTGAAAGTGGAAGCAACAGAAAGTTGGAAACAGATGTCTGCTTACCAGGCTTGTTTGAGCGCTCATGAGTGGGCGGCGAATTGTCTGCAGCCACCTCAGTGTAGACGGGTGGTGGCCCCTGTGAGCGGGTATGATGTCCTGTTGAATCACTCCCCATTGCGAGCGACTTTATATTGTGAATATTGTCAGCATTCCATCCATCTGTGCCCTTGTGCTGGTGCGATTTTTGGCCGCGACAGGGAGATTTGAAAACCTCGAGATGGGATTTGGGGTAGGAAAAGTGTACCTGTTCCGTCCACGTTCCGCGCTGTAATCAGGAGGGCAACAAAGTTGCCGATTCGCAAGGATGAATGCCAGTATCCGCTATTCTCAGAAGAAGAAGAAGAAGAGTAAAAGCCACGATAAGAGGTTGTGGAATATCGATGTGACTTGACTACTGAAGACCTGAGGTCAATGTAGCCCTCAGAACGGCAGCTGCGCAAGTGAAATCCAGTGTTTGAATTTGTGGACTTGGCACAGGAATAGCGAGCTTCAGTCTGTAAGGACTGGAGAGGAAGAGCAATGTCCTAACTTCTGTTTGCTGGTCCGCGTCGAGCTTAGAGGAAGCAGCAACGATCCGACAAGCTGAGAGTAGCGCTTACCTCCAGCGTGGCACACTTGAAACGACAGCAATGCCTCTCTCCTAGGCACAGTCAAATGCTTGGACTGTGAGAATACAGGGTCTGGGTGCTTTCTGCGTTGTCGAACAAGTCATGAAGACGACCAAAACGCAGTACAAAGACAGCAAACGCAAGAGTGTGCATGAATGTGTGAGCTGACGCAGCCTTGTCGCCTTGTGATGAGAGTGAGGTCACAGGGGTCCTTGCCGCGCTGGCGACTCGGCTTAACGTCCTGGAGGCTGCTATGGCTTGCCTTCTGATGAGGTGATGTTGCACCAAGCTGACCTTGAAATCAAGACGTTGGAATGGTGCATAAATCGCCTGGTTATAGTGAACAGAGTGTAGGTTCTGGCAAGATATCCGAGATCAAACTGAGCTAGTAGATCAACCACCGTTGCGGCCGAAGTTGGGCAATCCCTGCAGCGTCTGAGCCTCGAAGAATGCATGACTAAGCGGGTACAGCGGGTTAGGTAAGCCGGTCGCCCAAGCTCCACCTCCAATCGGAGACGACTGGTTTCCAACTTCAAGTCTATGAATCTCAAGCCATCCTACTACCCCCGAGGTCCATCCGAACCAATTGATCACTTCAACACCCCGCGCCTCGCCCAACAACCCACCGAAGATGGCGCCCCACGGTGTAGATGACCCTTACCACCCCGTAGATGCTGTCAAGGCCGGCATACAGGGCGCCATGATCACCGGTGCCGCTGGTTTGTTTGCGGCCAGCATTAAGAACGCGACCAGAAGGGAGAATGTCGGCGCATTGGGCGTCTTCACCCGGAGTGGCGGCATGATGCTCACATTTAGTACGCAACTTACTGCCCCTCTTGCCAATCAATCGAGCATGTCCGGCCGCTTGCTGACCTCTCTTGTTGTCTCCGCCATGTAGCTGCCGTCGGCGGAACCTTCGAGTTCGTGAAAAACGCATCTGCCAACCTTCGAGAAAAGAACGATCACTACAATTCTGCAATTGGAGGTTTCTTTGCCGGTTCTATACTAGGCATTAGGAGTAAGCAGTTTCGTATGGGCGCCATTCTGCGCAGGGGGAGACTGACAATGCTCTGCAGGTGGTCGCATGCCTGCGATCCTAGGCTACGGTGCCTTCACATCCATCGTCCTAGCTGTTTTCGATTACACAGGGGCCAGTTTGCGGGGAAAGAAGCCCGAGATAGAAGGCATGGATGAGTTTGAGCGAAAAGAGCACCTGCGAAGGAACAGGAGGAGGCCGATTGAGGAGACACTGGCAAATGTTGGTGAGGGTCGAGGTATGGACAGCCCGCTCCAACATGAACAATCCCACTCCCAGAAGCTAACGTCCACAGGCATCAACCCACCCGGATACGAAGAGCGAAGGCGGGAGCGTCTCAAGGAGAAGTATGGTGTGGAGATCAACCCAGTGTCGGCTGTGGCTTCATAAGGGACGCTCCTCTGCACCGGAGTGTACATGATAGAGCATTCGATTCCTGTCAGATGCAGGATGTGGCACGACTGATACATTCCCCTTCACCAAATCCATTGACCCTTTGCTACTGTTGAATTGACCACCAGTACTCCAGCCCTCTTCCCTTGATACTTTCTTGTCGTGATGTCGGTTGCAGTGCCTGTTCTCCGTTTGTTCTCCGTCTTCGATTTATGGAAATGATGATACTTCCAAGAGGCTGTTCAAAGACTGCCGTATACGAACATATATATATCAACCCACTATACTGTTCTATTCCTGAACACTTCAATCATCACCGGCTCTTCTATTGTCTCATGAGCTAGTTGATGTTCTCGAGGCTTGCCCGGAATGGTGTAACTTGGGACTTGTCTTGGATATGGGCTCTATTCGTTTGATGACTTTCGACGATTCTGTGATAGATGGGACACCGACCCTCAACACTGCTAAGATTCGCTTGCATAGCATCGGGACCTTCAGAACAACAAAGGCGAGGGTAATGGTCCAAAAACTACAATTCCGCAACCAGTTCCCTCCGACAAAGCATTGGTGTGAGCGCCCGATCTGCGAGGCGAGGAGCAACGAGTGTAGCTAGATGGAGGCCTGCACGAGTTAAGCTGCTCATGTGTCCTCCTTTGAGGTATCAGCAAACCTTTCTCTGCGCAGCTTTGTGAGAAACAATGCGGTCCATAATCCACCTGGAACGGGACCAGTTGCTGTCAACCCACCAAGCTGCTAGCAATAGAGGCATAACGCGGGATATTAATAGACAGGTTGCCACGTGCGCTCGCTCTCGACGGGCTCTCTGAATTATACTTTGGAGCATGCGGAGTTGGCCCTAGCCACTCTTTTACCATTGAGTACTTCTGCTGTGGTGGTCGTGACAGTGCAAATTTTCCTGGCGAACCTCCTCCGCAGGCCCTCCTGAATTCCGCATGTCTCATACCATGCCAGGACCTATCAGAACCAGTCGAGTGTAATTATTCACCAAACCTCCCCAAGATTCTTTTTGCTGACCCGTTCACTGTGTGCGGGAGAAGACGCGGTTCATACCGCCAATGCCAAGAGGACGAGGCTATCATGTAGTTGTCTCATTCATCGACTAAGCCGCATCGGGACTTCAATAGCACAAAGACAGCTTATATCTTCCTCACCCGCTGCGAAAGACTCATGACCATCATTCTTGGGAGACAAACAGTTACGCTGGTCAATAAGGACCAAATATAACCACTTGCGGCTCAAGACTTTGAACCTTAATTCCGCCCCTTGAGTTCTGGTGTCATGTCGACGTTGTGGTGATTTCATGCTTGATTCGCCGTCTCTTGGACCCGTATGATACTTTCTTCTGGTCTGCAAAAGCTCCAGGCTTTATTCCGCACCTGGTATCAGGTCGCAGAGGTCGTTGTGTAGCACCTCAAGGGTCTTTCGGTTTCATACGATCTAGAAAGGGAAGTGTTGACTTCCCACGTGTATATTCCGGGACGTCCCTTTGTAGCTTGAAAGTCTATTCACATCAATCCATAGACTTATCAACTATAAATATGCGCACATAGTCCTCCAAGTACCATCATGGGTCACGTCAGCCTAGGATTTTGCCAGAGGTACTACACAAACCAGTCATTCTTTTGCAAGACAATCCATTCAATTCTACCATGAAGATGAAAGCCTCCTCTATCCAACTTGCCCTCCTTGTGGCTTCTGTAGCAGCCAGTCCTACTCCAGACGCCTCCCCAGACGCTGCCACAGACGCCATTCCTGGCTTGCAGTTTGAGGTGAGGGACCTGGAGACGCGCGATGCCTCCGGCCTTCACGAACGGTCCCAGTTGAGCAAGCGTAACGGCTGGCTTTACTGTGGAATGATGGCCAGTATGTTTTGTTATATTTTCTAACCCCATTAGACGCCTTCTTTCTCCTATACGGACTGTACTAACATAAGTTTAGATGGTTCTGGTAATAATCTCAGGAGCCTCTACGATGATTTTGGTGGAGAGACGTACACTGCCCCCGCCCACGGCTGCATTCGAGCCAAATGCTGGAACACCAGCGGTGTGTATGTCTGCAATGTAAGCAGCAACTCCCCAAATTTGAGATTTCCTTCTGCCAAACTAGAAGTCATGCTGATCAAGCCCTTGATGTATAGGACAAAGCCACTGCCTTGACTGTGTCCGGCACCGAGATCAAGAAACACCTGATCAACATTCTCGAAAAGTGCTGCATGTGGAACACCGATGGCACCCAGAACTACGGTTACTATACCAATGGACAGCAATTCACCGATGCTCTGGGTGGCTTCAACGTGGTCGCCGGATACGCCGACTGCAAAGAAGACAAGGTTCGTCCATTCTAATCTTTTAGGTCCTCTTTCTATTTCTTTTCCGAGCCCAAGTGCGTCTGCTGACCTTCATCGAACAGTACGTTAAACCAACCAACGAGGGTGGTGCTGGTGTCAATGGAAAGACTTGCTTGAAATACCAACAATACATCGGGTAATCACTGCAAGTGTCCTCAAAATCAAACTTCGACACCAAACGTGACAAGAGGGTGGCGGTCGTCTGGACAATTTCTTCTCATTACTCTGAATCCTCCAAATCAACACAGCCTTCGCAATCTGCTCTCTCTTCTTCTTTCAATCTATATCTGCTTGAAACATTGTGGCAATCCGTTGACCGCCATCCAAGCCAAAGACTGGATATTCACTTTCATGACTAGTTGCATTTAGCTATAGTTTCTATTTCTGAAGTACCTTCAATTCAATTCTTCGAGAGCAGAGCCACGCAATCTCATATTTGCATGTAAAGCATGATAATATTCTGATATATACGGCCAACGGTTTGCCCCAAACATACCTACCCAGTAATGGCAGTCGTCGGGGCGGATCCTGGCCTTCAACATTCTTCAGGCTGATGCTTACACAACACTTTCAAGGCAAGCTCAAAAAAAGATCGAGCATCTTCTCATAGTTTGGTGTTCCGAGGCCCGTGACCGGATCCCATCCGTCCACGGCGTCGAATCCATTCGTGCCGCACCCAGGATTGGACCCGTTGTTGATGTCATTCAAAACCTCGGGATGCTGGTACAAAACGGGATTAATGAATCCCAAGGGACCTTTGCCGATCTTGAGCCGCTCCTCCACAATGCGATTCACGAGTGATGCAAAGATGGGACTCGAGGCCGAAGTCCCGCCTTCTGTACCAAACTCTCCCCCGACAAACAGGGCGATGTTGTCGCCATTGGCAGCGACGTCGGGTATGCCTCGTCCGTTTCGGTTGTACAGCCCTCCATTCGTCGCATTGAGATAGTTGCCATCGTAGTAGTAAGGATACGGGGGCTCGTGGTCCTCAAAGTAGGTGGCTATAGCCTCTTGTTGATAGCTCGGGATGGGGAAAATGTTAGAGAAGCCCTAAAGGGAGGATCAGTACAGAATTTCAAAGTTACGGGGGGAGAGTGCATCGTCTTACACCGCTGCTACTGTAGTTGAAACTAGTAGCAAGGTCCTCCACTGCGCTCTCCGGCTCAAAGACCGTCTTTCCCTCGTAGACCTTCGTAGCGCCCACGTTCGTCAGCCAGGGGCAGCTGTTCGGCTGTGTCGGCGCGAAAACATCATCGTCCCTCAAGCACCCATAGAAAGGGCCATCTCCGAAAGTACCGTCTGGATAGCCACCAACTAGTTTGCAAAACTCTTCGTTAGCTAAGTGTCTCAATACCTGAAGAAATAGGGTTTCCAAAATTTCTCCTGCGACGAATGGGAAGATAACAAGGGATCTCGTATGAAGTCAAGGCTCACCTCCTGTGTCGCCGCTGGCAACAAAGATAGATACGCCCTGAAGAGCGAGCTTGAGAAATTCATTGCACTGCCTTTGCTGATAATAAGCTGGCAGATCATTCTCATAGACGCCGTATGATATTGTAATGACATTAGTTGGTGCGTATACACCACACTCCAAAGGTCCCTGGAAACCATTCGGATCAGGGTATGTCGGGTCCAAGACTGGATCGTTGCCTGTCTCGCCGTACGCAGAGTACGTGCAGTACGACCCATCGAGGGCATCGAGGAACGTATTGAAGATACCGGTCTGTGATCCATTACCGCCATAGGCGTAGTATAGATCGTCTACCTGGTACAGAGTTGCGCCCTGCGGATAGATGCTACAGGCATATCAGTTAACAAGGCCTAGGGGTGGTGGACGAAAAGGAAACGGGTCACTGGGCTTACATCGGATAGGCTAGTAAGAAGTCAAGATTACTCTCGCCACCGGCATCTGCGAGATCAACAGGTGCTTCGCCTCCGTCAACCGAGTCGAGCACAGGGTGAGTGCCGTTGGGGATGTACGGGGTGTACTTTGTGAAGAAGCTGTTGAAATCTTCCTGGGCGTAGAAGTCGCCCTCCTCAAAAATTCCAATTGAGTTGTTCGACGATACCGTGGCATTCGGAGTGGGCGCCTCGAAATTGTACAAGGCACGGAGACAGGCGGGAGTTATGAGAGTATCGCAATCCGATAGGCTCGAGTTTGTAAGAGCATCTGCCACGTACGGCACTGACTTGAACCTTTCCTCCTGAGGGCGAATCTTGGAACCTTGTCTGGTCTTCACGTTACTTTTGATCTCGGACCTCCTCCTGAGGCTGGGAGAGCGCAAGTCTAGCATCGTGCCCTTGAGACCCGGGGTGATGTAGTCGACGTGTTCCTGAACATGCTTGGGAAGATGATACTCGTTGCATCCAACCATGGATCCACGGTCTTCCTCAATCCCATCATGATAATACTCCGTGTGCAAGAGGCTCTCTGCTTCCTCCACGGTCGCATCGAACGCCAACCACGCCTTATTGTCGCTGTGGGTGATCCTTTCCCTCGAGATTCCAGACTCCACCAACCACGCAGCTACCGAATCAACAGTGTCGTCTGAAGGACTAAATGCCTGAATTACCTCATCAGAGGACCAATGTTGTCCATATTTAGGCGAGGCCGGATGGGCGACTTCCATTAGCCAGTCCTCAGCCGATTGCATGGCAGTGGCATGTTGCTTCAGACCGACGCGCATGGGAAGTATCGCATTGGACGACATGCGCTTGTTGATCCTGGGGTGAGGAACATGGCGACGCTCATGGACGGCATGCGTTGAAGGCACTGCAAGCCCAGCAGCGGGAACAGCCGCCAGCCCGATCAGGGCGGCAGCAATGTGAACGATATGCATTGGAGTAGTCGGCCTCAAGGCTTGGCAGAGAATGTCAACCCAACGACACGCGGCGTCAGTCCCGACAGCTCGGGGGACGGCTGTAGTTGGGTCTTTTCAACGGCCCTGGCTCTTTGAGAATCCGCCATATCTAGTTACATCGCGTCTTTTGCGAGCTGATCTCGGCTGAACCTGCATTGGAAGCTGGGGTTCGCAATTGGAATATGTGGCTCGCTGGCCGGACCACGGCAAGCTGTGACTTGCCTGAAGGGGAAGGTCACTGCACCAACCTTATCTTACCGACTTCGTTTCGAGCAGTTGTGATAGGTGCCGGCATATAAGTATGCAAGGTACTACTATGGATGATCACGTCAACGGCCGTGAGCAATGCAAATCAAAAGTCATCACAATGTCTCTCGGCTTGTTTTCTAAAGGATAAGGTATGATTTCTTTGCTTGAGCACGAGCGATCGAGTGGGAGTCGAGGTGCTCCGGCAATGGGTAGTAGGATGATATACACCGGGATGCGATTATTACCTTAGGTAGGTAAGTACCATATAAACCTGAGCCTGAACTCAAATATTCCAATTCCGTGACATACTTTGTACGATGAATTCCATTGGAGAAGAGCAAAAGTCGTTGATTTCAGGTAGTTACTTGACACACACTTGCAGCCTTTGATAGTCCAGGACGGGCGCACGAGGAATGTTCTCATCCATGGCAATGGAACACAGGCGACAACCGCACCTAAGATACATGACATCATCGGAGATCAGCCCGAGATGAATTCTATTACTGCCGGCTGTTGAAAGGAGGACGGCGGCCGTCACACTTCGGAGAAAACGCACAGGGCGCCACATGCCGATTTGCTTGCCCGATTTGCGCGTTCATTTTGAGGGAACACTGCCTTCTTGGAGTACTACTTTAATCGGCGTACTTTGAACAAGGACGCAACCTAGTGTTACAACATACCCCGTACACTTAAGCTCCACGCTGCAGAACTTGCTTATTGCGAAACTCACGGTCCTGCATCTTCAAAGGGGCCAGGAAAGGGACTCTTGAATCAGATTTTCACAAGTACACTATGGCTCATCTCTTAGCCTTTGCCGCCATCGCAGTGCTTGAAGTTGGGCAGTGGCGTAGTATGGTGACAGATCGGCTTCTGATGCAAGTGTCTCCTCTGCACGAACAGCCACAGAAGATCCAGCGTTGTTGGGCATGAACGGGGCAAGCTCCGATGCGGTGCTGCCGCCATAAGGTTATTCTTCTCTGATCAGGAGGAGGCAGATCTTCAGCAGGACTGGACCTACTTATAGTTGAAAGTGTGTGCAGTCAGTCCTGTCTTTGATAGGGGCCTCGATAGCGTCAGCATCTTGTTCAGACGCCAACGATGATGGCGTCTAGCATGGTAAGCTTGACGATTTGGCACCCTTAGACATCTAAGTCATTTCAAAAGCACCTGCGTAATTAAAAAAAAAGAAAAAGAAAAACTCCGGGCAGAAGAAAACAGGGCATCGTCTTCTGTGTTCCGCATATAATATTGTGGCAAAGCAAAGTGCTTTAAAAGATGCTTCGCCAAAGTGAAAGTTGAATTGCCAAGCTATCATTGATCTTTGTCTTCTTACAGATTTGCCTTTTAGTAGACCGCAAGACTTTTCGAGTGGCTTGTTGAGAGATCTGAACTTCTGGGATGAGCCATCATAGGTGGCATGGCAGCACAAGGAGTACCACTCAACAAGGTTCGTGGTCAATAAGTCCTCCTCTCTGTGGAAAATCGAACAATTTCTTGTAATGCATTTACCCATTAAGCTTTATGTGACAATTTGCATGGTTCATCAAGCTGAGAACTTGCAGCTCATCAGCTATGTTGATTTGCTCTGTACTTTTCCACTCTCGTGAGAGATATGGAAATGGAAATGACTACGTTGGGAGCAATTCCTTCCAGTACTATATTGCATACAGTATCTCAATGGGCCTGAAGCGGGATACACAACAAAAGGAAGTAAGAGGTGCTATTATACAGCAGCCTATGTATAATAGGCTTCTTGCTTTGACTGACCCCAAGACGAGAGTTCATGTCGCCAAGACGACAAACCACCTCTAACTTACAAGCAAGTGAATTCATCAGGTGCACATGGATGTCCAATGCCTCAAATGCAAGTGTTCACACAAAACTTTTCAAATGGATTACAGTGCGTACCTAGGTAGGGATCTAGGGATGCAACAGCCACCCGCTTCTGCAGCTAATATTGTACACACATCACATCTGCATGTTCGATGTCTTCCAACAAGCTCTAGTATACGTAAATACTCTCATACCGAATTATAGATAAGTCATAGACTTGTCACCTTCCGCATCTGATTGCCACTCAGTACATTTGTAGAACTCAGTAATCGGCATCAAGAAGCAACCTTGCGTTTGTAGAGCCCAGCACATTTCAACTCAAGGCCCAGAAAAGATACCACTCAGCGGGCACTAGTGGCTTAGCAGAACTATCTTGGGTGACTTTTTACCACTCAGGAGGAGTCTGATTCGCCAAATGCGGTAGTATCTCCTACAGCGCTCCCGCCTTGGCAGTAGGGGTAGTTCATATTCCAGGTATCAGGGGCTACTCAGCTACTAAACCGCAAAGTGGGAACGTGCTTCGGTGTGAGATATGAAAGGTCGAGGCTATCTGTGAAGTTGTCATCGGAAATTGCAACGACACTAATATCCTGGCCTGTACTTGGCAAGAAAGCTGTTTAGCGGAGCTCCTGAGCTTCATTATCAGAATCAAGACTTGTATAAAGACCTCTTCCTTTGCCTGCTAAGCTGCACACTTTCTTAGGACAAATTGACACCACATTTCTGGGGCTTGGCGCACATTGAGCTGCCAATTGAAAATGGTCAGAACTCTCACTTCTTTCATTATTAGAGCTCTGCTCATCAGCAGTGCAGGAGCAGTGAGCATTGCTGAAATTAATGGGAACAAATTTCTGTCCCCATACTCGGGTCAGACACTGAATACAACTGGGGTAGTTACCGCGAAGAGCACAACTGGGTTTTTCATCCGATCTTTGACCCCCGACAACGACCCGGCTACATCAGAGTCGATTTTTGTTTTCAGCAGGACAGCGGGCACCTCACTCAGTGTTGGAGATGAAATCAGCCTAGGCGCCAGAGTCACGGAGTTCAGGTCGAGCTCAGCGTATCTTTTCCTCACCGAGCTCTCTTCACCGAGCAATATTCAGATAATTTCACGAAACAACTCCGTGGTTCCGCTCGTCATCGGCCAAGACACTACGAACCCCCCCACTGTGCAGTACAGCAGCCTCGATGGTGGCGATGTCTACGCGCTCCCGAACGCCGTGGCCAATATCTCCACAGCGAATCCCGTCTTGGATCCCGAGAACTACGGCCTGGATTTCTGGGAGAGCCTTAGCGGAGAGTTGGTCACGATACAGAACGTCAGCATAATCAGTCGACCCAATTCTTTTGACGAGACTTGGGTCATCGGAGGCTGGCCAGTGACGGGGCTCAGCGCAAGGGGAAGTCTCACAATGTCACCTCAAGACTCCAACCCGGAAGCTATCATAGTCGGCGATCCTTTGGATGGAACAAGCAATCCGTCTACGCCTAAAATTGGTGACAAAGCCGCCGATATCACCGGAGTCATTTACCAGCAGTTTGGTTTCTATTATATCCTGCCTCTTACAGCCCTTGAGCTCACCACCCTCGCTGAGAGCTCGACGCCAGCAACGACCCTGAAGAGCTCACGGAGCTGCGAGGGCATCACCATTGGCGATTACAATGTGGAGAACTTGGCCCCAACCGCAACCAAATTTCCCGCCCTTGCACGACAGATTGTTGAGTCTCTTGGAGCTCCGGACCTACTCTTTGTGCAGGAGATTCAGGACAACGATGGCTCGACCGACGACGGAGTTGTCGATGCAAACGTCACACTGACAAACTTGGTCAACGCCATCGCCAGCCTGAGCAACATAACATACGACTTTGTGCAAATCAGCCCCGTCAACGATGAGGACGGCGGCGAACCTGGAGGGAACATCCGAGTGGCATATTTGTACAGGCCAGAGGTCGTCAGCCTCTACAATCCGAATGTTGGTAACAGTACGGCTGCAAATGAGGTCTTGTCTGGGGAGTCGGGGCCGGAGCTACTGTACAATCCAGGTCGCATTGCCCCAAACAACGCAGCCTGGCAAGCGACTCGTAAACCTCTCGTGGCAGCCTGGATGGCCGTGGGAGGGACGAAGCCTTTCTTCACGGTAAATGTGCATTGGAGCTCCAAGGGGGGAAGTACCTCGCTTCAAGGTGATGCTCGGCCACCAGTGAACGGGGTTGTGAGCAGACGGCTTGAACAAGCCCAGGTGACAGGCGTGAGTACCCACCCTATTCTTACGGATCCTTACGGATCACATATTCAGTGAATGCTGATAATATATAGGATTTCATCGCCCAAATCTTGTCGATTGATCCCTCAGCTGCAGTAATTGCTGCCGGGGACTTTAACGAATTCACTTTCGTGGAGCCTTTGCTTCACTTTGCCAACGTCTCCGGCCTCACTGAGCTGGATGAGGCGATTGGCACGCCTCTTCCTGAGCGTTATACATACACCTTTGATATGAACACGCAGGCGCTCGACCACATTTTCATCAGCCCTGCTCTAGCTGACGGAACAGGATACGAGCATGTCCATGTTAATGTGTGGGCGACAAACGATGAGTCTTTGTCAGACCACGATCCCAGCGTGGCCAAGCTCAACCTTTGTGGTAGCACTTAGGTATTGGATTGTGTATTTGTTTCTCGCACATTTCCAAAACATATAATAAATTAAATCCACTGAATATTTCTATACCTGAGCCGAAGCAATTGGAAACATTTCAAGGCATTAGCAAGATTATGAATGAGCTAGATTACAGGCGCTTAGTAGCATCGCAGGCAACTCGTCAGATAGAATAGCGAGCTTCAGCAATTTCACCTAGAGTCTTGCCATTGGTTCGAGCAGGCTTTAGCGGAGGAGAACACCCACGTCCGTGTATCGGGCTGGGTTCGAAGCAGGTCGTGGTGTTCTGGCCTTCCCTTGAGTTCAATGCGCGAGTTTTGTCGGAATGGAGGAAGATTGGCGACAAGAATGCGTGTCAGGGACTGATTTGGCTCCAGTGCAATATTTGTTATTTTGGGCCGTGTTCATGAAATCTCAAACACTTCAAAGATTTTGTACTAATCCCTCGAGAAATCAAAGCATTTGCGCGCCACTAGGTACGGACCACAGTAGAAGCACCCCTATCAAAAAATCTCTTTCCATAGACTGAATCTCGTTGTCTCCCTCGCCGCATCGGTATTCTGCCGTCATTCCCATCCAGGTCGTCAAGACTATCTTCTCTAGTCGATGTCGGGCTCGTCAGTCTCCTGAACCCTCTGGGCCATCTCCAGGTCCCTCCGCATGTCCCTGTCTGCCTCCTCAACAACGTCAGCGGGCAGCCAAAAACCAATACCCCAGTACAGCATGCCAACCACCATGTCGCGAGCCCTCAGAGCCCAAAGGTGGCCGTGGACTGGATCGCAGTAGACAGGGTCAACACAGCATTCGAGAAAGAATGTCATGACAGGCAAGACGCTGAACACGCAAAGACCGTGCTTGAATACCTTGCCGACATTGTTCTTCGGCAACGGAGAAATCCACAGCTCGTGCAGCATACCGTAGCTCAGGATGCCCGAGACGGCCAGCTGGATCATGCACGTCTTGCAAAACTTCTCGCGGGCGACGCGCTGGTTGACACGTGGATGGATAGGCATCTTGACCAGAGACGCGAGTGTTGGCTGCACGCGTTTGAAAATGATCCGTGATCAGCGAGCATAATCTCAGGAGTGTCACATAAACGTACCTGACTGTCGTAATGTAATGGACGACTGTTCAATGACTGAAGAGGCGTCTTATCTGAATTTTGGGGAGATTCTCCTGGTCCGCACAAGTCCAAAGTGATCCTCAGAGCTTCTTGAGATTGCTGGCTTTCTCAAACCTCCACCCGATGGCAGATGCTGATCAATTGTGAGGAAGAAGTGCTGATTGGTTCAAGTGGGTACAATGATGTGCTGTTGTCTCTTCAAAGCCTTTGAAGAAGAAATGTCCTGAATGAGTAGGAGAGAAGTGGACTGGCTTAAAGTTGCCAAGAGGGGGGTACTTCATGATGGGAACCACCTCACATGTATGATGTCGTGCCGAGTCACAAAACTGGGATTAGTGACAAGGCCTTGAGTTCACATGCTTTCAGTCGTGAGGATACTCGTCTTGGATATTGCTGACGAATCGTCCCATTCCCTCATCCCACCTTTTAAAGAACCTGCCTGCAAGCTGCAGCAATGACTGCAGCGGCAAATCTGAGAGTGGTGTGATATTTTCCTCAGCCACATATCGGCTGCTCTTGTCGGCGGCACTGCGATATGAAATTGTCAGCCATCAGGCAAGTCGCATCATGCCTCGAGCCTACTGGTTACTTACACAATGTTGTAGAAAGGTTGATCCCTTCCCCTCGGCAGGTCATCAACTCGCATTTGCGTGATCCAGCTCGCTGTCGCCGCACAATTCGGGTTCCAGCCAACGATGAATCCACGATACCCGTACCGCTTGTGCTCAAAATACGTCCCAACACGGTACTGAACGGGGTCGGCATCGGGATCTGGTCGCGTCACGGGGATTTTTGCGTCCCTCCCAGAAGCTATGAGCCGCTGTATCAGCTGCAACACCAAGGGATGCTCAGGCAGGCCTTCCAGCAGCCGAGGTGCCGTTTCTGCGTACATGTCGACATCCTGGGGATAGTCGTTCTGCAACTTTTCCAGCAGGTAACGCGTCGCTTGACGGCGGCGTGTAGTTGCCATGACAGGATCGCTATCACCTTGAATGAAGAGAGACCAGAGAGCAGCATACTTGGCAGCATCCGGATCAGGCTGCTGCTCACCGTCTTCTATGTCAGGTGTTTGATCGCCAGGCATACGTAATCCGTCCACGGAGACCAGAATGTTACGCCCTGTGCGTAGTACCATTTCGAGCTCGTTGGCGGGCCCAAGGAATTCTGCATATCTATGGGGCGGCACGCCTATCTGTGCGAGCTGTGCGAGTAGGTCCTCCTGCGCGACCTCTTCATTGTGGCGGAAGGGATCCACATGCATCATTTCAGTCTCTGACTCGGGATTGACGACATCTGTTCGAGATTCTCCATCAAGAGAGATACCGGCCGGCGCTGAGACAACCGCATGGACGTGGCGTGGGAAATTGGAAGGCCGTGCATCGATTCCTAGTCGCCTGGAAACGGCACAGTATATCGCTACAGACTGCAGCGGTAAACACCCCTTTCTATTTTCGTCTGTGGCAGTCAGAGCCAGGCTGATGAAATTGTTCCGCAGGGCATGGTATTCATCCGCATCAGAAATTCCTACAATTCCCTTCGATCGGAGATGTTCTGAGATACGGACAGCCTTTTGACGGATCGTGAGGCTGTCGAAGTCCGGAATGTCTTCCCGAATGGCGGCTGCGATTGCGTCCAGAGAGGACTTCATGGCCTCTACGCCAGGTGCGCAACCCAGCACAAATTCGTCATAAGCCCCAAGCGCATCCTCAAGTTCGATATGTTCACCATCACGGAGTCTGCTCCAGACCTTGACAGCTTGGTGACGACCCCTCAGGCCGAGGATGGCCTCCGCATGCCAACGCCGAGCGAGTACGTCGTCGGCATCATCAGGAGTGTGCTTCCATAATTGAATGAGGAAATCTTTGACGTCAGAGCCGAGAATTGCCAGCTCATTCATGCGCGACGCCCGAGCCTGCTGCGTAGCTAGTAGCGACTCAAACAGGTCTCCCGCTTGGCGGTCGGTCTGTACCCGCTCAAGGTAGAGTGAACGCCAATCGGTCTGGAGAGGAGGCTGTGACAATTTGTTGTGGAATTCATGCTTGATGTCCCAGCTGCTCCAAGTGGACAGACAATGGTGACGCCAGACTGGAGAGTTGGCCACCAACAACCACACTCGCTTGTTAATTAGGCCGAAAGTAATGGTGTCTCTTGCATTGCGGAGTTGGCTGACAATGAGTCCCAGCAGCTCATCTGGCAGATCAAGCAGCTGAATGGAAACCATTGTTCATATCTTTCACCATGGATCCAAGCAGGTGTTTTTGAAAAGTATGGCTCAAAATAAAAGAAGGACTGTTCAACATTCTGCAGAGTGGTGAAGTGACGTTGCTCCGAATGCCAGATGATGACATAAAGAAGAGCGCTAGCCACATGGGGTAGTCCACAAGACACTCAGGAACTTATCGTGTTTGAGTTTCGACTTTGTATACAATAGGTGTAATGCATTTACAGCTTGTTTCATTGCATAAAACTCCACGACTGTCAATTTCTATGTTTCTTATCACAAATATGTTGGCAGGATTTGCAGGCAGCCTGACATCAGTAGCTCGACTTGAGGATAGGATGTAGGATATGCTGTTTTAGGGGGGGTAAGTTGGATATGAGTGTCAAGATGTACAAGTGCCTTAGTCAGTCTCCGGACACCCTTGTCAGATTGCTGGGGCATCCCTGCAAGCGCGCTCGTCCCTTGTGCGTGTGACAGGCTACTTATCAGAACACTGTAATCTCCGTCCCATGACAACAACCTCGAGATCCTCAACCTCACTCACAACACAGTTCACTATGGCTTGCTTCAAAGGCGCATGCCTCTTGGGACTCGCAATCAGTCTCCCCTATACCAGCATTGCATCTGCCGTTCAGCAGCCTCTCATCGGTGACTCTCCACAGACAGCACTGACGCTGTCTTCGGGCAAGCCGCTGGTCGACAGTGAAGAACTTCAAGCTGCCATCTCCGGTGACCGGCTCTTGGCCCGGGCAAAGGAGCTCTTTGAGATTGCTGAACTTAGCCATGATGACTACAATCGTCCTACGCGAGTGATAGGCAGTAAAGGTGAGCACATATCCGGAATTCGATCCTCTTGCGCCTGAAGGGGTACATCTCACCGCACCGAGCTTAATTAACATCGCGACAGGGCATATTGCAACTTTAAAGTATATCCAGGAGGCCATTTCCAAACTTGGGGACTATTACAAGGTCATCAAGCAGCCTTTTCCAGCGTATTCAGGCCACGTCGCCGAATACAGGCTTGTGCTCGGCGATGCAGTCTCCAAGTCCGCCTCGCCCATGAGCCTGACTCCCCCAACAAAGGACAAGGAACCCGTTCATGGCGACTTGGTCCTTGTGAACGGTGATGGCTGCTCCGCAAAAGACTACCCTGCCAGCGTCAAGGGCAATATCGCCCTGATACGTCGCGGCACCTGTGCTTTCGGTGACAAGTCTGCTCAAGCGGGCCGGGCCGGAGCCATTGCTGCTATTGTGTACAATAGTGAGAAGGGCACCCTTCATGGCACGATGGGAACCCCCGAAGACGACCATGTGGCAACTTTCGGCATCGATCTGGACGAAGCCGAGCCGATCATCAAGAAGCTCACGGGTGGCGCAGCTGTTGACGCGATTGCGTACATCGACGGAGAGGTTCAAACGATCGTAACAGACAACATCGTAATTCAGACCGCCGAGGGCGATCCAGACAACTGTGTTATGCTGGGTGCGCACTCCGACAGTGTAGCTGAGGGACCGGGTATCAATGACGACGGATCCGGTACCCTTTCGCTTATCGAAATTGCTGCGGCACTTACCAAATTCAGCGTCAAGAACTGTGTCCGCTTCGGCTGGTGGTCGGGTGAAGAGGAAGGACTACTTGGCTCCAACTACTATGCCTCGACTCTCCCTGACGAGGAGAACCTCAAAATCCGGCTGTTCATGGACTACGACATGCTGGCCAGTCCGAACTTCGCGTACCAGATCTACAATGCGACCAACGACGAGTCTCCCACCGGATCCGAGGAGCTGAGGAATTTGTATGTCGATTGGTACGAAGCTCATGACCTCAACTACACGTTCATCCCCTTCGACGGCCGGAGCGACTACGATGGCTTCATCAGGGCCGGTATCCCTGCAGGTGGTATCGCAACCGGCGCCGAGGGTATCAAGACCAAGGAAGAGGTTGAGCTGTTTGGAGGAAAGGACGGTGAGTGGTATGACCCGTGCTACCACCAACTGTGCGATAATGTAGGCAACAACAATATGACGGCGTGGGAACTCAACACAAAGCTCGTCGCCCACTCGGTTGCCACCTACGCTGCATCATTCAAAGGATTTCCTGAGCGTGGGCCATCTACGCTTCAGGTATCCGACAAGTATGAGCAGAAGGCCAAGTACCGTGGTAGTCGCCTGTTTTGGTAATCTGGGAGTTTGTGATCCTGGTCATGCAACGTTTGGGGGGTTTCCTATTGCAGCCTAGACAGCATTTATCTGACATCGGATGGGCTTATATCTTTGTGTAAAGCCAATAAGCATTCAACCACCTAATCACCTAGAATAGAAACTATTGTGTCATAGCACTTTTGGGATCTTCCTCTTCCACCTATGGACAACCGGAATCAGTTCCGACTGCACATTTCAGTTTTGGCTTGTTGCTCTGTCAAGTCTCTGCTCATCGCCACCTCCATGTGTGTGCTTGCTGTTCGGAGTGATATTGATCTTCTCAGATGAGAAAGCATGAATGCGTTGGCGATAAGGACACGTGCGATCGCAGCTGAAGGGCTTGCTTGCCTGTAGGCGACATCCTTCCCCAACTCGCTCCATAATAGTTTGAACATTCTACTAGCGGGAAGCAGAGAATCTTGTCAATGTCTCCGTGACTAAGGTTGTTTCGCTTCCCGGCGCGCTGGTGATGGTATCCAGGACAATGTTCTGCTTGGTTGTGATCCACGGGCCCCCAGGTCCAACTGATGGCCATGTCTCAACCGGGGGTTTTCCCGGTGGGGGCGGCATGCCAGGCTTCCACTTCCGTGATTTCTGTTCGCTGACAGTCAAGGTGTTTGTATCAGTCTTCATGCGGTGTTCAGTCACTGCAGACTGACTGGGTTGTGATGTGACGGAGGCATCAGGCGTCCCACTTGGCACTGGCAGAGCTGGCGGACAGAGCACATAACAGTACTCGTCAAGACAGTACGACTTCACGAGAAGGCCCGAGTCTGCTGAGTGTTTGCACTGTCCACGAGCCCAGTCCCAGCAGTCTGACAGCTCAACACATGCCGGGCGAGGAACACCGTCCTCAGTTGCTGCAGGTTTGTTAGTCGACCAGGAGATCCTGCTGGACTCTGGGTCCACGGCGCATGTCGTGATTCTACTCACGTGGTGGGCTTTGCCTTTGAGAAGAAGAGCTCGATACGGCTTGGCTAGTCGATGCCAATGAAGTGCCGGCGACTAGAGCAAATATACTCATCAGAAGCTTGGAAGGAGGTAACATTGTGTTTTGGGCTCGAAGAGTAAGTATTGCTGAAGGTTTGGTCGGATAAAGATCCTTTGATGTGAATCAATCTGAGCCAGAGTATCCCTCAAAGCTGCTGACATCTTATAGAACTCCTCGACAGTAATTTGATGTCATCGATCTCTCCCGCACGTTGCTACAGATGGATCAAAGGCCCCGGTAGCTTTGCCCGAGGCTGGCTCTAGGTCCAGTTCTAAGGCACCCTCACTTTGACCCGTTCGCCATTGACTTCTGCGGGACGGTGTCACACAACGGCATGATCTTGCCTTCTTTCAGCTCCCTCGTCACTGTGGCCGACACCTCGTCCCATCTACAAAATGTATCAGCCTCAGCATCGTAAGCGTACAGCCATCTGTTGCGCATTTTCACAGAGTCTGGATCGATGTCCACTCCTTTGTCAAGATTCTTCAAGGCACTGTGCCACCGATCGCGCAGATCTACCCCAGCTGTTTGGCTTTGGCGCGTTCGTCCAAACCTGATCTTCTCATAGACCCGCGTCTAGCCCAAGAAAGCGTACTGTTAGTGCAGAACCAAATCGCCTGTCAGATGTCAAAACAAGCTGAGGATAAACCTACTGCTAACGGTATTTGAGCTTTTCCAGCGAGTTTGAGGCAAACAGCTAGAACAGCAGCACTTTCTGTTGCTTGGCTCGCGCCCTGGGCAGAGGTTGGAAGATGAGGGTGACAGCTGTCACCTAGTAGAGCGATCTTGTGGCTTTTTGACACCCAAGTAGGTAGAGGATCCCTGTAGCAGATTTTCCAGTCCAGTAGAGATGGTGTTTTCTTAATAGCTGCCGCAATGGTTGGATCCAGATTTGTAATGTGGGCAAGGACGTCTTTCAGGTCACCCTCCTGTGACCAAGACTCCTTGATCTCCATATCGGCCTCGTGGGATAGCTTGCGAGTGATGATCCAATTGAACTCCTTGCCATCGCGAAGAGTGTTCTGCACCAAGTGTGTATCTTCCCCGATCCAGATATTGACGCAGTCGTGGTCCACAAAATCACGACACTGGGGGTCTTCTTTCAGAAATTCACCGGGGAAATATGCTCTCCAACATGAATAGCCGCTGCTTTTAGGAGCATCCGAGAACCCAAGCACAAGCTCTCGCGCTCGGGACTTGATTCCGTCTGCACCGACTATTACGTCTGCTTCCACAACCGTTCCGTCCTTGAAGGTAACACTAGGTTTCCCTGTGACGGCACCACCCTCGTCAAAACTCATTACTTCGCTCCCCATGTGGATTGGGATGCCAGCGTCCCTGACGCCCTGCAAAAAGGCCTCGTGGTAGTCACCCCGATGTCCTATGTGTCCAGCCATGTCCATCAAAGGCTGCTGAGCCAGAATTTTACCATCCTGCCACCTCCGAATCTGCATATCTTCGGACTGATTTCCAATGGACGTCAGCGAGAAATATAGACGGTCACCACCCCATCGCCGGAGCAATTTCAAAGCATTTTCGCCCAAGCCTAAGGAGTCACCAAGTCGACGAAAGGCTGTCAGCTTCTCGTAAATGACAACGTCGTGTCCATGATGTTTCATAGCCAAAGCTGCCGCACACCCTCCAAGCCCAGCACCGATCACGATCACTGGGAATAAATTAGTCCCATTGCTTTGAGAATTGCCTCTAACTGTGGTGACTGACCCTTGATGCGATTGGGATCTCCATTCTCAGTGGCCATTTTGAAAGTATCGAGGCGTGGCCACTCGGAAAAAAAAATTGGCGAGAAAGAAGACCTTTGATGCTTCACGAACTCGTGGGGGAGGGGGCGTAAATTTGAGAAGATCACAGAGTCACCTTGTCGGCCAACACTATTGCACAAAGCCTTCCAGGCTATCTTGCTCCCGAATTAATGAAACCACAAAAACATTGGAGAAAACCACCATGTCTCGGATAATTGAGCACATGACGATCTACCGAGCAATGGTATTCGAGTACCCCGCTGACTGCGCTGGCTCGGGGCGGAGAATTGGAGCCGACGCTGGAGAGCTGTGATGGTGCCAAACTCTTGGTGTTGGAGAGGAGCGACTAGTGACCGTTCGGAGACCCTACACCATCCTGTCAGTATAATCCCGGTGGAGAAACATCCCCCCGGCCTGAGGTGGAATGTCACTTTGGGATATACTAGGTGTTCAGTCCTCGTAGCCACCGCGCCTCCGCAATTTTGAACATTCTGCAAGTTCTTGTATATTATTTAAACTCACAACGGTCCATTTATAAACATAAGCTTTGCACTCTCCGACTCTTCAACATGGTCGCCGACGGAGATTTGACGCCACCTCCTACGATTGAAGAGGTTTACTCCGGTGGTCCGGCACGGCTCTCACATGAAGCTGGAGCAGTGAAGAACCTGCTCTACAAGAGCCGAACACTTCCAATACAGCAAAAACGACGGACTGCACTACGTCTTCCTCCAGATACCACGCTTGAAGTCTTCAACGAGGCTATCCAAGACCTCAAGAACCAAATCGGCGAGGACAATGTCTCAGTGAATGAAGCAGACAGCCTTCAGGATGGCTGGTATATCGAGTCACCTAACACGCATGATGCTTTTCATATAATTGAGCACGACGAGCTCGTTGCAAGTGCCCTGGTCTATCCTGGCTCGACCTCCGAAGTGCAAATTGTAGTTCGATGGGCGAACAAATATGCTATCCCCATCTATCCAATTTCACTAGGTCGCAATCTGGGATATGGCGGTGCTGCTCCACGAGTTCCGGGTGGCGTTGTGATAGACCTTGGTAGGCGCATGCATGGCATTGTAAATATCGATGCTGAAAATGCCAGTTGTGTTGTTGAGCCAGGAGTCACTTACTTTAGGCTCTATGAGGAGATTCAGAAGCGCGGCCTTCCACTGTGGATCGACACTCCTGATCTTGGTGGTGGCAGTGTACTCGGCAATGCAATCGACCGCGGCGTTGGCTACACTCCCTATGGGGACCACTTCGCCAATCACTGTGGCATGGAGATCGTTCTTGCAAACGGTGAGCTCTTGCGGACGGGGATGGGTGCGATGCCAGGACCAGATGGACAAGACAATCCTACGTGGCAGTCGTTCCAACATGCGTATGGCCCTGCTGTTGAAGGGATGTTCTCTCAGAGTAACTTTGGAATAGTCACCAAGATGGGTTTTCACCTTATGCCTGAGACCGGTCACCAGAGCTACTGCCTGACTTTTCCGAGAGATGAGGATTTCGAAGAAATTGTGGACATCATACGGCCTCTTGCTCAGCAGCGAATTCTAGGAAACATCCCCCAGCTTCGCCATGTGATCCAGGAGCTGAATGTTACGGGCACGCCAAAATCTGAATTTTGGAAAGGTGCTGGGCCGATCCCTAGAGAAGAGGTTGCAAAAGCATCTGCGAAGCTTGCTCTGGGAGAGTGTTCCTGGGTATTTTATGGGACACAATACGGGCCTCCTGAGTCCATCCAGAGCCAGCTAAAAATCATCAAGGACGCCTTTTTGAAAATACCCGGCACACGATTCTTCCTGCCGGAAGAAGTTCCATCTTCTCACTACTTGCACTCGCGGGCTCTGGTTTGCTCTGGTGTTCCCGTCCTGACCGAGTTGAACTGGCTGAACTGGGTGCCCAACGGCGCGCACCTCTTCTTCTCACCCATTGCGCCCACACGTAGCAAGGAAGCCCGTGTGCTACACGATATCATCGCTAAACTTCACACAAAATACAATTTCGATCTTTTCCCCACCTTGTGCGTGGCTGGAAGGGAGATGCACTACATTGCGAATATCGTGTATGACCGAGGCGACGCAGACCAGAAGAACCGTGCAGTAAGATTGATGCGAGAGATGATATCAGAGTGTGCGAAACAGGGCTTCGGAGAGTACAGGACACATTTGCTGTTCTCGGATCAGATTGCGAGGTCATACAGCTGGGGTGATCAGGCCTTGCTGCGGTTCAATGAGACGATCAAGGATGCTCTAGATCCCGAGGGGGTGCTTGCTCCTGGGAAGAACGGTATATGGCCGAAGAGATTCCGAGGTCGAGGATGGGAGCTGGGAGAGAACGATGTTGACATGAAGGTGCTGGGTCCACACTGAATACCTAGTCGCTGTCAACGTGTTTTCAAGAACGATGTACATGACCTACAGGCTACCCAGGTAACTTGCAATCATTCGCTGCATTCGAAAGTGTCACAGGCACAGCCTCGAAAGTGAGTGATTACATGTTTCGATGATTTACCCATTCTAAATATGAGATTCCAATGCGGTCTTCGAATCTGAGAAGCTGAGCTGTACAAGGCTGCATTTTGAATGTTCGATTTGACATTTCGGTGTGGTCGAACGAGCTGAGATCACGCAATATTCAGAGAATATAAGGGGACAGAGCAAAGGCGGCACCTCTCCCAAACTACAATGCACCCACAACTAATAGCGTCGATCTCGCCATATCCCCCTCACATTGCCATTCCCTCCCTTGTCACAATCGCTTGTTCAGTCTCACCATATTCGACAGCTTGCTGTCCAAACTCAAAGGAGTTTGTGGCTGGGGTCGGGCTTTCAATATACTCCAACCAACAACAGCGACAGCCGTGGCTCTCGCTGTGCTGGTGATAAGCAACTTTAGCTCATCTTCAGACGGCATGGCGACATCTAAGCTGTGCAGGGGCTGCGAAATCAGCAGCAAGTCTGGCCCATCGCTAGAGCCACCGGTATTGATAAGCTGAAGAGACATTTGCGGGTCTATAACGTATTTCTTTATTCGAGAGTCACTATATCTGTCAAGCTAAGAGCCCGTGTCACCTTAATCAAAGAGACTGTCTACCAGGCATAATTGTAGTTGCATTTATTAAAGGACCTTGGCTCAATATGTCCGCCGAAACGACCAACACGGCGTCCGAGAAAGCCTGGCATGACAGTTCAGATCACGCTGCGACACCTCAGACTGCATCCATCAGTGAACAAGGAAAGAAAAACACGTCGGCTTGGCGTACTGTACAGCGATACATATGGGATGACCCAGACAAGCCGGCCGCCGAGAAACGATTTCTACGAAAATTAGATTTCTTTCTCCTGACATATACCTGCCTGGGATATTTTTGCAAGAACTTGGACCAGGGTGAGTTGTCAATTCCAGATATTCTTAACATACCAGAGTGTAATTCTGACGTGTGCAAAAGCCAATATTAGCAATGCATACGTATCAGGTATGCAGGAGGCCATCAACATGGGCGGGAGTGACTTGACCTACGCGAGCAACGTCTTTACGGCCGGATACGTCCTCAGTCAGATCCCAGCTGTAGTCCTCGTTACGAAAATTCGCCCTTCCTATATCATTCCTACCCTTGAGGTATTGTGGGCTGTCTTCACATTTTGTTCCGCATCTGTGAAGACGGTTTCCCAGGTTAGCCATTTCTACACCCTAATTGCCATCTTGATTTGGCCACGAGGGTCGTTTGATCGAGATCTTCAGAGACCTCCCTCAAACATTTCTATGAGCATTCTCGAGACAACTATGACTTGTTGGATTTCGCTGACGGAGAGTAACAGCTGTATGCCATGCGCTTCCTTGTCGGACTTTGCGAGGGTGCCTTCTTTCCAACCATCATCTATCTCATCTCGAGCTGGTACACAAAAAGTGAGAGGGCCAAGCGTGTCACTCTTTTCTACTCGACCGCATGCCTAGCACCAATGTTCTCAGGGTACCTCCAAGCAGCAGTCTATACGAATCTGGACGGCAATCTTGGACATGCCGGGTGGCAATGGCTATTCATTGTCTGCGGTATCATCAGTCTCCCCGTCGGCGTGATAGGGTATTTTTTCAACCCTGATTTCCCGGAGAACACTCGCGCATTTTATATATCCAAGGAAGAGGCTGCTTTCGCCCGGCAGCGCCTCGTCGACGATGGCTATACGCCACTTGGAGCGTCGGTGTGGGATAAAAAGAAGATCTTGCGTATTTTTGGCACCTGGCAATTCTGGGTTCTGGGGACATCGTACTTTTTTGTGCAATCTTCGTGCCCCACCCAGCAACCCTTCTTCTCGCTTTACCTCAAAGCAACGAACCATTCCGTCTACGAGAGGAATGTGTGGCCAACTGGTCAATACGCTGTCGGCTTTGTCACTCAGGTCGTGGCTGGCATGTTGTCCGATTCACCGCTTCTGAAAGGAAAGCGTTGGCAAGCGATCGCGGTCATGCAGGGAGGTACAATCTTCTCGGCCATCGTACTAGCAGTCTGGGATGTGCCTCTTGGTCTGAAGTATTTCGCCTACTTCTTATCATATACATCTGCTGGTGTTCCAGGCTTGTACTACTCGTGGTTTCCGGATCTGATGCCAGGCGACCATGAGATGCGCGGTTTCATGACTGCATTTTCAAATATGTGAGCACGATCATTATGGCCCATGGCCCTGATACAGCGCATGTCTAATCGTAAGCCTGCAGATTTTCGTACGTAAATCAAATATGGTACTCAGATGCGGTATGGAGGACCTCGGAGTCGCCAGAGTTCAGGCCGGGTTTCATTGCTTGTGCCACATTCGGAGTCATACTGATTCTCACAACAATCTTCATGCGATGGCTAGAGGTCAGGGATGTAAAGAGAGCATCTCAGCATGTGCACACGGCCGCAGAAGGTACGCCAAGTAATGCGCCTGCAGTGCTGGCGGCACATGATGGTGATGTTGTCTAGTTCTCCCGTGCTGCCATTTAGCCCTCTGAACAACGTCACTGGGGGAACCGTCTGGCCTCATTACTTAAAAAAAAATGGGAATAAGTGCACAAGTGCAGCGGTATTGAGCATAGCAAATTCAGTTCAATTTCCGGTAAAGCCTTAATTCGCATCATGTCTACAGAGGCAGGACCGTGAATGGATAGCTGAATATCGACCAACCATCTGATACCGTTGGGTCTCCAAATGGCAGCAAGGCTGCGAAGCGCGATCTGTGAGGACAATTTTAGCTGATGTTGTTCGTCGCCATATGTGCGGCCCGAGCGAAGCCGCGTGATAACAACACAGTCGGTTAGAAGTTGACTTACGTGTAACTACCTGGCGTAATTTGACTTCCATTCGCCAGCCCACCAAACCACCAGTACGCCTCGTCGTCATCATCGACCGCAGATCGTGGCAAATCGGTAAGGGGAAACGCAACCGTGGTGTTTGGATCCTCTGATGCATCATATATCGTGACCTCACCTGAATATTCCCAGTACGAGACCGAACCAATGTAGCCCTTCTCACCGATGACTGGTGGGTATGACCATGATGATTCTGTCCAATTGGATTGGTATATCTGCGAGTATGATGTTCAGGATGGCACAGTTCAACAAGCAATGTGGAGGAAATCATCTTACATCCCACCGAAGCTCTTCCGTGCCCCATTCAGTCCGGGCAGCTATCCGAGGGAAATCCTGAGATGATGTGGAGAGGTTGAACGTGTACCTAGAGCACTTTAGTATCTTGACTATTCACAATTCGCCGCTGTCAGAGACTCACGAGGAATCTTCACTGCTGTCCGTAGCACCGAGACCAGAGACCGAGTACGGGTATCCTGATTGCCATTGGTCGCTAATGACATCGTTGACATCCCCAGCGATGCCTAAAGGGGGTCAGAAAACGGCGAATCAAATGGTCGTCATTCATAATTCCCAAGTGTGCAGTAGTGTACTCACCAAGGTAAGGTATGGATAGAGACTCGCCCAAGCTGGAGTTAACTTGAATCTTGCCACTGTACAATGGAAGGTTGCCAAGGCCATCTGGGTACGCAAACTCAAACCTACTGACATGTTAGTGGACAAGGCTCTGCAGCCATTCCAGCACCAAGAAAAATTGTAACAGGAAGCAAGCATGGCGTACTGAACAGTTCGAGTCTCTCCCGCCGCAAGTGTTATATCAGAAGGCAACGTAACACTAGGCTTCATCACGGCTGGTATCAGCTCGGAGAACTCCACGGGCCTGGCATCTGCTTCCGACCAAGTCTCAAACCCTGCCGCATCCTGAACTCCATAAGTATACGAAACCTCCTCATTAGCCCCATTGGTGATGTCCACGGAGTGGGAGGCGCTGAAGTAGCGCGTGTCATTCAGTCCGAACTTCCCATACGACAACGACGTGGTAAATCCAAGGACTTTCGTCGCGTTGATAATACCCGTGCCGACCTGGGCCACAGGTGCGTACATGCTGTACTCCGTGAGCGATTCTCCATCAAAGTAGGGCAGCGAGTCCCCGCTGGAGATGATCCGCATGAGGACCTCGCTTGCGTTAAAGTTGGCATTAGACTTCCGTCCGCCAAAATGGCTGATGTAGAGCGCCGCGACGCCAGCAATGTATGGAGTAGCCATAGATGTTCCACTCAGCACAGCATACCCGTCTGTGGGATAGGTACTTAGTATATCCCCTCCAGGTGCCGCAATATCGGGCTTGATGAAGAGATCGTAAAGTGGACCCCATGAGCTGTAGTAATTTGGTAGTCCAGCAGCAGTAGACGGGTTAGGCATTCCTACGAAGTAGTTGTCAGAAGTCACCGTCGTAAAGTCGACAATGGCCTCTCCTCCCGAGGCTAAAGTTTCGATAATGGCCACCCCTGAGTCTTGAGAAATCACGCCCGTGAAGCCCCCAGTGAAGCTGTAGTCTGGTATTGCGGTTGGGTCGTCGCCAAGATAGAACAAAGTGACATGAGCTCCTGCATCCTGAATATTATCTTGTTGTGTTGATCCCTCACAATCAGCCACGCGAACCAGGACAACTTTTCCAGTGAGATTGACGCTGAGAGGCTCGCATGCGTCGTCTGTAGCATTGGTGTCAAAAGAGATCGCATATATGGGGAAACCTGTGTAAGTGTAGGGGATCGGTTCGAAGCCTTCATAATAGCCTATCACAGCACTGCTGGTCTGATTGTTCAAGGTGAAATTGGCGAGGAAGGCAGTCTCAGCAGTCTCGATGGCCTCCACCGACGCCACGGCGAGAACGTTGTCTCCAGACGATCCACTTGAGGCGTAGTACGGTCCTTCCTGTCCATCATTCCCAGCAGCGATGGTGACTATGATACCCTGATCTGCGATGCGTGAAGCCACGACTGCCCACGCATCGCTTGACCAACCTCCAGCCCCACCAATACTGCTGGTAATGATATCAGCGTCCGCTTCGTAAGCCATGAGGAAAGCTTCGATCAGAATGTCCTCAGTCGTCCCGTCATAGTATGTGAATACTTTGTAGGAGAGGATTGTCGCTTCAGGAGCGACACCGACAAAACCTGGACCGCTGATAGATTGACCCACTGCGATGCCAGCAACATGCGTACCATGACCCAGATCGTCCATTGGATCGTCGTCAGGCTCAATAGTGCAACCGACCTCCGGCCAGCATCCGTCTCCAACGAGATCATATCCTCCGGCCACCTTACAGCCTGACCCGAGGCAGCCACCAAGTGCTGGATGCGTGTATTGTGTGCCTGTGTCTACTATCGCAATGACGGCGCCTTGACCGTAAATACCCTGTGCATGGAGCTTGTCGACACCGGTCTGAGCATGCACCGAGTAGTTACCCGAGGCCGCAGCTGCCGCTGCATCGGAGGCATTCCATGTACGCACGGCCGGTGATGTACCCAGTGTGATGATTTTGGCGGGCCAGACTTGAGATACTGAGGTGATCTCTGAGAGTGAGTCAACATTGTGATTAGTCGCTTCGACGCTGATACCAGCAAACACGTTGGTGTTGAAAACCTTCAGAATTGTTGTTCCCGGCTGTGCTGCGATACTCTCTTGAATTGCAGTGTAGTCCGAACCCTATCACGGGCAGTTAGCCCTCTGGGATTCTATGTTCTTGGCTAGCAGCATGTGCTGATTACTTACCGGCTCGAACTCGATGATATACTTTTTAGGCTGGAGAACGGTGCCATTAGGAGAATTGGTCGGCTGAAAGGTGTTGCGACGGCTAAGGCCAAGGACATAGCTATTTAGTGAAAGACCAAGAACCGAAAAGGCTCTTATTCTCATGGTGGCCACTTCAAAGGTAGTTCTTCCAATTACGTGCCGAGATTAAATTATTTGTTGTTCAGATGAGCACCAGAATTCGAGGGTACCTCTCGAAGCAGAAAATATTAGAGATGCCATGGGCGTCGTCTTATGTATCATCAACCTCAAGACAAACAGCAGCTCCAAGGCGGAGATAGCACACACTGACTCATATTCGAGTCGATATGAGGTGATCACAGCATTTTTTTGAAGATGGTCAAAATCTGCACGATGGGTTTCTTTCCTACCATGGCTCCGAGTCGCCGCCATACGCGGAGATAGTAGCGATGCCGTCAATGATAGACTATTGAGTAGATAAAAAGATCAAAGCTATCATGAATGGTACTTCGGGGCAGCCTTTACGACCTGGCTTCGGTGAGATCTGCATGTCAAGTCCAGCGTGATGGAGCGTGAGCAAGACAGGGCGACACTGATTTGCCGGCAAAATTTTGCGTGACCTTGGTCCTGTCCACATAATCTGCATGATGATAACAAGATAAGAACGCAGGTTGATTCAAGGTAGTCTCTCGCTCTGTAATCGTAAGTGATGACCAAAGACATATCACAGGATCCATATCCTCCCGCCTGCAGAGCATCTATCACGATGCCTGTCCGGAGTCGGACACAGTGAAGCGGTACAAAGGTGCCTCGGCAGAGGCTCGATAGGAGAAGTGACCAGCGCCGCGGTAGATGCGCATGGCCGTTGTAACCACACCACGAAATTGGGTCTGCGCTTGCATTGCCCCATGCTGGTAGGCGCCCCGTCCCTGTGCGAGGTGTTGAATATGCCCCTTCTGCTGCTTTATACTGGCCCATAGCTATGTGCTTAGCCTTCTGCGGCCAGCAAAGCCATTGGGTAAAGTAGTGGCACTGAAATAGCCATCATTCAATGCTGGGTAAAGGGAGTCAAAGTTCGCCTGGCCGCTGGCTTATCCCGAACAGGAAGCTCGTGTGGTGTCCTCCGAGCATATGTGTGGGTTGCAGTACCGATGGTCGCGAGCTGCATTGTCTGATGGTGCGTCCCAAGTGCTAACAGGGAATTGCATAATTGGGCCGCCTGATTCGTTACTCCCCAGAACTGACTTCCTTTCCACCTCGCTCTCGCAAGCCCCAGACCAGCGGATAAAGCATGGCGCCGATATTCCGATGTCGACCACTCCCTTAGTCACAGGATCGTAGAATTACCGAAAGGTTTTAATGGGCCACAAGAAGCTGAAAAGAGTATGTCTCGCATGAGAGACCGACCTTAACCCGCGGGATACTGATCCCATGCCCGTGAGTACGGTGACTTGTCGCGCGCTGACGTTGGCAATTCGATATGAAGTTGTTGCGGGAAATTACATCAGTCATAGATACACTTTAAAGGATTGATGTACGGCGACAGTGCTCATTCGAACAGATTTTGAAGATCAATAAATTGTGGGGCAAAGTACAGTTACGATATCAGCAGCTTCACTATTGTTGTCGTGAACATTGTAAGTTGGAGTGGTGTAAAGTTGTAAAGCGGCATCCCTGTACGTGGAATGGACGCACTGGTATAGTACTATGGTACATTGACCGTTGCCGTAGACCGCCTGCCTATCACAGCACCGGCAGATCTCGTGAGACGTCACTTCGAATTTTGGACGCAGCTGATATGCATGGCTGGTAGATTCACCGCAGCATTTGAATATTCCGAGACTCCAGCTACTTCCCGATCCATTCTAGCCAGCGTTCGATGGCCTACTATGCCTTCAGATAACTTCCGAGCGAGGCTGAAGAGCCGCATTGAGAACTCGCAGTTCTTGAACTACATCTACCAGGCCTTGCGGTGCGGCGCATACCCGCTGCAAGGTATCTACTACTTCGCACTGCATCGAGAGTTCTGGCCGCTTTGGGCTGGCAGGCTTCTTCCCCTGTCAATAATCTCGTTGATCATCTATTTGATTCTGTTCCTGTTCGCCTATCTGCCACAGGTTGCACTCCTGGCGATCTGGCAAGGTCGTGGGGCATGGGTCAATGGACTGATCTTGACGCTTGGGGAGGGACAGGTCCTCGTTCAAACGCTGTTCGAGGGCTTCTTCGTGGACGAATGCAGGGTCGATGTGTTTGATGTAAGTTGAAGTTGCCTTTGATGGGCAAAGTGTCACTGAAAAGCTGACAAAGTTCCACTCTCAGGCTACTCTGATCAACGAAGGCCTCACCGACCTCGTGGCCCCGCAACGTCTGCTCTTCCCGGACGCGCCAAATTCAGTCAAGATGCTGGGAAAGCCGACCTCTCGTGCTGAATACACGCCATGGTCTTTCATCCAGATCTTCGAGCTTGTCGTATACCTGCCGCTCAACCTCATCCCTGTCGTTGGCTCGCCCGCATACATCATCATCACCGGGGCGAGGCTCGGCAAACTTAGCTTTCACAGGTGGTACAAGCTGCGGGGCCTAAGCCGACGCGAGCGTAAGGCGGAGAACAAGAAGCACGCCTGGGGGTTCGTCTGGTTTGGCACCGTGGCTATGATCTTAGAGCTGGTCCCGCTACTAGCGCTGTTCTTTCTTCTCACAAGCTCTGCTGGTTGTGCATTGTGGGTTGCGAAGATGGAGAAGAAGAGCCGAGGGTGGTCTGGAGATGCGGAGGCTAGAGCGGAAGCAGGACAGACGCAGCGTTCGGTTGAGGATACACAGACTGGATCTGGACATCAAGAGGCGACTGGGCGGACGGGTGTCACGGTAGGTCCAGGGGAGGAGGAGCCTCCTCCCCCGTACTCAGACGATCCTCTATAGACTGGTGACTGTGAGCTGAGGCTCCCTTCATTATCCGAGACGAGAACCCCGGGATGTGTTACGTCCCCTGTCACTGTTCCTGAGCCCGTTTTCTCCTAGACTCGGTGTGCCTCCTTAGGTCGGTCATCGTAGCGGTCGATGCACCTGGTCGACCCTCGCAAGTCATGTCTCGTCCTCCCACCGATTCCTCACATCCGTGATTTCGGCAGAGTTAGAGTTTGACGTGTGGGACCGTTAGACGCGAAAAGTGAGTTAGGAGCACGAATGACGAATAAAAGGAAATTGGCGCTACTTCTTACTACCTTTTGCTGCAACAACATTTGATTGCATATCTCCATTTGGGACTTGGGGACTTAGCAGACAGGCACCTGTTATGACGATGCGACCAGACCGGGTATCAAAATTCGAAGAAGTTATTGCATGTATAGTCCAAGTGCATTGCAACACGCAGGACAACGTCGAACTTCAGATTCACCCAACAATAATCACACGAAATAGGAGCTTTGTCTCTAGCTGTCACCAGCCCCAGGCCGATGTACTCCTCCAGATCCAATGATCTTGTTCAACGTTACCAGCATACTATCCGTAGTCCCACGGCCAGAGATGATGTGCTTCTTGTCAGACTGGGGCCCCGTCAACCGAAGTCATGCGTACGGACAATCTCTTCTTGAAGACTGAGTGGCCTCGATATGAGAGGTGACTGATCAGGTGTCCCTTCCGGAGCTGGAGACGGCCTCACCCGAGTTTTGTGAGTGACTGCCAGGGTAGTTTTCAACAATTGGGGTGCACTAGTTGGGCCACAAAGGCAGCAGTCTTTCGCGAGGGCAAGAACAGTCGGTCGAGCTGGAATACTTTTGAGCAGGAGTGAGAATTTGCACCAGCCACACCCCTGCCGCGATGAGGAGGACATGATGTCGTCCCTTCCACGTTCATCACCTCCTCCTCACCTTCAACGGCTCCTTCCCCTCTTCACCTCAGCAATCGGTTGCTAAAGCCTTTGAGAATTTGGAAGCTGTTCTTATTTCTTCGTACTCTCATTTTCATCCCATCCATTTTCCTCGCCACCATATCCACTCACACTCTCTTTTCCCTGTGGTCGGATACAATTCTTGCCTACTTCCTCTCACCACACTCCTCTTGCATCCTGAATTGTCTTCCTCACACCTCAAGCGTCTACATCCTAAACATTCATTCGTTTACAAGAATTCTATTCGCCTTCTGAAATCACAACTTGAGGCCATTTAACCTTCTCGCCCACCTGCTGTGGTGGCACACTCGTTTTCCTATCGCAACTCCACAAACCTTTGCAACTTCGTGACAAGCAAGATGCGAATCTGTGGAAAGTTGTGTGCCCTCGCGGCCCTGACCTCGCTGTCCGCAGCTCAGACACGTCCTTTCGCGTAAGTTCTTGGCCATCAATGAGTCTGCACATGTCCCACATCGAGCGTACCCACGCCCACACGATGCGTTGACCAGATTGAGTTTGAACAAGTTCTGACTGCTTTCTTCCCTTTGCTCAGCCATGTCGAGACCACTTGTTCTGCCCAAGCCACAGAGACTGTCTTCGTCACGGTCTTTCCTGTTCAGTCGTCCATTGTCAGCGCGGTCAGCAGCTTGAGCAGCACCGAGACTCATGTCCTCTCCACTTCCACCATACTCCCCGAGTCTGGCTCCCCTGGCAGCATCGTCACCACCTATGAACAATCTGTCCCCTCTGTCACCAGAACCACCTCTGTTGGCCCGCCTGTCTCCTCCAGCGGTAAGTGGATTGCGTGGTTGCCATGGGGCTTATTTCATTTTGCTGACATTTCGTCAGTCTCGGCTCCGAGTGTCTCAGAAGCCACCAGTATCGTCACTGTTGAGACTTTCACTGTTTCTGAGGGTCCCTCTGGTCTCCCTTTTACGGGTACGTTGACTCTCACTAAGCTCTGCCCTGGTGCAGTCGGTTGCACTGTTATGGGTTCAGCCGAGCCAACCGATGTCTCGACAGTGGCATCTGCTCCAGTTGAAGCTGTGTCCACCTTCATTCTGACCACAACAATCACTTCTGGAATTAGCCCTCAGGTTGTCGAGACAAGCACCTTTACTGTAATTGAGACTTTGGGCTCTGAGGTGGCCCCAGTTGCCTCGTCCACAACTATTTCTGTGCCCACTTCGGAATCCAAAACAGAAGGCTCTCATTCGTTGAGCACTGCCAGCTTCACCTTGACTCTTGGAACTGTCACAGTCCCAAGCAGCGCTGTTGTTGGCTCGCCCACCAGCAAATCTCCACCAGCTGTGGTCACCCCCTATGCCTCGGAGACCCTTTCCCCTCTTGCAGCCTCAGCCTCCACCAGCATGAGTTACACGGTTCTCACGGTCACCTTGCCCGGTCTACCTGGTGCCAGCCCCACAATCATCACCATTACGGCCACTGAGGCAGCTGGTGCAGCTCCTTTGACTCCTCTACCCACTCCTGAGTCTGTTGTCACTATGACAACCACTGTCTCCTCTGGCGGCACGGAGGTCTCGCTGACTCCACCCGCTCCGACTGTGTCTGATGTCGTGATGACATATACGGTCCTTGGTCCTGACGGCCGCGCCTTGACCACAATGATAATGACAACCATGTATACCTATACTCCTCTCGCAGGTGTTGGCACATCGTACGTCCCCGTCTCCACAGTGACTGCTGTGAACACGGTCACGGTGGAGGGAACGCTACCTCTGCCACTTTTCCCCAACATTACCACTCCTTTTGTAACGACCATCACCCCGTTGCCGTCCAGTTCGGGATACACATTCACACCTCCTCCTGAGAACACTACCACCAGTGTTTCCACAGGCAACGCCACCGGGGCACCAATTGAGTCTCCTCCAGCCATCACGCCCGGCGTCACGACCATATTTGTCAATGGTACACCTACGGCGACAAGTATCATCGTTCCTGTCAATTCCACGACCTTGGTGGCCCCTGTTCCAGGATCCCCCACAGGAGTTGCCCCTTCACCTACCGAGTTGCCGCCCGCCCCAACAACAGCGCTGCCTCCACCTCCCACGGAGATTCCTCCAGCCCCAACTACCAATGGCACTATCGCTCCTCCTCCTCTCTCCGGATCTGAGACCGAGGCTTCACCGGTACCTACCAACAGCACGAGCTCGGTCACTGCTAGTGTGATTGTTCCTCTAAATTCTACAACTTTGGCCCTACCTCTGCCAACAAATAGCACTGCCTCAGGTAATGTCACTGCTTCTCCTATCCATAGTCAGGTTGGCGCGTCCCCAACGCCACCTGTCAATGGCACAGCTTCTGGTTCTCCGTCGGCCAATCAGACCACTACTGGAAATGGTACGTTACCCGTTACCTCCCGCTTGACGTCTGGCCTGTCCTCCATCTTGACCTCCGGCTTGGAACCAAGTTTGACCTCCAGTACTGGATTCTCGGTGCCTACGGACTCCACTATCTTTACTGAGCTTCCCACTGGTGGTCCCATTCTTACTGACTTGATCTCTCCAGTTGGACCTACTCCCTCCCTCAATGGCACAATTCCTGCTCCCTCCTCAAACCAGACTACTACAGGCGGCCACTCTGCTCCAAGTCAAGGCGGACAAGGTGGCCAAGGTGGCCATGGCGGCCAAGGTGCACCAAGCGGGTCGCCTTCTATGAACATGACCACGCCTGCCCCGACAGCAAATCAGACAGCGAGCAACGGCCCAAAGCAGTCTGCTTCCGGTCAATCCGCACCATCGCAGAGTGGCCAAGGTGGTCAAGGTGCTCCGAGCCAAGGTGGTCCTTCCAAAAGCCAGGGCGCTCCAAGCCAGAGTGGCCAAGGTGGTCAAGGTGCTCCGAGCCAAGGCGGTCCTTCCAAGAGCCAGGGCGCCCCCAGCCAAGGTGGGCAAGGTCAGTCACAATCCGCACCCGCTCAGACATCGCCTCCTCAGTCTCAAGGCGGTCAAGGCCAATCTCAAGGTGGACAGAGCAGATCACAAGGGTCGCAGTCTCAAGGTGGCCAAGGTCAATCTCAGGGTGGCCAAGGCCAATCTCAAGGTCCCCAGAGCAGATCTCAAGGCCAAGGCCAAACCATAGGTGCACAACCGCAAGGTAACGCAGCCCCATTGAATACCGCTCTTGGCCTACCATCCCCCACTGGCGTCCCAGGAGCATCTTTGAGCACTTTGACTACTATCATCACTCTCGTGTCGCGATCGGCGCCAGTTCTCAATGCCCGAGCCACAACGATCTCGTCTGAGGCAAACGCTGTATGCGGCAAAGCTGGTGACAAGAGCGAATTCGTCCTTGATGTGAGCTTATCCCGTGCCAGCGTACGTCACGCCGATTTACTGACCAGCACCACAGTTTGATGACCTATCGACGCCTCTCGTACAGATGGCACCCGGAAGCATTGTGAACGATGTGTCACCTGTGCCCATGTACAGTCCCTACCACCGTTTCACTTGGTCTGAAGGATTCAGAGTCTTCCCTTCCTCTGTCTGTCCATACAGGGCATCATCTGGCGAATTCATGATCGAATTCTCACCCTCGTCAAAAACGCCTCCTGCCGCAGAAATTGGGGTTGGTGGCCTCTCCACCAATCCGTGCTTCCGCTTGGACTTTACCAGTCTTCGTGTTGGCTGTGCATCTCGTGAAGCCAGCTGCGATTTCAACATCACTGGTCTCGCCTGGGATTCTAATAGTCAGTCTACGGTACCCGTTGCATCTCACACCTTCAGCACCCGGGCCTGCTCTGCACAGGAGGGATGTGAGCTGGAACCCATCAGCGCAGACGTCTCTACAGGCTTGACCAATCTCACCTCCTTTTTGGTCGATGTTACTGCTGATAGCCACCCACAGACCTGGTGGGCTGACGACCTCACCATTACCTGGACCAACCCCTCTTGTGAGTCCGCTGTCTGCCGCTCTGCTGTTCGGGACTTTGTCCCCACCCGTGGTCGCCGTCATGGCCATATCCCTGGTCTTGATGCCCTGCCTTGATCTCATTGCAACATCATCGCAATGATTTGTCGGCTTTCCCTTTCTTTGGTGAGGCGCGGCGGGCTATATTCATACTTTTGTCATAGCCGCGATACTTGTTGCTCATGTTCAGGTCTTGGAAGCGATCTCACATGTGTGAGAATGCAATTGCTGTATTTCCTCAATGTTTCACTTGCAACTTACTTGATGTACTTTGGAACGGATGAAGGAAATTGGTGGATGTAATGATATGGAAAGATGCAGAAGATCACAATATATCGTGATGCAAGTACCTAATCTTGGGGTTTGTGCTGGGCTGTAACTTACTGCCATAGAGAGCAATGGGATGAAGCAGATTGTCAATATCTATCCCGACATCAACGCTGTGACTCAAGAAGGGCACAAATCACCGACATTGATGAGATGTTGGTCGCATCCAGTCATAAAGTAACCCCTTTGCCCAGCTATCAAAGAAGCCTGACACCTCAACAGTGGAGGCCAGTGCATGTCCCGCAGACTGGCACCGCCGACTAGCGCGCCGACGTCGGCATATTCCGGCACTATGACACTAACCCCCCGCCCCCAGTGAAGGCATTCTGGGGAATGTCGCCTCCGCAATAGTGCCCCTGTTGACAGGTGGACATCGCCGGGAATAACGTTGTAATTGACAAAGACCGTAATTCGCGCCGGCACTCGAACATGAGTCTGCGATTATGCGCCCTTCGCTGCTTCGCATTAGGGCGTTTGACAAACCGATCGGGAGAAGTTGCCATGAGTTTGAGACGGGATGCCGGTGACCGCTCCGTGGTGGCACTGCGTCATGAGCATCCGGATATCGGTCCATATGCTTGAAATGACTTTTTGTTGACTGTTTCCATGTTTACATACGATAATTTATTCTGACGGGAATAGCATTCAATACAAGATGCACGCCTTCTGTGCTTTGGCGCCAGTTCCTTCGTGCTCGACTTCCGTTTCGACATCTTCTACTCATGAAAGCCTGTTGTGTTTGGGAACACATTAATGCATCAGGCAAGAGAGGATGTCTCGATCTTCAATCTCATCGACATACAGGCGGAGCGACATCGACGGGATGTCGAGTGGTCATGAAGCATCTGAAAGGGGCGACACTGATTTGGAAAAGCAGGAGCCGAGCGATGGCGAGAGCCCAATGAGGACCCTGACGCGAGACTCGAATTCCCAGGCTCTGCCGGGCGTGCAATTGAATCAGCATGGTATGCATGACATTGCTGAGCACACCGAGCCTTGGAAGACAGACGAGGATCCGAGACAAAGTGCAAGCGGGCGCGAGGGAATCGCTGGCGCAATAGAGAGGGTCATCAGCCGCACATCAACAAAATCCAGCTGGAATCCGGGGCCGCCGCCAGACGGTGGGAAGAAAGCATGGATGGCCGGTGAGTTGTTGGGCTTCACAGCCTTCGCAGCCCGCCTAAGGCCGTCTGGGGATACAAGGCAATGTCGCGACATCTTTTACAATGCTGATGATAATGTATCCTAGTTGCTGCTGGTCATCTGGTCATCATGAACACCTGGTAGGTACCTAATGATGAGGCTTCGCTACAGCACATATGTAGCGCATGCGTGGAATAGGCCACACAGCTGACATCGCACGCAGGGGCTACATCAACTCCTTTGGTTTATTTCAGACGTACTACTCCACGACTCTCGACCTTCCACCCTCTACCATCGCCTGGATTGGCTCTATTCAAGTCTTTCTTCTCTTCTTCATAGGCACCTTCACAGGTCGCCTTACTGATGCGGGCTATTTCCGCCCCATCTTCATCCTTGGCACCGCCTTCCAGATGCTGGGCATATTCACTACCAGCGTGTGCACCGCATACTGGCAGCTTTTCCTCGCGCAAGGAGTCTGCATGGGAATTGGAAATGGCTGCCTCTTCTGCCCTGCGATGGCTACAGTCTCTACGTATTTCAGCAAGAAGCGCGGGCTTGCCATCGGGATGACTGCTTGCGGTAGTGCCACGGGAGGGTTGATTTTTCCCGCCATGGCGCGCCAGTTATTGCCAACCGTTGGCTTCGGCTGGACAATACGTGCCATCGGGTTTGTGCAGTTGGTCGGTCTGCTCCTGGGGAATTTCGGATTGAAGACCAGAGTTCCACCGAGAAAGACGGGTGCATTGGTGGAATGGGCTGCTTTCAAAGAGCTCGAGTATACTTTCTATGCAGCAGGCAGTTTCATGGTAAGACTGTCCTAAAACGCTCGAGAACAAATCTGGTTGGTTGACTTTGGCCATAGTGTTTCCTCGGTGTCTATTTCGCCTTCTACTACATAGCCTCATTCTCGCGCGACATCATTGGCTTCTCATACACTGACTCTCTCAACCTCCTCCTCCTTCTGAACGGCATCGGTATCATCGGCCGACTTGGCCCCAACTACCTCGCAGATCGATATGGACCCATCAACATCTTTATCCCGACCGCTCTCATCGCAGGAGTCTGCCAACTCACCTGGATCGCCGTGTCCAGTCCTGGCGGGCTCTACGCCTGGACTGTTTTCTTCGGCATCGCGGCCGGCGGCATTCAGTCCTTGTTCCCCGCCGGACTAAGCAGCCTGACGACAGACCTGCGCAAGTCTGGCACACGCATGGGGATGGTCTTTACGATCAATAGCTTTGCTACACTCACGGGGCCGCCTATCGCGGGTGCGTTGATTACAAGGTGTGGAGGCGTGTACTATGGTGCACAGGCATACGCGGGTGGTGTGATGCTCTGTGGCGCAGGATTCATGCTGGCAGCAAGGGTGGTGAGGACGAGGAGAGTTGGAGGAGGCTGGAAGGTAAAGGTATAGCTTGAAACGAAGGTGTGAAAGGGTTAATGAGTTTCACAGTGGAGACCAGAAGCCATGGGGAGGGTTGTGAGGACTCATTGCCCATCTTACGGGTCGTAATACTCATCATATTACGTTTTACTCGAACCCAAGGAATTTCTTGAGGCCACCACCTGATGTTTTGAGCTCGGTCCCCGGATCTGCAAGAATCCAGTCTTTGAGAACCTCATCAACGTAGGCTTTTGGCAGAGCAACATCTTTTGCCCACTTTTTCAGTTCTCTCGCTACCCACTCTCCTTGTAAGCGCCTTTCTACTGCATGGGGCTGCTCTTTCGCTTTCCTCGTAGGCACTTTTGGCGGATCTATGTGGATCACCATCTTGACAGGCCAGTCCGGAGTGCGAAATGGCACTATGGTGCCATCTTTTTGGTACTTGTGGCCAATTCCTCCATCAAACAAGTGTATGTATGCTTTCGTCTGCTTCAACACCTTGTGCTTGTCGTGAAAATGAATGATCGCGTCCCAGTCCTTTGAAGTTGCGTACTGTAACTCTCTAACGTCTATTGGTGTCTTTTTCTGGAATATGGAGCGTTTCGTGGGCGGCTGTCCGGCCAATTGTAGTTTGTATACCAGCCCGAGCACGCTGTGGCTTGCCTTCTCGCCCGAGTCCGACTCGAGCCTGGCCGACTTGGACACCAGACGCGTAGGCGCAATGTCGGGAAGACCGCGCTCACTCATTGTAAAGGACCAATCCGGGAGGAAGCCGAACCCGACGCAAATGGGTGTGGGCTGACTGGGCTCCTCGGGCTCTGGTTTCCGCCCAAGCCTGACAGCGCCGTAGTCGAAGTAAAGAACCTCGTCTTCATGAATGATGAGCTTAGCGTCAAAATCTAGAAGCTCTGGCGGAAATGTGCTGCTGCTGTTTGAGCCATGTGTCTCGGCAAGGCGGGCTTCACGACGCCGCAAATTTGCAGGGACCTTGGTCAGGTAAGCCTGTGGGAACGAAGCCCCCGTTTCGTGAGGTAACGCCATTGATAATGATTCTCTGCTCCTCCTCCCTTTTCTCAGTTGTCTTGAGTCACCGGATATATGAACCTACACCATGTCAGCATTCTGTAAGATACATGATTAGGAATTGCCTCCTTTTTTTTTGTCTTTTTTTTCTTCCTTGGAAAACACAAAAAAGTGTTGACAAGCTGAATTGCATACCTACGTATCGCTATGTCTTTGAGGTTTGTCGAAGAAAATCAGTCTATTCTGAATTATCTGTAAACTAAATGCACCTCACAAAATTACTTGCAAGTCATGAGATTTGTTCTGACGCGTCACAAAAGACTTGTTTTCTTTTATGCGTACGTAAGAGTGGGTCGGTAATCGAAATGACGACCTGCAAGCCCTTGGAATGATACGAATTTGCAATAGTCTAATGCATGTCTTGGAAATAATTCAAAGACAAAAATAGATTGTACTCTAACCGAGCCGCGATGCCTTCTCGTGTACAATAAATTCGACACTAAACGCTGTGCAATGATTCAAATGTCCAAAATACTGTCTTTTCTCCCCTTGCGTTCGTTTATCGCTGCAGGTGAAAGAGACTCAAGAGTGCAAATCCGGCCCTGAGACTGCTTTGAGCTTAAAATGTGTTAGCCTAAGCAAAATTGTCTTCAATACAGTTACACTTTTCTCGAGCCGACAGTTTGACATGATAGCTTGAAAGCAACCTTTCCATTACGCCGGGTCTTTCACAAACCCGAGATTCTTTGGTTTTTTCTTGGGCATTCTTGGTCCAGTGGTCAATTCTACACTTGTTTGGCAAATTCTCTTTTCCTTTTCCATGCCTTCAAAACTATATGAGATCTCTTTCGCCCTTTCCAAGTTAGACATACGTTGCACGAAAGCGGATTTGATACACATTGGTCGTGAAAGTCAATGGCACCCGTGGACTTTAGCGGGGCCTCAATTCAACTTCAGTGTTCCATTTGACTACCTCAGACCTTCCCCGCCATTATTTTGGTATGAGAATGAAAGACTAGTTCGAATATATCCGAAGTCTCATGCACAGGTATAAAGTAAACTTGGCCTGATGCCCCTAAAATCATCAGGAGGGATCAGCTCAATCAGACTCTCAAGCCAAATGATTATTAAAATTGTAGGCTGAATATTCTACCCATCAACGCCACACATGCCATAGCCAGTATGGTCGGTTACTGTAGACTCTCTTTCAAGCATACACGCATTGTTAAATAGTCTCATTTATTATGCTCGCATTGGCTATCCTAGCTTCAGAGGTCGGAGTAAAGATGTTCCCCACACTAGAAATCAGAATCTAGCAACTTACCTAAGGTAGTAGAATGCAAGCTTGTACCTAAGGCTGTAGATGGAGACTGCCTAGATACCTAAGTAATTTGTTTCTTCGAAGTGAATAGCAAGTAGACCATAGTATAATCAGATAGAGACCGTTGGCGAAACTCATTATCTCTCGATTAGAAGGAGCCTGCTGTGTATATGTGGTAGTGACTTGTTAATGCCGAGCATGGCAGAAATGCAGTGCGTTTCTTCCGACTCCCCGCATCTACAACTGCTTGGCCGCCCATTCCAGGGCATAAGTGCCAACCCAGGGGGCCTCTAGACCACCCGAGGTCCCGAATACAGTGCTTGACACCAAATGCTAATTCTCTCACATATATTTCCTACCATCCGATCGGCACTCGCACGTATTTTCCTGTCCTGGCTAATTTCTCCGCTCTCATTGAACGGCCCAGAGGTTGTCTCGCAAAAGCAAGAAATCTTACGCAAGTTACACGAATCGGTTGTAACAAAGCCCTAATACGGGGGTATCATGACGATGGCTCTGGACCATGCAACCCGTGGCGAAGTCCAAGGTGTACAACCTCCGCATCATCCAGGAGTCGAGCAGTACTTAGGAATCCAATACGCTGAGCTAGCGAACGCATTCGCTAGAGGTGTGCTGGTCGAAAAGCCTCAAGCTCCAGTCGATGCAACTGCAGTAGGGCAAGTCTGATGATGTCCATTTCCCCAACGAGACGAAGGTGCCTTGGCTGACATTTGATAATAAGGCAGACCTCTTCCAGTGGCTGACCCTAAGAATTGTGACAACGAGCATCTGCTCTTCCAGCATTCACTGCCTCACCCGGAGTACAAATTCAGTGCCACAGAATGCCTGACCCTCAATGTGTCTGTGCCTTCGGCTGAAAGTCGAAGCAATGCATCTGGGCAGCTGCCCGTGCTCGTCTTCATGCACGGAGGGGGTTACGTGACAGGCAGCGCAAATTGGCCGCAGTATGATCTGGCGACTCTTGTCGCACAGAGCGAGAAAGTTGGACAGCCTATCGTCGCTGTGGGCATAAAGTGAGTGTAATGAAATAAGACCAACTCTGACTGGCCAAGGTCTTGCTAATATGTGAGATATTGAAAGCTACCGTCTCGGTCCGTTCGGCTTTTTGACATCTTCAACAATGAGAGATGCTGGCTTTCAGGCCAACAATGGCCTCGACGATCAGAAGCTAGGTCTCCGTTGGGTCCAAAAGCACATTGCTGGCTTTGGTGGAGACCCGAGTAGAGTCACTTTTCTCGGTAGCAGCGCTGGCGCTGGTGAGTCCTTTTACCTGAACTAGTATGAAACCTGTATCTATCAGATAAACTGACATTTTCGACAGCATCTGGCTTCCTCCACCTTCAGTCCCCTGAGCCTCTCTTTAGTCAATTGGTCGGCTTGGGTGGCAGTCCTCTCATTCAACCGTTGCCACCCCAAGTAGCTGAGATCGCTTACGGCATTGCCACCAATGCACTTGGCCTGCATAAACTTCAGCCAGCGGAGCAAGTTGGCACAATTGTATCAACACCAGCTCAGGAATTGTCGGCCAAATTGGCGGGCGTCCCGCTGCCGCTGAACGCCATTGTTGACGGTGACATTGTCAAGTCTTCACCATCCGTAAGCACCGATTTTCCCCGCGTTGTAAATGTCCGCACTCGTTCTTGGAAGGTTTCCACGAGCAGTATATTGCCTGACATTCTTTACTCCGGGCTCTGAACAACGCTGACACGACTTGATAGTACGTTTCCCTTGCCAATGTTGACTCACTAAAGTCGCTCTATCCTGGCGTAAGCTGGTGCAAAACCATCCTGACCGGCGATGCTCAGATGGATGGCATGATCATCGGCCTCACTGCTCTAGCAAATCGCTCTGATAACCTCGCTGTTTCCCTAAAGAAGTCTCTCGAGGCCGTCTTTCCGGATGACACAGCTAAGGTGACAGCAGTTTTGGAAGGCTACAGCATCGACGAATCCAAAGACGACAGACTGCCAATTCTCAATTTCATCAACGATATTGTCTTTGCTCTCGGAGCCAAAATGACTGCGAAAGCTTGGGCTGGAGCAGCTCCCCAGCTGAACACAAAGGCCTACCTAGCCCATTTCAACATGCCCAATCCCTGGGACGGCCCCTGGCAGGGACATGCGAGCCATGCTTTCGACGCGGCAACTGTGCTTGGGAATTACAACGAGTTCCTTAGCGATGGACAGAGGGCCTGTGCAGAAAAGATGGCAGGAGACCTGATCTCTTTTGTCTGGGGAAAGGAGCCTTTTCCCCCTTACTCTGGAGAAACTGGTGGGACGGCGATGGTATACTACGCCGGCGTCAATAGTAAGGAAGATGTATCTAACGCGGCCATCGACTCGGATGAGAGTGGAACAGGCCGTCGAAGCATCTTGGAGCAGGTGGCTGCTGGCAAGCCGGAGGTTCTCGACAAATTACTGGGTGCTTTCGGTTTACTCGTCCAGGGGCCTCAGTGACGGGGTCATCAGGTTCTACCGCATTCGTGGCCTCGTCTAGTTGAACAATTGCGTTACAAGCTGTTATTGACTCCCCATTTTCTGCTCCAATTTTCCTTCGCTCTGACTTGTCAAGCCCTTGAACTTAAGACTGAACCTTTTCGCCAGCAAGACCACATCGCAACTTCTTTTGTCAGAGGTGGCCGTGCGAAGCTCGCTTTCTCTTGCCGTTGAACTATTGTTGCGCGGTATTTCCAGATGATCGAAAGCCCTAGTGATATTTTGTTTGCATCTTGAAACCTACGTCAGATGTAGAGAGCTTGTGCAAGATGCAGCAGGTGCTTGATTCACGAACAAACACACTGGGTGGAGAGGAGGTACTTCTCAATGTTGTACTGCCGTACCTGGCATTCCATGGTCATCTGATAGCAGGAGAATTATGCTGAATAGTCCTTTTCTGAGCGCTTGTGATTTTTGTTGTAGTACCTAAGTGTCTAGGTACCTAGGTAGTTGTCGTCGCCTAGAAGTAATGGCGGTGCTGTTGTCGATGTAACTGGGTTAGGGTTGTTCATTGGATCTTGGTATTGGCCGGACTTCAGCCGCAGGCGATGTCACCGCTTGTTGGACCGGGCGGTGTGTTTGTGTGTTTGTAACAAACATCCGGATCGACGTCACTTGGCTGGCTCGGTGAGAACAAACAGGTGTGATATTGGCACCCTAGGCACAATAAAGTACTTGACATCGCCTCTCATTCTCTTACAAGCGATTCGATGGCCTGCTAAGCCTACAACTCAAGATGCAGCACTCTAGTCCTCTACTCACTGTGCTGGTGATGCTCCTAGCTTTTCTGCGCGTCAGAGCGATCACAGATGAGGACTTTTATGGCCAATCTCCGCCTGTATATCCCTCTCGTGAGTGCGCTGGCGTTCACAAGCAACTGATGATTTACAAGCTGACCTTTGTTACCACCACAGCCCAGGGGAAAGGCACCGGTGTGTGGGCAGCGGCCTATGTCTCTGCTGAGAGTCTGGTTAGTCAGATGACTTTGGATGAGAAGGTCAATATCACTCGCGGATTTACGAGTACCGACAATGCCTGCCATGGCAACACTGGAGGAGTGCCACGGCTGAGGTGGTCGGGCCTGTGTCTTCAGGACGCAGGAAACGGTGTCCGAGGCGTGGACCTGACGAACTCGTACCCGAGCGGCATACACGTTGGCGCAAGCTGGGACAAGAATTTGACATACCGTAGAGGGCTAGAGATGGGTAGAGAATTTCGCGTCAAGGGAGGTGAGTGGCAACGTTCCTCAATTCAAACCAGATCCTGAGGCTGATCAATGTTACAGCTAATATCGCCCTGGGGCCAGTGGCTGGTCCATTGGGCAGGACAGCCCTTGGAGGGCGCACGTGGGAGGGATTCGCCGTGGACCCATACCTGTCTGGCATTCTCAGCGCAGAGACGATCAAGGGTATGCAAGACGCGGGCGTTATGGCTAATCTGAAGGTAAATGAAGCCTGTCATCGGTCGTATAAAAACAGTTGCTTACCGGTTGTGTTTAGCATTTGGTTGGCAATGAGCAGGAAACTTGGCGGCGCCCGTACAATGGCACAGAAGCTGCATCTTCGAACATTGACGATCGGACAATGCACGAGCTATATTTATGGCCATTCATTGATGGTGTTGAGGCCGGAGCAGCAAGTATTATGTGCTCATACAACCGGCTGAACAATTCATATGGCTGTCAGAACAGCAAGCTCTTGAATGGCATTTTGAAAACAGAGCTCGAGTTCCAAGGATTTGTCATTACAGATTGGAATGCGCAGCACAGTGGCGTGGCCAGCGCTCTCGCAGGGCTAGACATGGTCATGCCAACTGAAGGCTTCTGGGGACATAACCTCACCCAAGCCGTCAAGAACGGCTCTGTGGCTGAGGATAGGGTCACTGACATGGCAACACGGTGAGTAGTTGGACTTGGCCACAGTTTCAGGCCTCTATTCGAACTAATCTTGAGAGCAGGATACTGGCAGCGTGGTACCTACTTGGCCAGGACCACACCGACTTCCCTCAGCCTGGAATTGGCATACAAAAGCTTGACGTGCCTCACGAGCTTATCGACGCACGAAGTCCTGATTCTATTCCTGTACTTCTCGAGGGCGCCATTGCCGGACATGTACTAGTCAAGAATGTGAATGGGGCCCTCCCTTTCAGCAAACCAAAGATGCTGTCTCTCTTTGGTTATGATGCTCAGCCACCATCCACCAAAAATATCGATGCACTGTTCCAGTTGGGCTATGAATCGCAGCCCGAGATGGCTGAGGCTGTCCTCGGCTACGAAGCGCACTTTTCTCAGAGAGCTGACGGGGGTGTCATTTTTTCCGGTGGCCGGAGTGGCTCGAACGGTCCTGCTTACATTGATTCTGTAAGAAGTCTACCACTACGGTATTCCAAGTATGTTTAGCTAACACGTCGTAAGCCATTCGGGGCAGTGACACAAAGAGCCAAGGCCGATGGGACCTATTTGAACTGGGACCTGCAATCTGGCAATCCTGTGGTCAACCCCATGTCCGACGCTTGCTTGGTCTTCATTAATGCCATGGCGACGGAAGGTTGGGACCGTGAAGGCCTACATGATGACTTCAGCGATGGATTGGTCCTCAACGTCGCCTCGCAATGTGCCAACACGGTCGTGGTCATTCACACTGCTGGAATCCGTCTCCTTGAACAATGGATCGACCATCCAAATGTCACCGCTGCCATCATTGCGCATCTTCCAGGCCAAGATATTGGCGAGGCTTTGATCAAAATTCTATATGGCGAAGTCTCTCCATCTGGGAAGCTGCCATATACTCTAGCCAAGAACGAGAGTCATTATGGCCCACTTTATGCGCCATGCCAGCCTGAGTCAAAGCACGACCACTTCCCGCAATGCAATTACACCGAGGGTGTATACATTGACTATCGTCATTTCGACGCGCACAAGATTGAGCCGCGATTCGAGTTTGGGTTCGGACTGAGTTATACTACTTTTAAATACGAAGAGCCTCCTTCTGGTCATCTTGGCATACTGGATCAGCCGTCACAGAAGACGATCAACGATGAGTCAACATGGAGTGTCCTATCCCCGGTGTCCATCAAGATTACCAATACAGGAAATATGACGGGACAAGAGATTGCTCAGCTCTATGTCGGCATCCCGAATGCACCAGAGAAACAGCTTCGGGGTTTCGAAAAGGTCAATCTTGCGCCTGGTGAGCAGGCTGAAGTGATGTTTGAACTGAGGAAAAGGGATCTGAGCGTATGGGACGTGGTCTCTCAAAGCTGGATTGTTCAGCCCGGAGAGTATAGATTCTACGTTGGTTCGAGCAGTCATGATATCAGGTGGACGACAACTCGCGTGTGGTAATTTTGGGCTTTCAAGGCTCTCAGCGATACCATGCATCACTGTGTAGAGAACATGTTAGTATTGACTCGCCGTTGAACCTTTTACCAATTTCTCCCAGGTTCAGGTGGCCTGAGTCTTTGTCGTGTGGGCTTCATTTTGTTGCGGCAAGGGCCCTGCATTCCACGGCGGATGTGGTGAAAGCAATCTTGTTCCGCCACCCGAAGGTGTCATCGGCGCAAATATCGCGACATCCTTCTCGCCGCGAAACTAGCCATTTCACTTTTAAGTCCGCCCTCCAAACTCCACAGACATTCGTAAGCGAACATCCCACGCCCGGCCCCTGCTAAAATAGAATGCATTTCGTAAGTGCGGCTGGGAACGAGGGATTCTTATCGTCGGACTTCGAGGCCTTCTAGACCCCTTTGAGGGCATGGGCGCAAGGCACGCTATAGCATGCGATATCATGATTATACTTCAGCCCCTCTTTTCCAGCGGCAAGGGAGAGTGACGCGATGGCGAACAAATACGGTTGCACGGTAGTAGCTAGGGCTGCGTGACGTGATAAGCTGAGCTTGTGAGAGAATTTGTCCTTTTGGGATGGCGTTACATTGATATCGCAATCACGAAAAAGTTGGGTAGACTATGTGTAGGATAGATCTGGACTTGTATTATAGATGTGACCACGCAGACTCTGCAACAAGTTCTCAGGGACAAATTTGTAGGTCTCAAGGAAGTAGGCTCTTTACTTCTGCGCCGCCGCCTGTTTCGTTGTCTGCCTACCTGAAATTTCCTCGGGAAGCACAGTCACTATGCCTGAGGACCAGAAAGCAGTTTATACTGCCGCCAGCGAAGTTAACGAATCTCAGGATACGCTTGTTGTGAAGCCACTGAAATCATGGAAAGGCTATTTGTGGGATACATGGGAATATCCAACTGACCAACGCCGGCTCCTCTTCAAGGTGGATGCCTTTGTTCTCACCTTCGCCTCGATTGGATACTTTCTCAAGAACATTGACCAGACCAATGTGAACAATGCATTTCTCTCCGGCATGGAAGAGGACCTGAGCATGTACGGAAATCAACTCGTCACCAGCACTTCGATTTGGACCGTCGGCTACGTTATTGGACAAATTCCCAGTAATTTGATTCTGACCCGAGTCTCGCCGAGATGGGTGATTCCCGCCCTTGAGTTGGGATGGGGCATCTGCACGTTCTGTACATCGAGTGTGCAGTCATACCAGGCTCTTTATGCACTCCGTTTCCTCGTTGGCTTGTTTGAGTGCGTTTCTCTATATCCCCCAACCGCTTTGCAGGAGTCTGCGACTGACACAACCCCTTGAACAGATCAGGTTTCTATCCCGGTATTCACTACATGCTTGGGTCATGGTACACACCACAGGAGATCGGCAAGCGAGCCATGATCTTTTGGCTTGCTGGCTCGGTGGGCACCATGTTCAGTGGGTTCCTCCAGGCTGCCGCATATACCAATCTAGACGGAGTACATGGATTTGCCGGGTGGCGTTGGTTGTTTATTATCGACGGAATCATCACTCTCCCGCTTGCCCTGGCTGGCTTCATCTTTTTCCCCAATGATCCTCAAGACAAGAAAAAGACATGGTGGATCTCTGAAGCGGAGCATGCGCTCGCAGCTTCGCGTATGAAGTCAATAGGTCGGGCTGCAAAGAAGCCTTGGACAAAGGAAAAGGCCAAACGCATCTTCCTCAGTTGGCATACTTATTTGCTCCGTAAGTCACCAACTGCATGCATTTGTTGTATATTCTTCAACTAATTTTCGAATCCCCTTCGATGTAGCACTTATCTACATTACGTGGAACAATGGCTACGCCCAAGCTGCAATGGGATACTGGCTGAAAAGCTTCAACACAACACCAGCTCCTGTCCCTGGCACCCACTACACTGTGGCCCAAATCAATAATCGTAAGTACATATACTCGATGTCCACGAATGTGGCTGGACTTCTTGCTAACTTAGAATTCAGTGCCAATCGTAACCACGGGTATCTTCGTTCCAGTCGCATTTGCCTGGGCACTTTTGGCCGATGGACCCTTCAAGGGTCGGCGCTGGCCTTTTATATACGCTGGTGCTGTTATCAATGTACACACCATTCTTTATGATGCTTTACTTTCTAATCCTCGAGGGCTGACACATATCGGGAAATAGATCCTTTTTGATGTGCTTTTGTTGAAGATGCCCTTGTACTCGAACATAGGCGGACGTACCGTAGTCTACTGGCTTAGCAATATCGGAGTGAGTTGGCGCCTGACACCCAAGGTTGATTCCAGGCAATTGTTCCAAACTAACGCGCAGCCTTTCAGAACGGCGCCGGACCTCTGATTCTGAGTTGGATCAACGAGATTTGTTCGGACGATACAGAGAAGCGAGCGCTCCTTGTTGCTATGGCCAATGACTTGGCTTACGTGGTTCAGGCTGTTGTAAGTTCTTCCACATCCAGAATGGGACTTTCTGACCGACTGACATGATGAAAAAGGCGCCAAACTTTGTCTGGAAAACGACAGATTTTCCTCGGGCCACGAAAGGATACTTGTGGAGCATTGTTGTCACAATCTTGTCCAGTGAGTATCACCAAACCGAATGCGGCTTTTCCCACTTCTTGACTGACCTTGAGGTTTAGTTGTCGTGACCGCCGCCACTCAGCTTCTTCTTTGGCGAGACAAGAGAAGAGCAGCAGGGATCACAACAGATGCGACCACTGAGTCCGTACACAACGAGAAGTTATCCAGTGAAGTTTTACCGGAGGGTAAGACTGCGAACACAGACAAGGAAATCGAGATATGATCACAATTAGAAGGAATGAAACTCGAATACGGGCAAAGCTTGGCGACCGTCTGTCTGGGCGTGGTACAAATCAATGATACCTGGAATTTCAAGCAGTATCTACGAATGATAAAGAAGCCTCCGCTACCTATCAGCTGCCGCCTGGCCATATGAACTAATATCGATATGTTAGTAGAGTGCTATGCTGCCCTTTTGCATACCCAACATCTAATTTGCTCTTTGTGGGACAGCCAAACCAATTCGACGATTAATATTCAAATGATCTGACATGGGATGTGCGGAATTCGTGGGGCCTGACTGGCTGATCCGGTGCTTGGCGGGAGCCAAGACGTTTCCCAAGTCAATCATACCAGAGGATCGACTGCCGGTGATTATAGGGCACAAGTAATGCTTCCTCCTATGGCGTTTCCAACAGAGAATTACGGTCCTCACCGGGACTTTCCTGTCCGAGAGGTCAGAGCCAAATCTCTATAAGGTCATAACCATGCCCAGATCCAGCTGCGCTGATCGTTCTCTCCTGCAAGGTGGTTTATGATTCACAGCTGAATAGTGTCTTTTGATCCGTGACTGACCAGCTTCACCTTATTTATCTACCAACTTCTTTTCGCTCGCTACCTAACAACAGACAAGATGAAGTACACTGTGGTCGTTAGCCTTCTTATCGCCAGTGTGGCTGGAATGCCCTCTCTCTTTCGCCGCGACGCTGTCACTGATGCCGTGGCCACATTTGACAAGTTGACCGATAGTCAAAAAGCCGACTTCCTCGAACAAATCACTGCAGAGAATGCGGGCAGCGTTCAAGGTGTCAACAATGCAGGTGCAGCCGCTTCTGGGAGCGGTAATGGAAAGGATGTTGTGGCGGACGTGAACGCCGCAGCTGTCGACGATGGCCAGGCCAACGTCGCGATCAAAGGCTCAAACGACATCCAAGTGAAGGCCGATGTGCAGGCTCTTGATGACGGTATAGTCAATCTGAATGTTCAAGGTGAGTCGGTCATTCAATATTTGCGCAGCTTGCTCCCCTTTCATTTCAATCACCAGAGTCCAGTCAGGACTTCAGAGATGATCATGGCAATACTCATTCTCGATTGTTTTGGAATAACTATATCAATCACTTGTCTCACATTCCGTCTTGTGATCACGCGACTAACAGGAGTAACAGGACTCGAGGATGTGGTTGTGCAGATGGCCTTCCAGGCCAAAGATGGTGCTGTAGCAAACGTCACAGTTGACAAGGGATCAGTGGCTGGATGGGGCAAGGAAGGTGGTGCCGCATGCCCTGGGAATCTCAAAGCAAAGAGAGTTGTAGCCTCGATGGGCTTCTGTGTTCCGAATTAGAGGACTAGCGACAAAGGACGAGTGATATCTGGGCATGCATCTATGGGGGCAAGGCGTTGGATTGTGCACATAATTGATGAATACCTGTTAATGGAAGGAGGAAGTTGAGTACGTATCGACTTTAGCCTTTGTTGAATCTGGATGGGAAAGCTCCTCACGGAGTATTGCCCATTCTCTTGCCTCACGCTGTGCGCAATGCTGTGCTTTTTCAGTGTGGACCGGGTCTTAGAGGAACATTCCAACAAGGAAAAAAAAGTCTCTATTCTCTATAACGGAATTTTTGGGGTAGACTCAGCTGTCTCATACTCGGGAATAAAGTCATCCGAAGAATTAATATCTGATATTGTGTATGGATCGACATGATCTTCCTCGGCGACAACAATTGCTGACGTGAAACGCTAGACGGGGATCTTGGACGATAGTTTCACACCTTAGCACTGAACTCCGGAGGGAACTCGTGTGCTTCATCAATCTTGATGACATTTTTTTTTATCTCAAAAGACTTAAAATTAACGATAATTTCGTTCGAAACTTCTGTGTTCAAAGAGAGTATGCTTCAAGACACGAACGTGTCCTAGTCAACTCGAGATCCTTCTTCCCGATTTGTCCTCCCGTAGTTTGCAATCTGTCGCACACGCAGCGTTGACAACATATCGTCAAGTCCTCCCAGTCCAACCTGCTTGTCGTCTCTTCTCATCTTGCGTCCAGTCTAACTTCTGGTACTCCAAGGCCTAGATAGCCGTGATAACGTAAGAGAACGTGTCCAACACAGTGCTACCTGGGACCGAGACACCAAACACTTTGTAAACACTTGAGAACTCGATCTTATCGACGCCCACGAACCCAGGCGCAGTGAGTACGGCCTGCTGCAAAGCTGCCGGGTATGTTGTCGGCGTAAATTGGAAAGTCTGCTGAGCAGTCTCTTTGTCGTTGCGGCTGCCAGTGACCGTGAAGGTGCAGGGCACAGGAACGCTTACGGTACAGCCGAAGTAAATCGACGTGGGTGTGAACAGTCCCACTGCGTTCGTAGGGATGGTCACCTGGGGCGGGGCGCCAGCTGGTGTAAGTGAGCTGACGGTGCTGTAGTAAATGTCATTGGCGGGGCTTTGGGGCACGAGTCCGGCGAATGCTGAGATGCGCTGTGAAGCGAGAGCTATAAGAATTTATTGTTAGTAACCAGTACCTGTTGGTCTATGCCCTTGCCTCGCTCTTATGAAGAGGGCAATAAGAGGTGCCGATCTGCAGTGAAGGTATGGAAGCGAAATTCCTCAGGAAAGGAATACGTACAGATGCCAGTGTAGTTCAGCCCTTGGTAGACTCCCACGGAATTGAGAGAAACGACTGTGGGGGTAGCCAGGTCGTCAAATCCCGCTGTGATAGATTAGTAAATCAACTATACATGTTGACGACATGTCCTACCAGTTTGGGCACCGATCTGACGCTCCTCAACCTCCATGGGTATCGCATTTGCGACGACCACCATGGCAGCAGCCACACTCACGATGCTAGTGAAAGTAAGCATGTTGTTCGGTATTTCCTTGAAGAAAGGTCTTGAAATATTGATGAAATAAGTTGAGAAATATCAGGTCCGTTGAAAGATGTTGATAATGCAATGCAAGAAACGAGACCTTCTGGGCTGGATAGAAGCTGATATTTATACTCGAGGACGAGTCAAAGAGGCCACACTTCAATCTCGATCAATTTTCTTCGTCGTCATCATCAACAGCCAACTTCCCTTGTTTACACCGTCTGTGCTTGTTTACCATGCCGGCTGAAGTTTGTGAGCTTCAAAGTGCCGTCGACGGAATTCCTTAGACCAACGACGCCCCCACGGCTGAAGAACATCGTATCTTCTCGGACAGGCGCAGAGCCGAGGATATTCGGGTAGACTTGAACATAGTTGCCTTTGAGGCGCGGCAGGCTCTCTCAGCCCAAATCGGTAATCCGTGTTCTTGAGGGTTAGCCATATTGCAATGCCGACTGAGACATAGCAGCATCTTACGAGATGAATTGCTGATCACGACCTAGAACAGACAATGAAAGTGCGACAAAAGAAAATTGTTGAGTCCTAGGTGCATCACACTAACCTTAACCAAACTCTCAATTCTGATGTTAAGAATGACTTGGAAGAGGCAAGTCCCTCGTGGATCAATGCTTCTGTGAGTATACCTATTTTCCCTCTTCTTGCAATCGTCTTCACTTTTCGGTCGTGTATTCCAAGATCCACACTGGCTGTCTGTATCTAAGGATGTGAAAAACGATGTTCTCACCCATTCAAACAGCTGATTGCTAAAGGGTAGCATCTGATGACCGTAGCTTAGAAATGGTAGTCCTGAGGACGATCTTGTCAATAAAGATTGGCGATCATTATTTCTCTTTAGGTGTTGGCTTGGCGCGGGCACACGAACGACTAGCCTGGTATGGAGTCAGCTGTGGTACCTTTGAGAGACAACATGCATTGTACTTTGCAAGTGAGGAACGAGATACCTGAAAACGGCGACGATGTCCAGGAACACTCAAACGTGATGGTACCCGCCAGCTTTACGTGACAGGGACACTTGTCTAAGTCTGACGTGCTGTCATACCTGACGTTAAAATGAAAGAAGAGGCTGTGGAGCTCAAATCTTGATTACATGCTTAAATGTGTGTTTGTTTAGCTCGGGTCTAGACTTAACACATCACAAGCTCCCGAGGTCCACGGCGGCTGGCTTCAAGGTCATTATTACAATCAATGTCCATGGACTCATGGTGAAGCCGGAATCATTCCGTTGGGGGAATCTTTCTGCGACCAGCTGGTGAACCATGTGACACCAAAAAAATCTCTAGAAGAATGAGTGTCGGACCTGGTGAGGGCGCGGCTGTCGAGATGTCTGGGGCTTGGTCGAAACGGCGGCCCTTATGATCAATGTGTGCGTGATTGTGAACATACTTCAATGTTAGCTCAGACAGGTGTACTAAATTAATGTGGGCTCCGAATCTGCGGCTGATCAGAATGGACCATAATTCTGTCTCCGGCCGACTTTTCCTGTCAAAGTCTTCGCTGACATTTCCTGAGTGATTGTTCCATAATTCAACGTCTAACATTAGGGTCTCCCCTTTGGTCCATATACCTAGGATTGACTGTCATACCTGAGTAAGCAGGGCCAGGACCTTCAGATCGACGTATAATCACGCTTCCCGAGGTCGCTCATCGAGGACGTACATTCCGTAATTTGACATCTGTGGCTGGGAACCTTCGTGTTAGACCATAGTAAAGCAACAATTTCCTGGCCAGCTCGTGCTTTAGACAGCTAAATCTGACTAAGAAACATATCAGAAGCATATACGGTCACAAAGCAAGACCGGATGCGTCTTGTTTTTCTGCTGCCCAGTATTCAGCCCTCTACGTAAATAGGCCAATGAAGGACTTGTCAGACTCTGTCGAGGAGTCACAAGATACTTAAACGCGGCCAATGACTATTGTTGGGAAGCTACTGGACAGATACCTACCTAGGCCAATCGAGCGTATGAGAGTTGAACCTCAGCAATGTGATAGACTGGATTTCACTTCACACGCAGACGAGAACCTTGGAAGGTAGGGAATGACCTCGTGGTTATGACATTGCTACATATTCAGTGCAATTTGAGCAGTCCTTCATCTCGGATACCTATGTCATAGAACAGGGTTTGTTCCACTATCAGACCCCTTCGCCGTTCACATGCCATCAATATCACTCGCCGATTTCTGCGGAGTCTTGATATCTACCGCCGCTCTAGCTCCATTGATGTGTCAGATTTTGCGGGCAAATGCGATTCAGCAAGGGATATTCTTCATATGAACACCTTTGGTCAGTAGCAGTGTACGTGCAAATCTTTCCTAGGTATTTAAAGGAAGAGCCTTGAGCAAGACCTCCAGCGAGACGAGGCCGTTAGAACAAGATTATCCGTTTGCACAGGTCTCTGTGTTCGTGTATTCGGAGGCTATATTCATCAAAACAGCCTAGACATTCATTATCTATACCTAACCATGTAATGGGAGTTTCCAGATGTTAGAACAAGGCTTGTTGGGTCTGTGACCCTTCGACCCTGAAGTTGGGGACAAAGTACATGTGTTCTTTGGGGGGAAGTGCCTCAAATCCCACGGTGAATAGAAGGTATCTAGGTTGGTATCGCGAGACAGTGACAATGACTTTAGTTGAAAAGGTGCGCATGCATGGAAAAAACTGTAAGGAGACGACATATAGGATATTACGAAGAGCGCCAGGGTCCATCAACGCGTGACTGATGACGTTGAGAGTGTTTGATTGGATTTGGTGACTACACTCAGACAAGGTTCAAGTGGTCTGATGCAAGACACTAGGTGTTGAGGTAACTTTCTAACGCAAATGCTTTGGATCGCAGCCACCAAGCCTCGCGCTCTTCGCCATTCCATCCAATATAATCTCGCTGACAAGCTTTCCAGTGCCAGGAGCATTCTGAATCCCCCAGCAAGTATGGCCAGCGGCGACGATTAAACCCTTGGTGCTGCCCACTTCGCCTATGAACGGACCACCCTGAGGTAGGTAGCACGCCTGCCTCGCAAGGACCTCGCCATCTTTTCCAAGCTCGTCGCTGATCCCTCCCACTTGGTTGATGATATCCTCGCACCTTGCCCTGTCAACTTCGACTTCGGCGTTGGTCAACGGTAACGGCACTGTTGAATCTGTCGGCCCACACGCGTAGGCGGTGCCATCCGGGCGGGCATAGATTTCTGGCTCTACGACTTGCGTCCTCTTGATAGGCTGCTGCGCCGCCGGCGTTCCCCTTACATTCTCCGGAGTTGGGGCCGGGAATCCTGGTGGGAGGGCAATGGAAGTGAAGAGTGCGTAGGCGGAGATGGGCTGGGGTGTCTTGATCACGACACTGTGCGCGCGTGCTGCGGTGACAGGTACATTGGGCAGCAGTTTCGACGTCCAAGGGCCAGCACTCACCACACAGTCCGTGGTCGGGAGGTGCTCTTCTTTTCCGTCCTTCAAATACGTCACGCTCTCCACTTGACTGCCGTCTTGGCTCTTGTTGATGGCTGTCACGCGAGCACCTGTGATGATCTTGACGCCTTTGTCCTCGGCGAGCTGGGCCATGCTTCGGGTGAATAATTCGGGATGGACTTGAGCTGTGTTGTCTGGCGTGCCCATTCCCTCGTAAGCGGCGAGCGACTCTTCTGTGTCCAACCAGTCCAGATCATCTGGAGCGCCGACTTTTTTCAACGCTTTGATTTTTCTCCGATGATCTTTGTGAAGGCCATTAGTGACCTCATCCTTGTTCGCTGAGCTGATAACTTGCTGTGCCTGCTCCTTGTTGTTCAGGAGGCCTGATGGCAGCCGTGCTTGGCATTCGACCTGGCTGGCATAGCACCTTCGATAGCCCCAACGCTTCTCGCCATCATGCTCCTTGGCCAGTTCGTCATGTAATTTGAAGCTCAAGGGCACGATGTTGCTTGGGAAGGCCCATAAAGCCAACAACCCTCCAGCTTTACCAGAAGCACCACCCGCTATGCCCGAATGCGCGGGGTTCAGCGCAGATGCTGTGGCCGGATCAGCAAGAGTAGCCGGGTCAGTGATACTGTCGTCGGTGCGGCCACCAGCGTTGCTCGAAGATGCCTCCAGGAGAATTATACGATGTTTGTCCGGTGAATAGGATGGGTGGCGAGTGAGGAAATAGGCGGTACTACATCCAATGATGCCGCCGCCTATGATGGTAATCTCCCTCTGCTGCGACATTGCGGCTACTGCATGCGCTTTCGAGAATGAGTCCGTTAAATGCCGAGCTTGATAAATAAGGGATTTCATGAAGTATTAAAATTTAGAGACTAGGAACGACCTGCCGGCGAAATGTCGTTGGATAGGAGCCGATGGGATTTCCGTGGGCCGTGACGTCGACTTAGAGTTGGAGAGGCTCAATTTCCAGTGGGGTCAGTGACCTCATGTCCTGCAGATCCTGGGGCCCGAACTGAAGAGCAGACATATTCTCTTCTGCATGCTGACGAACGTGATAGAGTTGCTATCTAATTGGGTGACAGGAACAAATTCGATTCGAAGGTAACAAAAATTCCTCATGTTCATTCATTCATTCATTCATCCCACACTTGGCAACTAGCGGATGAAGAACTCGCCGTGCACGATAGACGGCCCCGTTGCCCTGGTCTCAGAGTAGGTAAGCTTGAGCCGAACTTCATTCATCTACTTGCGATGAAGTTCCCCCGAACGCTAGATGGGATGAGTTGATTGGACGCTTTACAACACTATCAAGCACCGTAATTTCACAATCCACAATCGGAAGCCATTTACTGAGCTCCGCATATTTTCCTTTCCCATTACACTTCATCGATAGTAGACTATGGTTCGTGGAGAGATCTTTCCGCGAGCGGATCATTGTCCGCTGACTCAAGACGAAGACACTATATGTGCGGCCAGACATCGCCACTTGGTTGCTCTGCTGGCCCTCGAGAGGAGAGGCGAAGTCGACACGGGGTGTAGATCAAACCTCCCCGTTGTGCTTGAGATGGTAGCTTTGTTTCCGGTGCTCTTCGGCCCTGCATGGAAGGTTCCTCATCTGATGTTTCAAAAGACTGAATCGCACAACGTGCCAGAAACCCCTGTGCTGCAGCTTAGCTTAGCCTCCAGACTGGATGTAGCTCTCTATCTATACTTAGAGCCGCCTGCTGAGCAGAAGGATAGTCAGTTACTTATGACTTACCATCTCCTACTGCAGCTTACAGTCATAAACACCACAGCTCACGGACAGAGGCCGTTGCAGCAGACCTTGCTTGCAGCTATCCCAAAACTCAAGACACTTCACATTCAGCCGCCCGATAAGGCCCAGTTGTAGGATTCGACGCCGATTCGTGAAAAAGTTTCGATCCAATGCTCGAGAGCCCTTGGGTCTGTTTGCAATAACTCAAGCTGTAATAAGAATGGTACTGATCTGCGGTACTTCTCACGGCGGCTTGTGGTGGCTGTGGGATCACTTGGCATGCAGTAGTCAGTCTCCTATGAAAGTCCGCATCTTCACTGAGCATCTACACCACTGTCACAAAATCACAAATGAGTCTTCTCTATCCCTGACGCAACAGTCGGATGTCAAACGTGACCAGCGTCACACATTTCCTCTCGTGAGGACTGAACTATCCAGTGATAGCTCAGTGGTCCAATGCAGACAACTCTTCTTCAGACCGGATGCTCGATCGCGTAACATTTCATCAGCGGCAAGTAGGCTGTGGTCAATAATCAAGTTCCTATCAAGCTGCGAGGCTTGTATGAGCACCACGAGTGCCGACGATAGTTGGGCTTCTCCGAGAGGATACATTAATCACTGATCTCCTATTCACTTGGGCAAAAGTCTTGCGTGAAGTTCTATCAGTCGCGTCGGTTTCCTCTGTCTTGTTCCTTGGCAGTCTTTTCACATCACAAGGCAATTCTCCGGATCTGCGACCAGGAGTCTGCGAATCTGTTTCGCAAATCCTGCCCTTAACTCCAACCTGTGTGTTTATTACCATTATTGTTTCGTTTCATTTCACTAATAGATAGAATTGTTGCTCTCTCTCATCACTGCCTTTTTGATCATTTTTGTGACTACCGCAGCACTTTGGCAGCATGGTCTTCATCGGTACCAAAATGGGTCCTTCCAATGTTCTCTTCTTCCTTTTCGCCCTTCAAAGCCTCGCCCTAAGTCCAGACCCAAGCGGTCAGTCCAAGGTGGGAAACGGCGCACATCAATCCAGCATCGGCTCACAATGCCTGTCGTCTCTTGACTGCGGCGCCAACGGCAACACAGCATGTTGTGCATTCTTACCACAAGCCGGTGGTGCGACTATCGGCATCTGCTCCGGGTGTGGCGCAACAACACAGGCCGGGAAACAGGGTTGCGGCTTTGGTGACCAAGGGACAAATGTTGCTGGTCAACCACAGGTGTGTCCGGCGAGCTCCTTCGCTCAGGGCGCTTTAGCAGGTGGAGCGGCCAATGTCAGTTCTGCTGCTGCTGCTGCTGCTGCAGGGGCACCAGCAGCACAAGCAGTACCGCCTGCGGCTGTTGCTTCAGCTTCTTCTGCGAGCTGTTTAACACGACGGCGGTCAGCAAAATACGAGCAGCGCCAGGCCGCCCAGCAGCCGCCAGTCTTGCAGCCGCAGCCAGCCCAAATCCCAGACCCAACACTCGACGCGGGCGCTGGGAACCGCAAAAATGCCCAGTTCATTACAGGTCGATGTGTGAACGCAAACGACTGCGGTGCTTCTCAATCGGATCTAAGCAAAGTGTGCTGTGCTAGCGTGGTGGACAAAACGACGGGCCAAACGGTTGGCGTATGCTCTGGCTCGGCGGTGGGAAACGCAGCACCAAAATTAGGATGTGGATTCGGCGATGGGCTTGCGAACGCGGCATTGGCCAAACCAGCGGCGAGCGTCGCAGCCTCCAATGGTGATACTTCGTGTGCGAATGGAAGCGCGGCCGCAAACGCTGCAGCGGCGCCGCCGGTTACCCAACCTCAGCCTGCTAAATTACCGGATCCAAGCCTCGATACTGGGAAGGGAAATCAGCAGAACAAGCAGTTCGTGACCGGGGCCTGTATCAACTCCAGAGACTGTGGTGCTCAGCAGGCGAACTTGGCAAATGTCTGCTGTGCCAGCGTCATGAGTGGCGGGCAGGTCGTCGGTGTCTGTTCAGGGTCAGCCGTGGGGAATGCTGCTCCGAAGATGGGATGCGGCTTTGGAGATGGCAAGATCAACTCGGCTGCTTGAATTTTCTCTTATCCATTACGAGCAAAAGTACATATGATCTGGACAATGGTTGGGATTGAACGGCACAGGAGTCTGAACATGGAGAGCGAACATGGGCCCCGCTGGAACCGGTAGCCTTGAGTCGACAGCGTAATCGCAGCGTATAAGTGCTTGCAAATCAATCTGGTCGGCTGTGAACTCTTGACAAGTTGTTTTGAACACCGAATTGATGGATATGCTACCTAAGTAGTACCATGTCTTCTAAGACGATATAAACCAAGACTAGTTCGGCTTGAACGCTGCCTTCTTCTTGCAGAAGGTCGACGAACAAAGTGGGCGCTATCGAGTATGAGTAAGTAATTCAGAACACAGCAGCATGACTGGCTTACTCATCTGCGGCCCTCTCAAATGTGCGCACACCCGGAAAATTCTGATATATTCTGTGAGGAAAAAAGTCTGTGGCTAATTGGAATGATTTGTAGTGTTCCAATCAAGGGGATTTGGACCGAGCCAAGCGCTAGATGTTGTCCTGCGCAATATCGTAAGTTGGTCTGCCCCCATTTTGGGCTCGTAGGAAGACGCATCGTTGATGCAAGATTACCTGCGCGCGAATCTGATTTTAAGTCTAGGGTAAGTTTGACTCAGCACCTCAACTTACCCTAGACTTCAAATTCGAAAATGCATTTCCGTCGCCGAAGCAATGCACAATATGTGGGTCGTGACGGATCGTGCAGGCGCCACTCGAGCCCGGTCGTGGACATGATCAGCAATAGGACTCTTTCACAATGCTATATTTTCTATAGAGCGAAACTGCTATTAGTCGTTTCAAGTTTTCTTGTAGTCTGACTTCGCCGAGTCTTCAGTCTCGTCATGGGAGATCTCGGTGATCGGCCGGCCCTCATGAATCAAGATTTCTCGGTTCCGAGCCGCCGCAACACGAGCAGCAGATTCCTCGGTCTGCATGTAAGCTCGTCGACCCTTGACAAACCAGAAGCTGATGGACACGACCAAGACAATCGCAAAAACGGCGATAGCATAGTTCATATCAGCGGGGGCTGGGTTTGGTGCACCGGGAAAGAAAAAGAACACGGTGGTGATGGCGCAGTAGATGACCGAGATCCAGTTGAACAGCGGTCCAAGACGCCCCAGACGAAAGCCGCCTGGGGGCAATTTCTCACGCCCAGCAACCATAAGTGCCAGGATGGGCATACCGTACGAAACAGTCAGGGCAATGGTGGCGGTTGACAAAATGGCCTCAAGGACTGTGTTAGCGAATAAGTAAAGCACCCCGATCAGTGCCAGTATGAATCCTTGCAAGATTACAGCGCGAGCGGGTACTTTCCATGCCGGATCGACCACCGCAAAGTATTTGCTGAATGGTATTCCGCCTGTGTGTTTTTAATTTAGTGTTTGCCACGGAAAGGCACGTGGGTACCAGAACGCTACGCCTCAGGCTGCTCAGACATCACGACTGATGACAAGATCTACAGAAAGACGGGAACAAAGAAACTGTCCCCAAGAATGGGCGACTTACCATCACGAGAAAACCCCCAAGTCAGACGTGATCCGGTGGTGAAAATGCTGATTCCCTGGCCCAGACCATTGAAAGTGAAAAGAGCGAGCAACACTGCACCACCTTGCAAGCCAATGGCATCCTGAACAAGTTGCATGAATGGTAGGTCTGCGTCAATGACCGTGTCCAGATCCTGGATGCAAAAGAGGCAGACCACCATGAACAAGAAGCCGCTGATCGCTCCAATAACGACAGAGAGCCAGATCGCGCGAGGGGCATTCCGCCTAGGGGCTGGAATTTCTTCGACCATGTGGATGACCGAGTCGAAAGCAGTAAGCCCGTAAGCTGCTTGGACTAGTAGAAGAGATTATGTGTTAGCATTTCCAAGGGAACGGTCCGACAAGGGTTCCGCAAGATGAATCCCACGAAGCCCACGACTCCGCTGCACCGACGTAAACCCCAGAGGTACTTACTGAGGCCGGTGAACCACTACAATTTGGTTAGATCTTATTCCAAAGTTATAGACGTTGATGGCAACTTACCGTTACGCCATCACTCCAACCAGTTTGGTTAATCCAAGTCCCGAAGACAAACTTGCCAGACTGGAATTCCAGATCAGGCTTCGTGCCGACTGCAATAAGGAGCGCCAAGCTGAAAATCACAAATAGACCACCGAACCAGATGCCCACAAAATTGTTGAAAACGGGCAGCACTTGATCTTTTCGGCAAGCGATTAGATTGAAACCGGTGAACAAGGCCACTACTCCCAGATAGACAAGGAATTGAACCCAACCTTCCCCGCCAGCCGTCCAGTCTGGGTCGAACATGGTCTTCATGCCAAGTAGGAAACTGGTCATGAATGCGGCCTGAGATGCAGTGAGGGCCCACCAGCCAAAAGTGTTGATCCAGGCGCAAAGGTATGAGCCGAATCTTCCGGTTGGTGTGTCCCACAGGCGCAGAACCCAATAGGCCTGGCCGAGGGCAGTCGGCATGCTGCTGCACAGTTCTCCCAGGGACACTGCAACGCAGACGTTGCATATCGTTACTAGACAGAGACCCCAAAGGATGGCGATAGGGCCACCATTGGTGAGCCCACTGGCAAGATCCTATGCATATGGCCCAAACATCAGCTTAGCCCCTTCATCTTACTGAAGAGCATAGGTGGATTTACCTGAGCAAAGGTCGACCATGTCCCGAGGACACAGAACGCCAGGGCCAGGATGCTCCAAAGATCAAATTTCCGTGACAGAGCCTGGCCGTGACCAAGCGCGGCAAGATCATACTCGTCGACTGTTTCCTGATCTGCTCGCTCGATGACGCTTTGGGGCATTGGCTCCGGTATGTCCATGTTGGTTTCACCCAAAGTGCCAGGCCTGACGTACGATGGGTCGTGGCGGGTGACACAGGCTTTTGAAACACATTGGGACTAATTGAATTAAGAGCTTTCTTGCCAATAATTTATTACTAAATTCCTGCCTTGGCGCAAGGTTAGTGAAGTCTTGAGAGAGGCTTGCCTGGCGGCATGTCCTTATCTCCCGTGTCCCTGAGTCACCCTGATCTGAGAGATAGGGAGAGCCACACTTCTCCGCTAATAGACTCGAGCACCACCAAAAGCGAGCTTCAGACGTCGGCACGAGTAGCCTATCTCTGACTAGCTTGCCAACCCGCATATACTTCCCGCACGGGATGTTACGCTCGCTGGCAACTATTTCTTGGGATCTCAAGGGATCGCCTGGGCGGTGATACGAGCCCATACTTGCAATATTTTGGCATGATATCAGTTTCCCTCGGACTTCTTCGGCGGACACACGGCTCGACATGCCGAGTCCACCACATCTTTCGTACAATTTCACATGGTTGCCGAGAAGTCTGAAATTGATTTCGATGCTCGGCTTCGAGTAGCCCGGCCCATGGGTGGAAAAAATAAGGTATTGATATTTGCAGACAATCTACTACCTAGGCACTACTCGTCATAATCCAAAAAGCTGCTGACAGGCCATCCGTTTGCAACATTGTATGCTGACAGTGGAGTTGTTCCATGCAAGAGCTCGTACGCGACCATGGAGGTGCCGTTACCCTTCAAGAAAGCCGCGATTTGCTCCCCAGCTGCGCGGCCCTCAAACCATGCACCTTGCAGGAATCCGTACTGCTGGGCTGATGTATGCTCACCAGCAAACCACAGATTGTCGACGTTGGCCCGTAGATTCTGATGCTTCTCCAGCGTCATGCCCACCGGCCAGTTACTGTAGCTGCCATGCGTCCACGGCTCAGTGGACCAGCGGGGATACATGAAGGCGGTTGGCTCGGGGATGTCTACGTCAGGGAACATGTTGCGCAGTACTGCCAGGCCTTCTTCCTTTGTCTGTTCATCGGTCTGTTTCTCGATTCGATACGATTCATCATCGACCACGGTAGCGAAAATGATGTTGCTGCCTGGCATGAACCCGTCTGTCGAGATTGATTGCCATACAGGGTAGTATCCCCTCTTGTATGGATCGGCATACAAGAAGTACTGCGTGTCCTCGGGCCAGAAGGTCTCGTTGAATTGGTAGAAGATCTTGGTGTATGTGCCCATCTGGAATTGCTGGATCGCCTCAAGCTTCCATCGTGGCAACTGCGGCTTGAACTCGACCACGTCGTTCTGCAGGACACCGAGCGAGAAAGTGGTGATCGCGTACTGAGCAGAGATGCAGTCACCATCGGAGAACGAGACCGTGACACCCGAGTCCGAGTATTCGATGCTCGACACTGTCGTATTCAGGAGCAAACGAGAGTCATTGCCGGTGAGAAAGGTCGAGCTTTCTCCTACTAGCCACTTGTTGAAGCCCTGCTCGTCAATGACGAAGTTGTCATTGTCTCCGTAAATATTGAAGGTTAGATTGTCGCCGGTCACGCCCTACAACGAAAAGAAAAAATCGCAGATCTTGTCAGCCGGGCCCTTTGGGGGGGTCGGGGTGGGAAGTATATAAGGAAATGTCACTGACAAAAATGAAGCTGCTCTTATCGGGTGAGTAGGAACCATCCCAGTCCCAGTTCCACCATTCTACCGCCGCCATCTTCATGTCCCCGTTGGGCCTCCACCCTGCAAGGCTTAGCCCGGTACGGGCCGAAGTGTCCTGCAGGTTTTCTGCCAAGAGATATCCCGAATCAGCCACGGCAATATCATCAGCGGCATCGTAGTCATCCAAAATGTCAGAATAGTCGCTCGCGCCCGTTTGATCGTAGGTCAGAATCGAGTCATAGTCCGAGTAGGTGTTTGAGACGTTCCACTTCTTGGAAAAGGTCCAAATAGGGTTCTCGGGGGCATTGGGATCAGATGCTCCCAGCCCCTGGATCCAGTTTGCACCGAGCTCGACAACATATGGCGTTCCGTCTCCTTTATCGCCAAATGTCGTGTGGGCCATCCGACCACCGACATAATCGTTGCGCTCAACAATGACAAAATCCGAAATAGAAGCATTGGAAAGAGCCTGGGCTGCTGTTATGCCTGCAACACCAGCGCCTAGGATGGCGACCTCAGTCTGTCGGCATGTTGACCTTGCTTGACTGCCATCACGCTTTGTGTCTGATGGTGCAGCAAGGACGACGACGCCTGACAGCGCTACCGAGATGTATGGGGTCGCGCGCATGTTGTACTAAAAAGGCAGAATCTATAATGATGTACCAAGCGATATCTTGGATAAGTCGACCCTAACAGTCAGTCAGACCATTCTTTTCAAGCGAAGTGTCCCAGGCGTATAAATACCTACAATGCGCATTCAGCGATCTATGTGACACGACATTTTTTCTGTTTATTTAAAATTACAGTAGCGTTCGGATGCAGGCCACCAGATGGGGAAATTGTCAAGAAATTTGGGTCTCCACTCGTCTTATCGGCCGTTGTGAGAAGACTCCCGACTTGATTAAGGTTGTGCCGAGTGTCAATGGACCCCGAGGTCATTTTCTTGTTGTGCTTTGACTACGGCAGTTGTTTATGGAATTGGCCAACAGCTCAATTAGTGCAGCGTCTGGAGTGCGCGTTTGGATTTCGCATCGTGCAAAGAATTGCTGTAAGATGGCACGGCTCAATGTCGACCTTTGCAGTTTTCCCCTGACACGGGTCTGGGCATGCATACCATAGCCTGTACATCCAATATTGGAGAGGAAACACATCGCAATCTATGGAGGCGTTCTGGGTCTTTTGTTGCAAAGACATCACACATTCTACCATAACAGACTAGAATATGATAGCTTGGGATTCTGAAGTCCCGTCTGCGAACGTGTTCTTGGTCCTGCTTGAATCGGCAGGTACTTGCGATCCACATATAAGCACTGTTTGGTAACGTGAACTAGTGAAAGTGTATACTATATTTCCGCTTAGTATAAGAGCCAAGTAAAAGTAGAAACAGGTCCAAGGAGGATATTCCTGCCTGGATGCATGTCCTAATCTGGTCTAGAATCAGTTTATATTTTATACTCTGGTCCTAGGTCGAAGCCATGAATCAGCCGTCTTAGCATCGGAAACAGAAGTACAACACGATGTGATGATGCATTTTTTAGAACAAATATCAGAAGAATAAGCCATTTTACATCTTCTATTCTGGACATTAACAAATTCCGGGATGAAATAACGGCAGATAGCTATGTAGTGTTAGGTATTACAAAGTGACGGGCAGATATAGCAATATTCGGAACTGACGAGGTCTCCTGGCTAAGCCTCTAGGTCACTTATCCAACCAGGCTGAGGCTCGTAGTATTACTAACCAGGTGGAATGGCCCGCTACAGTGGAATACAGTAATTTACCTCATAGTACAATAGACAAACAAGCGTGTCACAGACTGTGGAAATCACATGCATAGCAGCCAGGCGAGAACATACCTTCATTGCTCTGGCGGCTCGCTTCATGACAAAGTTTGAATGCCTCCTTAATGAAGTATGATCATGTTCAGAACTTATTCTCAGCTCCTTCAGCGAGTGTAAAGGATCACATACTTGCGAGCCAGACCTAATTGGTTTACCCGCAGTCATCTTAGATGTTAGCACTGAGCCTGCGAACATAAGGCACCTAGCGGCGCTGAGAAAGGTCAGTTCGTTCAGGTCGTGCTGTTCCTTTTCCTTTTGTTTTTGGGCCCACCTGAGTTCTGTTTGAAAATAGGTCCTGGTAGCCACCTGATTTTTCTGTTGCGGAGGGGGGAAAAGGGGGCTACCATTTCCAGGAGAAAGGAAGTTCATAGTTTGCCCACGCATATCACTCAACCATAAAGCAGTCAGGATGCATCCGACATATCTCACTATCCTTTCCATTTCCATCATGGGAATTTTCGCTGCCCCGCCTGACCTATCCGTAGGTCTGGAAGCGCGTTCATGCGCTGCAGATGGTGTCTGTAGCACTGGCGGGCCAGCGGATAAAGGGGCAAGCTGTTCTGCGTTACAGTGCTGTAGTAACGCCAAGTCTGGAAATGGAATCGGCTTAAGTACTACCCAGTATATGTATGCATATATAAAAGAGGGTTTCTTGCTCACTTGCAATCCAAGAGAACTGCTGCTGCCGCGGATAGGTAGCGGGCTCAAGGCCGCATCGGAAGATCAAGCTGGGCTTGCGAAAGGCTCTTCATTTTGACCCTTGATTTGACAACGGGGCCTCGATGTCACTAGTATCTGAACAATGATATAATAAAAACAGATTTCACCACAAGTGTACGATACTGATTACTACATTTTCGGATGTATGCCCGTCTGTGCCTGTGAGTCAGTGTGTTGTTATACCCACAGAAGATGCCCAACATACCTACAATGCTTGTTTCCCGAGGTCTCTTGCCACGCAATACGTACTACACAGAGTCACACCGAAGATGCTGGTGATCCATTTATACGCTGCCCACACCTGTTGTTTGCGGTTATACGCATGATGCTGAATTAAAAAAAAGCAGCCATATTGTAATTATGGGTGATGTGAGTCACTACTTTGGCAGTGACGACCAGATTGCTCGTATTTCTCGGTCTTTCATCTATTTGCGTAACGAGTTGTAACAGCTTGGCGTTCTGCCATCTTGCACAGCATGATATTAATGCTTCGACCTGAATACTTAATCGATCTTGATAGCCACCTTGCCGAAATGCTTCTTGTCCCACATGTACTGGTAGGCCTCTTTGGCTTCCTCCAGAGAGAAAACCTTCGAGTCCAGGACAGGGTGAATGTCGTTGGCCTCCACACACCGGATCATCTCCTCTAGTTGCTGCCGGGGCCCAACGTACACGCCTCGGAATGTGCACAGGTGCATGAGTGCGTCAAGAGCAGAGACCTTGGGCTCAACACCGCCCAAGAAGCCAATGATGGAAATGATACCCTCGAACTTGATAGCTGCGCAGCTCTGCTCCAGCGTGCCAGAGCCACCAACCTCAAGAATATGGTCCACGCCGTATCCGCCAGGAGTCAGCTTCTTGGCGGTCGTGCCCCACTCGGTGTCCTCCTTGTAGTTGATAACGTGGTCGGCACCGAGCTTCTTGAGCGTTTCTGCCTTGTCTGCTGAGCTCGTCGTTGCGATAACCTTGGCGCCAGCGGCCTTGGCGAACTGCAGACCAAAAATGCTCACACCTCCGGTACCCTGGACCAGGACCCATTCGCCTGGCATGAGGCGCTTCAGGCCGTACAGCGCATTCCATGCAGTCAGGCCAGCGCAGGTGAGGGTCGCTGCCTCCAATGCGTTCAGGTTGGAAGGTGCTTTCGAAAGACCGGTCTCAGCGAAGACTCCGTACTGGCGAAGGGTTCCGTCAAGCACACCACCAAGACCCGTTGTGGTGGCGGGCACATCCACAGCGCCTACCAAGTGCCCTTGGTTAAACAAGGTCACCACCTGCGGTAAAATCCCTTGATCAGCTCGGTCTCAAACTCCATGGCGTAGACAGTGACCATGCTAGCAGCCCTGCTGCACACAGCCGATGATTCTCCCGAGGCGCTGCGCCAGTACGTACCTGGTCACCCTTCTGGAACCGTGTGACTTTCGAGCCAACTTCAACTACTTCACCTGCGCCATCTGAACACGCTGCAACAGGAAACTTGGTTGGGAATGGGTACATTCCCTTTTCAATGGTGTCAGCAAGTCTCTTCCAAAGGCGGTTCGATTCCGAGCCTGAAGATACTTGCCTTTGGTATAATCAAATCTCTGTAATTGAGCGATGCACCATTAATCTTGACGAGAACCTCGTTCTCGCCCACTTTGGGAACCTGCACATCGCCGTACTCCAGACCGTCGAAGCCTTTCTCAGTGCCGGTGATTGTCCATTGCTTCATAGTTGAGGGCGCCATAGCGAGTTTGAATTTATGTTTGTTATTTACAGCAGGCCGAGAATGAAATAAATAAATTATTGATATACTTCTTTGAAGTTTTGAAGATGATTTTGCTGAAACTGAATTAGGTACTTGGACTCATGAAGCTGTGCAGAACCGCCACGTATATGAGCATGAGCAAACAGGGGGTTTTCGACAAAACCTTCCCAATGAGAATAAAGCCCATGTTGTGCAACAGTGACGGAGATTTTACATCGTCCACGAACCTGTCACCACGTCATGGATCCACCGTACCGTAGTTATTCAAGCTTATCTAATCGGATCCGTAGTGTTCATCAGGATTCCATCCCTTGGCAACTTGGCTGGCTGCAAGGAAGAACATGATCTTCCGAACGATGTGTCACGACGGAGATCGGCTTACCACGCAGGGGTGTACTTTGATCCTAGGGCAAATTCCGACGGATGACATTGTATCAGTGGGCGATTAGGCATACTTTTCGGAAGCTAATTATAAGCCCTGGAATTCCGGACTGTTCTAAGGTTAGCATCAGATCGTCGAACATTGCGGATCCGACGCCGACGATATGCGAAGTGTTTTGAAGAATGTTGCGGTTTAACACCATTTCCCTGACTGAAAATGTGGTTTATTTGGAGAGAATCTCTAAAGTATAAATGCTCATCAGATGCTTTCGCTCGAGTATATCGTTCACCGGGATGCCGAGGCTGTCAAATCCTCGTCGATCGTCTATCATCCGCCCGTCCTCCTTATTAGATATCACCTCTTGCCTGTGAACTGGCCGCCCTCGCTAACGCCCATCAACCTCCCTTCCCTAATATTCTGCATGGTCATGGCGCAGATGATGGCTGCTCCAACCCCGCTTCCATCTTCCGCGCTGGTAAGATTGATGGGATCCTCCTCACGCTCAGTGGGCCACTCGAGGATCTCTCCTAGCGCTTCCTTCCACCGGGCTTTGAATCGAGGATGCTTGTTAGCCACAGAACCATCCGCAGCCACATTGCCAGTCTTCATGCCCTTCTTGATACAAATAGCTGCAATGCTACATGCAGACAATCTTGCACCGCGAAGTGCGATTGTCTCCGCAAGCAGGCGAGATAGTTCTAGTTCTTCCGGGGAGGGCGCAAACCCCAGGACAGACTCGTATAGCTCTTGTCGCTCTTCCAATGAACCGTTCTCGAGCCCGGACAGGAAGCCGGTGTCCAGCGCATATGGCTCGTCTGTTAGCTTCTTCAGGTTGTGTCCCTTGAAGATGGCGCCACGCTCGTAGAGGTCGACGACGACCAGTCTGAATATCTCGCCCAGATACAAGCCCGCGCTCATCTTCTCGAAAGCCTGCTCGCCGGGCTTTGGTGATTCTCTGTCGACCTCGATATCGTATTTGGTTCTTGGCAACACCTGGTGAGAATTGTCGAAGGCGCCATATTCGCAGTTGATCGCCATGGGGGTGTCCTGTGAAAGCCCGCAGCCCGCGATCTTGGGTATTGAGCCTACGTTCTCGACATATGCGGCATTGCAACCTGTTCCGAAGATAGCTCCGATGATTGTCTTTGGATCGTTGTATGCTGACGCAACCATTGCGCCGACAGTGTCGTTAATGAGAGCAACAATTCTCACGGGCAATTTCTGGCCTAGTCAGCTCCCCATACGACACAAACATTTCTGAGAGATGGGTATCCTTACCCTCTTCTTGATTGCTTCGCCTAGCTGTAGTACGACATCCTTACCCTCCACACCCTTGATATCGAAACCTTTAGTCCAGGTTACGAGACATCCGCGGTCCACCGAGTCTTGCTCCACAGGGTAGGAGAAGGTGAAGCCCAGAGGGAGTCTAGGCTACAGAGTCAGTTCAAAAGCCTCGTCTTGTGATATCTCGTTGCACCTACGGATCTTCATTTGTGCCTTTCAATTCATGTTTCTGCATGAAGTTATCCAGGCACTCTGCAATTAGATCCCACAATTCATCAGCGCTCCCGTTTTTGACGTGGCCAGGTAGCTTGTATGTGTCCTGTTCGATTTCCGTCTCGTGATGTTGGCCCTTTAATGTGATCCAGCAAACCCGCAAATTCGTCCCTCCCAAATCTATGGTCAGGTATTTTCCTTGCTCTTGACCACTCGGCAGGCCAAATACCCAGGTTGGATACATTGCCTAAATTAGTGTTAGCCAAGCGCTTTGCCACAACGTGGGGGTCCAACATGCAATATTTTGGTGCGTCTTCTTCAAACCCACGTCGAGCTCCTCTCCAAATTGCTTGACAATATCTTTGAGTTTGCGGGTGTCGACGGTGAACTCGCTGGTTATCCTGGCCAACTCTTTTTCTAGCTCGTGTGGTAGCTGGACTTCTCTAGATGCCGGTTCCCTTTGATGTTGTTTCCCGGGAGCTGATTTTCCATTACCAGTCTCCTCTGTCTCGAGGAGAGGTATGAAAGTTTGCAGACTCCCAGAGCCGTTCATCGGTTCTTGAGCACCCATTTTGGCGAATATGTGAAAGAAGATGCTGTTAGTCGGGGGTGAATTTGTTTGAGTATCTTCGTGGTGGAGGTAATGGAATATATGAAATCACAACGCAACGCCATCTCTGATGATGGGCAAGCGGCTGCTTTTGTACCAATTTTATTGAGTCGAGACATCCCTGATATCACAGCAAAGATTCCATTGGCTTCCTGAAAGTGACCCTGTCTGTCTGTCCTGTTGTCTGTTGCAGCCTGCTTGTTGTCTCGACAAACTTCAAGTTGACGTCAGAATCTAGCTGACTCGGAAGTTGGAAGCCGTCCTTGCGGATCGGTCCGTGCTGGCAAACTACCCTAGATACCCTACATAGTATGTCACTGGATCCGCTATGGCGGGTAGAATAGATATAGAACAAGGATGGCGACGCTTCATTTGCTCCGCTACTATATCCACTGCCGACTGTTTGGACCAGCTGTCGTCCCAAGATTCGCTGACCTGTCACATTTGGGAGAGATAATGTCACATTTGGCAGTGAAGAGCCGCATGCATACCTGGCTAGGTACTGAGGTACTGAACGGATGCTGTCCGGCGGAGGCGGCAGCACCACTCAGTCTGACGACTCCTAGCACCAGTCTTGATGATCATTTACGCAAAATAAGAAGGGCTTTCTAGGGGTTCACGGGCTCACGGGCTCACGCGGTTCAACTTGGTAGAATGACAACAGTACCCATGAAGTCGAGGATTCATCAGCGGAAGCATACAGGCTTTATAAGCTCTGGCTAGCACCATCTGTACAGCATGTTATGATGCTCCGCGATGGGTCCTTAGACGGAGTTCGGGACTGAGTGAGTTGAGTGGCCTGAGATACTCTCTAGCGTCGGACTCTGATGATGGAAACTTCTTCATTGAGAATTTGCATACTGTGTTCCACAACCTGTTTTGACGTCTTTCAACATAAGACGAGGGTGGTCTCGCCCAAATAAGTCACATAACCCCGGCGACGACAAGGGGTTGTGGCCCCCAGGAACTATTTCCCCCCACCTCTTCCCTCGCACAAAATTGAAGTGGATTGAAGAGTGAAAGAGAAAACCACATTATCCTGGGAAATACCTTCCCACTGCGAGTCCATCTCATTTCTTAGACCCGAGTCCCTCTGGAAGATGTATCCATTGCTTTCGTTGATCCAGCAGCTGTTGACAAGCTTCCCAATCCTTTCGCAAAAGCACAGCATGCTTCTCACTTCTCGGTGTAATGCTCGCTGGAAAAGGTTCAGGGTGCAGTATGAATCCTTGTGTCAGCCTTTCTGGGTCAGGCACAACCTCTCTTCCATCGTCATCAAGTGCCTTGTCAATGTTGAAGGCCCAAAGCAGCCTTGACACAGCCAGATGAAGCGTGCGGTCAGCGACATGCATCCCCTGACAAAGACGCCTGCCGGTCCCAAAAACGAAGTGATCTCTTTGACTTGCATCCGCGGATGTGGCCGACTCGTAGGACGACTTGGGGTCATGGATGTATCGCAAAGGGTCGAATTCTCTTGGGCACGGATGGCGCTTTTCGTCCATATGGATGGCCCAGACGTTACATGTCACGCTGGCCCCTGCTGGAATATGGTAGCCCATGTATTCGTTGTCCTGCATGACTTTATGCGGGGCCCCTAGAATGGCAGTTGGCATCCAACGGAGCGACTCTTTTACACATGCGTGAATGTAGGGCAAATCGTCCATGTCTTCCATAGTCGGGAGTCTTGCATCACCGCACACGCGGTCGAGTTCCTCTTGCGCTTGCTTTTGTACTGATGGGAAAAGGATCATGGCCTGTATGAAGCCCATGAGGGTGTTGGCTGATGTGTCGGAGCCTGCCTCCAGCAAGGTACCCACAGTCCATCCGCAGAGCTCTTCCGAGATACCGTATGCCAGTTGATTTTGAACCAAATCTCGACTGAAGCATGGCTGATCCGTAATTAGGTCACATGGCAAATCATTGCAGCACTCAATTGGTGTAGAGTGCCAACCTGGAAAAAATGAGTGACTTACCTTGGACGTTCCTCCCAGCACCGCTCGCTTCGCATCTAACCACATTCCGACAAACAAAGACCGTTCCGCCTCGTGTAGCTTCTTTGCGTGCTTTTTTTCCGGTAGCATAAAGTCTGGCAGTTTCCTTGCCAGTGGGTAAACTTCCAAGACAGCGCCGGTTGATGAGCCAAGGACCTCGCTCATACTTTCTACAACGTGGTACAGCGCATTGCGTTTTGGGTCATCCATGCTCGTCGTGCGGAAGCCGAACAGCATTTGCGTCATAATGGAGTGAGAGTACCGCTTGATATGCTCGATCCACAGCTGAGGATTTTGAAGCATACCGTCAAGGAGCATCTTGCTCTCCAGGTCTTGATAGGGAACATAGAACTTCGCAGTATTGATGTTTAGCGGCGTGTGGCAGAGCTTGCGGAGCAAACGCCAAGTATCACCATATGGCTATGTCTGATTAGAAACGCCTACCAATGGCTGCGTCAAGAGTTGGGTGAAGTCAACCTCACCATGGAAAGAAATCGATTTCCACCACCAATGATCTGCAAAAAGTACATGTCGGGCCTGTCGGAGTAGATATTGCTGCGCTTGTCCATCAAGTCTTTCACAACTTGGTCGGAAGATAGCACTATCATGACCTTGGTCCCAAGTATCAGGGAGTAAATCGGTCTGGTGTAAGAAATTTGAATATGATTAGTTTCATGCCTATCAACCAACATCAGGTAGAGACTTTTACCCATATTCTTCGGCCCATTTCTTGAATTGATGGTGAGGGTCCTGTGACGGCATCTGATGCAGATTGCCTATAAGAGGCAGTGTAGGAGGCCCCGGAGGCAGTCCCTTTGGACGCCTGCCCACATTTCGCAGCTGCCAAAAGGTGACAATGGCAACAATGAGTCCGCATATATAGATATACGACATACTGTCTGCTTCTTTCATAAGCTGCGCGTAACGATGCTGAAAATACCAACGGCTCGAGATCTGGATCAGTGTCTAAAAAGAAGGGATCGTTTCATATGGATTAACCGTCACTGGAGGAACGACTTTTAAATATTGCAGGCGATCTTACGTGGACGCTCTTGGTAAAGTCCTCAACACATCCCAACGTCAGTATTGATTTGCCTTACGCCGATCAGCAATTGACAGATTCTCTATCCAGCCATCAGCTGGGTCAACTTCGGCTCAGTCGCGTTCCGTTCTCTCTTGGCCATGAACAACCTGTGACGGCACGGGATCTTACCTGCATCTTTGCACCTTCGTGTGAGCCTGTAATGTGACGAAATGCCGTTAGCAAATATGCTACAGTTGTAATGGAATAAGCACTTATAATGCAGCAGGGTGGGTTCGGGAAGTCCTCAAGAAGGCTTTGGCGTGTCTTTGGGCAGGTTCATACTTAGGTATGTATGCACACAACCACAAAAATGACTTCGCCACAAGTACCTAGACTGCAAAGACCAATTGATCATCCGGGTGGCCACTGCAAAGATCAGATAAGATGTCTTGATTTGGAATCTGTGGGATCTGTATGCATTTTCCACCAGCCGCTTGAAAACGTATAGCAGGCTTTCGCAATTGTTCTGGATGGATGTCATAATAGAACACAAGGCTGGCGGCATCAACACTAGTACGTTTGTTACGAAGCATGCTTACGCTATCGTCATTTGTTTTTCGTAGAAATCAACCCACAAAGCCTATTACATGAGGTTCTCGCCCAAAGATCACTCGACAGGCTGCGAAATCCCACTCGCCCTCAGAGCTCTGTCACGGAGGTTGCCGCATCGGAGGGTAGCATTGCATGCTGCAGTGCTTCGCAGACACGGCAGAAGTCTCGCTACGCGAAGGAGGGGCATGACATAAGAAGGTGTCGTGTTCCTTTTCTAGAATATTTATGACGAACTCAGATGTCCCGGCATTGGAATTGCTTATTCTGCGGCGGCCACGGCAGTTATTCCTGCAGGCCTAGCCCACCAGCCTCCCAAGCAGCTGCCGCAAAGAACAATCTTTCCTCATTCCATCTCTTTGCCACGAGCTGCATGCCAACAGGTAGCTTTCCCTCCCCATCTTCTGCCTTTCCCCAACCTACAGGAAATACCAATCCCGGATGCCCAGTCAAATTGAAAGGGCACGTATTCCACGTGTTCCCAAGCGCAAGATCATGCTTCTCCAAGACACTCGTCTCCGGACTCGGATGTTTCGGTGCCACCGTGGGATTGGCCGGTGTGATCAACACATCATATTTCTCCAGTGCGGCATCGTATGCGGCACGGAGCTCCTGCGCATGCGTGACAGCCTTTGCGCGAGCGGCGAGTGGGAAGCGTCCACGATCTGAGTCGAGGAACGTACCGCTGAGCAGCTTGTTCACGACTGTCGGCGCGGACTTGTTCATCGTCTCGTACCACTGCGCGTCGGGTGGTGGGGGACTGAGGTCTGCCAGGGGCCAGCTGAGCAAGTCGGGCGGCTTGCCGTAGATGAAAACATTAGACATGTCAGATCTCGTCACCGCGGTGAATATCGAGGCTCCTAGTGCATGTAGCGGAATGCTCACTTCCTCCACGACGGCGCCGAGGGTTGCAAATCGCTCGGCCGCTTTCTTCACCACGGCAGAGACCTCGTCGCTAAGCTGGGGCGCCGTCCAGGCTTCTTTGATGATTCCGACACGTAGCCCCTTCGCCGCTGCTGTGGCGCTCCATTCCCCCTTCGCTTTGCGCGCGTCCATTGCCTTGTCCAACAGCTCGTGATATGCCGGAATATTCGCCCGTAGGGGTGTCTCGGGAGTCATGCGGGGGTCGAAGCCGTCGTAGCCAGCGAGCACGGTGAGCAGCAGTGCTGTGTCACGGAGAGAGCCCGCCATAGGCCCGCAGTGGTCGATGGCCGGGTGCAGTGCCGTGAGGCCCGTGTACGGCACAAGGCCGTGTGTGGGCTTGAGGCCATAAATTCCCGAGAGAGCTGCTGGCATACGAATGCTGCCTCCTTGGTCCGCGCCGAGGGCAAGATCAACGCCTTCACCGAGTCCATCGGCCTCTTGGGGTTTGAGCTTGCGGACCGTGTTGATAGCTACCAGGGCGGCGCTGCCCGAGCTGCTGCCGCCGCAATTGTAGCCTTTACGCCAAGGGTTGTCGACGGGTCCTATTGCAGATGTGAAGCTGAGAGCGGACATGCAGTAGTTCTCGCACGTGGACATGCCCGTAATCGTCGCGCCTGCTTCGAGAACCCTCGATACCACGGGTGCGTCAAAGGTGGAGATGGGGTAGGGGGTGTCTTTGCTTAGATGGTAAGGCTGTGTGCCGCCTGTCAGAGGGAGACCTGCGACGGAGACATTGTCTTTGATGGCAATCGTCTTGCCGGAGAGGAGGCCGGCGGCCGTTGGCTTGATGGTGGTCTAGGTCATGAGGTCAGCACGCGGCTGCAAGCCCCATTGCGTGGGAGGGACGGAGCGGGGACGTGTTGTCTTATGTACTCTGTGGCTCCAACCGTTGAGCGGATTCTCATCCGCTTTGGGCTCTGTGTAAGATCGCGTCTTGTCTTTATTATCCCAAGAGAGACGTGGGTCCCGGTATGCTGGCATCTTGTCCACGGTTTCTACCGCCGAGACGGCGGATTGCAGCAGTGCCAGATAGTCCGCTTCATCCTTAGGCTTGATCTGGAACCCCAATGATGCTGCTACTTTTTGAATGTCCTTTTGAGCGACGGTGCTAAGGCAATGATTCAGTATCCTGTCCCACACACATAATGCGCGAATATGAAATGCTCACCTCTCCCCGTTTAAAGCGTTTTGCGACATTCTGAGGGTTGATAATGTTGACGTCTACAATTGTTGAGAAGAAAGAGCTGCTCTTCAGTGTTTTCTATAAATAATTAGAGTTTCGATGTATCTATGAGAGCCGGATAAGAATGTAACCTTGGAGCGGCGGCATCTGCCTTCATACCTACGGGTAGATAGAAGGCATGATACCGATCTAGTTGGCATAGACGTTCCGGCATCGCAACCCCGCCTTCCAACAAACCACCAGCCCATACAGACAAATAGACTCATGAAACTTGAAGACCAACATTCATATCTAGCTCCTGGCAATCTAATCAGTGTAGCGGGCCTCCCTTTCTTCAACTATGAGGCCACTGAACTTATGGTTCGCAAGGATTTCAGATCCGCCCTCACAAGACAAGACGCCCATTCCAAAAACAGTAACCCGTGGCACCGAACCGGGATGCGGCTCAAAACATAGCTAAATTACCATGGATTCGGATATTGTAGACTTTCAAAAATAAGTAATAGTTATTAAGACCGGGTTTTTTTTATATATACAGCACTTTGCCAGGGTCTTGAGAAGGGGATTATCATAATTGACTGGCAGCCACCGACGGCCTGCGACCTGGCGGGCGAATCATTCTTATTTCCCAAACCACATATGTCATTCCCATGGCGGGACGCCCACCTCCAATGACCACTGTGAGCTGACTCTTCAGTAGAATGGCCTTTTCTGGCTCTACTCCACTATTCCCTGGGACTTCAAGTCCTCAAGGATTGCATTGTACGCCGCTAGCTTGGACTCGTACTCGGCGACCAGGTCCTCGTCGTCCCGCTTCGTGGCATCCTGTCCGCCAAATGCTTTCACAGCAGCATCTACACATTGCTTGTTAGTGAAATGTCTTGTGCAAATGATTTTCGAGATAGGCAACAGAGCTGTTTGTGCTCGGGCGCCTGCAACAATCATGTCTCACTTCTCTCCCAAGGGCACGGATGGGCAAGGCGGGATGACCGCTACTTACAGTAAACCTCGGCAAGGGCATCGCAGGCAGGCCTGAGAATAGCCGTCTCGGCGTCGCATTGGGTCTTGAGGCTGGGCAAAACTGTCAGCTGTACCATTCGCGAGGCGCTAGACTGAGTTTAGCTTGGGTGGATGGATTGATGCTCACTCTGCGAGGAAGTTCGAATCGATGGCCGCCTTGGCTGCCTTGGTGAAGCGACTTTGCAAGCGGTAGTTGTTGTAGCCAAAGTCATGGCGGTAACATGCTGGTTGCTATATTCCACCCCATTCCAACAATCAGAGACCGTTTCTAACAGATCATCTAGTAGCGAAGCTTGGCATCGTGGGAACTCACATAGTCGAAGCCTAGAGGGTTGTCTGGAGAGTCGGTGCACCCATCCGAGTCCCAGTCTAGAGTCGCGGGATCTTGAGCATTGCGGTACACGATGAACTGGGCCAGGGAGATGTCGAACAAGTACGTGTCCGTGGTGGTCACGTCGTCCCGCTTGGAGACGAATCGCGCCAGGGTGACGGCTGGCAGGAGAGCCACGGTAAGCGTTGTGAACCACTTCATTCTGTATGATGGAGGACTTGTGTGACAGCAGGTGGACGATAGGAGAGGAAGGTAGCACCAAGAGGCTTTGAACGAGAGACAACACACTGGGAACTCGACGGGGAAACGGACGAAGGGTGGCTCTACCGCGTACGTACAAAGGGAGACCGATGAGCACGGGACCTGGGATCTTTATCAACTCGTGAGGTTCGTCCAGCTGAGCTTCTTTGAAGATGCAGCTATCATGGCTCGATGTAGTTCCTTGGCCGGAAGCTGAGAGCCACACACACGGCCCACATGTTCTACGGAACGGTATAGGCCTCCGAGGCTTTGACCTGATATCATTCAAAGCCATGTACTATGTACTATGGTAGGCTTAGACGGAGGCGCTGTGTTGTATGTGATACGCTTACGAAGTGGTACAAGTGGACCTGAATGGATACATCTAGCCGCCGTTAGAATCCCAAGGGGGGTCGTTTCAATGGTGGGCCCTCATGGTCACTGTGGGATAGCTGCCCGTGGTCTTGGCCCGAGGGGATTGACTCGACCTTGGTGAGTTTCCCAATTCAGAAAAAGTTGAAATGAGGCGCGTAGAGAGCCATTGAACCACACTACGTAGACGGATGACTTGATACTAAAAAGGCTGTGAGGTTGTAATTGGCCCCGGGCGGGTTGCAAGCTTCCAATCGGCCCGGGGGTGGCGCTCACACGGAACGAGCCATGTGTGCTCGTGGGCGAAGCTGATTCGACCTAGAGTGGTATGCCTAGACAGGTCGTACATTCTAACACTCGGTCAACTACTACAAACTTGTCTTAGTGGGATGGTGTGTCCAATTCAGAAAAGGCCCCAACTCCGGGTTCCGGCTCCGGCTCCGTCTCCGTATGCTCATCTTTGATCTCGGTAACAGTGCCCGGCGGGCCACATCTTTTTGATGGATTTTTTTCATCCAAACTATTGAACTTGGCGGAGGACTTATGCAAGGGCTGATGTAACCCAAATGGCAATTTAGCCGTCATCGGGAACTGTTGACAGGACGTTGAAACTTGAAACCATCGTTGTGTGTCTGTGTGAATCAGTCCTTGCAGATTCCTTGAATATCGCTAATAAGTCAAGTCCGCAGCTGCTGACTCGCATTCCGGGCAAGCTTCGATGTAAGAGTCATCGTAGGATGTTAAGCATTCGAAAGACGACGGAAAAGTAATGGTTGGTCTGCTGATGGCGGGTGTGGAGCCGACTTCGTCAGTCAGCCACTGCTAAAGTTCCTTTTTTCCGACTCTCATTGGGGATCTCGAATCTGAAGGTTGGGGCTTATCACCCTTCCTTATCTTCTTTTCGTGGTGTGGTGTTTTCCTTGAGGTTTTTTTTTGCTGCCGGGGGGCGGGTGAATAAGAGCTTAGCAGAGAACACCACAAACCCTAACCCATCGATGCGGGCCGCGGGTTTTGGCCCCCTTATGTGGCTTGATGCGTAAGTATACTTCTTTACTGGCAGTAGCTGGCTTGCATGTTGCTGCAGGCAGTCAACGCTGCAGCCAAAAGCAAGTCAGTCCATGTGCGGGCACACCCCTCACATGCATCCTTCCGTATTAACTGGATCAACTGACCAAAGCCTTCTTCTCTCGAACTACGCTTCGCGTAGTTGCTTTTTTTCCTTCGAAGAAGACCGTCGACATCCACAGACAAGACAAAAACATCGAACCGGCGGTTGACATGGCGATGTGATTTACGAGCGGCCTGGCCTCACGTTCAATTGCCGACGTTTGTCTAGTGCTCTTCTTCCAAATTCCCCACTTCGACTTTGGTTCTGCTCCTTTAGCCAGGCATCGTCATACTGTCCTCACTTCACAGCTGCAGGTCTCCCAGCAGCAAAGGCCACACACAGTCATGGCCGACTCCTCCCCCATCTCGACGCCCAAGCGGAAGCGGGCAGACTTCATGACCGAAGACAGCCCTTCGCCTGTGTTTGCCTCCTTCTCGTTTGACGTGAATGGTCCGACCTCGGTGCCAGCCAGTGGCAGCAGTAGTCCTCGCACCAAGGTTGCGCACCGGTTCCGCGGCCTGGCCCTGACGGATCACGGCCATGGCCACGGCCCTGCAAGCGGCCCTGCAGCACAAGCACATGGGAGTGGGTTTGGTGGGGGCGGGGTTGCATCCACCGCCGTATCTGTACATGCACAACGCGATAACGATACCGCCAAGCCTGCCCAGCCATTCGCCAGAAGAACGCAAATCGACGAGAACGAGTTCATCATGAGGAAACGAACGAGGATATCTCCCAACCCAGACACCCCAGTTTCACTGCTGAATTCATCACAAGAAGCCCAAGCATATGTACAAGTACCAGAGATACCTGACGTTCGAAAGACGCCGCCCCCCACCGCGGCTGATTTGACCAGCCAAGTACTTCAATCTGCACCCATCACCAGCGACGAACCACCAAAACCAGGTGCCGTTGGCCAGCTTGTATTCGACCAGGCTATCTTCTCCTCATCGCCCAAACCCTCACCGTCTAAGTTGTTCAAGCAGGCCCTTTCAGCTCCCGGCAACCGGCCCGTCGAAGCTCTCAAGTCCAAGGTACGGAAACGAGCTGGGACGCCGCCCCTGGTGGGCAACAACAACATAAAAAATAGCACCGAAGGCAAGCCCGATGACACAGCGACCGATATTATCGACCCCATACGTGCGGCCCTGACATGGCACGAGGACGAAATTACAGTGTATGATCCAGAGGACGAGGATGACGACGGTGTCGGTATCAATGGCATCGGGTTTAAGCCAACTCCTGCGATTGCATACGCGCGGACCATGAAAAGGCGGCAACAGCTCGCCGAATATAGGAAGCGAGAGGAGAGGGAGGCTAGGGCCAGGCGAAATCTCAGGAGGCGAGGGAGTGCAGAGAGGTCCGTGCCGACACTGGAAAGCAAAGATACTACGGCCAGAAAGGTACGATTCACCGAGACCGAGCCGAGCATGATGATAGAAACGATTTGATGATGTATGATTTTGAATGGTGTTTGGGATGGGACTACGAATGGCCGAGGGACCTCATTCCTGTGATATCACTTTTGCTTTTGGGACGAGGCATGTCTGGTGGGCGTCGCGGTGTTTTACTACGAAGCGGCAAGCTGGTTCGCGAAGCAGCACGATAGGAGACCAGTGTCCTCGTTTGGCCACATTGCACATTGCTTCTAGAAACTTCATCAATAGGAGTTGACTTTATCAAATTTTGACCTCGCTTAGAATGGTCATGTCTTCCAAAATATAGCATCACAGTATGCCACACCAACGCCGTTGTAATGCACATATACAATTGAACCGGACGCCTGTTCCATGCTCTCTCTACCCAGAGTAGCAGCCGAGGTTCCTTACCAAATTTTGTACCAACTCTTCTGGGCAGCCTTCTGTGCGGCTGCTTCCTGTTCCTGTTCCTGTAGCCTCTTCTTCTCATCCGCCAGCCTCTTGTCTTCCGCCTGCTTCTTGGTAACTACCTCGACAACTCTCTTCATGTTCGCCCTCTCCACCCTCCTCTGGTATTGACAATACTCATACGCAACGATGCTGATTATAGCACCCGATCCAACCGCCCAATTTGCCGCCTTTGGTATTGATGCTACAGAGAGACTCGTCAGCCCATACCCTGTGACACAACTTGCAGGCTATGACCGAAGCAGCGAAGCTCACCTCCAATGATATATCTCAGAAACCCCGTCGCCGCCCCAGACCCAATGCCCGTGAGCAGGCCTTCGCGCGTACACGGCGCCTGGTGCACTTTGAGCAGATCTTCTGGTTTTATGGTTTTGACAGCCTCGCCAATTGTTGCCCGCTTATTTGGATCGACGCCCTCGGGGATGGGCACGGATTTGAGCGACACCTCGGCGTAGCGCTGAGCGGCGGCAGCTTGTCGCTGGCGTGCGGCCTCTTCGCTGTTGGAATGAGATGGATCGGTCGAGGTCATAGTGAACTACATCCAGTGGCAGAACAAAAATTGAAAGTAACTATCCGCTGTTGTAGACCTGCTGCTTTATTCCAAGTAAATCTCCTCCTCGGCGCATGACAGATCTTGGTGGTGACGTTCTCGAAATATTCGATGTTCGAGGTGGTCTGTGCTGCTGCAGGGATTCAAGCTAGACCTGACCCTTGTCCCCATGCAACGAGATCAATTTACAGGGAAGCGCGTGTAAGACGCGGTCTAGTTCGCTCTTGCTCAGGGCAACGCGTCTAACAATTTCAAGGTGGACCATTTTGGTATTCGCCCGGCACACAGCCAACAATAGTGTATATGTTTCTGCTGACATGCAACTTACTGCATTTTATTTCATGAGATTCTGCTCATGAATTCTTTTTCCTTATTTCCAATTCTCTTATAAACGCGATCCTATGACGGCGTCAACTTCCTTCTATCCCGACTCTCACCCAGAATCCCCACTTTACGCGCCGTCCCACGCGTAAATCCTCGATCTCAGGCTCTCAACTCCTGTGCATCACAACACACCTACCCTCTCTACCTATTGGTCTCCTAACTCAACCGCCTAAACATTCCTCCACCATGCCCAACACCTCCCTCCGTCAGCCCAAGCAGGGCTACCGCGGCGGCGGTGGTGGTGGTGGACGCGGCGGTGGAAAACGAGCATACCACGGACCTTCACGACCGCGCACCTTTGCAGCATCCTCCAAACGCGCCGAAGCAACCTCGACCGACGAGAAATGGGAACGCACACGCCTCGCACACCAGATCGACGAGAACATGGGTTTCGCTCGCTACGAAGCAGGGCGGCCACGGGAAGGCTGGCTGGTGAACGTGGCACCCACGTCGATTGAGGATGCACGCATACCGGGCGGTGGCGGCCGTGCGGCGCTGGACTGCTACTTTATTGAGGAGGACGGCGCCACGTTCAAGGCAACTGTGGAGTACGAGCCGTATTTCCTCATCGCGGTGCGCAAGGGCAGGGAGATGGAGGTTGAGGAGTGGTGTAAGCGCGTGCCGGGGGGCGGTGTGGTGAGGGGTGTGCGGAGAGTCGAAAGAGAGGATTTGAAAATGCCGAATCATTTACTGGGATACCGGCGAACGTTTCTGGAGTTACGATTTGCCAATGTGACGGATCTGCTGGCTGCAAGACGCGATATCATGCCCGTGGCTGAGAGGAATAAGAAAGGCATGGATGCAATGGATACTTATGCTGAGGTGGCTGCGTGAGTTCACTTCCAAACCTGGAAAAGCCTCGATTCGAAGCGCAAGAAACTGACGTGGTCACAGCGTAAATAACGGCAACTTCGACCTCTTTGACGACGACACACGACATGATGACCGACGAGGCAATGTGTCCATAACTGACGCCAGTGATTTTATTGTTGATATAAGAGAATATGACGTTCCATACCACGTTAGAGTAATGATAGACAAAGGTACGTGTTTTTTTCTTTCTGTTTTTTCTCGGGGAGGAATTTGCTGCTGACCTTTACTCTTAGGCATACGAGTAGGGAAATGGTACTTTGTGGAAGCAAAACACGGCGTTACAACCATCACCTGTAACGAGGAGCACCTTGCCATGGCCGACCCGGTGGTCATGGCCTACGATATTGAGACGTGCAAGGCTCCTTTGAAATTTCCCGACGCAGCCGTCGATCAGATCATGATGATTTCGTATATGATCGACGGGCAAGGTTTCCTTATTACCAACCGAGAAGTGGTTTCGGAAGACATTGCGGATTTCGAGTATACACCAAGACCAGAATACCCTGGGCCCTTTATGATTTTTAACGAACCCAACGAGCGCGCAGTCCTCGATCGTTTCTTTGCACACATCAAAGAGGCGAGACCCACCGTCATCGCGACCTATAACGGTGACTTTTTCGATTGGCCTTTTGTCGAAACACGCGCCAGCGTCAATGGTATTGACATGTACCACGAGATTGGTTGGAAGAGGGACAATGAGGATCAATTCAAGTCGACGTATAGCGCGCACATGGACTGCTTCCACTGGGTAAATCGGGACTCGTATCTACCGCAAGGTAGTCGTGGTTTGAAAGCAGTGACGGTTGCAAAGCTTGGATACGACCCCGATGAACTCGATCCGGAACTCATGCTGCCCTATGCATCCGAGAGGCCGCAGACGCTCGCCGAGTACTCAGTCTCCGATGCTGTGGCGACATACTATCTGTACATGAAATATGTACACCCTTTTGTTTTCTCGTTGTGTACTATCATTCCGTTAGGTCCGGACGATACGGAGCGAAAGGGTACTGGAACGTTGTGCGAGATGCTGTTGATGGTCCAAGCGTACAATCACGAAATTGTGCTTCCGAACAAGCATGTGTCTCCCAAAGAGTCATTCTGGGAAGGCCATCTACTGGAGTCCGAGACATACGTCGGTGGACACGTTGAGAGTATCGAGGCTGGTGTGTTTCGTGCGGATATCCCAGTCAACTTCTCTGTGGACACGGGGGCTCTAGATGAGCTGATGAATGACCTGGACAACGCGCTGAAATTTTCCATCACGATTGAAGAGAAGAAGAAGCTCGAGGACGTTGAAAATTACGAGGAAGTCAAGGGCCAGATCATGGCGCGGCTGCAGCAGCTCAAAGACACGCCGAACAGAAGCGAGAGACCGCTGATTTATCATCTCGATGTCGCATCCATGTATCCCAACATCATGACGACCAACAGATTACAACCCGATTCCATGATTGACGAGCAGGACTGTGCAGCTTGCGATTTCAACCGACCTGGCAAAACCTGTGACAGGAGGTTACCTTGGGCGTGGAGAGGCGAGTATCTGCCAGCCAAGCGCGACGAGTACAACATGATCAGGCATGCGCTTGAGAACGAGAAATTCCCCGGCAAGTGGCCGAGCTCGCCGATGCGCACATTTCAGGACCTCCCAGCAGGTGAGCAGGCGGATCTGATTCGAAAGCGGCTCCAGACATACTCGCAGAAAGTCTACCACAAGATTCACGATTCAACGACTAAAGTCCGGGAGGCAATCATCTGCCAGCGCGAGAATCCGTTCTACATCAACACTGTCCGTGACTTTCGAGACCGTCGGTATGACTACAAAGGCAAGGCCAAGGTCTGGAAGGGCAAGACGGATGCACTCAAATCAGCTGGAGCAACAGGCGCGGAGATCGATGCTGCGAAAAAGATGATCATTCTGTTCGACTCGCTACAGTTGGCGCACAAGGTCATTTTAAATTCATTCTATGGCTATGTCATGAGAAAAGGCTCGAGATGGTACTCTATGGAAATGGCTGGCGTTACCTGTCTTACAGGAGCGACCATCATTCAACTGGCCAGAGGTCTGGTGGAGAGACTGGGCAGACCACTGGAGCTGGATACCGATGGTATCTGGTGTATGCTGCCAGCAACTTTCCCAGAAAATTTCGCGTTCAAGATGATGGGCGGCAAGAAGCTCGCCATCTCGTATCCTTGCGTCATGTTGAACCATCTCGTTCACGAGAAGTTCACGAATCACCAATACCAGACGCTAGTTGACCCCAAGACTTTCAAGTACGAGACACACAGCGACAACTCCATCTTCTTCGAGGTCGATGGCCCGTATAAAGCCATGGTATTGCCCACTTCAAAGGAGGAAGACAAGAACCTGAAGAAGCGATATGCTGTGTTCAACGACGATGGCAGTCTTGCTGAGCTCAAAGGTTTCGAGTTAAAGCGGCGAGGCGAGTTGAAACTCATCAAGATCTTCCAGACGCAGATCTTCAAGTTCTTCCTCGAGGGAACTAACCTCGCCGAATGCTACGGCGCGGTGGCCAAGGTTGCCAACCGCTGGCTGGACGTGCTACATAGCAAGGGCGCGACACTAGCGGACGAAGAACTGATGGACCTGATTTCCGAGAACCGCAGCATGACGAAAACTCTCGAGGAGTACGGCGCGCAGAAGTCCACGTCTATTACAACCGCCAGACGTTTGGCAGATTTCCTCGGTGAGGGTATGGTCAAAGACAAGGGTCTCAACTGCAAGTTCATTATCTGCTCGCGGCCGAAAAACGCGCCTGTTACTGAGCGTGCAGTACCTGTTGCCATATTCTCCGCTGAGCCAGAGACTAAGCGATTATATCTGGCGAAATGGCTGAAGGAGGTACCCACCGACACCGATCCTAGAGCGCTGTTGGACTGGGATTACTACTTGGAGCGTCTGGGCTCGGTCATCCAGAAGCTCATCACCATTCCTGCTGCGCTGCAAAAAATTCGAAATCCTGTTCCACGTGTTCCTCATCCTGACTGGCTGCAAAGGAGGATTAACATCAAGGATGACAAGATGAAGCAGAAAAAGCTCACCGACCTGTTTAGCAGAGAGCCCCTCGAGGATGTTACCAATATCAAGGGTCGCTCGCTCGCAGATTTGGAAGACTTTGGAACGCAGCTGTTGAAGCCAAAGCCACTGATCGATGCTCTGGCTGCGTCGCAAAAAGTACCTGCTGCGGCACAGAAGAGAAAATCACCCGAGCCGGAGGAGAATCTGGATCCTTTCGCCGCGCTTCCAAAGGTGATGCCGAATCCTTCCGAGGACTACCCAGGTTTCTTGGAGTACCAGAAGAAGAAGTGGAAGATTCAAAAACAAGCCAGAATACGACGAAGGCATCTCTTTGGTGATCGCCGTGCCCCGCAGAGTAATCTTCAGCAGGCATTCCGGGACCAAGCCGAGGTTACCTTCCGCAACACCTGGCAGCTTCTCCAGCTCAAATCAACCGACACACCCGGACTGGTCATGGCGTACGTGATGATCGATCATAAGATCCACACCGTCAAGATCAAGGTGCCGCGTCAGGTCTTCTTGAATCTGAAGAGTAAGGATCTTCCGGACATTGAGATCGAGGGCTGCGATGTCGAGCAGGTCAATCACACGCTTCCGAATGGTCACTCTTCGGTGCACTTGTTCAAATTAACCGTGCCTGAGGACGTGTACTTTGCCGAGTCGGAGAAATTCAGCTTGCTATTCAACCATCCTAGTGTTGAGGGCGTCTATGAAAGGCAGGTACCCTTGAACATCCGCGCTATGCTGAGGTTAGGCAACCTGTGTACCATTGATGAGAGTAAGCCTGGTGTTTTGGGTCAGGGCCTCGACCAGGGTTTCGAGCTACCGAGCTTGATACGGCCAAGCAAACCCAGGACCTATCTCGGCGGGTCGAACATGGCCTTCATCTATCTCTCACACATCAGCTCCGGCGAGCGGCAAATTTTTGGCCTCTTCTCGAGCACCGGTGATGCGGCGCATGTCGTTATCTTACACAAGAATAAAGACAGTGGCCAGGACCTCCCCAACGTCACGAAGATGTACGCGGACCTGCGCGCGAGACATGCAGAACAGGCCGCTGCGGAGGGGTCGAACTGGGAGGAATGCTTCGCGTACCAGGACACATTGAACTTCAAGATCACGCAGGTCACTACCCGTAGGAAAGCCTTCCTGGAAATTGGTGATGTCGTCAAGCGAATGAAAAAGGACGAGATCAAGCCCCTTATGATGGTGGTGCAGTCGAGCCAAAGAAATTTGCTTGTGCACGACATCCCAATTCTAGGCGAGATGCCGGTGTTACCGCTCAAATACAACATCGATGATAGCTCATTGCCTCCGCTGGGATGGCAGAGTGTGGTGGCCAAAAGGCTCATACATCACTATCTAGGCCTCGGAACGTGGATCTTGCATCTTACGGCTCTGTCGCGATATGCAGACATTCCGCTCTGCAATCTCGAGCGCGAGGATCCGAGGTTCTTGATAGACGTTGCATATGCGAGACGGCTTCAAAGCAACAACGTGGTTTTGTGGTGGTCTGCGGGACCGCGACCTGACCATGCTGGGTATGAAATTGACGATGTGGTCGGGCCGCTGGAGACGGTACAGATGCCCTCTGTCAACACACCGGGCACGTATTCGTCTGTCTGTATCGATCTCGAGGTGAAAAATCTGGCTATCAATACCATTCTCACATCATCACTTATCAACGAGCTCGAAGGCGCCGACTCCGTGTCGTTCAACCCCGCTGGCGATGGTACAGCCGGCGATGGTACCGAGGTGCTTTCCTCTGACAATGCCTTCGCCAACGCTGGAATTCAAGTCTTGCGGGAAATGGTCAAGGGCTGGTGGGCTGAAGCCTGCAGAGGCAACGAGATGGCCGATGTCATGGTGCAGCACCTAGTGCGATGGGTCGAGAACCCCGACTCCTTCCTCTATGATCGCGCACTGCACTACTATGTGCAGATGATGTCTCGCAAAGCCTTCCAGCAGCTCATGGCAGACTTCCGCCGCGTCGGATCGCAGGTCATCTTTGCCAACTCCAACCGTCTGCTTCTCCAAACGACCAAGGCCGAGGTGGGCAATGCCTACGCGTACAGCCAGTACATTCTCAAGTCGATCAAGGGCAAGCCGCTGTTCCACTTCATCGATCTCGAGATCAAGGAGTACTGGGACTATCTGGTATGGTACGATGAGTTCAATTATGGCGGCAAGGCCACGCAGCAGCCTACTGAGGCGGACACACAAAACCTCGAGACGATTATGCACTGGCAGATGTCGACGTTCCTCCCCGTGCGATTACAACCTACCTTTTCAGATTGGGTCATTGAATTCATCACCCTCATGCATAATCTGAAGCGACCTATGTTTGGCTCCAACCCCAATGGAACACCACGTCTTACACAGATTCCCAACAATATCAGCGGTTCTCAAGGCGACAACACCCAAGGAGGCATCATTCTTGACAAGGCTTACGAAAAGCCACTCAAGCGCGACATCCAGGGCCTCGTTGCCACGCAAAAGCGCGAAATGCTCCATCCCGAGCTCGCAGCTGACTACTCGTTTCCCAAGCTTCCGGGCTCGCATCTGAACTTTTCGCACAGCAACGCCGTCCTCGAGCTCACCAAGATGCTCATGCAGGTCCTCTCTCTTGACAAGAACATTGTCACCGACGCGCGGCATATACGCAAGGACTTGCTTGCGCTGTTCGACGTGCGCGAGTTCAGTAAGGAGGGAACGTTTCAAAATCCATCCGAGTCGCTCAAGTTGACCCAGGTCAGCTGCGATAATTGCACCATGGCGCGAGATTTGGATTTCTGTCGGGACGAGGATCTGTTACCTGTTGCTGGGGAGGCAGTGCGGTGGAATTGCACATTTTGCGGTAGCGAGTACAATCGCAATGAGCTGGAAGAGAGGCTTGTGGGCGAGGTGGAGGCGCTGGTCGTGGCGTGGACGTGTCAGGATTTGAAGTGCGTCAAGTGTGGCGCGTCGAGGGTGAATGAATTCATGGAGCATTGCGTGTGCAGCGGTGCGTGGGTCGAGAGTGTGCGAAAAGACGAGATGAACAGGCGGTTGAGGGTATTTGCAAACGTGGCTGGCGTGTATGGCCTGCGCATGTTGGGTGACGTTGTCAAGGGCTTGTTGGATGGCATGTAGGGCGCTTGATTCGTTGGCTGTCTGTGAAAAGAGCTTCGTTAGAAAGATGGCGTTGGCGTCTTGGCGATGACTGGAGAAGCACGGATCTCACCGCTGGCGTTCGGTTTTGAAATGGGCTGGCTAGAGGCATTTATAGCTGGTATCTGGTGTCTTTTACATATAATTGCATTCTACTCATGCTCATGTTCCCAGCACAATGCATGTTCTCTTATCTGGCGCATGTAATCTGATTGGATGAGCGCTATCCTTTCCCAGTCTTGGACTGCAAGGACAGGACAGGTAGCTAGGTCGGCATTGTGATTGGCTTTCAGCCTTGCCACTCTGATGTGTCCTCTCTTGCAGGGGTTCTGCTTTGGGCAAGTGTCAGCCTCGTCGTCCCCTCGTCAAATTTACAAGACTCACCAACCCCCAAATCCAAGAGCGTCCATTTCGAGTTCGGAATAATGAATTTTGCTTTTAATGTTTCAGAAGCTTGACACGGTCCAGGCACCTGTGACCTCACCTTTGATGTTGGCTTGTCCAATGTCAAGCAGCTGATTGACCTGTCAGTTCCTAGACTGCGATTTGCTATACAAGATCTCCGAATCAGGCCAAGTGAATGTACTATTGGTAATGTTCTCCTGGCGAAGTGTCTTTGGGACTTTTACTGAGTTACACAGGCCATGATGCATGTGTAATAGCAATAAACCTTCATTGAAGGCTCTGCCAGCCTAGGCCCCTGCTTTAGTCTCAATCGACTTGGTTGGCAAAGTCTGCCTGCTGAAGCAGCCGGGCTTCGCCTCCCGTATCGTGAGCGGGTACTGCCTGTAACCAAAGCTTTGGCCAGAGATTAGTATAGCTCTCAGCTTTCAAGTGTACAGTCCCGCTTTGAGGAACAAAATACTTACCTAGTATTGGAATAAATTCAGGTCATTCCCTCAATGCTTTGACAGCCTGATTTTTCAGCAGGCAGGGCATGCTATTGTGATACATCATATATTTCTAGCCAGACTTGTTGATATAGTAGATTCCTTTGCCTGTCAAGACAATTATGTTGAATCTGCCTATTCACAGCTTCTTTCTTTGAAGTCCACCCACACTATCCGAAACGACTCAGCATCTTTATTGCTTGTGCCATTTTGACATAGTCCTGGACTTAGGTACAACACCAAATCATACTATTATATGACTTCTTGATATCATGTTCCATCAACATCTCCTAGTCATAACAATTCTTGTCACCTTGCTAGAATGTCTGCATGCTCAGGCCCCCTTTTGTGTCACTCTGCCTTGTTATCAAAATCATGCTTGCAAGGGTAGTTACGATGCCAGTGAGAGGGGGGCAACATCACCAGCCTCGTCGGCCTGAAGTCACTGGGCTTTTTTGGGGGCACAAAACAGAAAATACAAAAGTCTGCCTCAAGTTCGCTGTCTTCTCTCTTCAACAATCTTCTCCCCATCTGCAACAATCGAACTTGACCTTGCTTTCAGACGGCACTTCTTCATCCTCCTTCAAAAGCAAAGCCATCCTATCCCTCAGAAAGACTGGCTAGCCCATCTTTGTCAAGAGAATTCTCATCAGTACACTTTCTAGCTGGTAAATCAACTCAAAAGGCTACCAGAATCTACCTCCCAACGATCAGCGGGGCCTAACCAACATTCGTGCTGCTAATTTAGGAGCTGAGGGAAAGCTTTACAATCTGAGCGTGCTGAACAGCTTCTCAATACTGCAGATTCCGAGCTGCGGTCATACATCTCTCCCGTTCGGTATCAAGTACACTCACTTACACACAGTGCAACAGTCCAAAGAATCCCTGCGTGGTCCAACACCATGGGAAACGAAGCTATCAAGCCCTCAGTCGAGGCGGACTTCGATGGTTCCAATCAAACACAGATCGGAGATCCATCGTCTCTCACGCCCACAAGTGCCAGCGCCAGCGACGACGGCAACGAGTCTCATCAATCTTTCATCAGTCAGACAAGCTCCAACAATGCGTCGGCCTTCGAGAGCAATCTCAATCATGAGTTGACCACGAGCCAGCCCATGTCTCATCGCCCAGTCTTGTCTATCAGCACAAGCTCAACCTCAAACCGCAAAGCTCCCGCAGGATTCAACCCCTTGGCCTCTATTGGCTCTGCAAGCTTGCGATCTTTGAGCCCTCCATCCGCCCGAGAATATCAGTCTTCACGGTTGTTTCCAGCCACGGAAGATATTGATGATGATGGCACAGGCTCTCCCAAGTCTCCCTTCTTCCCTGATGGTTTGTCGGGCGGTCTGATTTCAGCCATGTCTGATATCAATATTCAACGGCAGATGTTAGGACAAGATGTCAGAGGTTATATCACCTGTCACTACGCTCTTCGCAGCGCTATTGTAATTCCAAAGCCTGGCACTAAGAAATGGGACGAGTACATCGCCTCTATACAAGGTGCTGTGGATCCTATTCCCATGGCTCTATCAGGCAACCCAGCAGACACTTCGCAAACACCTTCGATTACAGTAGGTCACAAAGTGCCATCTGGGATGACGGGTGATTCGCTGCTCCCTGTTGATAAGCTTGATGGCGGTTCATCCTCCAAGAGCATCCCAACCGCCCACAACCCCCGTGCCGCCCCCTTCATTCCTCGACGTACAACCACAATCGAGAACCTTGAACAAGTCGCGGAAGAGCATGACGGCCGGAGGGGTCTCACGATCACTAAACCCCGGCCCTCTTGGGGCCAGGTGCCGAATTGGAGGAGCAGGGGAAAAGGCCGCGGTGGAGCATGTCGACAACCTCCCATCTCACGTCACGACAATAAGCCACCAAGCGTTCCATCACTGCCTGTCGGTCCCCGAGCCTCCTCAAGTACTCCTCGTCAAGTCTTGCCGCCATCTGTCCAAGTCGTGGCTACCACGCAGTCCTCATCCTCAGCTCTCGACGCCATCGGCAAGCGCGACACCACCCGTCGCACCTTTGAGTCCTTCCGCCCTATGAACGCGGTGGTCAATCCTGATGCATACAAGCAGCAGTTGAGCGAGGAGGACATTGCCTTCCGCGTTGAGAACGGTATGTCCCTGAACTACCACGGCAACCACGAGAACTCGCGCAACATCTCGGCCAAGATTCCAGAAAATCAGAATTGCGCGGTCTGGATCACGAACCTCCCCTCCCATTGCACCACCAGAGCCCTCCTTCGGGCGTTGATGCACCACCGCCCTGGCCGTATCTGGGCCACGCACATCAATGCAGCAGAGGAGCCGAGGCATCGACACGCCGCGGCCAAGATCATCTTCTACCACCCGGCTGAGGCCAAGCGTCTCCTAAAACTCGCTCTGAAGCCTGGTATTTATGTGCAGAATCACCGCATCTCGGCCATTTACAACAAGCAGCGCGTCGCTGCTCAGGAGTACGACTATCCGACCTCACGCGCCCTGGAAATTCGAGGAGACAAGGCCATCGTGAGCGAGCAGTTCCTTCGAAGCTTGTTTGAACAGCACTTCAAGTTCGAAGATGAGGCAGTGGATGTGCTTGCTGAGTTCAAGGACGTGCGTGTGATTGAGTGGCGTTTCGGCTCCATGAGAGCTCAGGCTGCTTCAGCATACCAGCTCCTGGAGCGCATGTACCCTTGTGTCGATATCAGGTATGCCACCGACCCTTGTGCACAGTACATGTCTATGCCAGGCCAGAAGCAGTTTGATCAGCTTGTTGCGCCTGTTCAGGACAGCACCGGCACAACTGCACCAAGCTCTTCAGGCGCCCCTGGTGGTCCCGATACGAAGCCCAGCAACTAAGGGCGTGGCATCTTCTGTCACCTGATAGCCATCGTGGGCAACTGGCAGCAACATTGCTGCACATTTTTCAGCTCTCTGAAATGACGGGCAGTTGGTATATGAACTTGGGCTTGAAGGTATGGGGTAAAGGCGGACTCGTCTTTGCAGGAGGCAGGATTTAAAGTCCATTTCGCCGCTTGATGGGGTGAAAGCCTGCTCTCAACTACCCAACATCTGACCCAAAAGGTCGTGGGAACTACTAGAACGGGATGGTAATAGAATTTGGTGGAAAGAAAATTAAAGAATGAAGTGGTGTTTTGACGGAGATCAAAATAGCATCGTGGATCACCGACACTGACAAGCTCTCAGCACTATGGTGTCTGATCGAGAAAGCCAAGAACCTGGCAAAATCAAGGACGAAAGAATTGACATCGAGGTCACCAGGAAGTAGTACAGATTCAAACACTACTCTAAATCAAAATGCGTACATCATTAGATTACTAGCTCTCTCTTTGCGCTTGTGCTCGCATGTTAAGTGGCATGGATTGTGAAGTTACTTTAGTTGCCCAAGAATTATGAGCCATGGGATGAGGGCCAGACGAAAAATGCCATACCGATTTTCTGTTGGTGATGAATGCTCAAATGTGAGGGGATCTCAAAGCGAAACCCTGTGTGCTTCATGATGCACGTATACGGCAGAAAGGTAAGCAACACGAATGTTCTTGGAGAGACGCAGGAGTTGTCCAGCAAACGCGAGAATCTATCTTCCCGTGACAAGGCTCTTTCGCCAGACTCCCCGCCCCTTGGGCAGTCAAAGACCAGTAAGACCGCCAAATTCCCCCATGGTAATTCACCACAACTCATCCTTATTACCGTACTTCAACTCCGGCGAGCTCTTCTTGGGAACCTCCACTAGGCCGTTTGCCTCCTTGACCTGGAACTGAAGACCCTTGAGCAGGGAATACAGCACCTTGAGCGTGGGCGTTGGAGCACCCAGCTTCTCTGCCTCGCGCAGGGGCTCACCAATGATGTTCTCAAACTCGATGTAATTGCCCTTCTCGATGTCCTGGCACATGCTTGGCTTGAAGAAGGACTCGTACAGATCCACGGTGATGATCTTCTCGACCAGCTCCCTAGGCAGCTGGACGCCCTTGGCCTTGGCGATGGCAACGATCTCCAACATGATGGGTCGGATCAGCTCGTCCTTGTGTTACTTGTCAGATTTCAACTCGAGCCCTGATAGAGAATGTTGGGTACTTACAATAATGTGCTCGCTGAAACGCATCCGAGCAGTGTCCATGCGCAGGATTGTGGCGACGCTGTTGTAGCTAGCGTTGTAGAGCAGCTTCTTCCAGCGGTTGAAAGGAACGTCCGGATCGTAGTGACACTTGATGTTGGGGCAGGCGTCGTACATCTCGACGAACTTCTTTGCCGCAGCGGTAGACTTCTCAGACGGAATGTTGGGGTTCTCGAAAGCACCCTAAAGTCTTTGTTAGTTGATTATTCTCCTTTCCGCGTCATCTCAGCAGCCTGTGAGGCACACCGCGGACATTCTGCCTCACTTGTCCAGGTTTTCAGTAGCAAGGTAAACGGTACTTACAATATATGAGATGTCGTAGTTGTTGTGCTCGATAGTTCCCTTGGGCTGCTCTTTGGCGCCCATGACGGTGATGCCCGACAAGACTGGGTTGGACGGGAAGGCTTTGACGATAGGACGATCAATATTCAGGCCGTTTTGAAGCAGCAAGATGGCAGTGTGGTCGCGAGTGATGGCTGGAGCAATGATTTCTGCCACCGATGGGGGCACATCCTTCACGTTCTTGGTAGTGACCACCACAAAGTCAAAGGGCTCCATGGACTCGTCAGCGACGTTGGGAATCTTGTGGAGGACTGCAGGTTTGATAAGCGAATTGTTAATCTCCAATACTATGAGGGTAGAAGAGAAAAAAGGATTCAAAGCAACATACTGTTGGAAGGCTTCCAGCCACTGATCTCGCCGTGCTCAATGGACTTGATGGTGAAGCCCTGCTTGTTGACAATAGAGAAGCTGGAGCGGAGGACAGCAGTGACACTGGCTTTGCCTCCCTTCTCGAGAGCAAAAGCTGCCATGGTGCCAATGGCGCCAGTACCCACCAGGAGAACCCTGGATTTACTTGTGGTAGTTGAGGCAGGCATTGCTTGTGTGTTTGCTGTTGTTGATTGTTGTCTTGTTGTGATCCTTCGTGTTGGTTGATAGCTGTGTGGGGGCAAAAGGTGGAAGCCAGTCCGCCAATATGGAGGGGCTTTTTGTACACAAAGCCATGGAGAGGCATTTCGTGACAATAAAGAAACCATATTCCAAGTAGCCCACCAAAGACAGGAAGGAATTGGCTGGCAATTGACAGACTATTGTCAAGCAAGCTATTACTGGCAATTGTTTCCAAGCACTGAAACCTGCCTCTGTCAAGAATCAATCAATCTAGCAATCAAATAACAAGGAATAATCTAGATATGATCTCTTCCTTAGGAACTCTAACAGTCTTGAAGCTGCTTGCTGTGTGTAGTAGGAGATTTGCTACCTGAGATGTAAGGTTGAAGGAGTAGTAAATCACAAAGTGACCTGGGAGCAGCACAAAATCGATCTGCCACAGGGGCTGGATAAGCCTTATCTAGCCGCCACCCCCCGCCCCCCGAAAAAAGAAGAGAATAAAAGAGAGAAATGCTGGCACTGATACACATTCTACAGAAAATACCTCTGGAGAACTCACGTTTCTCACTGAGGGATTTGAATGGGAAATATAGTGATGTAGCAATTTCTGTATGTGGCTTCGCCTAGTGGCTGTTGTTAGCTGGCAGCGTACCTCCGTATGAACACTGCCGCAGATGAGCTTCAACTGCCCGTGGCAACGAGAAATCACCATTGAAGCACCTCTCCAAATCTATCCAGGAAACATGCACTCGGAAATTTCCCGTCCACGCCAAATTTCTCAATCAAAGGCAGCAGATCTTGTAGACTCTCTTGCGCGCTGATAGCCCCGTCTTCCTTGACGCTCACCAGCCCCGTCTCGACCCTGCCTGGATGCACCATGGCGAAGAAGACATCAGGCACATCAATACTCATACTTTTGAGCACCGCGTTGAGCGCCGCCTTGCTCGCACGATATGCGTAGCCTCCGCCAGCCTTGTTTGCGGTAATGCTTCCCATTCGCGAAGACATTACCACAACCTTGGGGCTGAGACCTTCCTTTGCTGCCAGTCGTAGGTTGGGCAAAAGCGCGCCGAGGATGTTGAAGGTGCCTACGACGTTGATCTCGTACGTCCGCATCAACGTCGCTGTATCCATGACCTCCATTGTCTCGGCAGAGGCAACGCCTTCTGAGTTCAAAATGGGAATCTGCGGGACCAGCCCACGTATGCCGGCGCAGTGTATGACGAGTGGTATGGGATCGTGCTCGCCTAGTTCAAGGAGCAATTCGCTGCGCAACTCGTTGGCCGGTCGTGTCACGTCTAGCTCAAGATTGAGGGCGGCTGTTCCCTTGTGGTGGTATATAGTGAACCCCTTTCCAGTGTCATCGGTCCAAGATTGCTTGTCGATTCCGATAATCTTCCATGACGAGCCTAGGGAATTTGCGAAGTGCTCGAAGAAAGCACGGCCGAGACCGGATGAGGCGCCCGTGACGATGATGGTGGGTTGCGGCTGTGACATTTTGGCCGTTGGGTTCCCATTGGTTTCAGCTGCCATGGTGAATGCTGGATCGCAACGGTTCTGAAGAGGAAAAAAAAACCTTGACTAGATTGGAGCTTAACAGCTTTCAGCCATAGGGAGAGCAAGCTCCGTCGTCTGTGTCAGATGTTCTGGACTTCCTGTACGCCCTCTACCCTGTGCGGATCATGCCACTGCTCGGCCCGGCCCGTTTTGTTGGAGGATCGGTTGGCTGGGACCATTTGAACGTCAAAAGGGGAGATGATGATTCCCGCAAGAGCCTGACAGGTGCTACTACTTGGAATATGAGAGATTGTGGAAAGCCTAGTGTGCCCGTGAGTTAAGTAGATATGATGTCCACCAATCCAAGTACTATGGGCTATAATTCTGGGCCGAATGAAACGTATTAACCAAGTAGTGAACATTCATGTGGCAGCTGTTCTGATTAGCTGTGGTACTTATGCTGTACAAGGCGGCGGCGATCTGAAGTCACCAGGGACAGGGGATCCCCTGTCTTTCGTTCGACTTGGGCCTGCTAGAGTGCCTCCCAGCATACTGTATTCGCTAAGTATAGTAGGGCTAGTAAACAGCGAATTTGAACCGCTTGTAGCAAGATGGTACCCTAAAAATATTGAAAAGTTGTGTATAAGCCAAATGACTCTGATATCGCCCACTAGCCCATGCTGGATCGGCTGGGGCCATAGGCTGGGAGGGACTGGCTGTTGCAAGCCTGGCTGATGGTCTGGTGCAAGTGTTTTGCCGTTGAGTACGATACAATATCAGGCCTACCGTCTTAACAGCACATCGATATTGTGAATTCTACTTGATTTTCTTGAATATTCAATTTTGATTATTTTTCACCCAGGAATTGCTGAACGGTTCTACCATCATCACTCTGAGACCACAGAAAGGGCCTCGTTCAGCGTGTCCTCTCTGTTACCTCCCGCTCTCCCTCATCTATATGCACGCGCAAAGTGCCCCTCTCGTTATAAGAACGGCCTGTTTTTCATAGACCTTTCCAATAACATCAGAGTTCGGGCTCTTGACCAGAGACACACATCTCGCCAAGAGAGAGCCTTCATCAACCTGAATTTCTACTTCGGAGTGGATTTGATAACAGGCAAATATCGACTATTCGCTTAGAGCTTCAAACTATCGCCCAAGAGCCTTTTTTTTTGGTAAACTGTCCCAATCTTATCATTCCATTACTCTTTTAGGTCCCAAGCACACCACTTCTCGATCTAGGCAGCTCGATGCGAAGACATCAGGCTCCTCAAGTCCAGTGTTTCAACATGGACCACACAAATTCCAACGCAACCCAGCCTCGTCAAAGTTCTATTCAGTCTGGCACTCCTCCAAGGAACCCAGAAAATCCACCAAATGGAGCCGCAACACAGCCTCCACCACAGGATCCCCCCCTGGGGCGTGTACCACACAGAAGGCCCCATATTCCTGCTCAACACGAGCCACGCGAGCCCCCAACCAACGGCATCGACAGCCAGTATCGACTTCAAGGACCTGGCTTTCTTCATGAATATGTTTTGTCCTCCACATCTCAGAGAGGTCCCATTCCATACCTAGCTCATGTCAAACCCAATCCCGATCCAATTCCACAACCTCAAGGACCCGGCCTTTTCCCCAACTATGACTTGTTCTCCACATCTCAGAGAGGTCCCAATCCATATCTATCTCATCTTAATCCCAATCCCAATGCACACCCACTAAATAGGGCCCAGGACCACAGTCCCCCAAGTCCTGCAGACTTTCCACCGGGACCGTCTGTTCCGGGACCTCCACCCTTCGGCCATCAATATCATCAATATCAACAACAGATGCCGAGACCCGCACAGTCTCACCACGCCCAAGTACCACCACTAAATGATCGAAATCTTCCACGGCCGCCCCCCCTTAGTGAGAATGATGTTCACATCCGAAGGCTCTCCAGAGCTGTGCGTGCAATGCATCAATGCGCCAACAAGGTCCAGACTCAATCACAAGAGTTGAGGATCATTGTTCAACAAGCCCGGCTTTTGAACGCATCATATTTCGACGATGTTGAGATGATGGCCCAAACCCAGTGTTGGCGCTTAACAATGGCAATGCAGACATTCAGAACCGTGAAGGATACTGGGCTCGGGAAAAGCCCAAGCGGCCGTCGTCGATTGGCAGAGCTGCGATCGACGATAGGCACAAGAAAGAAAGAGATGGCCCAATTCCGGGAGTTTATCGAGAATAACTTGCAAGTAAGCCCGAAGGACCAAGCCAGGGCTGATGAAACCTTGGCCCCAGAGCTACAGGGGTCGCACCAAAAGCAAAGAATCTCTGATCACCTAGATTCTATGGCAGATGTAGCCCGACAAATCAACCACGTTGCAGCCGAAATCGCTAAGGAACGCCTCACGAAGTTTGAGGTTGCCTCTGAAGAGGCGGAAGAGGAGGATGGTTACTGCCCTGAGAGCTCGGAAAAAGATCTTCGACCAACAGAAGAAGAGCTTCAGAAGATGGAGGCCGCGAGAAAGGCCGCGGAAAAGTAGCGACAAAAGAAGTCAACGCGAGCTCGGGCGGGTTCATCAACATCAGATGGGCTGAGAGGTCTGGAGAATTGCCCAGTGACATGAACCTACTGCCTCGACCAGCTCGGCTAGCGTAATACTTCTGAAGATCGGGATTCGGAAGGCTTCTCAGTTGTTGTTGTTGTTGGTAGGGGGAGCTTCTCTTTGGAGAATGATGAATAGTGATTTCACAGATGGATCAAAAGGCATTGCCATGGTGTATACGCATGGAAGTTCAAGGCTCTTAGTTATTCTGACATTTTGTATTGACTTTAGTTTTCTTTTCTTGGGGGGGGCGTGGGGGCTTCGCCTATATGGTATTAGCGTCTAGAGGTTGGCCCTGATGGCTAAGAATTGATGAACTCAAGCGGACTCCATGCTCCATGATCACCGAGTCTAGCAGCTATGTCAGAGATGCTACAAACCAACTGTAGTAGAGCAATTTTGCGCTGATAATTTCAGACCCTCCTCCACTTCTTACGATAGAAGCAATGCGTGTCCGCATATCTCAACACTCGAAACACTCAAGCACAAACAGATGTATATTTACCCTATTGCGTCACGCAGGGTAGGAAATTTATGAGTCTAGAGCCTTGAGAAGATATGCTGTTGTCGCATATTATTTTTATTGTACTTTCAATGATAAAATGTGGTCTTGGATATCGAACAAATCATAGCATCGCAGCAAGCCGGCCACGTCTCCCAAGTCCCGTTGCCCCAGAACGCCCATTATGCAAAAGTTCGTCAGCCTTGTGATCCCGAGGAACTCCAAAATCCATCAAAACACCCGAATGCCATCCCAATTGCAGAATCCCTCTTACCATCTTCCACCTGGGCCTCCAGGCCCTCCGGGTCCTCCATGTCCTCCAGGGCCATCAAACCCTCCCGGACCTCCGCCTCCCCTGCCTCCACCGCCGAACCCATTCATCCCCGGGGGTCCTCCCATCCCCATGCCAGGTCCCATCCCTGGCGGCCCTTGGTATCCACCCCCATGAGGCCGCCCGCCGCCGCCGTGTCCGCCATGTCCGTGTCCATGGCCGTGACCCTTGAACCCCGCGAAATCAATCAGTTTCCCGACTGGACCGTGATGTTTGCCGCTGCTGCCTCCTCCTCCTCCGTGGTGATATTCTGGCACTAGTGCCCTCGGTGGTGGCGGCGGTGCGTGGTGGTGATGGTGGGCGCCCGGGGGCGAGTGTGGCCTTGATGGGCCGTGGTGGTGATGATGAGGACCTTGTTGGTAGTGAGCTGGTGGTGGAGGAGGCGGTGGGCCGCCGTGGTGGTGGTGGTGGCCATGGCCGTGGCCGTGCTCGTTAGGAGGGCCTGGCGGATGATGGTGATGCATTGTGTGAGGTTGTTACTTGTTGTGGTGTAGCTGGATGATGTTGCACTAAAATAGATGGTGTTTGTTGTACGTGAAAAAGAAAGATAAGGTTTTATTTGTTTCTGGTGACTTTAATCGTCGAAGAGAGAATAGAGTTTGAGAAATCTCGAAATTTAGAATAGGCAAGTCAAATTAGGATAATGCGGACGAATATTTATATTCAACAAACCCAGGGAGGCATCCTGATGAGACCAAAGGAGGCCCCCCCCTTGCCGCATGACGTCCCGAAATGGAACCTTGTCAGAACTTCGCCCAACCCAAATTTTTTTACCAAGTCTTGAACCCAGATGCTTGGAACTTTCGCTGTATCGGCCCTCGGTTTGGAGTCACTAGATCTGGGGAACATCCTTGCAAAATGACCCGTGTTTATGGAGCCGACGAAAGCTGCAAAGCCTCGATAGAGCCGTGGCGTAGCGGCTGTCCCGAGCATGCCCCACAAGCCGCGCGGCTGCGTCTGTGGCGGAGCTTAAAGCCGACGTTGTCTCTGTTCACCTATGTTTTTTTTTTATCGCTGGGGCTCCGCGCATTCGAATTAGTGGCGAGAGACCTACTGATGAACTGGCTGGGTATTCGTCAGCGATAAACGTCAAAATCGCTATGGGTGATTTTCTTGAGCCCTCAAGTGCTACCATCAAACCAATATCTTTCATGAATCTACCTGCAAAGAGGCAAATAATCGTCATTACTTGTGTATCCCATAGCAAAGTGTGCATGAATGCAAGTCTTCTCGTTTCCACGGACATAAATCAGACAACAATGAGTCGAAACGAACACAGCAACAGAATCATGATATCGTCCCTTCCAAGAATAACGTGAAGACATCGAATCGTTCCAGAAGTAATGGACACGTACCAACCATATTGTGATCCTTGTCGTCAAATCTCGCCCGAGAAGATCTGTATCGACTCGATGGATGCTCCTTTCAAAAGCTGACGGGTAGAGATCAAGGGCATACTTCATGTCCAATTACCAAACAACTACCTCAGCCCAGTCGCTGGTCTTGATGGGCTTGGCCTCCTCAAGACCCCACTCGCCGGTACCAACATCAGGACCAGCTACACCAGCGACCGTAGCGTTCCACTCCCCGGCATTGTCCTCACCAACAGTGGCGAGAGCATCACGCCATCCACCATCGGGGCCGTTAGCCTCTGGATAGTCGGCGGCCGAGTTGCCACGGTAGCCGTTGTGACCACCGACGCGAGCCTGACGCCTCTCCTCGCGCTTCTCCTCACGCTTCTTTATGATGTACTCTTTCTTGTCGTCGAAACGCTTGTTCACATCCTCGTCCAACTTCGGGAACTTAGCTCGCATCTGTTCGAGGTAGGAGCAGTAGTCGTCGTAGTCAGGGTCGTCGAGGACGCCATTCCACCAATTCTCAAAGATGCTCGCGGCAGCAGCCTCACGCAGGGGCTCGGACATGCCCAGATACTGGGTGCTGTGCTCGTCGTAGATGCGCTCGATGTACTCAATGTCGATGAGGCTGTACCGAGCGTACTTGATGGCGGTCTTCTTCAGGTGAGCCTGCAGAGACATCTCGGGAATCTTGAGGCGGTCGGCAACATTGATGATGTCCAGGAGAAGGTGCAGAGCATTGTCGGTGTTGGCGATCTATTCTCTGAGTTAGAATTTTTGTCAAGGACGCGACTGTGAAGTGATGGACACCCTCTGGAGTAAGCGTTACTTGCCTCTGGAAATTTGACGTCGTTGCCCTCCTCGACGCACAGGTCGATCCACTCCAAGATGCGTTTGTAAGGCTCGACATAGTCGTCCTCAATGATCAGGGCACCAGCGTTGCCAGCGAGCTGCTTGTTCCAGACATCGCTGAAGACGGCAGCAGCGCCGCGGGAGAACTTGGGCATGAACTCGATCAGAGGCTGATTCTTGCCAGCACGCTGCCAGACGGAGATGAACTTCTCCTTCTCATCCTCACGGTCATTCTGAAGCCTGTTTTTGAGAGGATAGTAGCATTGTCAGCCGCGTAACTCAATGCGCGTCAAGTGATTTGATGCGATGCGTCACGGTAAGTGTTTGGAAGGGTAGGTTGCATCGAAAGCCAGGATGCGTAGAAGATCTTGGAAGGGACTCACTGCTCAATGTCCTTCTTGCGGATGCGCTGAGGCTTCTTCTCTTCCTCAACTGGCCCGTCGATGCCATCGATGATGCCATCAGTATTGGCGTAGTCCAGGTCCACGACAGAAGTCGCAGCCTCGAACTCACCGTCATCACTCCAGCTATCGCCGGGCTTGGAATCCCAGGTAGCCATCTTGAACTGTTGAATGGCTTGGGTTGTTGTGTCGGGTAAGAGGTGTACGATATTCGAAGAACTCGATACTGAGGTGGGAAGGTAACAAGAGGACAATGAGACAGGCCAAACGAACGGTTTTCAGGCAGCTGAGGTTGGCACCAAGACTGAAAGAGAAACGCGAAAACCTCTTGGAAGCTGTGGAGGTAGGTGAAGGAACAAACAGGAAGAAGGAGGTAGGTAGGTGCAGGTTGCAGGGATCTTGTGGGCAAGTCGAAAAGGTTTGCCTGTGACATTCAACTTTGCTTCGAATACAGAAGGTGAAAAAAGACTGAAAATTAAATGACAGATCTGGCAGAGGTCATATGACTGGAGTAAACTTGGTATAAATGATAAAAGAGGCTATGAGAATAAGCCATGAGGATGTCGGTGTGAGGCCAAACGAGGCCAGAAGGTCCCGTTTGCAATGTCTCCTCACCTTAGGGATTTACCTGGCAGGGCATATGCAGGCAGCCACCTCCTATGAGATCTGGGTACTCTTCCTTGCGCTTCAAATAATACAGCCCATGGCAGCTTTCCTATTTATTTTGAAATGATCACCAAGCACTTAAGTCTTGCTAAATCATGCATGGAATGTGGCGGATAGTATTGTGCTGCTCCCTTCTCCTTTTCGCATCTTACCAGCCAGGCAAACTCGATCGCAGCCCCGTGAAGACCCATCCGATCTGACCGAGAGATCAACAACGCTGAGCTTGATTTAAGCGGCGGTGAGGTCTCAGAAACGAAGAACTTCAGGAACGTAATTCAACTTATGTCTTCCTCTGCGAACGCTGATAGCGGTCTCTTGCACCCAATGTAGAAGATGCCTGATTCCTTACATGTACTTCCTAAGCCTCTTATTCCCCTATGACCGTATCTGACTGCCCAACCTTCATTGTCTCGCTATCCGCTCAATAGCTCTCTGTGTGGATTCGGGTGGTAGCACAAGGCTGAAGCGGCGACGGGGTCGAGGTAGCCGTCAAGTGTCTCTTGCACACGAACATGACAGCAGGTTATGCATCAGTGCTGCCGTTTCTGTCATTCCATTGCCGTGTAGTTGTTTGATACGTGTAGTATCACTTCATTCCTTCCCCCTGCTCTCCTGCTCATTCATTAGGTCTTATCTCCCTCTCCCTTTCCCCAGCGTGCCTAAGAATAGTTTAGCAATGGGAAAGCAAGGGTTAAAAGATTGGTAGAAAAGGGTGAATTTACGTCTTCTAGAGTGTAATCCGTCGGGAAACTGTGCTGCGGCAGGTCGCATTCTGCCACACACGCGTTCGTTGCTAGGGCACAGTTTCTCGTGAGCACATAAGGCCATCGTACATCGGATAGACGAGATGCCGTACCTGAGAAATTCATACCTCGCTCTCAGCCTGACGAGCGGCCTTGGCCTGCACTAGGGTGTTTGTGAAGGTCTTGATCCAGCTGCGGGCATGGTAGGCGGCGAAGGCAATGGCGAGGAAGACGAGGATGAGTGTGAGGATGATCGCGGCATTATTGTCCGGCATGGTTGACATCTGCCAACGCTTCGCGGGTCGTTGGTGTTGAGAAGTAGTAGTTGACACTTTGGATAGAATGGTTTGAAATGAAGCTAGCTCATATTATGGGTTGTGCACAGGTTGGCGTTGGCGAGAAGGGTAATAGGGTTTTCAATTTCATGGCAGTCTGCTCCCCCCCCCCCAACTCATTTTGAAAGAACCTCAACTTCATTGTACTCATATTAAGCATGCACTCCATAGAAATTAGTCTGAGGAAAGAGAAAAGAAATAGATAATAAACAAAGTGAATTTCCAGATATCTTGCATTTTCGACGACACAGCTGCACTCCAGAGAGGCTTCTTTTGTGTATGATGTGGTCAAGCAAAGTCAGCCACCGATTTACTTCCTAATCGCGATTCCACCATTGTACCTAGGTATGGCCCTTCATGCCCTCAACCCACAGATGGCTCACTCTCCTTGAGGTTTGTGAAATGCGCCCACTCAAAACAATCGCCACACAGCGCGCACATCTTGCCCTGCCAATTCCACTGAACGGGGTCCAAGACCGCGCTCTGAAAATCTGCCACCCGATCACACCTGGCACAGTGCAAATCGACGACCTCCCCGGGCTGGAAAGATCCACGCTCACAGACCATGCCCGTCAGGAGGCGAGCCCATCTGGCAGCGAACCTGGGATACGTCTTCAAAAGGACCATGAAGCGTGGTGACTGGACCATCGCCTGGACATTACACATAACCAAGCGCCGTATGGTGGCTCCGAAGGCATTTTTGACACCACTTTCAGCATATACGCCGGGTCTTCGATATTTATCGTAGTGCTCCTCCATAGCCGTGACCACCTGCTCCGCGGCGGCTCCGATCTGTCCCTGCTCGGCCGAGAGCTGACAGAGTTGCTTGCTGAGCGCGATAGCATGGTCATCCCGAGCCTTGTAGACCAAATCTTGGAGCCTAATGACCTTGAAATGGTTGGCCAGGTGGAACAAACGCATTTGCTGGATAAATGGGTTGTCGGACTTGTCGCAGAACTCTGGGGTGATATCAACGCCTATTTTGATGAGTCAGTACGAGAGTTCTTCCTATGTGGAAACCAATACGGGCGTATATACTCACTGCCGGTGTAGAGGAACTTCAGCAGAACCAAGACTTCGACTGCTTCGAAGTCAGTGATGTTGATAACACCGGTCTTGGCCTCCTTATAAATGAGAAGTTGTATGTGTCAGTCCTTGCCCATATTCAAACTCTCAGTATTCGAAGACGTACCTGAAAGTCGCCCATGAGAGCCGAGCGAAACCACTTGCTTTGACCGCAGAGGATCAATTTGTGAGCTTTGTATGACTGCTCGCCGCATTGAATCTCGACATCTGCCAGCCAGCCACTCTCGAAAAGCCTGTGTTTTTTGTCAGCGCAAACAGATAAGGATTGAATCTGGGCCTATTACAGTCAACGTACTCAGATGAGAAAGAAACCTCCGTCGTCATGACTTTAGCATCGGTGTTCGCCATGTGGCTCGTGTGGCGATATATGGAACGAAAGATGACACGTAAGATACCAAGGTTATGGAGGAGAATCTTGCGTGGCAAAGCTTTAAGAGTGGAGCCACAGGCGCCATGAAATGAAGATAGCTGTGAGAGAAATTGCTGGGAGGGGAGCGAGAAGATCTAAAGTTTGAGAGGTAGGAGGGAAGATGTCATAATCCGAAGCAGAAGACCGAGGAGATCACGGAATCAAGCTCAGCAAAACTTCCAAAACCAGGTGGTGCAGGAACAGCTGAACAAAACTTGATCAAAAAGATGCAAAAACGATTGCGTAGAAGGATTTAGCGGTTCAAACTCTATGGGACCCCTTTGTCTCTGATTGTGAATTTGGAATGTGGGTGGTAGGAGCCCAAGTGTCAGCATGTCCGTGTATATGTGTATGTAGAGAGATGACTACGGTACTTCTTCGAGATAATTCATATATGAGAACAGATAGATTAGGAGTTCAGGTCTGTAATAAGCCCTTCTAGTAGAAGAATGGAAAGTGATGCGAGAAAGTGGAAGAGATTATGAGCAGTAGTTTCAAAGTTGTCAAGACAGGAACTATTTTCAAGAAAGCTAGCACCGACTTCAAGATAGTAGAAACGAAAGTATCTTGAAAAGGTCATCGATAGACCAGAAGAGAACGAAGTGGATCAGGTGTGCTGGGGACTGAGTAGATCGGTCTCTCTGTGGGCACATAGTTGCGCACATTCCTTTCACAACAGCATACCTCCTAACATCGCGGATTCAGAATGCCCACTTCTTAGATCCTACCACATCGAGTGGCTTCACTTACGTCCATGAGCACTCAGAGATGCAAACAGAGTTTCGACACTCATTTTACTACTGCAGACTGAGTAAAGAAGGCGAAGCCTGCTCTCCCAGTAGATCTCCCGAGCCTAGACAGTCAAGGAATGTTTTTTTATCATCGATGACATTGGGCTATTACTCAGGGGCTGTATTCTGTACGAAAAGACAGGTTCTCAAATAATGAAGTCATGTGCGTGAGCAAGACAAAGACTTGGATGCATCGTATAAAGCAACGCCACTGCGACTCCTGTATATTCGACCTTGGTAGCGCTCCCCTCCGCAAGCCTAGATTCTATGTAAGACGATCGGAAACAGGAAACGAAACGCCTGCTGAAGTGGATATCGACATGTCTAAATTCATCTCCTCGCACTCACTCCGACAATAACCAATCGCAAAAACTGCCATGCTTTCCCGTCTACCGGCTAGTCAACCGTCCAATAGTGAAGGTCGCAACAATGACCACCGCGAGCGTTGCAATCGCACCTGGGAGGAGAAGCTCGTTGGGTACACCAGCAATGACCTGCTCGGGTTGCGCGTTTCTGTTGCGCTGCCTGCGGCCACGACGTGGGGAGTAGTCCTCTTCCTCGTCCTCACTGTCCTCCTCGCCGTCGTAGTTGCGTCTGCTGCGCTCACGCAACACTGACGAAGCGGGCGGGGTGGGGGCAACGATCGGCTCAGGCAAAGGCGTAGGAGCCTGCGCGACAGGGGGCTTCTCTGGGTCGTGCACGAACAGGTCCACCTTGTCGTGATGGCTTTGGCGGGCGAGCAAGATGGCCTCCAACAAATCTTGATCGGTCGTAATGGAGACGGAGTCGCCTTCATCATCCAAATAGCTGATGGCGAATCCGTTGCTGGACAGGTGGCCATCCTCCACAGTTGGCGCACCACCAATGGCGTCGACCTCGCCACCAAGCTTTGAGATGACATTGGCGACAAAGGCGTCCATGCCATGGGCAGCGATGACTTGCAACCGGTGGACACGACCGCTGGGTGCCTTGAACTTGAAAGGGAAGGGAATCTCGCTTGGCGGCAGCTCGGGCGAGTGGGCGAGGGCACTATGCGGCGGAGATTCTACACCAGCATGCGAAGCTGAGTCACCAGGTGCGACACTGTCCAAGATACGGTCCCTACCCATATCAGGGGACATAAGAGATCGTGAACCTAGCGCACTGTGCCCGTGACGAGTGCCATCACCTGAAAGTATGGACTCGGTTTCGTTGTCGTCGAGAGACAGCCAGAACTTGTTCCAAGCGGGACCTTCGCTATCATTGGTGGACATGCCATTTACTTGCTCGAGAGTTGCGTAGGTAAGCTTGAGCACGTCGACCATGCCAACGATCTCGCCACCTTCGTTCATGACAGGGAGATTGAGGTAGTGGCCATCTGCAAGGATTATCAGTACACAGCAAGCAAAGATGTGTCAGGGTACAACTTACCGTGCATCTTGCGGAGAGCAGCCTGGATGCTCATATCAATAGACGCAAAGTCCGGGTGGGGTGTCATGACCCGGACGACACTGCAGGTGGCCGGGTCCAGTCCAGGTGCGATGACACGAAGGACGACATCCTTACTGGTGAAGATACCAGTGATGGATCCGTTGTCGGTGACCAGCACAGCAGTCGTGTGATTCTCCTTCATGAGATGCGCAGCCTCCTTCACCGAGGTCCTCACACTGACAGTGACGGGCGGCTCGCCGTTTAGGACCGACTCGAGAGTTGGGCCTGACATTTTCATTCGCAGTGCCTCGACGTACTGGATGATCTGTTGCGGTTGGCTGGATCCTAGCTCGGATTGAACACCCTCCAGCGCATCGTACAGCTTCCTGGAAGAAGCATATGCGCGCTCCAACTTCTCCATGGCATCGTAGAAACACTTTGTGATGTCGAGAATACCCGATATGTCCTGGTTCTCGTCCATAACAGGCAAGTGGCGGAAGCCCTTGCGCACCATGAGGTCGAGCGCATCGGTGGCACTGGTATCGGTCCGAGCGCAGAGGGGATTCTTGGTCATGATCTCGGCAATGGTGATGTTGACGGGCTTGAGGCCGGCACCAACAACACGGAATGCCAAATCTTTGGCAGTGAAGATACCCGCGATCCTATCGTCGTCGTCGGTCACCAGCACACAGTCCTCCCTCTTGGCAGCCATCAGCTGTGCAGCCTCGGCAACGGTGGTCTGTGGCTTGATCTGTAGGGCCTGGCTGGGCTTCAGGGCGAGGACGGTGCCGGGCGGAGCTTTTCGCGAATGTCGGGCCTTGCCGCTGAGGTGCTTCTTCTTGGAGAGATCATTCTCCATCTTGCGTCGGATGGCCTGGATACTCGACGGGTCAGAAAGGCTTCTTCCTCTGGCATGGGGTTCGACGCTTGGCATGAGGACTGGGAAGACAGATGCGGCGGGGTGGTAAAGACATCGCGAGACGCAGCCAGACGTCGAGTCGAGCCAAAACGACTCAGTGTGCTAGGCGTACGTGCGCAGCGGTGAAACACACTCGGGCAAGGCGATGACCGTGAAAAGCAGGACACTCACCTCATCTCTCTTGGATTGCTTCTGTCGGCTTGCGCTGACGGTTGAAGAGCCGCCTACTTCGCTATTAGCAGCATAGCTATCGCGCTGGGGCTCGAGCACGGGTCGGGGGATGCCAGAGCCAGGCGCTGGAGAGTGGTTGAAGGTGGGAATGCGTCCACGACCATCGCCGGGCCCGCGACTGGGCGTACCTCTCATGGTGTTGCTTGACATTATGTATTACCAGCTCAACAGAGCGTTGGATATCAGGAAACAAGAGTTCAAGAAAATTGAATAGCCGCGTCGCCGATACCAATGCCGGTGTCCCCCAGTATGTTGATATAGTCGCGCGAGGTATTTCGGAGTTCGAGTAAGTCGAAGCAAAGCAACAACGAGAAAACGAACAAGGCAGGAGGAGGAGACTGCAAAGCTGTGGTGGGGTGACACGAAGAAGCTAAGGCACACCAGGATTCAGATAGCCAGGGTGGTTGACGAGGTCTTCATGTGATCGGTCTTCTATGTCCGCTTCTCAACTTTTCTCTCGTCCAGTCGGACTCCTTGTTGTTGACAGCAGCAAGCACAGACCACGAGGACAGTCAATAATCCTTTCAACAACGCGCTAAGCGCAACAAATCGGCAGGGAAGAGGACCCAAACATCTGCTGACATAATCCACCCGAGCCAGAAGCTCCACCCCAGTCAACTTCATGCCGTGCCTCGACAGCCAATCCAGCTTGCAACTAACGGCCCGGCGCGAACAAACATCAAACATGGGACGAAACTCTTGGACTTGTTAGTGCGGCGGTTTATACTCTCGAATATCACTCAGATCTTCATGTGTAACAACAATTCGTCCAGCGAGGACAGGTGAGATGCCGTTATCGCTACAACTGGAGATTGCCCTCGGAACGAGCTGCTCAGCCCTATTTGACAAGATAGTCTGTCTTTGTCGAAGTACTTTCACTAGGTCACTTTTCCCAATGTCCTAGACATGTCACTTTACTTTGGTGATATCCTCATGATAGTATCGCAGATTCAATTTGCAACACAGAGCTAGGTAACAAAAAATATATATTACACGCACCACAGCTTGTAGTGACAGACTTTTTGACTTGAGCTTCGTCCCACCCGACATCCAATCAGACTATATCTTACAATTCCCTTGGACCTTTTTTTTTTTTACAAGGCATACACAAGACTAGTCAGTCCAGCTGCAATAGCCAGCCAAAACTGGTGACCAAGAGATGACGCCTTGCTGGACAGAGTGGTAGCCTCAGTTGTGGATCCACCCAACCCACCCTCATCAGCATCCAAGACAGTGAAGTTTTGCTGAGCCGACTGGCAAGTCCAACTCTGGGCTACATTGGCATCTCCGCCCATAAAGCGCGGGCTGAAGCCAACACGGCAGACATTCCTCCGGATGATTTGACTGCCATTCACCTTCATAGCAGGCAGAGTCTCAGGTGCGATGCCGCGCTCAACCCAGTCCACAAGGCTGTTGATTGGGTTCAGCGGGACAGGGCCAACGCCGTTGCCGCAGTGGCCGACACCCGGAGCTTCAAAGACTCGATAGAAGCTGTCGACGTTGTTGGCACCGCCAAGTGTGTTGATGACACGCTGGTGGTAGTCCAATGTGCCGGAGGGGAAGATCATATTGTCATCTAGACAGATTGTGAAAATTAGCTGATATTCTATATCCCAATCGCAGGGGGTTCCCACGTAGGGCAGAAGCCTTGTGTTGAATGAAATTCTTTCACATTCGGAGCGACTCGAGATCAAACACGGTAGGGGCAGGTATCATGAGGATTGTCAAGGAATACTTACAGAGTCCATGCCACGTCAGAAGCTTTCCACCTGCATTCTTGAAAGGAGTGAGGTTTGCATTGGTGGCGCTGAGGTTGTTGTTGAAGAACTGTACTGAGCGATCGAAAACCTGTTCAAAATTGGCCGCATTGATGGTGCCATTCGACAGGCCGGCCTGCTGAACGATAAAGTTGCCCGTCCACGAGGCGGCAGAGCCTAGGGTGAAATTTGTCCCGGGCAGCCAACCATACCACAGCTGAGTGCCGTTCACTGCACGGGGACCGGCCAGGATGGACGCATACGCGGACGCCTGCTGCGCGGTGATAGTGCCAGAAGCACAGCCAGTCGCCTGCGCACCAACCATGCTCATGACATTGAAATTGCAAGTAAATGGGTTCTGGATGATCCCGTCGCGAACACTGTCGTCAGCGGTCACGTCGCAGGCTGCAATGTGGGCGTTTCGCATCACTTGGAAGGTGCACTGATCCATGAAGCCTCCCATCGAAGCCTGCGCAACCGTAGGCCAGAGCGAGGCTGCCGAGAAACGATTGAAGTTGATGGCCGGGGCAGCAGCCAAGATGCCGTTGAAGTCTGTGGGGAAAACCTCAGCTTCGACGTAGCCTTGACGACCACCAGTTGAGCAGCCATTCCAATACGAGAAGCTGGCGGCACGGCCGTAAAATTGACGGACAATGTCTTTGCCGACCAGCGCCATCTCGTGGACCGAAAGGGACTGGAAGTTCTGGTATAGTTGTTGGTTTCCAATGACTCCAGTCATGCTCGTACCGGCCGGAATGCCTGCATCAGTAGAGGAGGCAGCGAAGCCAGCAGCAACCTATTTTGACAGTCAATATACCTGGCGGGCGAAACGACTTCGAAAGGGGAATGGAGGAACAGTACCTGTGGTGCCATAGCCTGACCAAAAGTGCCAGCAACGAAGCCACCTCCTCCAGTAGCCTGGAAGCGCCCGTTCCAATTGTTCAACGGCATCCCTTTTGGTCATTTTGTGTTAGCTGATTTCACACCAAATCAATGAGAACGGGCAAGGAAAATGAAGCAACGAAAAGAATGTTCCAGAGTTTCACAGAGACTGCACTTGTGTCTATTCATGTGGAGTGATGACATACAAACCTCGACGCGCACCCGATCACCTGACGTTCCATGAGAGAGCGTGACGTTGACATCGCAAATGTCGAGCGGTGGGACTCGTTGGGGCCCATTGTCTCCCATGAGTGTGGTGTTGACAACAACGCCCTGTCGCCGCGCAGCCTGAACCGAAACCACAGTGACGCCGGGAATTGTCGGCGTCTGAAAGGTAGTGCATGCACTTGCCGCGGGAGTAGGGCTCTGTCTCTTGACATGAGCAACCTCCTCAGTGGCTTTGGCCAGAGTAGCCTGGAAGGCATACCCAGCCAGAAGAGTAAGAGATGAAAAATGCATGTTGAAATGAATGATCGCAGTGTCTGTATGACAGTCTTGCTTGGGGTGAATTATTTCATGGTTGTGGAAACGCCCATGAAATGGACAGGTAGACTAGCCACTGTACTGATATAATAACTATATGCGTGAGTCTTGCGCGATCTACGGCAGTCCAAGCCGAGCGTTAAGCTTCTCATTGCCAGAATGTTGAAACTCTTTTGCCCGGCGAAACACCCAGTTGCTCATCATCCGTATTAAATCGACGCTGATTCATGCCGAATGGCGCTGATCGCGACGGACAACTGAGACAAGAGCCGAATACTGAGAACCCGATTTCTGTCTACCCGCACGCCGTTATGATCGACGAAGGCACGTCTCAAACTTCCGCGGGGAAGATCACTGCGGTCAAGACCCCGAAATTTCTCAAAAAATCGATTACGTTGGTTGAGGTTATTGTTTTGTGGAAACGAGGCAAACTGTAGGGGGCTTCTTTAGGCTTGACCTGCTTGGACAACGAGCTGTTTAGAACAAAGGACAATATACCAGGCCTTAATTTGTCTACATTGAAGGTCAAATTGTTAATTGGGTTGAACACTTCAGCCGCACACATCTTCACAGACCTCTCACGAGTCTCATCATCAATAAAATGCGTCCAATCGTATTGTAGTGTAATGATCTGCCCCAAAGGCTGCTGAAGGGATGCGAAAGATTTTATTCTGGAAGACGTAATATTGAAATTTGTCAATGGGGCTCACAAAGGCTGCAATGATCAAATGCGTTGAATCCCACTGCTGCTTCTTTGTAGCAGCTCGTCTTTCACACAGCCAAAGTCTCGTTGCACAATTCACCCCTGTGTCCTATGCTTCTCAAAGACAAGTCATGGCATGAAATTGTGCGAAATATGGTTAAATCGATCTTGAACATTGCGGGTAACTACAAAGGGCTTTGCTTTGTGTGGAGTGCACGAGAAAATCGACTGGACTTCCCCAGCCCGCCTGTCATAATGCCCATTGACTGCAGACTATTCACAATACGTTGCAACAATCAGGTTGTATGATCACACAGTCACTGAATCTGTATAGTGAAGATGCTGTGAATAGCTCCCTCAAGAAATTCCACGTGTATATATACGCCGTCTCCTAACTTCGCTTCCTGCTCCTTCCACACACCATCGCCATCACCACTCACAAAGTCAAAGTCAACCAAAGCATCACAAAACAAGCAACACTTGCAAAAACACAAAGACCACTTCACACATCCTTCAGTGTCCTTGAACAAACCAAAAGATAAGACAAAGTCTTCACCACTCTCACAACCACCTCCTCAAAACAAAAACGACCCATCCACCAAATACTCTCAAGATGGCTGGAGGTAACTGCCCCAAGCACGGTGCCTACTCTGGCAATAGCTGCACCTTTTGCTGGAACGCTGGTCGCCATGCTCAGAAGTAGAGTGTGCTCATTATCAACTCCGATCTCATCAAGGCCTGGGCAGAGCACCTGTAATACATCGATACCTGGTAAATTACAGAGCAATCTGATATCGATGTCAACACACACACTGGAGGCAGGTTGCACCTAAGATACTGAACAGAGAGCTTTGGAAGAATGGAGATCATGGAAAGCTTGTGGTGGTAGCATCAACCTAGAATCCGTCTAACGAGACAAGTACCTAGGTAATTCTAGAACCAAAATCAAGTTGATGCTCCCTTACAGTCTGCTTTGACAACACACTTGCAAAAAGTGAATTTAGACCCTTCTACCTAGATGATTTGCCTTGAGTCCTCAAATCCACTTGCAGAAAAGACCCTATGAACTGGGGACTATGGCCCAGAGGGAGCGCCCAGGCTCTATGTAACACAAGGATGGCATGTACAGAGCCTACACCAACCCAGGTCTTCAGATATCTACAGACTGTACGTGCTTGCCTTCGCAAACGCCGCCATTTAGAGCCCACTCATTTCTCTCACAAGCCCAGCATCTACCCAACCCCTTGCAAAACTTCTGCCACTCACCAAGAGTATAGATATCCACCAAGCCCTTCCTATCCAAACATCCCACCACTTTTCCAGAGGTTCACCCCTTCCTCTCCTCCACCTGACCACTCCCCTCTTCACTCCCTCCTCCATCACCACCGCAAGTCCATTGACACAGAAAAATACCGCCTCCCCCCTTGCCAGCCACCAATCTCCGCCCAACACTCCTCTCACCGCAAAGCTATGACAAAAAGCACTACTCACAAACCCACCCAAAACCTTTCCCACATCCGCACGCTCGCCGTCACCCTTCCCCGTGATTTTCCTCTCAATCCACTCCCCAGGCCAGATCCCATACACGAGGAAGAACCTCGCAAATAACCGATGCCATCCATAACTCCAAAATTCCCGCACACACCTCACTTGCCAAATCCGCACCGTATACAGCGGCGGGAAAAACGCCAACGGATGCGGCGCCAGTGGACTGAGCAACACTGCGCCAGTTGAATGCGCAAACGCAAACGCCGCCATTAAGAATGCTCCCAAACAACCCGTCAGGGCGATTTGTACGCCGAACGGCAATCGCGTGTCAAACAAATGCTCGGTCCCCAGTGACGTTGTCTTCGTTGAAACATCCGCGTGCCAAAGCACCTCGCTGACATCGCCCAGCCCGTAGCGGAGGTAGATGGACCGAACGACGGCGAAACATACCGCGAGCGTGGGCACGTCGTGCACCAGGATGGAGTGCAGGCGGTTGTGTACTGTGGGCAGCCAGGTCTTGCGCGTGTGGCGCACGTCGGCGGTGGACCAGGTGAAGCCGACGCCGCGCATGGAGAGCTCAAGTTCGAGGGCCCAGGAGGCGCGGTCGGAAAAAGTGTGGGGCCAGCCATCCTCGGGGATGGTGTGTTCGAGGACGGGCTTGGGCTGTGGTCCGGTGATGAGGTTGCGATGGAGGAGGAAGTAAGATTGGGATAGGCTGGGGATGGGGATGTTATCAAGGAGGTCGGAGGCGGATGTGCTGCTTTTGTTTGTGTCATTCGTGGCTTTATTTGCTTCGGGTGAGGAGTTGTCATGTTGATTTTTTGTGTTTTTGACCTGATCTGAAATCGAGGACGAAGACGAGGAAGATGTCGCAGAGTGCTGTGTCTTCAGATCCCTCAGACCCTCAAAGAGCGGCGTTCCAACTCTCGACTCGTGCTTGTAAATCACGCGCCTTGGGACGTGGCCAAACATGTAGGGGGAAATGAAAAAGGCATCAAGCACTCTTGCGCCACCATACAAGCCCACCAAACCAAGTTGATATGTCAGCCCGATGCTCTGCGGGACGTGGTACGTGAGTGGCAGCCTGAAGAACAAGAATGCAGCTAGAAACGCTAGAACATTGCGCAATGTCTTTACAGCCAGCGTATCGATAGTTGGTGGAGGTGCAGGAGGCAGGAACAATAATGCCAGGTAGTAGATCAAAGGAGGACATATCATAGCCTCCAGCGTGAGAGGCGTCGTCCCCGGGATTGGGTGTAAGCCCGGCCGGGGCTCTACACTGAGGTACTTTGAGAGGACGTCCATGGCTATGAGGCGATCCAAGATAGCACCGCATGGACGAGTCTTGATACTATGTACATTGTGGATGGGCGATAACTACACGAATCAACACTTCAAGCAGATGCCCACCTCTTCTATTGGTGATGTCAGAGATGTCGTGCTAACCGCTTGAACTAGTCAAGCCACTACCACAACAAGCGCTATTCTTAGTCGCCGTCGTGGTTTGTGGCTGTCCCGGGTAGATCCTACATCGCGTCTCTCAGGACCCTGAAGTCGGAAGTAATGAATCATGTGGCCTAACTTTCAGCAATGAGCCCAAATAGTTGGGATTGTGGACGACTCTTGAGGTATGTAGGGCATTGATCAATCAATTGATGCATTGGAATTGAATATCCTCATAATCAACACCCCCCCGGTCCACATATTTAGGTAGCTGAGTACACGGGAATGCACGACCTCTGCAAAATTCACTATGGCGGAGACTGATTGCCTACATCTCATCGTTGGTTACCCAAATTTGTAATTGTCGTTGGTTGTTGATAATAGAGTCTCACTAGTTGTGGCCATTGCCGGCAGGTTCTGTATTGGCAGTGAGATGCTTCACATGTCAGAGTTGGTGCACTTCTGTAATGAACAATATGAGATTCGCGCATCAGCTTAAAGGGATATGGTTGTGAGACCATGTCAAATCGAGGGATGAAAAGGACCGGTCTAGTGTAAAAGGCGTACCAAGCTACAGACGGGTCATCGATATCCTTCACCGCTTTTCCACAAGGTCAGCTAACTATCTCCTGTCCTCACTCTGGCTTGCAAAGTCATTATGAACTCATTGCTCTTGCTCAGTCTTTGCAATGACATTTGGCCCTGAGCCGCCGTTTGTTGGTGACACAGCATCGGTTCAGGCTGTGGCTGCTGCAGCGTCGTTGCGAGTGGGGACACGATCGCCAGTGAAGAGTCCTTAGCCCCAACGTCATGAGACGTGGGCCGCCTGCATGGGCCGCGACTGGTGGTCGCCGACTTGGGCCGACATATCTCTTATGGCGTTAAGTGGACCTGAGCTTCTCAGTGGAGACGCGCTCTATTTAGTGGGGACGCGTCTATTTCGCATGGGCGCGACGTGGTCCTTGCGCACCCTGGATTTGAGACGAACTGACTCTCAGGTGCTCCGAGAGGCCCAGGCGAAGCGAAAAGGAATCATGGTTGCTGCTAATATTAGGCACTGCGCACTGCACTCCTCGTGGTTTGGTGGTCCCAAGGTTTAGTGGAGATCTCGATCGGGTAGAGAAAAGCCCTTTGATATATCTCGCTGGAAGAAATCCTGAAATTCTGTCGGAGCCCGATGTGGATTCTTTGTCGCAAATCGAGATGGAACAAGGAAGCAAGCAGTATTTGACAAAAATTACACTTTGTCCGGTAATTGGTGTCAAACGTGGCCCAAAGGCTGGCTCGGCAAACGCAGTCAAATTGAAGGTGTTTTTTCCAGGATGGTACGGATTGGCAAAACGCAGCTCTCGGGACGCAGGGATCCAGGGCTGAGGGGCTGCACAGAGTGCTATCACAGTAAAAAGCCCAGGCGGTTCCAGGCAGCCCAAAAAGCTAGGGCCTCCCCGCGAACCCCACAGTCAAAACAACGCACTGAACAGGGCCGGAAGAGTAGGGATCACCAAGTTCGGACATGGACAGGGGTGCCCGGCATTAAAGTGGAGTTGCCGTATCAACCAGCAGCGAATGTTTACCAGGGCAGCAACGGCGCTGCCTTGCGTTGCGCTGCTGCTGCTGCACTGCGCTGTACGCGGGCGGTGGTGTCAGGTCTGAGCTTTTTCCCTCTTGCTCTGGGTGTTGGGTACCTAAGGTAGGTGCAGCTTTGTCTTGCTTCGGCGCCTGCTCAAACCCCGGCTCCTGCTCATAGAAAACTGTATGGGCACCGCGCTGCACAACTTTCCAACCCAAAAAAGGTCCAAGCAGGCCAACCAGTTCTGGCTCATTAAAAGCTGACGCTGGCAACCCACGGAGGCTTTTCTGGCAACGGGCCATGTTTTCCCCCTGTCGTGTCACCCGTTCCTTTTTCTAAGCGCTGATCTCCTTCCTTCCACTTCCGTCTTTGATTGTTTATTTTCCCCGACTTCCGTATTTGTGTGTGTTTCTTGTACTCTTGTACACTAAACCAACTGCATCACCTCACCAGGGCATTTGCCAAAACCACCCCGTCTCTTCCAATTTCCTCGCATACCTTTGCTTGCTTGGGTACGGGGCATTTGTCTACCGATCCCACTATCTTTTTTTCTTCTACGACTTGACCATTGCTGAGCGACATACTCATATATGCGCGGCGCGTAGTGAAACACACGCCCTCGAAATTAGACAGGATGTGGTCGGGCTCGAACCTCAAGTTCGAACATCCCCAGCAACCTGGCGGACAAGAGAATGAATTCAGCCCAGCATTCCACCAGATGCGACACTCTCAATCGTCAACACCCTCTACGCCTACCCATCACCGACGAGGCCAGAGCCTCAGTGCCATCAACGCCCCGCGCACTCCAAACCACCTCTCTCTGCGTCCTCCTGTCTATCTCCAGAGTCCAATGGCTCAAAGTCCCATGGCGCAGAGTCCCATGGGCGCAAACCATCACAACAATGGTCTGATGGGCGTCGGCGATGTCTTCAGCCAACCGAATGGCAGCTTCCATGAGAATATGGGTAGGTTCCCGAAACACATCCTCACCCTCGATCAATGCTCCCAAACAATATGCTGACTTTGACCACCAAGGCTACTACTCGCCCGTCATATCCTCGCCTGGCACCGCCCTAGACAATCTCAACGAGGAGATCGCAAACTTCGACCTGTCAAATTTTGGAGGCCCTCTGCCTGGTGATCCTCTCTTCGAGTCTCCGATGCCCTCGCCGGGTCAAGCCTCCGGGTTCCCGTTCAATAACCATAATCCTTTCACCTCGCCCCCCGAATCCTTCATTCCCCCGAGGACAGCTTCACCGCTGCCTCATGGCTTGCCGATACAAGATCCAAACACAGGTCACATGGATGCCTTCATCCGCACGCCTCAGCCATCTCCCGGCCGCCACCCCTTCCGAGACTCGATCATTTCCAATGGTGAAGCTTCCCCGAGTCTCCATATCAACCCACTCAGAGAGTCACTTTTGCACGCCCGTCAACCGTCTCCTTCGCGCGATGGGTTCATGGAATCTCATATGCGAACGCCTGAGGCCTCTCCCACGCGCAACAGCTTCTCCCATCCCAGCAGTAGCCATATAGGCAACCCGCTTCGAGGCGCTCCAGATCTCCGTCCACAGCTGACGCCTCGAGGTTCTCAGTCGCCTACTCGCAGTCGACAGGGCTCGCCCAGCCGACGAATGCGCGCTCATCAGCGAACACAGTCTTTAGTGAGCGTCAACAGTGTGATGAGCTTGGCGGACGGAGACATGGAGCAGTACCGCGTAGAGTCGAACATCAAACCCGAACAGATTGCCGAACTGATTGGTGAGTCAGACTCGACCACTCCTGCTGGTGATTCCGAATCCGCGTCTGTTCCGGATGGCAACAAAAAATTCATTTGCAAGTGGCTCGAGTCAAATAAGGACTCGGGCGACGAGAAGATTTGCGGGCAATTCTTTGAGCGCAAAGAGAATTGCAAAGCCCATATCCAGACTCATCTGGACGACCGACAGTATAAATGCCCCTACGATTTTTGCGCAAAGCTCTTTGTTCGATCTCACGACTTGCGACGACACTTGAGGACCCACGATGTTCACAAAAAGTGGGTTTGCCCTTGTGGCCGGGACTTCAGCCGTGCGGACGCGCTGCATCGACACCAAGGTCGTGGCAACTGCATTGGGGCGCCACCGGGAACCAAAAGAAAGGAGCCCGCCAAGAGGGGTCGGCCGCCAAAGAAGAAGGACGTTCCTACTGATGGGGATGTCGGAAACAACACGACTTCCACCAACATCAATGAAGCGCCCCGGCCGCAGCAAGATTCACGCAACGCCCTTAACAGCGCGAACTTTGCTCCTATGGGGATTGACAGGACCGAGTTCCAGAAGAATGACTTCGCGGGCTTCGATGAGGACATGACAGGCATGGGAGATATTCACGGCATGCCGGACTTTGCCACTGACCCATCGCCATCACCTAATCGGCCTGATGATGCATCGAACGCTGGAGCCCTTGCGCCAAGTCCACTCGAAGAAGAACTCTCTTCGTCACCAATGCCACCTCACGATGACCAGCTCCTGGACCCGGTTGGTGATGAGTGGCTTGAGGATCTTTTAATCTTTACGGATGATGGTGAAATTTGACTGAGCACTTCACTCCCTTTCGAACTCGGTAACATGGCCGTGTTCTATACTACGTATTTAATCGGTGGAATGGCGGGCTTGGCGCCCAAAGCAACAAAGGAGCGTATATGTAAGATAGGAGAATTGGGTGCGGACTGGATTTGGGCGGCTTTCTGGAAATCTCGGAGTTCCCTCTTTCCCGGTATCTGGTCGTTTACCTTTGCTTCTCGTTCTTTCTCACCCGAGCCGTGGTCATTGAATCCACGCTTTCAGTTCTCGCTTTTGTTTGAGTCCCGCGGATATTTTGGAATACAAAAGGTATGCGCGGTCGGTTGAAAGGCGTTCATTTGGGCTACTAGAGATCCAATCTTGAGCGTGTCTACGCCCCCTTACCCAGGGTGGCATTTGGGTTACTTACTAGCTGGTGTGCGTGCGTGCGTGCGAGCGTGCGAGCGTACTTGCTTGCGCGAATGGTTTGGAAGATTGCGTGTGTGTGTGCGTGTGTGTGCGCGTATGCTTGAGGCAGTCGAGAAAGTACATGGGCAATTGGATAGGTAGATGAGTCGAACATCAAGTGTTTACAATCTATGAAGAGCCTCCAGGCACTTCCCTTTATCTACGTGAATGTGAAAGACCAGGATGTCTGCCAATGTAGAAATGTGCAGCGGCTAAAACGAATCTTTAAAGGTGCGCGCTCTGGGGCTGGGCTGGTAGACGGTGCATCCTACTCCTCTTGCTAAGACATCCATTGTTTTCTTGCTCTCGATTCTTCGTACTGGCAGCCTTGAGTTGGCCACGGCTGTGATTGTCACAAGATAGCCTCTATCTTGATACTTAATCTTCACAAAATCTCCAATTTTTTTGCCTCTACAGACGCCGATCTAGGTATCATAGCATGTCATGTACAGAGAAATGCGGGCCCCCCGAATCTATCACACACACACACACACACACATCCACACAAGCGCACCCACATACACTGCCCTTCCAACTCTCTCTGAGTTTCGCCTCCCCATCACAGCAAGCAACCTTGGCCTTGTCAAGGTCTTACCGCCTCGGCATACCCCTGCCCCGTCCGCGCAATGCCCTCTGTGCGGCCCCTCGTGGCAATGGCTGGCCGGGTGCCTGCGGCTTCGCGCTCTCCTCGTTGCGAATTGTCTCGTCGACGCCGAGGATCAAGCAACTCGCCTCAGTCGCGGCCTGGAGCGCATTGATCTTGACCAGTGCTGGCTCCCACACGAACCGCTCCATCATATCCGCCACGCCCTCGTTGACAAAGTCCACACCCGCCCATGTGTTGCCCTTGCGATGCTCGACGCGCAGCTTGTTGAGGATGTCGGTGGCGTCGAAGCCGGCGTTGTCGCACAGCTGGCGCGGAATGATCTCAAGCGCCTTGGCAAATGACTTGATGATGCCTTGCTGTTTGTTGCGAATGTTGTTGTCCGCGAAGCGGTGCAGATGCGCGCTCACCTCCATCTCGCACGCGCCACCGCCACCGACGATGGTGCGGTTGCGGATCGCGCGCTTGACGATCATGATGGCGTCGTGCAGTGAGCGCTCGACCTCGGCGATGAACTGCTCGGCGCCGCCGCGCAGCACAAGTGTGCAAGTCTTGGCCTCGGGACAGTCCTCGAAGAAGTTGAAGCGCTCGCCACCTATCTGGCGCTCGTCAAAGGAGCCGCATGTCCCGAGATGCTCTGCGCGGATGTCGGAGCAGGTGGACTGGATGGTGGCGCCGGTGGCTTGCACGACACGCTCCATGTCCTCGGAGGCTACGCGGCCGGCGCAAAAAATATCGCGGTCGGCAAAGTATTGGGTGGCGAGGTCGCCGATGGGGAGCTTGGAGAGAACGACCTTGGCGCCGGTCTCGTGGATGGCTTCGAGCTTCTTGAAGATGATCTGCCACTCTGCATCGACAATGGCCTGGTACTCGGACACTTGTTCGACGCGGATCTCTGCGTTGTCCTTCTCGGCCTTGAGTTCCAGCTCGACATTGAGACAGACAATCTTGGGCTTGACGAAGGTCTTGGGTTGCTGCTCGAAACCAGCGTAGGAAAATGTCTTCTTGAAGGCGACACCGTTGACGAACAGGGACTCGGTGAGGGAGCCTCCAGGAATCTTCTTGACACCTATTAACTTTTCGTTGAGATCGTCTTGGTCGAGTGACAGAACCGCGTCGACGACCACTGTGATCTGTTAGCAAAACGTACGGTGCCCGTGCCATCTGAAAGTTTAGTTCCATACTCTTTGTGAAGAATTCCGTATTCCGCTTAATCAACTTGCTCGTCATGGCCGTCGCAGCCAGTTTCGCCAGCGTGTCCCTGTGGTTCGCCTCATCGGTGCTGATTGCAATCTCCTTGATCTTGTTGACCGCCATTGTTGAGGCTTTCCGCAGGCCCTTGATGATGATCTGTGAACTGACGCCCTGCTCCACATGCTCCTTGATCTCCTTTAGAATCTCGCCTGCCAGCACGACGACCGATGTGGTGCCGTCGCCCACCTCGGCGTCTTGTGATCTTGCAATATCGGTGAGGATGCGTGCAGCGGGGTGGATAATGTCCAGAAGCTTCATGACCGTGGCGCCATCGTTGGTAATGGTCTGTCGGCCATTCTCGTCGACCATCAACAAATCGCCGCCATAGGGTCCAAGAGTCGATTTTATCGTAGTCTGAACAGCGAGGCAGGCGTTGATGTTGGAGATGATCTGGGGCTTGCCTTGGGAGGTATCGGTGCCTGTGGTGGAGTTTGTTGGTCAGTTGGACTGTCTTCACGCAGACAGACAGTTGCATGTGCTTGTAAACAGCTTCTGTGGAGGGGGGATGGAGGGGCAACGAACCCTCCTTTAGCACGATGATCGTGGGTGTTTGGCCGCCGAAAGACATTTTGAGGGTGTATATGTGGTGCGGACTGGGGAATGGAGGAGAGAAGATGGAGAAGCTCGACTGTTGGTCGTGGTCGTCGCGGTGGGTTGCAGGTCTTCTACTCCTGGGCGTTGTTGGACGCGTGGGGTTGAGGCCAGGAGCTCGAAAAAATGTCGATACCGCTTCCAACAAGCTTGCAAGTACCAAAGTACCTGTCGCGTTATGTAAGCGGAATTCTTTCTCGCTCCTTTTCAACAACAGCCCGGAAAGGAGACCTGACCGACTGACCCGCTTCCTCTCAATTATTCTGTGAATATGCTTATATTGAACCAAATGTCCTTCTGGCAGACGAATCAGCTATGATACTGATTCTAAAGAGTTACTTGATTGTGTAATATTTCATGTTTCAGACAATATTATAATTGTCTTTGGATTGCTACGTCTGGTCCTATTCGAGAGCAAGACTACCTACAGAATTCGCTGCTTCTTCCAAGTGCAAAAGCCAACCACAATCTGGGTTCAAACACGCAGCCGGAAAGAATAGTGTAGAGAAAGAGCAAAAATGATTACAAAAAGGCCAAAAAAGGTCGCACTGAGAATCGAACTCAGATTACCGGAAGTTGTTCGAATCGATCAGAATCCGATGTGATAACCATTACACTATGCAACCTTTTGAAGATTGACTCTTACCCGCCCAGGTGGTAAGCTAAACTATATAGTCAAAGTCAAACACTTCCAGCATAGTTTTGGCCCTTCGCTCAGTCAACATGCGAGATGCTAGCTTGACAATGTTTCTTTTTTCATCAATTGTAAATCCGATATGCCTATTGTTCTATTCATCATCCGTCCCACCTTTTCCCCCCTCGAACAAAGAGAACTACCTAGGCAGTTCGTTGCAATTGTTTACGTCCTTGATTGTACCTAGATAGTCGAAGCCGGTCGGGTGTGGAGTGACTTGCTCCAGCCAAAGTAACTAAATCGAGAAGTGGACAACCCATTACAGATGTGACAGCTTTCAAGGCGAAATGACACAGACACTGGGCCTGGAATATTCTCAAGGCATTTCTGGGTTATCAGAACGGAAATTCGATATTGGTCGCTAATTTTGAAGGAATATGTTAGCATTGGGACGAGGTTCTTTTTTTTTGTCTTTGTAATATTGTAGAAAATGCATAATACTCAAAATAGAGAATGATTGAAATTAGCGACTCGGTCACTCCAGAAAGGGTGCACCAACATAATACAAATGGTGGGGGTGAGAGACCCTACTTCGGCAAGCGACATATGTGGGCTGCAGTCTGACATGCAGCGAACCCATTTGCACTCATTCATTTATAGCTTCATTAAGTCGCTGTTCCAGAAGCAATGGCAGGCGGAATTCCACAATATCACTATTCGGTACTAGCCAGCCCTGAGGATGAGATACGCCTGATCGAGCTCTATCCAGGGCAGCTTTCAGATGACATCAAAATCAGCATATCTAACATACGTCTTCACGACTACGACGAGGATTTAGAAACACCAGACAACGACAGGCTGCAGATCCTTGCAAAGACATTACCACCGCACTGGACTGTCCACGAGAGTCTAGAGAAGAAATTAGTGTTTTATTACGAGGCTACCGTGGGAGACAAGGAGGACTGGAAGTCATCTTGGCAGCACCCGGACCCCCACTTCGATCTCACTCCATACGAGACGGTCACCGCCCAAGCAGACGTACAATACGAAGCTCTTTCCTATACATGGGGCTCACCCGCGGACCCTGATGTGGCCTACGTTGTTTCGGAAGAACAAGGACAGGACAATGCGCCATTGAGCCAGCTGGCCATCGGCCAAAACCTGTCTCAAGCGCTGCGGCATTTGCGTCGCCAGGATCGTGGGCGCAGATTGTGGGTCGACGCGGTATGCATCAACCAGTATGACGAGGAGGAGAAAAACGCTCAGGTGACGCGTATGTCTGAAATCTACAAAGGTGCCGAGAAAGTACTTGTCTGGCTTGGGTTCCGATCCGCAGACAGTCAGCTTGCTTTGGAAACGCTAGCCTTTATCGGAAAGCAAGTTGTAATGACGATAGATGGCTGGAATATAACATCGCCAGAGGCCGAGGAACCGGACTGGTACTTGGATGACTATGCCCTGCCCTATGATGACCAAGTCTGGGCAGCCATCAGCTCCTTGCTGTACAGACCTTGGTTCGGTCGCGTCTGGGTTGTACAGGAGATTGACCTTGCCAGAAGCGCGATCCTCCAGTGCGGTCTGAACGAATTGTCATGGTCTGCTTTTCGTTCTTCGGTGATTCTGCTGTATAACAAAGCATCTTTGCCTTCTCAAGTCCTTCGCTCCCGGCTCGATTTTGTCCACAACCTTGTCAATTCGATTGGATCCGATTCGCCAATCTTCCATAGTTTCCATCGCCTCACCGTCAGGAGCTGCCTCAACCCACGGGACTTCATCTATGGGGCTCTGGGTTTGTTCCCTTCGGCTTTCAGGCGGCGTATCATCCCGCAGTACTCGTTGTCTATCGGAAACGTCTATATAGATTTCGTCCGCTCTCACATCGAGCACGTCAAGCGATTGGAGTTATTGGTCAAATGCCAATTGGACGGGCGTACGCTCCATGACGTTCCGTCCTGGGTTCCAGATTACACATCGGAGAAGATTGTAAGCCAATGTCATGAGTGGCAGTCAGCTTCTGGATACTCGGCTTGTCAAGTTGCCTTTAGGGGAGACAGGTTTCTGGACGCTTGGGGGGTTCAACGTGGAGGCGTTGTGACCGTCAGCGACCCAATACCCGATTACAATATTTATTCGTACGATTCCATGCCCAGTGCATCCTATTCTGATTTCGTGGCGGCATTATACCGGTTGATCCGCGCAAATGCGAGCGAAGTCGAAGAGGAGGAGGAGAATATTCAAGACGTATTTGCGAGAACACTAACAGCAAATTACCTACAGGACGTGTTTCCTGGAACCAATGCATCAACGCTGGAATTGTGGAAGGCGGGACTGCGGGACGAGGCGCTATTTGGAGGCCCAGAGGCAAAGACCGAACCAACGTTCTCCTACCAAGAGGAGTATGCAATCCGTCGACTACTGGGGCGAACCTTCATTAGAATGAACGACGGTCGCATTGGTTTGGGCCCTCCTGGCGCTCAAAAAGGTATGCGCTTCTGCGTTCATATTGGCCCATACACTCTGCAGAAACGCTGACAAGAGATCCACGTAAGGGGACATTGTCGCATGCCTACTTGGCTGTATGTCTCCAATGTTGCTGAGGGAAGCAGCCCCAGGTAGCGGAGAGTTTCTAGTTGTTGGCGAGTGCTTTGTTCTCGAGCTTAACAACTCGCAAGCGTTCCTGGGGCCTCTCCCAACGCCATGGCGGGTCTGCTTTCTTTCTGATTCGCTTCACAAAGGGCCTCTGTGTCGCTACTTCAATGAAGAGACTGACGAGTGGTCAGATAATGACCCAAGGATGGCGGATGAGCAATTCAATGACTGGGAATTAGAGGACATCCCGAGGACAGGAGATTACCCACTACATTTTCGAGGTTTCAGAAACTCGAAGACGGGAGAGCTTGCAGTTTCGGATCCTGCTATGGTACCGGCCTCCTTGATCTCACGCGACGTTCCTCTCAAAATGTTCTCGTTGATATAACCAGATCCATAGCTTCCGATGGTGTTCACGAGGCATTTCAATGAAACTTTTGCTCCTCTAGAATTGTCCTCTATATTGGAGACTAATTTAAAGAACGAAGTCAACCGTCATCTGACAAAAAGAAAGTGTTGAGCATGTTTTCGGGTACTCTCTTGACATAGTCTGGTCATCTGAGGCTCTAAGGCATCTTTGCGGAAGACGTCAAATTGGTTGGCTTAAACCCAGTATGAAGCCTGCACGTATGGGGCGCAATTAGTCCATTGCTGGATTGTAGTCATCCTTGTTTAGATGGCCTGTGCCAGCAAAGATGTTGTCGTAGGAATCCGTAGCCCAAATGTCAAGACCCGGAGACCCAGGAATCTTGATCGACAGCCTACCGCGGTCAGTCAACGAAAGGCGAGGGGTCGCCAGTGTGTAAACTGAATCAAAGCCTCCGAATAAGAACATAAGTAGCACTGAACAGCAACTGACTCAGTAAAGCTACTGCTGCAATTTTAGGCCTCGCAGAGTGCTACTCGTGGGATGCGCTGAAGCATTTGTGCACGAGAAATGGAACGACTTGAATGGAAGTCGTGTAGAAAATGATAGTCATGCATTTACTAATGAATCGAATCGACTGCCCCCTTTAGTATAATCTTCAGAAAAGGACAACCCCTAAATCTGATTCTCTGCAGCGCTGCAATGATAGACAGTGCCAGCCACTGGCTTGTCTTCCGGTTTAGTCCTTGTAACAAATGGAAACTTTGCTTAATTCCAGCATGGGAATATGCATCTAAAAAATTTAATCAAGGCCAAGAGTACTTCTTTTACACCGTTATTTCACCAGACCTTGTCTTAGTCCCCATGCTGCACCCCAGGCACCAGAAACCCCGGAAACACAACTATGAGGGGACCCTGACCTGGTCTGCCCAGCTCCGAGGAACGGCCCGGATGCCCGGCGCATTGCTCACTGGAGCACTTCCTACTTCTCTGCTCACACTTCATGCTCACGCGGCCCTCGAGATTGACTGTCTTATACAAATCTTTGTGCGGACGATCTCTGATCTTTGAGGGGGTTGGTACGTGCGTTTGCAACTCACTGGGCCAACATAGACGGTATGTCCTATTCCCTCTAGCTCGACATTCCACACTGTTCTGCTGCAATTTGGGGCCACAATTCAACTGACACAGTGGCCAGGTAGACTCGTGAGGATTGACCTCTCACTATTGTTCGCTCTGTTAAATTCGATTCAAGATGCCTGCCATGATAGATGACCCGGCCTCGCCGACTATCTATCGAGTCACTGGCGAGCCTCCATATCCAGGCCCCAACTCGCCTCTACCCGCCAATATCAAACCTCGGCAAGTGACTCTACGAGACAGGCAGACAGTAGCCACCATCGTCCCGTTTGCTTCCAAAGATCAGGTCCCCCCATCATTGCTGCTGTACCTCTCGGACCAATTGGCCAAGGAGATTGAAAAGGGCGACACGTATCCGATGATCGACCCCATGCCTCATGACAAGTTTGCGTCATACTGGTTCCAGAACTTTGGCGCAATCATGCTTCTAGGAAGCATTGAGAAACCAGAGGACGTCGTCGAAGGAAAGGACTGGGCCAAGGACTGTCTCGGCAGCTTTTATATCAAGCCCAACTATCCTGGCCGGAGCAGCCATGTGTGCAACGCGGGTTTCCTTGTCACGGACGCGGTACGTAATAGGGGCGTGGGTAGATTGATGGGGGAGGCCTATTTGGACTGGGCTCCCAAGGTGGGATACAAGTACAGCGTTTTCAACCTAGTTTATGAGACCAACGTGGCGAGTTGCAGGATTTGGTAAGTTCGACGCATTTCCTTGGGTTACTCGGACACTGGCATAAACAGAGGAACGTGCTCTTGTTGGTCATCATCTCAACGAGCTGAATGCTTCCGGGCTTGATGCGCTCAGCACAGTACTTATGGCCACTGTAGAGCATGATATTTATTGTTGTAATTTCGAGTGGGCTAATGGTCACCATAGGGACGCCCTCGGCTTCAAGCGCATCGGACGCGTTCCCGGTTGTGGCAACCTCAAGTCCTACCCTGACCGTCTTGTCGACGCCATCATTTACGGGCGCGACTTGACTTTGAGCGAAGAAGATAACGACGAACTCGTGAGTGAAGACCGGTTCGAAAAGATCAAATTCTATCTCAAGCACGGCAAATATCCTAACGGGGCCGACCGCGCCGAGAAATCCAGACTTCGCAGCGCGGCAACACACTACAAGCTGCTTGAAAACGACGTCCTCATGCTCAAAGACAAGGAGGTTGTTTCAGATCCGGAGAAGCAGTATGAAATTGCAAGGCAGACGCATGCATTAGGGCAACATGCTGGGATCAACAAGACGACGGCGACAATCACGGAGAGGTATCATTGGCGAGGCATCAAGGACACAGTCTCTGATGTGATTCGTGTTTGTGCAGAGTGCGAGGACAAGTCAAACGTGGGATCGATCAAGCCGTCCACCCCGAATCAAGCATCACTTCCACATGCTCCTCCAGTTCCTGTGCCGTCCGTGCCTGCAGCCAAGTCCTCAGAAGCTATCCGGCACAAAACCCCCCAGTTGGACCCAACGCTTCATCACCAAAAGTCAACACTATCAGGTCTCGCCTTGCCCAGTCACAATGACCCACCAATAGATCCGCAATTGATGAGCCAGCAGCATCGGGTCCAGCCAATCCATGCCAAACAAAGCGGGCCTCACGATCCCCTCCAAGAGAATTTGCAGCATCCGTATTACAGCCCTCAAATCAGCATGGACATGGACGCCGAAGATCATGCCTTGATACACCTTCTCAACGCCAATAATTCTATACACGATGAAGAGAGATGTGTGATATCCGACCAAGACCTAGAGATGATGCTCACAAGGCAACTGGAAGAAGAGGCTGATACAGGGTTTACAAGAATGGATGTTGACGGCGCAGCTGGCCTACATCTGGACCTTTGAATCCATGGAAAACTCATAGAAATAGTTAGACTTATTGATACCCAATTTCCCTTGTAGAGCATATCTACCTACTCTTTGAAAACAAAGAAACACTCTTGCATTCCATGTATTACTGCTTGCCCTGTGTAGGGTTCGGGTTCGTATGCGCTGAACAGACATGACCCCTGAACACGTTAGCTGGCCCGAGCGCTATGAACAGCTTGGCCTGCAGCGACATTGAATGGGCCCCTCGACGTCGCCAAGTACCAAAGAAGTCCAATTCATACCTCAGCTCAACGGTTCGAGGCCGCCGACCACCCAAGTTTAATCGAGCATTGCTGGCAGACCTTCATACCGATGCTGTGATTTACAAACAAGGCAAACCTTTGTCCACTTCCACAACCCTCCCTCCGAAGGCTTCACGGCCTCGGAGTCCCTGCGAGCCTGACCTCGTCCACGTGCGACTACTTCAGAAAGCGTCTATTTCACGATGGCGGCAAATCGCATAAAGAGCGCATTTGCTCCCCCTCGCAAGGGTGAGACCTTCGAGTTGCGGGCCGGACTCGTCTCGCAGTATGCCTACGAGCGGAAGGAAGCTATCCAGAAAACCATCATGGCCATGACGTTGGGCAAGGACGTGTCGGCACTGTTTCCCGATGTTCTCAAGAACATTGCTACCGCCGACCTGGATCAGAAGAAGCTGGTCTACCTATACCTGATGTGAGCTTACGCGGTGCTTGCCTGACCCTTTTAGCAAGCCTCTGCCTCCCTAGCCTTGCAAATAGCTGACCACGATTCGATCAGGAACTACGCCAAAACCCATCCCGACCTCTGTATCCTTGCCGTCAATACCTTCGTCCAAGACTCTGAAGATCCGAACCCACTCATCCGAGCCCTCTCAATACGGACAATGGGCTGCATTCGCGTCGACAAAATGATCGACTACATGGAGGAACCCCTGCGCAAGACGCTCCGCGACGAATCCCCTTACGTCCGCAAGACGGCCGCAATCTGCGTGGCCAAGCTTTTTGACCTGAACCCTACAATGTGTATCGAGAACGGCTTCCTCGAGTCCTTGCAGGAACTGATTGGTGACCCAAACCCGGCAGTAGTCGCCAACTCCGTCCAGGCCCTGTCCGAGATTACTGAAACCGCCCCCGAGACAAGAGCACTCGTCATTACATCCGTGACGCTGAAGAAGCTTCTCATGGCGCTCAACGAATGTACCGAGTGGGGACGGGTCACTATCCTGTCTACGCTGGCAGACTACCCGTCCGCAGATCAGAAGGAGGCAGAGCACATCTGTGAGAGAATTGCGCCGCAGTTCCAACATAACAACCCAAGTGTAGTCCTGGCTGCAGTCAAGGTGGTTTTCATTCATATGAGAGCTATCAGTCCGGAAATGGTGCGCACATATTTGAAGAAAATGGCTCCGCCATTGGGTGCGTATTCCCTACACTTGTATGATTAGGCTTTGCGCCAAAATGCTGACCAAATTCCGTAGTCACCCTCGTCGCATCCGCTCCTGAAGTTCAGTACGTCGCCTTGAGGAACATCGATCTTTTGTTGCAAGCAAAACCCGACATTCTGAGCAAGGAAATGAGGGTCTTTTTCTGCAAATACAATGACCCACCGTATCTCAAATTACAAAAGCTGGAGATCATGGTCCGAATAGCAAACGACAAGAACTACGAGCAACTGCTTGCGGAGTTGAAGGAGTATGCAGTAGAGGTCGACATGGATTTCGTGCGCCGATCCATCAAGGCCATCGGCCAGGTGGCAATCAAGATTGAGAGTGCGAGCGAAAAGTGCGTCAACACTCTACTGGACCTGATAGCGACCAAGGTCAACTATGTCGTACAGGAGGTGGTGATTGTGATCAAGGATATCCTGCGCAAGTATCCGGGCTACGAGGGTGTCATTCCCACCCTCTGTGAGCATATTGACGAATTGGAGGAGCACGACGCAAGGGGAGCTTTGATATGGATTGTGGGCGAGTACGCCGAAAAGATCAACAATGCCGACGAGATATTAGGAGGATTTGTTGACGAATTTATGGAAGAGTTTACACAGGTAAGGTCATTTACGCAAAGCAATGTCAGGATCAAGCTAACGATAAAATGCAGACACAACTGCAAATTCTGACCGCGGTGGTCAAGCTGTTCCTGAAGAAACCAAACAGCAACCAGGGACTGGTCCAGAAGGTTCTGCAGCAAGCTACCGCAGACAGCGACAATCCCGATATTCGGGACAGGGCATATGTCTACTGGCGTCTCTTGTCAGGAGACCTTGACATCGCCAAGGTATGCACTTTCCGCCAAAAACTGAGATTTTAAGAAAGGTCCAAAAGCTAACGCTAACCACTTGACAGAACATCATCCTCTCTCAAAAACCTGCCATCTCCACCACCATCTCCAGCCTCCCACCAGCACTTTTGGAACAACTCCTCGGTGAATTGTCCACCCTCGCCTCCGTTTACCACAAGCCACCAGAGTCCTTCATGGGCAAGGGCCGCTACGGTGCCGACGAGATCCAGCGGGCCGCCATCCAAGAGCAACGCCGCGAGGCGGCCGAGAACCCCATCGCCGCTTCTGCCGTCGCGGCTGCTGCCAACGGTACACCTGGCGCGTCTCAGAGCAACATTGAGAATCTTCTCGACATTGATTTTGACGGCGCTGCACCAGCATCTCACGAGCAAGGCGGAAGTGTCCCACCGACACCCGATCGAATCGACAGCCCTGCCGTGGGCATGCCAGGTTCAAATGGGCCGTCTGGCGGCATGGCGGATATGATGGGTCTTTTTGACGCGGCCCCGAGCAGCTCGTCGCAACCACCGGCTGGCGGTGCCATGGGTGATATGATGAGTGGGTTTGCAGGCATGGACCTCAGTGGGACGAGTGCGCCGCCGCCACCGCACCAGCAGCTACATCCTCAGGGAACTGGAGGGCAACCGCAGCAGCAAGGGCAGAGTAGCGGTGGGGCCGGGGAGGATTTACTGGGACTGTTTTAGGGGACATAGGTGGTTTGGCTTGGCTCGGAGGTCGAGGATTGGGCAAAATAGAGTAGATCAGCGAGCAGCGTATAATGGAAATGTTGTCTACGAGGAGAGTCTGGCACAAGCATTGGCATGTGTTCGGTGTAGGAGATCTGCTGGTTGGCAGTCGCTGGTATCGATTGGTTGGATGGACTCAGCAATTCCCAATCCGACATCATTTCTCCGCTACCGGCAGAGGTCTGGCACCACGGCGTCCCAGGAGAGGCAAACTGAAGGCAGAGCCCGTTGGGTTACAAGACGTTCAAAGGATATGAAGACGTCAAGAATGCAGAGCATGAGGATACATCTTGCCGCCAATGATGCTGGCACAGCGAAAGAGTCTTGGCCACAAGCGGACCAGGTCTAATATTCAATGTGTGGGGTAGTCGAGCTGATGGCATCGCCGCCCTTACATCACACATTGCACTAATGATTGATCCAGGAGATGCAATCTGGACTGCTTGCTGAGAAAATTAGGAAATGTGAATCAAGAATCACTATGCCGGACATGGGCACCAACTGGCCGACGTTGGGGTTTACCCACGTTGTTGTCTCACACCCGAGGATTAGGGAGCAGCCTGAGCTAACAACCCCTCCTTTGGGCAGTCCTTCAATTGTAGCCCCAACATTAACTTGGGGACACTCAAGCCCTCTTTAAGTGAAGCAACCATTCATCGACCACCGGGAATGAAGTCCTCACTTCGCTCATCAGACACTAGAGACAAGAGTGGCATACACACTGCTACACACACTATGGCGTCTGACAAGACTGTGGGTGACTTCTCGGTCAAAGGAAAAATCCTCCTCATAACAGGTGGCGGATCCGGTATTGGGCTCTCCTTTGCTAGATTATTCCACACTCATGGCGGCCGCGTCCTTATCGGCGATGTCAAACTCACGTCGGCGGCGGAAGACTTCATACACACTACGGAAGTCGACTCGCCTGGCAGCGTGATCTTCCGAACGTGCGACGTAACTGATTGGAAGAGCCTCCACTCACTCATCTCAGCCTCTGTGCTGGAGTTCGGCGAGGCCCCAGATGTCTACTGCCCTTGCGCAGGTATATTCGAGCCGCCTTGGAGTAATTTCTGGGACGATACTGAGGACGACGGCTACGCCACCATTAAGATCAACACAGAGCACCCCATCAAGTTGACGAGGCTGGCATTTCGCGCGTTGCTGGGCGCGGAGAAAAAGGGCGTGGTGATGCATGTAGCGTCTGCTGCTGGCTTGATTGGGTCGTGGGGTTGTGCCCTGTATTGTGCATCCAAGCATGCCATTGTGGGATTGTGCAAGAGTCTGGGACATGCGGATGGGTCTGAGGGCGTGAAAGTTGTTTGTATTTGTCCTGGGATCGTGAAGACGCCACTCTGGGAGGATCGAGAGGATGACAGGGCAAAGGACTACAAGTACGGCCAGGAGGGATCACCAACTATCACACCGGACGAAGTAGCTGAAGCGATGCTGAGGCTGGTCGAGGAGGGCAAGTACGGAGGTGGCACCGTGTTGCACAAGAATTTTTCTGGGGAAAAGATTGTATTCGAAGGAGGACAATCGTTATACGATGTTGAGCGTCCCAAAACGACATTGGATAATGAGAGGGGAAAGAAGTGGGATGTGACTATGTAATTCATTATTTTCATGAAAGTCACTTGTAGATTTACAAGGTCTACATACTGAGAGCTGACACCCCTGTCGTTCACTTATACAGGGGAGCCCCACTGGCGCGTCGCGCTTTCCTTGCAGCGCGTTAGGCACTTATGGCAAAGTTTCTGTGACATCAGCATGCGACTGAGCATACCAAGCTGCTCTCTATCCTCGCCCCGAAACTCACGCCGCTAGAAGCCAGCTATTCACGACACTCATCAAAATTGAGGAGGGAGGAGAAAGCGACCCATCGCTAAAATGGGTATCAAACAGCTCTTCTCCATCATCAAGGAGGAGGCGCCAGACGCAATCAAGGAGGGCGAGATCAAGAACCAGTTCGGGCGCAAAGTGGCCATTGTAAGTCTAACGTTGCGCTTCCCCAATCCTTATCGCATTTACTCTTGCATGCTGACAATCTGAAGGATGCGTATGTAGACCGATTTCCACTCCAAAGATTCCCCATTGACTCCCTCGTAGCTCCATGAGCATCTACTCCTTCCTGATCGCAGTACGCTCCGATGGCCAACAGCTCATGAATGAGTCCGGTGAAACCACCTCTCACCTAATGGGCATGTTCTACCGTACCCTGCGCATTGTCGACAATGGCATCAAGCCCCTCTACGTTTTCGACGGCGCCCCACCCAAGCTCAAGTCTGGAGAGCTCGCCAAACGATACCAGCGCAAACAGGAGGCCACCGAGGGTCTGGAGGAGGCCAAAGAGACTGGAACAGCGGAGGATGTCGAGAAGTTCTCGCGCCGAACGGTGCGCGTCACTCGAGAGCATAATGCCGAGTGCCAAAAGCTGCTGAAGCTGATGGGTATACCATACCTTATCGCTCCCACCGAGGCTGAGGCCCAGTGTGCTGTTCTTGCAAGGGCAGGCAAGGTCTACGCGGCCGCCAGTGAGGATATGGACACGCTCTGTTTTGACGCGCCTATACTGTTGCGGCATCTCACCTTCAGCGAGCAGCGCAAAGAACCCATTCAAGAGGTCCATCTAGGTAAGGTTCTGGAAGGTCTGAACATGGACCGCAAGCAGGTACGAGATCCCATTGCCCATCCGGCCTATCCCATCCGGCCTATGACTGCGAAACAGCAGAGCTAATAACCCTTCTCAAGTTTGTTGACCTTTGTATTCTGCTCGGCTGCGACTACCTCGACCCCATCCCCAAGATTGGCCCAAACACAGCGCTGAAACTCATTCGCGAGCACGGCAGCCTGGAGAAAGTCGTTGAATTCATTGAGAACGACAAGAAGAGCAAGTACACACTTCCTGAGGATTGGCCCTACAAGGATGCCCGCGACCTGTTTTTTGAGCCGGATGTCCGATCCGCCGACGATCCCCTGTGCAACTTTAAATGGGACAAGCCCGATGTGGATGGACTGGTGCAATTCCTGGTCAACGAGAAGGGATTTTCAGAAGACCGAGTCCGGGGAGCCGCAGCAAAGCTTGAGAAGAACCTGAAGAGCAATCAGCAGGCTCGTTTGGAGGGATTCTTCAAACCCATACCCAAGACAGAGGAGGAGAAGAAGGCGCACAAGCGAAAGCTGGAGGAGAAGAATGAGGAGGCTAAAAAGAAACGCAAGGACGACAAGAAGGAGAAGGCCAAGGCCAAGGCAAAGCCTCGTGGTGCCTGATCAGCCCATGCTTCTTCTTTGTTGATATTTACAAGGATATGGCTTCGCATTTCTTTTATTGCGTCTATTATTCATGCCACGGGTTTCTCGTCAAGGTTGCCGGCGTTGCTACGGAGTTTTATGAAACAAAAAGGATTGTGGCATGGGATGTTGGCCTTGTTTGAGCATCCACACGACAGTATTGCTGGAAACGAGGGGACAGAATAGCTTGTACCCAGCTAATATGATAGTGATATTCCCGAGTAAAGGCCCCTTCTGCTCGAGACTGCTGGCAACAACACGCGATTTCTAATTTGGGGTTGCCCCGATACAAGGGCCATGAGCGCGCTGAGCACAAGGTCAGTCGGCTGCCGGGAACGACTGAGACAAAGACCTCGGCATCTTCCTCATTCGGCTTGGCTTCAATCATCGCGATGATGATTGGTCAAGGAGGATGACATCAGCATACCTCAAGCGACTCAGCTACCAGGCCGGTATCATCACATGCCAGCGGTTACTCAAAATCGTCAGGGGAAATACTTTGATGGTCGCATGACTCCTTGGGTCAACCCGACCAGGTGCAGGAGCTACATCGATGCAACCTTGGAAACACCGAAGAGATTTGAGTCGGAGCATGAGACGACACTACTGTAGTAGAATAGCACTAGAAGAAGCTGCCCCACAGCCTTCTTTTTACCCCGGACTTTGGGCTTCCCTTCCTTGCCAATGGCTGGAACTTGACTGGCCGTTTCTGGATGGGAAAAGCTGGGACCCCCGGAAATGTCCCCGTGTCGTTCTCAGCATGTGACAGTGCTTCCTTCAGCCGCCGCCAGCCCGAACGGGCCCTTTTTAATAGGAATGAATGCGCTGTTAACTTCTGTCTTCGACATACCCGCTTATGCTATACAGTTGTCGTGTGAATAGAGAGGCATTCCATCACTTTGCTTTCCTTTCCCTTTGCCTTGAGTGACCGTTGAACACTTCATACAAAGTCAGCCCACCATGTCCAAGACATTTAGCACAAGCGACGTGTCGTCGCATAACAAGCCCGACTCGCTCTGGATCATTGTCGATGAGGATGTCTACGATCTGACCAAGTTTCAAGACGACCACCCAGGTGAGCAATCCTCGACCACAGTCGCGCCCAATTTTCTGCTTTCAATCCGATAAACACGATCCAGCATGACCATTTTCTGACTAAACCATCTTCCACCTGCAAAGGCGGCAAGAAGATTCTTCAGCGTGTAGCCGGCAAAGATGCCTCGAAGCAATTCTGGAAATACCACAACGAGGGCATTTTAAAGAAGTACAAGGGCCAGCTTCAGGTTGGCAGCCTTGACTCCAAGAAGGTCGAGGCCAAGCCCGCCGCGGAGCCTGCTCCAGTTGCTGTTCCCAAGAAGCCCGTAGCAAAGGCGGCTGCTAAGCCCAAGGCCGGCGAGGAGGATGCGATCGAGCCATTTGGCGAGCAGATTCCATTTTCGGATCCTAATTGGTACCAGGGTGTAAGTTCTACATCAAGTTGCCCGCCCCCCCCTCCTGTCTTCAGGGCCCTTTCGAAGTGTTCCACCTGGTTACACAGCAATGCTCTGGCGGAATACTTGGACTGACAATGTCGCACACAGTTCCATTCCCCATACTTCACCGAGTCCCACGCCGCCCTTCGCGCAGAGGTCCGTGAATGGGTTGAGAACGAGATCGAGCCCAACGTGACCGAGTGGGACGAGAAGAAGGAGGTACCCCCAGCGATCTACAAGGAGATGGGCCGTCGCGGATATCTCGCAGGGTTGCTCGGCACAGCCTACCAAAAGGACTACGTCGACAACACCATCAAATCCGTCGCACCGGAAGACTGGGATCTCTTCCACGAGATGCTCATCACGGACGAGATCTCCCGCGTGGGCTCCGGTGGATTCGTCTGGAACGTCATTGGTGGGTTTGGCATCGGCTGCCCCCCACTGGTCAAGTTTGGCAAGAAGAGCCTCAAGGACCGTATCCTGCCGGGCATCTTGAACGGTGACAAGCGTATTTGCCTGGCCATTACCGAGCCTGATGCTGGGTCTGACGTCGCAAACTTGACGTGCGAGGCGAAGCTGAGCGAGGATGGCAAGCACTATATCGTCAATGGCGAGAAGAAGTGGATTACCAACGGCATATGGTGCGATTATTTCACTACCGCCGTGCGCACAGGCGGCCCAGGTATGAACGGTGTGAGTCTGCTCTTGATTGAGAGGAGTTTCGGCGGTGTCTCGACAAGGAGAATGGACTGCCAGGGTGTCTGGTCCAGTGGTACGACATATATCACATTTGAGGACGTCAAGGTGCCTGTTGAGAATCTCCTGGGCAAGGAGAACCAGGGTTTCAGGGGTATGTTCACCACGTTTTGATTATCTACCTCCATATGCCACGACGCATACTGACAAGTTGCTTTACAGTAATCATGACCAACTTCAACCACGAGCGCATGGGTATCATCATCCAATGCGTCCGCTTCTCGCGCGTCTGCTTTGAGGAATCTGTCAAGTACGCCAACAAACGCCGCACATTCGGCAAGAAACTCATCGAGCACCCCGTCATCCGCATGAAGCTCGCCCACATGGCCCGCCAGATCGAAGCCACCCACAGCTGGCAGGAGAACCTCATCTACCAGTCTGAGAAGATGAGCGAGACCGAAGCCATGCTGCGGCTGGGCGGGCCCATTGCTGGCCTCAAGGCGCAGGCGACCGTCACCTTTGAGTTTTGCGCACGCGAGGCCAGCCAGATCTTTGGTGGGTTGAGTTACTCGCGCGGTGGGCAGGGTGGCAAGGTCGAGCGGCTGTATCGGGATGTGAGGGCATATGCCATTCCCGGTGGTAGTGAGGAGATCATGCTTGATTTAAGTATGAGGCAGAGTATGAGGGTTGCAAAGATGTTGAGTGGTATGAAGCTATAGACTTCACTGGAATGAGGAATGATAGAGAGATTGTACTACCAGGGTGTCTATCTCTTGGGATCGTAGAGTACTAGTTGAACATGATCTGTATTATTTTTATCATCGCTCTCTAGTGGGGTCTAGCATGTCAAACTATCGAGGAAACTCTTCTTCCGATGCCTGCTTGATGTTCTTGAGCTCAAGTAATTGCTCGAATCTCCCGAGATAACGAGAAGAGCATATGTCGGGTCGTGGCTGCTCTTTTACAACAAAGCTTTTAGAATCACGACGGCAAGCGTGGGTTTTCCCTCCTAGTCTAACTCCTCATATATGATCTTTGACTTGCATCCCTGACGCTTTTCCTCTTCATCATGTTACTTACCTGTCCTATCTCATCCTATGAGCTGATTGCAATATTATGAATTAAATCCTAACTACAACAGCACGTCTATACAGTACTTCTTGACCTTTCAATATTTCCTTCTATTACAAGATGACCTCTCTCCTGGAGTTGTTGCATCTAACACAAAATCACGCGTCAACATCATCCACCAGACGTAGAGCTCAAGTTACCTTGATGAATGAAAAGTCCGTTTCGCCGGATTACTCTCGGCGTCAATCCCACCAGCTCAAAAATCTTTCCTCCTCGACATCCGAGAGCGCCACTGGCAATGCTGCCCCTCCGCCATACTCAATCACGAATTTTTCTAGCCGTTCTAGTTTACCCCGTCACAGCATATCGGAGCCTCAATACATCCACCGGAGCCATCGTCGTAGCAAATCGGAATCCTAGAGGCATGGTGACCATCAAACTAGGACTCCAATCTTCCTAGCGAGCTTCATAACGTCGAATGACCTCCCCGACCGTCACTAGAACAGTTGGTGCAAGTGACTATCCAGTCGCCTCGGATTTTCCAGTAGCTGGCTTGATTTCAGAGAATCTGTCTCGTGTCTCCGTGGCCAACACCCAAGCCTGACACTTCAAGCCTTTTGGCCTTTGAATTCGGTGCGACAGTCCACCATTCTGCCTGCGCCTGAGAGCTGAAACAGCTTTGAAGGCTCTTAGCGAGGTGTAATATACCGTTACTCAGCTGAGCAGAAGAAGCTGGCAGGCTCGGAAAACAACCGCCGACCTTGTTGGTAACACATTGCCATATAAATCGCATGCTTTCTGTGCGTGTTCGGTGGTTCCTGCTTGTGAGAGACAAGGATTTCGATAGCCATATCTGGAAATAGACCAGCCGCCTTGTTCTGCAATCAGATCGCACGATGCGTGTATACTGCATATGTCTGATGCTTGTGGCGAGGCAACGATAGCAGGCTGATCTCCACGGTGGGTGGCGTCGTACTTCATATAATGATCCCTCTCGATTACTTAAGACTTATGACAGAATGAGAAAATGAGTATTGTTTCCATTTTCGAGAAGAGAAACAAATGGCAATTCCGAGAAGCGACCCCACGCTGAGAATCCTCAGGCTTACGGTACCGCCACACAGAATGATGCCACTCAATATATAGGAAGCATTACATTCCCTGCTTATGTTCCACAAGGCTGGTCGTGAAACTCGGTTGCCTTTTTCGATTCCTTTTTGTTTGCCTTGCGCTAAATCAGGCTCGGAGATGGCGGAGCCTTTGCAGCTGATTCACGTGCTGTAGCATTACGCGAACCCTCCTTTATTATTACAGCCGCCCAGGTGGGGTTTCCATGATCTCTTGATTTCGTTTCACTCTTCCTTGTTTTGCTACAGTGTCGTCCAGCTCTCGTCGTGATTTCCATTGATTTGAATTCGTCTTCTTTTCTTTTTTCTGTCAGCCCGAGTTCCAGTCCCAAAGTCATGGAGAAGTCTACCATGCCAACGGCGCCCCCTGCGGGTTACATCCCACAACGCCCACTTTCGACAACGCCCGACGAGAGAGGCGCCTCGCAAAATGTGATGGCCCCTGACACGACAGCATATACCAAAGAACAGCCGATAAGCATGGTACAGCCACCACATAGTGAAGGACCAGCCGATCTGAGAGGCGGGCGACGCAGTCGCGGCACTTGCGAATGTTGCTTGTACTGCTGCGGCATTGTGGTTTTGATCAAGTGCCTGGACAGCATTTGCGGGTGATGCTAGTATCTGCGTTTGCACCATCAATGGTGGATTAAGGGAGGATTTAGCGATGGAGTTTAGGATCAAAGAGCATATAATGGGTTTGAGTTTGATGCTTTCGTACCGCAAGGGCGCTTCCTGATCGAGGACAAAGGCGATGCATTCGGAGAAGGAAAGCAGTCACTTTTCGGCGAGGACTTTCTTATTATTTGCGCATCTCGGTTGAGCACACGCAGAGTTGATGAAAATCAGGTATCCTTTGATTCGAGGCCAAAAGTCTCATCAAGGCCAGCATCTACGATCAGTTCTTGGCTTCTAATTTGCTGCTGTCATTCAAATTCCCCTTGCCAAAAATCAAGACCTCCCCTCGATCATGTGCCAATCCTTGGCCCAGCCTCATTGATTTGAATCAGCAAAATCGCTTTTTGCAAACAGAGCAAGCTGATGCTTTGCATTCAACGCAGTGGTACGCCACGGGCTTTGGCTTTGCGCAGAAGTCGCAGCTGTTGACTCCTGACCTGGCGACTCCCCCGGTGCATCCGCATGGGAGTCGATCAACAGGCTCCGACTGTCTCTGTGGCTGGGCTGTGTGTTGCGTGTTTGCTGGATGAGACGAGCGCTGTTCGTTTTCACCAGAGGAGACTTCCCAAGTGTCCTGTCCGCCGGCTGTGTCTTTGCCATTCAGCGAGGTCTTACTTAGGTCGACTGGCGCTCGCGCAGAAGCGCGTTGATCATCGTCTATTGACCGCTCAAATGTTTCTCGTGCCCCGTATTGTGTTTGATCTTGGTCGAGATGTCGTTGCTCAGCCTCGGCCTGTTCCTGTTGCTGAAGCCTCAGTCTAGCCATACGCTCCGCCTCCTTTTGCCTCCGGCGAATTGCGGATTTTGATCGTTCCTCGGATTGCCTGAACTTCTCAGCATGTTCTCTGGCCGCATTCTCCGCCCTCATTCTTTCGAGTATTGTCTCCAGACGCACAAAGGCCGTGTCAGCCCTGTGTTGAGAGTATTGTTCTTGCCTCCTGCGCCGCCTTCTCTCTGTACTTCCTCGCTGCCTGGTCTCTCGGGGTGGGCCTCGGTACTGGTAGCTATCCCAAAGGTCATATTTCCTGCGGGATTCTTCGTTGCTGAGGATTTCATATGCGTCCCGGACCTATTTTATTTCCCAAAATCAGCTGTTTGCTTATTGAGTGAGTACATCGTACAGTCAGCTTTTGGGTTTTAGCAAAATGAGCAAACTACCTTCATAAACGGAGCCGTGTCAATAGCTTGGCCTGGATTTTGCTTGTCGGGGTGATGCTTCAATGCCAGCCGTTTGTAGGACTTCTTCACATCCTCATGTGTGGCTGTGTGATGCAGCTCGAGATCGGCATATAGATCAACATTTGACTTCCATGCAATTTGCAGGTGTGGAGCCGACATGTTGATGGAGATTGGTAAAGAAATAAAGACCTTGGAGCAGACTCAGCTATCACTTGAGACTTGAAGGGAGGATTCCAGATCAAATATTCGATGTTTTGGGGACCAGGTTAGGCTGAGGCATCACTTTCCGACAGAGGAAAGAGATGACCCACAGTTGAGTAGGAGTGACTGAAGATCAAGGTTGTTTGGTAGGTAGAGATTTAAAGAAGAAAGGAAAATGATGTGCTGATGGTTGTTGGAGAAGGAGATCTCCAAAGTTGAGGCTTGATAGGGATGAGACTTGAGAGCAGTTGGTTTTCATCTGCTTCAGTTGCAGTGGCTCGTGAACGAGTACGTCCCAGGCTGGAGGTTATTCCCTCCCTTGTCAAACCGAACAGGTGAAGGGCGACCTCTTTGAAAGTCTTTCCCAAAATGAGGTCATGCTTCAGGATCAAGTAGGGAACTGTGGGCAAGTATCGCGGCATGGCAAAGCAGGGACTGGAGACTTGGTACAAGAGCATGTGGTAGTTTGATGAGAGTTGTGTCAAAATGTGGCAGAATGGCACAACTAGGTGGAGAGTACCAAAGGCCATCATATGCTTCACCAAGCACCAGAGGAACCTGACTTGTTGACGCCGTATGAGGCTTTGGGAACATCAGCTAGTCCCTGCTTTTATAGCCCCCTTAATATGCAATAGTCTCTTAATGTCCTTCAATGCGGTTAAGGCTTTGATTATCTTTCTTGGTTGAAGATCCAGTTGGTTATGCATTCTCAGAGAGTATTTGGACCAAGGTGACCCATAAATGTCCGTCCCTAATGCCCATCAGAAGGTTGGGTGAAGTCCACGATGAATTCTGAAAACGCCCTTGTACTTCTCACACAAGTACAAGGCAAACCCTTGGCACCTTATGTAGAAATCTTTCCCAGAGATGTACACCTTTGATGAACACCGACCTCTGCTGCGAGATCACTTGTCATTTACCATAGTACACTGCCTAAGTTACTGCCTCCTAAGTTGACCTCCTGGGCCTACCATGTGCTTCACGTGATCTTGATATGGGGCGGGAGGAGATGACATGGTGAGACCGTTCCGAAAGTGTCTTTGTGCAGGGTTTCACATGTCAAGTTCCAACTACTTACGTGTTGCATTGGGTGAGATGGCATCTACCGCGGTCTGTGCGTGGACATTGCTTTTGGACGAGAGGATTGACGAAGTGAAGAAACTCCCCTTCCATCTTCGTATTCGCCAGAGTTGAAGAGTGGAGTTAATGATTGCAGCCTTGAGCCAGGCTGAGTATTGTCCAGTCTTGTAGTGATAGGAAGGGTTTCGCGTACCTTCCGTGACTAGGAACCCTAACGTAATCTGAGTTCCAGCAGTAATAAGGTATACTAAGGATGTCACCCAAGACAAGATTACGTTGATACAGAAAAAGGCCATTAGTCAAGGTTAGGATCATTTCATTAGCGGTCTGTGTAGACTCAAGTTACGGATCCGAATTCTTCTGTCGAGTTGGCCTGGTAGCCCTGTGGGACGCCACGCTTGACGCAGGAACCCGCTTGCACAAGAGACATATATCATTCAGGCCCGACATGTTTATATGAGCAATACCTGATTATGTATTTCATAGTTGTATAATCCAACTGAGGTTTGATCAAATGGCAGTAGTCATCCGAATGCATTGAGCATGTTGTTCAATTCATATTCACAGCTGATTTCATTCCTTCTGAGGCAATAACACAACATTGAACGCCCAGTAGGTCAAGACAATGCCAAGCGAACTAGACGTTTTTTTTTTTGCATGTATTCTTGAGAACCTTCATTTCGAAGACAAGCCGAAGTCCGGCTGAAAGGGACCAGAGTTTGACCGGGCCGAGGTAGATTTTACTAACTACCCGAAAGATGGGCTACCCGGGAAACAAATTCTGCCGATTCATCCCAGACTTTGGTTCAACCTTAAAAAATAAAATCACATAGCCTGTGGACCCCTGAATTCGTGTAAATGCGTCCAATGTTGGGCGCCTCGAGTAAACTGCGCTGGTGGTAAATGACAATGGAAACGGAAGTTATTCGGGATCATCCAAAAGGAGTTTTACTGCTGGGCTAATTCCATTCGCTTGATTTGGAGACGTGCAGGTTCTTACTTGCATCGCAGTGTGATTGTGTTGCGAGTCTAGATAGATAACGCAGACGATTGCCAACAAAGTTACAGTATTCGATGCCGTGAGTTGCTGATACCAGGAGATATGATGAAGACGTGCATGACCAGACCCACTATTCGCTGCCAGCTCAGTCACATTTGCACCATTTTGCACTGCAGAGCCGCAATCCAGATGTCCGGGCACCGGAGCGGTAAAGCCGGAGCTGCAATTCGGCAGGGAGATTTCGACATGAAAGGTTAATCCATGAGACTAGCCCCGAAATTTGATACAAGCCTCCGGACTGGAACATAAAAACCTCGATACACCGCTGAATATGAGCAGATAGTCATATGCGGCCGAGGTGGCCCGACTCTGATAGCTCCCTCACACTTGACACATCAATTCATTCATTCATTCCTACCTAGGTAGTGAAACTGAGAGTTCCCCATTATTAGCACGAGAAAACATTCTGCTTTGGGGATTTTGCTTATTATCTTAGGATATTGTGTCAGTGATGAACTTTCGCGGTCTGCCACATGGGATAAGCGAAAGCTAAAGAAACACAGTCGCCATGAATCAAAGCGAAGTGACTCGCGGCTTCGTCCCCATGGCAGGGCACGCAACGACTTTCAACGGTCTCAAACGCAGGCGACAGAGTACGCCGGCGCCAGTAGCAGCAACTCGAAAAGAGTCAACGCTACAAAGAAATCCAATCAACAGTCCCTCAAGCCGGCCAGTCCCAAGAAAACCCACCAGCACCACAACAACAGCCAAGACGTCAACTTTCAAACAAAATACAACAGACAAACTCGCAAACTTAACACCAATATCACCACCACCACCACCACCACCACAGCCATCTCAACAGAATAACACCCCCACATCCACCAAGCCAACAGACAAGATGGGTTGTGAGGTAGCTTGTGACGACTGCACCAATGACTGCGGCGATCGTCTCCTTGACATTGAGGACTATGAGAAGGAGCTCACAAAGCTGCGTGCCCGAGCTGAGGAGCTGGAGGCCACAATGGCTAAGATGAAAATCCGTAACGGCGACATCACCAAGCCCAAGCCAAAGCCCAAGCTACGATCTTCAGATTGGTTCAACCGCAAGAGTGACCTGGGCATGACTGCCCTCTACGTCGAGCGATACCTCAACTCTGGTCTTACCCGAGAGGAGCTCATGTCTGACAAGCCCATCATTGGCATTGCTCAGTCTGGTTCTGATATCGCACCTGTGAGTATTTCTGTCTTTTTGTTTTGGATGTCTTTTATTCTAGCATGCCACATCCACTGCCCTATTTCGCAGGTGTATTTTCAATTCACACAGAGATCACCATCCCAAGGAACTTGCGAGAAATGCTGGCTGTGAGAAACTCTGCTAACACGGTTTTCTTAGTGCAATCGTCACCATCTGGAGTTGGCCAAGCGAGTTCGTGAGGGAATCCGTTCCGCTGGTGGTATCGCCTTTGAGTTCCCCACCCACCCTATCCAGGAGAGCACTCGTCGTCCAACCGCCACTCTGGACCGAAACCTGGCTTATCTTGGTCTGGTGGAGCTCATGCACGCCTACCCCTTTGATGGCATCGTTCTACTCACTGGATGCGATAAGACCACCCCTGCCTGTCTCATGGCAGCTGCGACCGTCAACATCCCCGCTATATGTCTCAATGTTGGCCCCATGCTCAATGGCTGGGCAAACGGTGAGCGAGTCGGTTCAGGAACGGTCGTGTGGCAAGCGCGCGAGGAGCACGCGGCAGGACGCATTAATGATGAGGAGGTCTTGGACATGGTGGCCGCCGGCACTCCTAGCCCTGGACACTGCAACACCATGGGCACAGCCTCGACTATGAATGCCTTGGCCGAAGCCCTAGGCATGGCTTTGCCGGGTTCTGCAGCCATCCCAGCCCCCTACCGAGAGCGCTCACAAGTCGCCTATCAGACCGGTGAGCGCATCGTCGCGATGGTTCGCGAGGACCTGAAGCCATGCGACATCATGACTCGTGAGGCCTTTGAGAACGCCATCGTGGCTAACACGGCCATCGGCGGATCTACCAACGCGCCTATTCACCTGGTGGCCATAGCAAAGCACGCCGGTGTGCCCTTGGATCTGGACGACTGGGATAGAATTGGCTTTACCATCCCCTTGCTGCTGAACATGCAACCGGCTGGTGAGATGCTGAGTGAGGACTACCACCGCGCAGGAGGCTTGCCTGCGATCATGGCCGAGCTTCTCGGGGCGGGCAGACTACCCCACCCCGAGGCACTGACTTGTAATGGCAAGACCATGGGCGAGAATATCCGTAGCAAGATGACCTGGGATAGGCGCACCATCAAGGCCTTTGACCGACCCATGAAGGAGAACGCAGGCTTCCTTCACCTCACCGGTACCCTCTTCGACTCTGCCATCATGAAGACCTCCGTCATCTCCCCCGAGTTCCGCAAGCGCTTCCTCTCCGATCCCAATGACCCCAACGCCTTCGAGTGCAAAGTGGCTGTGTTTGACGGTCCGGAGGACTACAACGAGCGTCTCGAGGATGCGGACATTGACTCGCGCACCATCCTGGTGATGCGCGGTGTCGGCCCTCTGGGCTACCCTGGCGCTGCCGAGGTCGTCAACCGCCACGCGCCCGCCAGGCTGCTCAAACAAGGCGTGCGCGACCTCCCCTGCATCGGCGACGGCCGCCAGTCGGGCACGTCTGGATCGCCCAGCATCTTGAACGCCACCCCCGAAGCCGCCAACGGCGGAAACTTGGCGCTGCTAAAGGACGGAGACATGATTCGGGTCGATCTGACTGCGAGACGTGTGGACATCATGCTGTCAAAGGAGGAGCTGGAGGCGAGGCGCGTGGAGCTGGACGCAAAGGGAGGCTATCGCGGTCCGCCGAGCCAGACACCCTGGCAGGATATTTTTCGCCGGGAGGTGGGTGGCCTGAGCGAAGGCATGGTGTTCAAGCGAGCGGTGCGCTTTCAAAAGATTGCACAGGAACACCCTGTTCCTAGGGACAACCACTGAGTCCCTCCGCGTCGACTACCTTCACCTTCCACTTGAGGACTGGCAACCGGGCTTGCCTGACATGATTTGGAAGCTGGCCATAGTGCCAAATGGCATTCATTCTTTCTTTGCAGGGATTTCGGGCAACTAGACTCCTAGACACCTGCGGATGCTGTAATACATAATGAGTCCTCTTATACGGACTAAGAGATAGAGAAAATGGGATATTTCGTACCTTTGACTGACGAGCTCATTGGTCAATTGCAGCATGCCTCCTGAGTCTCCAACAGCATAGTCGGGTCCAAGCTTGGTTCTCGTAGTTGCCAAATGCCTGCATATAAGTGAATCAAATTGCGTTCGGCGCCCTTTACTATCGTTTCGACCACAAACCAACCTCAAAAACCATCGCTTCCCTTGATGGCTTGGATTCATAACCACTTGCGAACTTAGCTTCTTCTCAACCTCATGGCCCACTTGGAGACACTCGTATCATTGTTGTGCTGATCTCCACATCACAATCTCATCAGAAGCTCCTTATCCGCGGCATTGGCCTCCCCCTCCGCATCGCAACCAGATAGAATGCCGCGCCAAACGCCGCACCGCCCAAATGTGCCGCATAGCCGACGTACGATCCGGACCACCCAGACTTCTTGCGGTCACCCCGCCTCCGCTCCTCGTACAGCTTATACATATCCCACGCTAGAAAGCCGCCCACCACCGCGCGATAGGAAATATCAATCGGGATGAAGAAGATCTGCATGGGCAAGCGCGGCGCCGCGAGCATCGTGGCAACCAGCATGCCCTGCACCATGCCGCTGGCGCCCAGGCCCGGCACGTCAGGCTCGCCAGCACGGATACGCTGCGTGTTGTCGTACAGTGCGCCTACACTGCCGCCCAGCGCGGAGCCGAGAGCGAGGGTGGCCAGGCGGATGGGGCCCAGGCCGACATATGTCCCGATTGAGGTGGCTTGGTGGAGCATGAACATATTGACGGCGAGATGGGTCAAGTCTTTGTGACTCAAGGCCGAGGTGAGCATGGTGTACCAGCGGCCCTCATCCACGTTGCGCCTGCTGATGGTGAAGTTGTCGAACATGTACCGCTGGTGGAGTAGTTGCGCCGCGATATACGCGCGGGAGTTGGGGTCGTACTTTCCATCTCGTTTGGCTTCTATGGGCGGTCGGAAGACGTTCCATTTGCCAAAGATGTACAAGTTTGTGCCTATGGCAGACCATTTCAGGGTTTGGACTGCGTAGCGTGAGGCGCTCATCTTTGCTGGGGCTGATGCTGATGCTGATGCTGGGGTTTGGATGTCGATGTTGCCAAGAGGCGGGATGCCAGAAAGAGGCGAGAATTGTTTGGGCGCTGGCCTTTTTTTGTGAAAGTTTCGCGCGTTTATTGCTTTTTCGAGATCATATTTGTGAAAAAAAGCACACTCCCCCCTGAGGATTTCAATACTACAGGAAAATGGTTCGCAGCTGGTTCGACGTCTGCTGGACAAGGTTCACGATCACTCGCATTGGGGATTGAATGTCTTGTAATATTTGATTACATAACACGAGACAATCCCTGTCATGACGACAGATCTTTTCCAACATCTTTTTTAAGAAAAGACGCATGGAAACAACGAATCTTCTTCGTTTCACTGATGAGGAGTGGTATATTGCTCAGATCAGCTTCCTATGATCATTGTTCTCATACTAGCAAATGGCAAAATGCACACGTTCGACTGCTCACTCTGGGCGACCAGTTCCTTTCCGTTGCCTCTCACAGCTCACTATCTCATACCTGAAAAGCTTTAAGAGTCGGGAGCAAGCGACGTGGGGCCTATGGCATGACGCCTACCCAAATAAAGCTGAGCTTTTGTAGCTGTTCAAAACGAGTATTTTATATAGGTAGGGAGACAATTGATAAAGGTGGCCCCATAAGAGACCCGACCTATCCCACAAAATTATGTACAATTGACGTGATCCCACGGGATATTATTCCATTAAAAAAGACTAATATCTTTCCCCGGGGAAGACTTCCAAGGTTAAAGACAGGCTTTCAAAGCTTTTCCAAGAATATACATAGCACATACTCCCGTTCATGAACAAGATGAAAAAGTCATCAACTGCACTGCAGGCGAAGGCATAGCGGCCAATGCTGGCGCAGGCGTAATCGCAGCAGCTGGAGCAGAAGCGACTGTCGCCCCCGCAACTCCCGCATTCGATCCTCCAGCACCATTCCCCATGATAGCATTCCAAGCATCCGCGGCCGCTTGATCCTGCGTTACCGCCACAGCCGCCGCACTAGCCTGAGCACAGGAAGCCTGCGTATCTGACGGCGCGTTGCACGGGCTATCAAGACGCTGGCAGATGAAGCCCGCAACGACTCCGATGTTCAGTGCCGATCCGTGGTTGAAATCTTGCTGGTTTGCGGGGACAAATGCCGCCGTGTTGCGCCCGTCGATGCCGTCGCCAAACACGATGCTGGCATCGGAGCAGCTACCTAGATCAAGGGCTGCTGCGCGTGTGTCTAGGGAGGTAGCACGGCGCGCCTCGAGGCTGAGACGCTTCTTGAGATTATTGGCAGCGTGGCACGCTGTATTTTGCTGGTCACATTGCCCGACGTCGGCTGAGATTTTGCCCGAGTTTGCAGCGTCGGCGCAGGCGTTGTGCTGAATGTCACAGGAGCGCCCGAGTGCTGCGCTTACACCGACAAAAGTGTCACCATTGACGGAGAAGGGCCGCTCGCCAGTGGAAGAGATGACGGGTGGTGGAGGACCGCCGAGGGATCCGGTGAACTTTTGGACGTTTGTTCCGGTGCTTGCGGTGCTGTTACTTGATGCGCCAGTGCTGGCAGTGCCATTGTCTGATGAAATTCTGTTCAGCGACGGTCTAGAGTCAGGATATGAAGACGAGGTAAAGAAACATACTTCGGCTGGCAGATGCTGCAGTGGCAGCTGGTGTTTGCAAGGGCGCAGTGGCAGCGGCTCCAGTTGCGAGGACTGTGAGAACCGTTGTGGTGCAGGATGATGTGCTGGGAGGAGGAATGGTAGCGCATGCTGCGTCGCCTGTTGCTGCGGGCACTGCGGCGACCACAACAAGGCTCAAGGCCGCGATCGTGGCGGTGAAGGGTCTCATAACTGTCTCTTGTTCGGCAAGGTCGTGTTCCTGAATCTGAAAGTTCTCGGCTGATAAAATAAGGATTGGCTGATGGATAAGATGAATTCTTAAAGTATTGAAAGAGCGATCAGTTGAGAGACAGATCTTTCAATGTCTTGTGCGTCGCTGTAAAGGAATGGATGCAGTTCACAGAACTTGCAAAAAGAACGACCGGCCTCACAGAGAGCCTAGCAACGTCAGCACAGCAATTTGAGAGAATGATGGTCTAGCCAAGATGAAGGAAGAGAGAGATTCCCAAATTATGCAGATCAAGATCAGCACTGGGTATTTGTACAAGGTTCAAACACAAAAAGGACTGGCTCAGAAAATGGGACGAAAAATTAGATCCTTATGAGATCGCTATGATCATAACGTCTGCCGTAGTCCCTGATATTGATCGTGTATGTCCCCAGCTGCAGATCACCGTCCCTAGGCTCATTAAAGTGGGCATGCCGTCTACAATCAATACAACTATCCTTAACAGCGTCCCTTGAAGCCGCCACTCTCCAACGTCGTCTTCGGTCCGTGGCAATCAGCAGCAACCTTGCACTTGACCCTGAACAGCCATTCAGGAAGTTTTTCAGGACGAACGCGACTGGCTGATAGCAGTTCTTCCCACACGGAAGGCATTGTAGCACGTCTCATAAGGGTAGCGTGAAAAAGTGCATGCGGTCGGTCAACAGCGCATGCGATTGGTTTGCTGAACAAATCGCGGGCCGGGCCTTTTGCCCTAAGGCCGGAACTTTCAGCAAAAGGTTACTGTGCTAGGAGACTTTTCAAGGGCAGCCGAGGCAGAGAGATAGGTATCGCGTCAATGTACGAGATGGGGATAGACTTCGGCTCTTGGCTGCCCGACGTGGTAATAAGTAAACTCGCCGCAATAGAGATATTCTGTAAAAGGCCTAGCTGGCGAGTGAGGTGCGACGCGAAGAGCCGCAGATCATTGTGTTTCAGCCTTACCAAGTATAAGCCGTGTGGTGAGCATGGATCCCTTCACATCTTTCACGGTTGGGACTAGCAGGGGCTCTCCAGCTTTCTTGGGGCCTTTGCTGATTCTCATCTCAACTTTCTTGTATGCCGCATTGGGCCAGTTCATGGCTTCAAGGCTGAGAACCCTGCTTGCGAAAGAATTTTCCTTGACAAATTGTCCAAAGTGTTGACGTGCCCGCATTAAAAGGTCAGCGCTTTGAAAAAGCATCTTTACTACTAGTGTCAGCTTTTCTCTCGGGGGTTCGGATCAGGATAAAGAAGCTCGGATGGTCCTGGATAGGTACCTTTGAGAATTTGGATGATCGATCCTTCGGCGGAAGTTCTCTGGTTTTTAGCCCACATCCGTCCAATGCACTTGCATTTTGGTACCAAACTCTCCGGACCAAAGGCCAAAAGAGGCCAGCTCACATATTTTGGTCCGGTAAAATCTTGATTTTCGAGTTGAGACTCATCTTATATTGCTGTCAACCCATCACGCGGCAGCAGGTGGGAGCGACGAATAAGAGATGCTACGATCTATCATGAAAGAGGCTGTTGGAGCGTGAAGGCCATTTCGGGTTGTGGGTTGCCTTGCCGGTATTCTTTGGACACCAGGAGCATAGTGAGTCAAGCGTGCCGAAAATGTTAAAGCAGTCCAACAAAAGTCAATATAGATGGAGGGTTCTCGTAGGTGATGCGATAAAGTAGCAGGTCCTACACCTCACAACACTTGTGCAATGTTATAATCGTACTATTGATGCTCAGTCGAAGACAGTATCCTCGGGAGATAGAAAAGTCAACGATTACGTGCTATCAAGAACCTCCGTCTCCAGGCGTCTGTAATCGTTTCCTTGCTTGTGATCGGTTAGTGAAGGATTGCTACGTCCAATTTAGGATTTCAAGGTAGGCGGGTTCATGTTGTTAACGCGAGGAATTTGGAGGTGGCTCTCCAGATCGGTGGGTGGGCCAGTGGCAGCCCCATAATTTCCGCACGTATAACGCTTACAATAAGATTTTGTGTCTTATTGTATGCAGTCATCAACACCATACCCTAAAAGGCTGATCATGCGCTCGCTCATCTTCATGCTAAGGTAGCTCTCAGCCGTCCTTAGCAAGTATGTGTAGCCATAGGATGAGCATTAGAAAGTTCCACGCAGCGGCCCAAATATGATTCCAACGATACAAACCTGTAAAGTCATACAAGCCAAGTCTCTTGGCTTTCTCTCGCAGAAGGGCACGATCGCTATGCTTCGTAGCACGTGGGGAAAAACCTATTGTCATCAAATTTGATTATCCTCGGGCGGCCCAACCCTATTTATGTCGGCCGTAGGCCAAGATGCTTCCTTTCGTCTGGGAAACAAACTTACGCAAGCACTGCTTATTGGTCTACTGCTGCTCAAGGGCACTATGCCCAAAGAGGTCCCAAGCGCGGGAAGCCCGAGAAAGTCGTTCGATTTTGCTTCGATCCGTGACTATTCGCGTTTCGATGTCCTCGCATCCTACGCTTGGCGCCGGACCGCGCCTGGGCTCGGAACTTCCGAGGAGACATGCGGACGGGGTGACTGGAAGGCAGGGAACTTGAAGGATGGCGAATAATCGACAAATTCTCTTGGATCATGCCGGAGCTCTTCTCCCTCAGTGCCAAGTTCGACGTGTTCTTCGTAATGGCGAAGGGAACGAACGGCTGCGAATCCATGTTGTTACTCTAGATATAGTTGCTTCTGGGAGCGTGACTCAGACAGGTTGGATTAGACGCGTAGATGCAGTGCCTAGGAATCAAGAAAAAAGACTTGAAGCAAGTTTAGCAATCTGAAGGGCCGGTGCATCAGTAAACTCGATCGCCCTCCACTTGTCGCTATGTAGATACATAGAGTGCCAGAAAGATCAAATGTATGAGGCAGGGTGAGAAGTTGGTCATGTACGTATCTAAATTTTGTAGTAGGAAAACGAGTATCGCGAGGTGTCAAAGTCGACCGCATTCAGCGGGACATATTCGACCGCTAAATCTAGAATATTACACCTTAAAGCTATGCAATGATCTCTCCTCATCCATCCCAAAAGAGCGCAATAGCGCCTTGTTTTCACCTAGCTGATCGTGCCGGTGACGATAGCTCTTTGTAGATCGTTGTCTTCGTTTCCCATCATACTTCTTCACTATACTAATTTCACCAGGCAGCATCCATAAATACTGCTCGCCTCAGAATTTGGCGGAAACGTGAGAGCTCCCAGAATGAAGGCCGGTTATCAATTGGACGTTCCGAAAATGTCCAAAGCCCTACCTCCCAAGATGCCAAGCCAAGGCTTGACGTTGCGCCCGGCGCGTCGATTAAAAAGAAAGCATTGGGACAATTGCACCATCCTCCTCCGTTGTCCGTGTGCGGATATCATTGATGCTAGAATTGAAGGAAATCGCCTCGATGTGGCTTGTCTAAAAGTTCTCCTTGCCCCAGACGAAATTAAATCTGTTATATATAAGATTAGTTTCACGGTATTCGACAGTTGCAAGAAATTGACGTACCCAGGTTCACTGTACTTATTGCAGTAAACATGCAATGCACTGCCCAATCCCTTGGGCCCACAGAAGAACACACCGGCCTCAGCAGGTGCGTGCAACTTCCTGATACCCCTGAAGATCATGTCCCAGTTTGGTCGGCCAAAGTTCGTCGGCGCGCGCAGACCAGTGATCGTATCCTTGTCGGCATTAGCATCGTTGATCATAATGTTGGTAGCGTCGTCGGCTTTTATCTTGGCGGTCAGGTACGTGTGAATCTCGATGCGTTGGTCGACGTCCTGGGCCTCGATGGCCAGCAACAAGGACCGGAACCACTCGAAGGAGCCAAAGTCACGGCAGACCCAGAAGAAATACACCTTGGTGAGGCGCGTCTTGCTCTGGGGGTAGTTCATCCTGTACCAGATGGACTTGAGAATTGAGGCGAACGGAGTGACACCAATACCAGCTCCTACAAGCACAGCGACCTCATACTTGAAAACGTCCTCGGATGCGGAGCCGAATGGTCCATCAACATAGACTCTGGGAAGAACACGGCGGAGAGCGGGGTCCACATCACTGTTGTCGCTGTTGACCCCCACCACGTTGGAGCCGGCGGCCTTCTTATCGAATTCGCAACCCAGCGCCTTGGCCAAAGAGCGAGTGAAGTCACCAACCATACGGACGTGGATCGAAATGTAGTCCTCCTCGGGAGCGCTGGTGAGGGTAAATGGATGATACTGCCAAATTGACACTTCGGGGCAGTTGAAGAAGATGTACTGGCCGGCCCTGGTCTTGGTGTGCTCCTTCTTGATCTGAATCTCACAGACGTTGCTGGGATGCTGAACCACCTTTGAGATGTAAGTCTTGTGGCGTCCACGCATCTCACGGGCAATACGCTCTGCGAGGTAGACAAATCCACCATACATCCAGTATTGCCAGAAAACACCGATAGCCTGCGTACCGACCGAGATACAGAATGGAGCAACGTCAGGCTGAATCATGCAGAAAGCTCCGTGGGCGGCCCAGAACACAAAGAATATGACAAACAAGTGGTGCGTGTACCAGAACCGCTCGTAGTTAGCTCGGCGTGTCTTCTCCACACTGGTGATGACCATACTAGTCAGGGCGATGAGCATGATGTAACCTGTCCAGCCAGGTCCAGATACCAAGTTAGCAAGAAGGAAACCGTAGATGCCAAGGTTGTTCTTGGAGGCAATCTGGGCAAAGTTGTTCCAGTGAGCGATGGTGTGGACCCAGCTGAAGAAGAAAATGGACCAGGCTACGGTGATGTGGAAGGTAATGTTCTTGTCGAATTGGATGATGCCGTTCAGAGGCGTTTGACGGGCCAAAGAGATGAACGTCCTGCAAACGGGGAACAGGATCATAGCGACGTCGAAATGAAGAACCAACGCTGCCGCTCGAGCAATCATGTACGTCGGTCCGAAGACATTGCGAGCACCCTGCAGGTTATCCTTGACAGCGTAGTTGACGAAACCGAACGCAAAAACCATTGCGTGCAACGCGGCGAAGACGAAGACGAATCTGTATCCCATGTTAGTCTAAATCGGTCTCACAGCAAAAGCCCTCGTCGTCGTCGTCGTTGTCCATTGTTGAACCCAGGATGAACATACACTCTTCGGTAACCCTCGTTCACCATCCATCGATCGAATTTTTCCCTGCCTGATAGCTCCTTTTGCCGCTCCTGCGTCATCTCTCCCGACAACAACATTCTCGTGAGTGGCGTCCATCTTGATCGCTCCGATTGCTTCTCATATCCCTCCGAGTAGCGGGAGCCAGGCTCCGAGTATTGGTAGTAACTCATGACGGGCGCTTAATTCTTTTGTCGTCTGAGATTGCGGTATCCTGAGCAGATCGTGAACGGGCTCCTAGTAGGCCCACCTGCAAACCGTAATCCAGAGCCGTCGTCTTGATGACCTCCGTATCAAATTGTGCCTCCACGTTCTCGAATGCGACCGCAGTCCTGCTCCCACCTGGAGATGCTCGAAAATAGTAGTAGTCGAAATCCGGCGACCGAATGAATTCAGGGCCTGCTGAATGGTAGTAGAAACAGAAAAGACTGTCGTGAAGGGAAGTTATTAGACTCTCTACGACTGAACACGACCGAGAGTTTGCTGACGCTGCAGGAAGGCGACGATGTTGATCAGCAAACAGCACGACGGCAGTTAGGTTTGGTGAGGAGAGAAGGGAAGATTAGGTGAGCTTTGACAGAAATGCACGAGGAAGGGGGGGAGACAGGCGGGAGGTAATTAGGTTATGAGGAGCGCCAAGATGAGCGACTAGGATCTCTGTTGCAGATCATACCTATGCACAGTGGCCAGTCACAGCAATTTTCCGTGTAGCAGACACGATCGACTCTTACCAGGCTAGGATTAAGGAATGGTTGAGACGGGGCCCGCGTGTGTCAACGAGAAACAGCAGTGGATATGGGTTCAGAATGGGAAGCAGGGAATCCGACAAACAAGATAGGACGATGTGGCTGAAAGGGATATTGTGGGCGTTTGCTTGCATGCAGCAGAGGGCAAACAGGATGAAGAAGAAACCTGGTGTAGGACATGATGCAGAAGCAAAGATGGGTCTAGTCTCAGGACGCGAAAAGGGCACCTGGAGAGCGAGGGCCAAGATCCAGATGGGGCAGGGCGTGTGTAACGAACATGTCTGAGAGCCCTGCCAGATCGGACCAGGGTAGCCAAGTGTGTAGCCGCTTTACCGTCAATGCCCTCCAGCCCCAGCGTTGAGGTAAGACCAGGCGTGCGGTATGATCGAATACTCCGGTGCCTCTTTGGCGTCCAAATAGACTTAAAATTAGCCGTCTGTCAAAGTCACTAGCCAAGACCAGATTAAAGCCTTTTTTTTTTGTCCCTTCGTGACCCACCGCAACGCTTGGTTCTCAGCTTCGAAGCCATGCAAAGGCTTCGATAGCATCCATCGGGATTTTCTAACGTCGATACCGCACTAGATTCTGTCGTCCTTACAGGCGTAGTGTCCCGGCCTCTCAATTGTTTCTATGATTGTGGAACGAGCATCATATGTCCCGTTCCACCCCTTGCTGGCCGGAGAAGACCACACCGGGACACGCACGCGCACATAGCAGAGCTGTTACACAACAGTCCCCCCCCCCAACTGGGACTGCAAAATGGCAGCATCAATGGGACCAACAATGGCATGGGTGAGAGACTGCGTCGTAATCGCCCACGTGGGATGATACAGACTCAACGAGAGTATGGTGCCGTTCACGCGTGCCGAACTCTAGATTCGCAGATCGACCCGGGTGGAAACGTCGAAAGCGGGTAATCGGACGATTTTGCCCTTGCATGTCTGGACGCCAACGCGGATCTTCAGCGCCTTTCTGCATCAAAGGACGGTTTCTGCCATTGGTCGCCGAACGGTAAGGACGGGCAATCCTGTCCAATTCCCATCTGGACGCGCTGGCAGGCTGGTGCGCGGTAAGGAACGTCGTTGAGGATTGGGTAAAGGGATGAGGTTAGAACAGGGTTAGTGGCAAGGATAAGAGGCAGGGATACTGCTGGAGATTGACCCACTTGGCATGCATGAGACCTGGAAATTGGCTCTGTGATTGGCCAAACTGCCTGCGGCTCTAGCATGTGGTCGGTTACGCCCGTTTGGCCCGTGTCGCAGCTTGTTTCGTCAGGGGCTCGCTCTGACATTCTGACACGAGCATCTTTTCCCCAGCGCAACACACACACGCACACACACATCACCTCTGCATACCGAAGCTTTTAGCGGACTGGCTGGGCACAAACTCTCATTTACGATAGGAGTACTGCGAGATGATGAAATGTTACACTATCTACGACGCCACAATGTACTGCTGTGCAGCAGTAGTCAAGCCCCTTCAGACTCTTCCTCGCCAGGGGCATGTTTAGGTCAGCCTTTGAAGCTTTCCCATCGAAGATCTTGGGATCCTTGGGCAGATCGTCAATGATAAGAATAGCTCTACGCTTCGTCAGACTCAATGCGTTGCGTTCCATCACTGGTAAGCTGCGATGCTACGCCGCAATCTTTCCCCTTGATAGTATTCAATGCAAGACATCGGTTTCTTCAAGCCAAACAAACGCGCTCGTACTTACGACTGACAGTCCCGGGCTTTCTGAGCTGTCACCAGTCCGTGATTAGTTATGGGTCATCGATCATGACTACAAATACACCTTTATGTGGAGACCCAAGTGTTACAACAAGTACTAGACCAATCTTGGCCTCGAATGCTTTAGCCTCATCTGTTCTACGTAGCACGCATTTTCCAAACCAACGAGGCCCGGGCTCGACTGTCATTTCCTCGGCGCGCGGCCGGGAGAATTTGATAAGCGCGCGGCGATACGCCTCACTGCCTGATGGGCAAACCCTACGCGCCTAGAAGCACCAGAGTATCGTTCATGAGGCTACAAGCTTGGACGTGTCAGAGCGGAGAATCTCCAAATCCGAAGTCGGAACGAAATTCATACAGCGAGGACAGCAGCCGCTTTACAAAGTGGAAAAAAACAAGTAAGAAGAAACATACGCGATTAGACAGTTTTCCACGACAGCTCGAACGTTCTGAGGCCACATCTCTTTCGAAATCGTGTTCAACAACCTGATTTCGTCTTGTAAACGTCCGATGCGTGTAAAATGCAGAGTCTCTTTAGGCTCACTTCTAACGGCGGGAAACTGCACCCGACATTTTCGTCCAAAGTTTTGTTATACTAACAGGCACACATAGAGTTTGGCCTGACCTTCTGTGCTGGTAGTCTTAAGCCCGCGCCATCCTCGCAATACTTGTCCTTTGGCTCAGCCTCATCCCTAGAACATCATCATTGTGATCCGGTAGCCGGTTGGCTTCGACGCGGCTCTGTATTTCCTATACAGGTGAAAAGCACCGAGCTCCCGGATCAACGCGGGAGGCGAAACTACGTTTTGCATGAACTGATCTTCCCGTCTGGCAAAAGAGTCCTCCGAACCTCATATTTTCTTGCGGATGCGGTGATTGCCTTCGTTCGAGCTCATGGTGTCTAGACTTTAGACTCCGGGATGATTTGGGCCAGCGTAATGATAGTACCGTGAAGTCCAGCATTTTGAGCTGATTACTATGAGATGTTATTAAGCAATTTGGATACTATAATGGTCCTGTAGACTGGTTCAGTTGTGGATCGATGCGGGAGTCTCCTAAAGTAAACCGATGTTACGATGGGCTGCGCCACGCATTCGAGGGAAGACAGCAGTCGGTTGACAGCCAAACTTGGAACCACGGTTTTTAAAACTCTGCTGTATTGTTGGCGGAAGACAATGACAAGGAAATGTACACATCCGCGCAATGGTTTTCCGGTACTCAGCGATGCCGTCTATCTATACCTACCTAAGTGAGTAACGACTGATTTTCCCCTTGAATTTTGGCCTCACTCGAAACTTTTCCCAACAGGATCAGGCATTTGTCTGATTTTCTATCTTAATGATGAGCTTTATTTAGACTGTGCAGAATTTTGGTGCTTCAGCCTGTATCATTTAAGCGCAAGTGATGCGGTGATTAAGTTTTTGATAAAGTTAGACATCAGGATCACAGGGTTATTACGGTTTTGTAATTATTGTGGTCGCTCAAAATAGGATTACATCGTCGTCGGCATCGAGACAGGAGGAATTCCATCTGTAATAGGACCATCCTGATCCGTAGGTGGTTCTATCTCGTGCCCGGCACACCTATGTGCCTGGTGAGGACTGTTTGGCATGGAAGGAGCTCGGTCTGCGCTGAAGCGCACTTTAACGAAGACTGAGCTCATATCGCATACGATGATGTCCCCCAAAAGCATAAAAGGCTCCCCGAGAATAAGTGTCTGAAATTGATGCATCTCGAGCATTGCGATGCGACGAATGGAAGCTAGATTCGGCTTGAAAGAGGGAAAAGGAGAGACAGAGCCGGCAAAGAAGGAGGAGGGGCTCATCACTGAGGCTTGGGCGTCTCCGTACACATGATTGCAGATCAAAGCCATGACTGAGGCTGTATACTGAACGAACTAAACATACGCGGCTCACAAAACATTACTCACAAGTTTTCATCAATATCTCGAGCCGTCTAGATTCAATTTCGCATAGGGACCTCCCGTGCTATCGAGAACAGAGTCCAATAAAGAAACACTTGTCCTATATGTGAACGAATAATACTGCAGCAATGGCCTCATGTTCCTCGATGGCATACTGTACGGTGACGGACATGGTGCGCACATCCATTACTCTCAGATACCCGTATGTACATGCTGCTGGAATTCTTAATGCCTCTGATGCTGTTCCTTACAACAGCTTATATTATCAACAAACAACGACACATCGAGTCTTGAGCTCATGAGGTCGGTATCATTTATTGGACACGATATTGCTACCTAGGCTGTCGTGATAAAGTCGTGAATTGATCGAACGTTGGCTTACCTTTTTTAAACAGTATACCATTCGCCCTATGGCATCAAAGATTCAAATTGAAAGCCCTTGAACACACCTATCCATCCTCGCCGTGACCAGAATATCCCTCCTAATGTCCTTTACTCTGGGTCGCACTGCCATCGATGACGAGCACACTGTTCGGCCCTACAACCCATCACTACCCTGGTAGTTTGGAGCACCAAAGATCCCCGCCCGTAGTGAGTCGACGACAACTTCCCAACTAGTATGCATGGTTCCTTCAAATTACTATTTTGTGGAGACTCTACTGGGAACTAACCAAAGATCTTTCGTAAATCAGGTGCACAGATAGACTGGCAAGTGAGTACATTTCACATGCTCTGAATAAGGTGTGAGGAGGTATCATCCCACACTTCTCCGACAGACTATTTGCCTCTCGGACTGTTTCCCTTTTGGTGAAGATCGATGGTGGTATTGGGAGAACCTTGGAAGGACTTTGTCTTTTCATTTCTCGCCTTGCTGACCAGGTTTTCTTACAAGGTTCGTATCGCGACATGAATCAATCTGCTAGGTAGGTTGCACTGTCATTGTCTTCATCCTTGTCCAAAGGGTCTGAGTTCGGCCCCAGCATTGCCACGGGTCATTTCTGAATTTTGTCTTCCGTCTCAAGTGGGCTAAGTGTGGATTGCGTGATGTATTCACCGATGAGTGGCGCTGTTCTTTCCGGTGTGACTCATGGCTTGTCGTGTCAGAATCTTGACATTCGGAAATGGAATGAGTGCTCGTGTCAGGTCCGGTCCCTCGGAGTTCTACAACTGTAAATCCTCTGAGTGCTTTGTTTATGCAGTGTCTTTCAACTTGAGCCGCTTCCCGCTTTCCTGATTGAGACCGTAACAGTCATGAAAGATCATACGTGACAGCTTGGACTTGGGGACCTCGTTGGGAGGCTCTGTACTTGGCTTGGGTGCCCGTGACCGACTGAATATCGTGAACTGCGGACTCTAGGGTCCTCTTGATTGGGACCGCTCAAAGGATAGAAACGTTGGGACGGATTGCCTGCCCAAGACAAGCAAGCGCCAGCGATCCCAATATCTGAGGCACGCCTCAGTGACCGGTCCTACCCGAGTAAAGGTTAGGTACTGACAGCTCCAAGGGCTATAGACGCGGTGGTCAGTCTATTGACCATCTTCTGCTCTTCCCGATGCGCACCTCGCAGCTTCGAGCGCGGCCAGGCGTGTTCTCCTTGGGTGTTTAGTTGCCACGTCAGCACGTGAGTCCACGACCACTCTCCTGCCACGTGTCCTGACTTTTGTGGATGCGAGCCAAGAGAAAATGGCAATCTTGCTGCTACCAGGAGACAGTTATGTGGTGTCGTATTACTTTAATCGTGCCTCCCCAGCTTCTACTTTATAGGACAATACTGCTGGAGCTATATTTGTCACTGGATCCCGCTAGTGCTGCGCAAAGAGCTTCTCCTTGTACTCTTCATAAAACAGAGAGGCCTTCCCGGAGAAGAGTTCCCAGGAAGAAGCACCGTCAGGGCCAGTGGTGCTCCAGTTGTTGCATCTCGATTCAAAGCATTCGTAGCCGCTCCAATGCCGTCTTCTCCGCCCATTGAGTGGTTTTGTCGGCGTAGTACTAAAATATCCTGACGGGTTCGTTTCAAGCCTCAAATTTACCAAGGTATCTTGTCCAGGGCCCTGGCTTACAGCGAGTGATATCTGCAGTCCGGCCGGTAAAAGCTGGCGGAGGAACGGCACTTGCAACGGCCAATTTGAGTTCTCGAGCCCCGATGTGTCTGCGGTCTCTACCCCCATCTATTTGTCTAGCTGGGTCATGTTGAGTCCAGTGTCCCTGGACTTTAAGCCAGGTAGTCCTGATGGTGAGAGTGCCTGAAGACAACAGCTGGAAGGCTGAAGATGGGCCAGTGTGAGAGATCAAGTCGAAGCTGATTGGTAAAGGACGGTGTGAATGTGATTCAGTAGCACAAGTCCTGACCAAGTCAAAACGTGGCGGGATCATGAATAGATTAATGAAACGTGGAATAGGGAATAGCTAGCAGACTGGCAAGAGGGGGGTGAAAATCCGTAACCAAGGCCATCGTCAGGCACGTGAGCCTTCCCCGTCAAGCTGATCGAGCGGACGTCCAGCTGCCTTAGTCTACATATTGGAATGAAACAACCGGTTCCCACTGACTACGTACGACCAGTGCTTCCGCAAGCTATAGTCAATCGCATAGTTCATAGACCAGGTACTTATTACCTGCTGAAGCGTCAGCCCCAGGGATTCAAGTACACACAGAGTGCCCCAAAAGAAGCTGGCACTTGCCAAGCTTCAAGAGCTGCAACGGAGATCTGCATCGGTCCCGTGGACCTCGGATCCGGAATCTCGCGTCATGGCCGCGTTTTGCCACTCACTCTGACATCTTTCAACAACTGATAGAGAAGTTTTGCCGATGTGATGTATGCCGCAACCTTTAGTCCATAATTTGAGCAAGTACATGTGTTCGCCAATCCAAACGCAACTATCAACTAGTCGAAGCTCGCAGATTCGTGAAGGTCGTCGGACTGGACACGCAAATCATAATATCCACGTCGATTCCTTGTGCTGTCTAAAGTATCTGCAATGCACGCCTCCCTCAAACCCCTTCTGTGAGATCATGATTGTCCCGGTAGCCGTCAAGGGAAATATGGCCCGAAACACAGCCGGTAGTCCGATGTCCGTCGTCGATCGAAATGCAAACGCCGAGTGAGCCAGCCAGGTGGAAAGTAATGTTCGCAGAGGGGGGAAAACAAAAGTCGTCCACGGTGTTGGAGGTATTTCGTCCGCGCGTATCCGCTACATCTAGATTATCCCCATTGGGTCCTTCATCTCGTAGTCGCCCGACTCCTTCCCATTCTGTCTGTCCGTCTGTCGGTCTGTCCGTCCTACTTCTTCAAGGTATGCGATGATAAGCGTGCATCTGCTGTGGTTGTCCGGCTCCCGGTATCTGGCGCCCCCGCCACTCTAACGGATGCTAGATGGCGTACTTCTGAGTCCATTCGCGTGCAGTCTTCTCATATTGCTCCCGGTTGGTCTTGTAGGTGTGTGCGATCTCGGGCACCAGCGGGTCGTCGGGATTGGGGTCAGTCAACATAGAGCAGATCGACAGGAGGACTGTGAGTAATTAGCATCAAGGGAAGCGTTGTCAAGGTTCCCAGTCGCCAGGCCTTGGCAGTCAACTGTGCAAGTGGTGCATACCTTTGGAAATAGTCAAAGCGGGCGACCACTGGTCTCGCAGGATGTCAAGGCAAATGCTGCCGTTGCTGTTGATGTTGGGGTGGTAGATGCGGGTGGTGAAGTTGACCTTGGGGGGCTTGAATGGGTAGTCTGTTGGGAAGTGGATGGCGAGGAAGAAGACACCTCCGGCGTATGGTGAGTCTTGCTGTGGGATTTGTCAGTACTTGTCTTGTCGACTGCTGTATGGGATGTCTCGAGTCGAGGTGAGATGCATGAATGGCGTCTCTCGGATGACATGGCTGTCATGTGTAATGGCAGGCGAAGTGAAACGACTGAAATGGAGTTAAGATCGAGAAGATAGATAAGGGACTTACAGGACCCATGATGGTTGCCTGCCAGTGGAACTATGTCGAACAAAAGCAACGTTAGTGAGGTCATTCGGACAATGTCTCGTGCCATCACACGGGATCGCGTGCTGGTTGGCGATATGATGCAGCTGTGGTGGTGCTTATCGGGGCGGTACAGGAGAGTGAGGGGCATGACTTACCAGATCCTCACCAACGGGACCAGCGGAGCATGATGAGGGTGGGTCGCTGTACAAGATTGTTAGCAGAAGACACAGATGATGCTAAGAATGATGGAGATGGCTTTGCAAGAGTGGGCTTCGTGGACAGTAATAATGTATTCTTTTCTTTTTGTATTCTTGCGAGTGAAGCCAAACGCCCCGCTCACAAACGACGCCGCAGTCACCCCACCTTGCTGGGACGGGAAATATAGAGCAGAGGATGAATCAAACGTACCGGCCGAGGTCGGTCAACTCCTTGTTGATGCGCTTAAGAGCCATTCTGAGAGGTAGGTGGAAGAAAAGAGAAAAACGTGTATGTCAACAAACACGAGGGATGGAGGTGGTGGTGGTCGATGAGGCTGTCGGGAGATGTGGTTTGGGATTTGGGTCGAGTCGCAGGTCAAAGAGAATCTGTTCGGGTGGACTGCAAGTTGGCGTTTTGACGGTGGTCAGCGCAAATACAAATAGAACCCCACGGAAAATGGATGGTTGCGGGTGGTCAAGGCGATTCACGGCACGGCAAAGGCCAGGACTAGCGTGCAAAGGGTAGGTGATTCATAGGGCTGGGCTGGACTGGGCTGGGCTGTTAAAGACGGCGTGGCAAAACATACAGAGGTGAAGCTCTTCAGCGCAGGTTTGCTTATACTTCGTTTTCGTTTCGCTGTCGTGCGTAATACTGGACAGAAAAAGCTGGTCTCGTCAAGTCCGGTTGTGTCAAGTTTGAAAGTGAGAAGTGGAAGAAGTCGTTCTTACTTGGATTCCGGGTAGGAAAACTGGGGGGGTTGCAAGGAAGTTGGGCCTCAGCGCAAGGGCAGTCTGAACAAAACCGGCTGCAGTGATTGGGCACCTACCTAGAAGCCTTGGAAGCATACAAGTTAGGCACCTAGGTACCTACCCAGCCGGCCCAGCCTGGGCTGTACGCCGTAGTGACGAGCTGCCTACCCAAGTACAGACAAAGCAGGTGCTGACCCAAGTGCCTGATGAACTTAATCAGCTACGCCACATTCACTGCTGGGATTGACTGCAGCTGGTAGGTACCTAGGTATTCAGCACATACAAAGTTGGGCTGCAAGCATACATTGACCACCTCGATAGCGAGCACGGCCCCGCCATTGCAGTGTCCCGTTCGACAGAAAAGGCAAAACGCCCCCTCAGGTTTCTCTGTCAACAGCCTTCCTTGGAGTTGAATAAAGCCTACAACAACAGCAACAACAACTTCAGTGATGAGGCGATTTCGACCTCTCACTTTGCACTCTAGATTATGAACATTACTCAAGGTCGCCACTTCTCAAGAAATCCTTTCCACAGCTTTTCACGCAGCCCAACTGTGACGTCGTTCATCCACTGGCGCTAAAATCAGGGGTTCAGGGATGGGCTGGGCTGGATTTGAAAAAGGCCTCACATATTGGGTTAAGGGGGCTGCCGGCTACATCCGATCGTGGGCGCCGACGTGCTCGGGCTCCACGGCGAGAGGGGACAGATGCCTTATGAACTCTGCGGCCATTCTGTTCGGTTCACAATCTGTCAATGTCCTGGGTGGGTGTTGCACAGCACGCCGCCTGATACATGTTTGTCGAAGTATAGGGCCAGCCCTCGCAATTGAATGCTCTGGATAATGTTGGCTTTAGGACACTATATATACAAAGCCTATCCGAGTGGTGATGGAAAAAAGCTGGGAACACTTGAAGGTCAATAATTCCATGCAGTCGATCTTCAAGTATGCCCATTCCAGATCGAGACTGGACCACGTATCGCGCCTCGCACGACAAAAGTCATAGGCACGCGTCCAAAATCACCCACCCGGATACGTTTGCCACATGTCCTGTCCACCATACCGATCCGCACAACCTGCATTCTGTGAGACCTGGTAGGCTCTTACATGAACAGTTCATTGTCGTCCTATACAAATGCCTGAATGCCAGTGATAGCTCTGCCCAATATCAAGCCTATGCGTTATTAGCACCAACACGATTAGAAATAGGATATGGTTCAACTCACTGTGAATATCACTCTGTCCCTCATACGTTTGCGTCACAAAAAGGTTGGCCACATGCCTTCCGATGCCATACTCATCACTGACAGCGTTGCCTCCAAATACCTCCTGCAACGTGCGCGCGTTGATCAATGCGCGGTCACAATTCTGCCTCTTGACCATACTGATCATCTCCGGTGATGCCTTGCCCTCATCCTTCAACCTCCCGACCTGGATCGCAGCCAGCATGCCATACGCAGCGTCTGTTGCCGCGTCCGCCAGCTTCTTTTGCACCAGCTGGTACTTTGCGATCGGATTGCCTTTAAACTGCTTCCTCTCCAGCGCGTAGGTCCGCGTGCGAGCGATGCAGTCCTCCAACGCCCCGATGGTCCCCATGGCAATGCCGTAGCGCGCGCTGTTGAGGCACGTGAAGGGCCCGCGGAGACCCTCGACCGAGGGGAACATCATCTCTTTGGCCACGGGTACGTCGTCCATCTGGATCATGCCGGTGATGCTGGCCCGCAGGCCGTTTTTGTCTTTGATCGCGGGTGTCTCCAGCGTGCCGGGCGGGCAGTTGGCCCGTTCCACCAGGAACCCGCGTATCTTGCCCGTCTCTTGCAGCTTGGCCCAAACCATAAACACATCGGCAATCGGACTGTTTGTAATCCACGTCTTTGCACCACTGAGTAGGTAGTATCCCTCTTTGCTAGGATGTGGCCGAGCATTGGTCTCCATCGAGCCGGGGTCGCTGCCGTGGTTGGGTTCCGTGAGGCCAAAAGCGCCTAGCAACTTGCCCTTGGCCATGTCCGGCAAAAACTTCTCTTTCTGCTCTTCTGTGCCAAAGTCATGGATCCCGCCCATGACCAGTGACGACTGCACAGACATGCCAGACCTGTATCCGCTGTCGACGCGCTCCACAGCCTTGGTGATCAGTCCGCCGGCGACAGTCGAGACGCCTGCGCAGCTGTAGCCGTCGATGGTCGCGCCGAGCAGGCCGAGGGAGCCCATTTCGGTGAGGATTTCGCGGTGGTAATTTTCGTCGCGGTAAGCTTCTGTAGTAGTACAAAACCACAAATGAATCAGCAAAGACTTATATGTCTTCAGCAGAGGAAAGGGGGTTGTTCAAGGACGTACGAAGAACTCGCGGCAGCAACTGCTCCTGGCAGTACTTCTCCGCCGTCTCTGAGATGGCCAGCTCCTCCTCCGTCAACAAATTCTTCGCGTTGAGGGGATCCTGCCAGTCAAAAGGCGGGGCCGCGGACGAGGAAGCGGCGGCGGCATAGCCGCGCCTTTGCACTGCGGCGGCAGTCTGCCGTGTGCATCTCGAAAGCGCTGTCTTGTACATGATGTATGGTGTGTCAATTGGTCTCACCGAGAGCCAATAGTGCTTCAAGAAGGAAAATAAAACAAAAGGGCGAATAGAGACGCCATACTGGCGCGGACGGCAAGGCGTAGTATGCCGAGGTGGTTCCTTTTACCCCAGACTAGAACTCCGATCGTATCCGGTCTCGGGGGTGACGCCAATGATTTCTCTCCTCCTCAATGATGCCTCGGCTGGGTGTCACGTGTATACCCTGAACGTCACCTTGCGACAGAAGCAACTGTAAGACATAATATATGATTTATGAGAATGAATGTCTTTGCTAATTCCTACAACAACTTCAAATGCATTAATCCGCGTAAGCCTCCCGAATGATAATGCTTTCCTTGCCCGCCCAACCCCGACATCGAATTCACAACCAGAGTGCCCCAAGCACCACAGCAAAGACCACCAAGCTATGCCGCCAACTAAATCCAGCCCTCGTAGCTCTGGCTGTGACTGGGAACTGTGACGGCGCGACAGTCGCATTGACGACTTGACTTCGCGACGCCGTCAATACCCACCCTGTGCCAGTCGAAGGCCCACTGAGCGCTGGCACCGCCGTTGTCCCTTGTCCATAACCAGACGTCGCCTGTGAAGACTCATTGCCTGCTGGTATGCCCAGACTTGGCCCAAGTCCCACACTACGACGGACCTTGCCAGCAGCCGCTGTCTCTACTGGCACAACAGCCGCCAACACAGTAATCGTGCTGCTGCCGTAGACCTCCAGCTCACTCATTTCACTCACGTATGGATTGTTGGTCGCTACGGAGACGTCATGGCACGTGATCGTCTCTTTGACCGTGCCGGGCGAGGAGGTCAAGACTCCCGGAGTGATATACGTCGTCCCCACCGGCAGCGAGAGGACAGTCGTCTGGAGCGGTCCGCCGGGGTAGATGGTGGTAAAAGATGTTACGGTCGTCCAGAGAGTACTCGTGATGGTTGAGCCTCCCTGTCCCGCTATACCCATGGGCGATGAAGCTTCATTCGTCGCCGAATATGTGGGAGCAGGCGTGGCAGGGCTGGGCTGATCCGAGGTTGTGGGGCCGATAGGTGTGTATGGATTTTCACTGAGCGATGACACTTGCACGGATGCCGTAGGACTGCTGATGCCGCTGCCACCATTGCTAGTGCCACTGGGTGCCCCAGGAAGCGATATGTCAGACCCGGCATAGAAGCTGTAGACGTCGATGAGCGTCCCTGAGGTCACTCCACCGCACGATTCGTCTTGATACGGATAATCGCAATTGATTGAGCAGTCAGAGTCGTTGAAAGTGGCATAAATAGCCGGTAGTGAAGGAAAACAGAAACAGAACCTGGAGACGTGCGGTTTAGCGATCTCCAGCCTTGAACGACACAAGATGAAAAAGTAGGACTCACTGTGCCTGTAGGGCTACATATTGGTACTCGTCTCCGCAGGAAGCAGCACATGTAGGCGGGTCGCTCGGATCAAGATTGTACGTGTAAGAGGCGGTCGATGTATCCAACGACACGCAGCCAGAGTATGCCGAGGATGCTCTTGCTTCAAAGGCTGGATACGATCTTGCCTCGAGGGCTTGTAATGGAGGACTGCCCGCCAGTGAAAGAAGTCTGCTCATCTTGATCCTTGGCTACTCCTGATTGCTCGAATAGTTTGATATAGTGTTTTGGTATCAAGAAGCAAGTACCGCTCAATTTCACTGCAGCCCGAGCACCTGTGATATAACAGAAATAGGTCCATTTCAGCGACTGCTGCATGGCAACATTGTGAGACACCAGCCACGTTGATGCATACATAGCGTACCTGGTTAGGGATAGAAATCGTCAGAATACAATGGTCTGCATGGCAGGTGCTTAATTGAGACATGAAGCCGACGAGCGCGCATTCCAGAGCCAACTTGAGGAATGCAACTTTGCCACGGGATCTCCACCACCAACCTCCTGCGACAAGTTTTAGACTAAGGCGAAGGGCCCTCGTTACTGTCTTCCCCTACCTTCATTTTCACGGGTTGATGGGCAATGAAATATGGAGTGTCTTGTTGGCATGATGCGAGAAGCACATGCGCTTACACAACATCCGAGCGGATCAACCCGGACTCACTCGATCCACTGGAAGTGCGAACGCACACGTATCATTCGATACAAGTATGTCCAAAAAGACAGCATAGGATGACGCCTGAGCACATGATATTTTAGTGCTCAATCCCATCTGCTCTATGACTCTGTTCCGTGTGTCCGGAGGCGACAGGAAAGTCATGGTGTGTGATCCGGCCAATGTCATATGGATTGCTGACGATCAGGTTCAAGTCGCCGTCTAATTTGTGAAGTACATGGATATAATAGAAGCGCATCATCAATGATCATGTTGGGAGTATTTGGGAGGTTTGCCTACTATCGGTAAAAGTTATATGAAGTCGGGATGTCTCGAACATTAAGCCGTGTCAGTCTACGTAGCAGGGATCTTTTGTAATACAAATCCTGTATCTGTATATACATCCTGCCTCAGGACTGAATGCCGACCTTGGAAAGCCGCGCTCCGGGCGAACTCGTCTCCGCTTTTCGAAGGTCTAGGGGCGTTTTGGCCCCCAATTTACTACTGTGCCGCCTTCAAGATACAGGACTGGTATCGATAAGCCCCAGTTAGAGTTCAAGTCCTGCTCCAAACTCACAACCCCCGAAAACGACTGAAATGGGTTATATCAAAACGTTGCCTTAGTAGGGATTCTACATTTCTCTCGACGGAGCGGCCAGGTAGAAACACGACCAAAAGGTGGCACATAGAGGGCTAAAGATCATGTTCTATGATAGCCATGCTGCATCAATCTTGGTGCGTGCCATCTTGTGTACTATCGATTCCGGATTTCCAGGCCCCGGTCTCCAGAGCATCGGCTTAAATCCGTTGAGCCTCATACATTCACTGAGCAACCGGCTGTCATCATACACGCTCGGCCCGGTAATCAGCTCTGGTATCAGGACTTTACTGTAACGAATTGAAGTATGCGGACAAGTCAGGCCAGTCAAGGCTGTTGGACATGTAAGAGTGAGTGGCCTCTGTTGTCCTTGCATTACTGCATGCTGTTGCTGGTCTCAAGTGGAGTTCCCCTAGAGGCCGTCCTGGGAGGCGTTGATCGAACAGGCATGTCATGCTCCAAGCATTGATTGTTACTAATAGCCAAGCTCGCGCTACAGAGCGAAAAATCGGGTGTGACAGAGGGCTTCCCTCATGCAATAACTGCTCGCGGACTGGACGTGAGTGTCTTGGATACGGTATCCGCCTCATTTGGCCTGAATTACATGATGGTCGCAGGAAATTACCCAAACACCCAACCCAGGTTGTCCCATTTGTGTGCGATCATACGAGAGGGCCACATTATGGTGACCAGTTTTTGAACACCTCTTACGAAGATATTGAGCAGAGTCGCCAAGACTTCACCTCACTTGTCCCATATGGCAAACTCATCGTGCGCCCGCAATACAATCTGGCATTTCGCCCTCAACTTCGGCCTCAGGAGGGCGAATTGCTACAATACTGTGAGTAGGATGTGATCTAGTGCTGGTGTCAGACTCTGATTCTTGTTCAAGACGAGGAGAGAATTTCGCGCATGATCACCACTGTAGAGGCCAACAATGGATTTCGAGGAGAGCTTCTGCCGATGGCCTTGAGTGGCGGAAGCTTCGCTGCCGACGGGCTGTTCAATGCCATTCTGGCTCTGTCAGCATTTCACCGCCATGGCCCTGGAGCAGCTTTACCATATAAGACCTATGCACTCCAATTTTTGTCGCATTCGCTGGAGAGAGAGTCTTCCGTAGACATCTTACCACAGCTCGCTGCCTCTATGATGCTCTGCGTTTATAATGTGAGCCCAGCCAGGCTGTTTACCAAGATCGCAATAGGAGATTGACGCACTCTAGGTTTTTGACGAGGGTGAAGGAAATTGGCATCTTCACCTCAATGGCTCCAGGAGTTTGTTGCACCAATACGCGGATAGGAACGGAGGGGCATTAGACTACAACTTTCTCAGTACTTGGTTCCTGTATCATGAGATCCTCGGCGCTTTCAGTCAGCCACACAAGCATAAGTACCCCGGCGTGTCTTCATTAGGACTGATGACAGGCGATGAAATCGACAAGCGTGTTGTATGTCTCACTCAGCCTCACGAGCTCTCCTCTACTGACCACTGGAAATGCAGATTATTGGCTCCCTTGGCTGCTCAATTGAAATCATGGAAACGATTCATGACATTAACGAAATACGCTCCATTGCTACACAAGAGGCTACTGGAGATGGCATTCAGTCTGAATTGCCATCAGTCATGTGGATCTGCCAAGGTCTGCAAGACCGTCTTTGTCGTCTCAAACAGCAGCTGCCCTCCGACTACTCGCACCATACAGCCAAGGAGCAGACTAAGATCTGGCTCACCGCCGAGTTTTATCGTATAGCCGCGGTCTTATACGTTCGTGCGGTCTGCCCAAATATCGATGCTACCAATCAAACGCCCATGTGGTTAAAAATGGCGTTCAAGGTCCTCGCTGGGCTGGAGATCTGCACAAGCCCGTGGCCACTGTTCGTGGTGGCTTGTGAATCGCAGACGGACCAGCAAAGGATTCAGATTCTGCGGGCTTTGGACAAAATGGATGAAGACCGGAAAATTGGCAACGTATTTGTGCTAAGGAGCTTGATTGAGAATTATTGGAAGCAGCAGGACCTACGGGTAGACGCCGACAAACTCAGTCCCCTACGGTGGTGGGAAACGATGAACTTCGACACTGCTGCGCCATGGTTTATCTAACGACCACACTCCACTACAGTTGTGAGAACAGCCAACCGATATAGGCGATCAGGAGCAGCCAAAGCTAGACTGCTCTGACACGATGTTAGGCGACTTCAGCTTGTTGTGACTGAAAGTTTTCCCCGCAAATGAGGCTGTGAAAGCATCGAATGACTCTTCACAGACATCACAAGGTACTCATCTCCCCCTGCGCTATCCCGAATACCGTCATGGCTAACCAGTCGACGAATCCAAGATGGTCGGGTGGATAGGAAGCAAGCTAGCTCATCATCCGAGGCTCCTGGCTCGGTAGAGCTTCTGTGTCAAAGAGGGGACTGTGCAGGTAATGCCGGACAGCTTTGGCTTATAAGATATCATGACTAGCGTGGCACGCGGGGCAATTTACTGGGGCAAGCAACCTGGAATCAATAAATAGAGCAGTCGGTGGATCCATCTTTGCAAGATCACAAGGCTCGAGAAGGGAATGCAACGATACCCTGTACGGAGGCTAGCGTCCATAGTACCTAGGTACTTCGTTAAGTTTACATACCATAGTCCTGGAATTGCACCTAGTCAAGTGTTACTAGTAAGGGAACTTCGATATATTGTCAGTCCATCATGACAGATGTCTAGGCATAATGTGGTGCCACATTCACGCGTCATTGAACGTTCAGTACCTCCTCCGTAGGGAGACAGTACAATAAGGTAATTTTTCTGTGAGCAATCAGACACCTCAGCGCTGCATGTAGCATTTTATCTCAAACACGCCTAGACGTCACCGATTTCGCAAAGCAAAGCCAGCCGTTTGATGGATTATATCGTCTTGAAGCTGTCATTATTCGTCTGCAGATCATGGTCTTCAAGAAGATTGGGTTTCTCAATGCCATGGCCGGAGAAGACCCGAGGAACTACGATTACCGAGTGTGAGCACATGGGACTGCAGAAGTTTGTATGCATCCAGACTAGACTAGTCATGTCAACTGATTGGGACAAGTCTTATGTGCAAGGAGCGTACCTGCGCTCCAATGCGACTGTTCATCGCACTCGAGCTATACTCGGCGAGGCTCCCGGCCTAATAAGACGCGGGGCAGATGGGACTCGCCGAATACTACACCACTAGTATGGTCGAGATCTGGGGTAATAGCCGAATTGGGATCAATGTCCAGTTTAGTACCTAATTACGCTTCGGTATGTTTATTAGCTTACCGCATTCTTTATTTCCGTCAAATGTTACTCAACCGCGCTGGTTGTCGAAGCGGGTTAGATGCTAATACAGATGTGCCGCGGAACAAAAATCATCTGAACTGTTTCAAGAATAGAAACATGATCACCATCCAGCTGAGCTCATGTAGATGGACTGTGTGCTCATATAAAGCGCAGACGCGCGCAGGCGCGCGCTTGGGAAGGAGCCCAGACGAAGGGGACCCTTTGAAGCACCAAGATGCAAAGGATCTGTCTACTGCCCAACTCATCGGCCTTGGCATCTAAAAGGAAACACCCTAAGGTCGGTCTCGTTAGTGAGCGTTGCCAACCGAACGCCTTGTTCTTTGACAGGAGTCAGAACATCAGATAGATTAATCCGCACAAGGGTAGCCGGTCCAGTGATCCGGGGCCGAAACATGATAGCCGCGCTGTGCCAAATCTGGACAGCTGCCCGAAGCTTGAAGATATTTGAGTCAAGATGCTTGGCAGGGGATTGCTTAAAAAACAATTTCAGCCTTGCCCACCTGTAGGTAGCGCCACATGACTGACTTTGATGTTTCGGTGTCACTAACTCGGTAGGTAGAGACATGCCCACGGGCATTCACTGCGAGAAGCAGAGCAGTGGTAACGAAGTATCACAGAAATTCCGGACCGCGGAATCCGGTCATAGGATTGCGGCTCAATAAGGGAAGCAAGTGAGTCAATGGACGACCAACCGAACAGGAGAATATATTCTACGTTACACCGAAGTTGGCCTACTTCCCGTTTACTCTACCACGGTCGGAGGCAAGATGCCGAGGACTTGCTATGCTACGGTACCCTCTCCTGGGTACGGCGCGCGCCAGCTCATCATGAAGTCAACTTGGCCACTACACCAATTAAGACAATGCAGGAAGCCCGCGCCTCAACCTTTCATAAGACGAAACGGCCCGTTTGTACCAGAAAAAGACAATGGGGAAACATCGCCAAACAGTGAGCATGGGTGTGATCGTAAGTGGGTACTCGTTCGTTTCCTTGGGGGCTGCGCCTGGGCTACCCTGTCAGGTTCATATGTGCAAAGCATTGGTGCAAGGTAGGGGTCAGCCTTCAGGATGGTACGGATACTATACTAATAAGCTAGTGTTTATTTCGATCTCACAAAAGTGTCGTATCCACATAGGTGTATGGTGGCATGCTGCAGACAACGTACCTGGTCATGGACAATATCTCTCAAACCCGCGGTTGTGGAGATTAGTACCATTGATTCCATCTGCATGGGCAGCGCGACGATGTCCTATTCAGGAAAACATCCCATTAGTACGTTGATACTCGGAATGCAAACATAAAGTGTATAAATATGAGCATCGTCGTCTCGCTCTCCATCATGCCGGAAGCTGTTCGACAAGTCTTTCCTTCGACAGCCGTCTGACTTTCACAGCTCCTTCCTGTCACTAGTTGACAATACTGATCATTTTATTTCTATCACTTTACCTATTCTCTTCTTTACTAAATTCGCTTGCGAATTCTCATTCATCTTCAACATGAGTTCCAACTTCAAGACTAACATGGCATTCCTGGCAGCAGCCGGTCTGCTGCCCTTCACTCAGGCCGCCGTGCCAACCATCGACGGCTTCAAATTGACATGGAGTGACGATTTCGTTGGCACTGCGAACAGCCTTCCCAACACTGCGGACTGGACGGCTGTGACGGGGACCTCGTACCCTGGTGGTGCAGCCAATTGGGGAACGAATGAGATCGAGACTGTGAGTTGTTTTCATGTGTGGTCACATATGAGATACGGTGAACACATCGCTAAATCCAGACATTACAGTACACGTCTAGCACCGAAAATGTAGCCTTGACTGGCAATGGCGTGCTGGGCATCACGGCCCGGAAGGATTCTGCTGGCGCATGGACATCTGCCCGCCTGGAGACCGTAAGGCAGGATTTCCAATGCGCTGCGGGTGGCAAGATGCGCATCCAGGGAAGCCTTTCACTTCCTCCTCTTGGCGAGAACGGTGTCGGCTATTGGCCAGCATTCTGGGCTCTGGGGGGTAACTTCAGAGACGGCTACACGTGAGTGACTTCCCTTGGCAGAATCTCTCATCCTGCTTATTCGGTTGTAAATCCCGGTCACGACTCTAATCACCTCCCTCTTTAGAAACTGGCCACAAGTCGGCGAGCTTGACATTATGGAGAACATCAACGCAATTAACAAAGTGTACGGTACACTTCATTGCGGTATCAACCCTGGAGGTCCCTGCGATGAGACCAATGGTTTGTCGGGCAACGCAGTACCCAATGGCACTGCGCTGCAGGGAAATTTCCACACTTTCACAATCGAGGTCGACCGTACGGACTCGTCGTTGGAGGCCGTGAGGTGGTTCCTGGATGGGAGCTTGTACTGGCAGGTCTTATCGACGAGCATGGACGCGACTACATGGGACCAATCGGTGCACAACTCGTTCTATATTATTCTCAACCTGGCTATTGGCGGCAGCTTCCCGGACAAGATCTACGGGAGCACAACGCCCATCGAGTCGACAGCGAGCTCAGGAACGCTTGAGATCGAGTATGTGGCTGTCTACAACAGCAACTAACTCAAAAGTTGAATATTTTGGATTGATAGAGTAACGTTGAGTGAACGATGGATACTCACTATGAACGCACAAGACTGATATGAAGACTGGGAAGATTTCACATTCAAATCTGTATATATAATACAAGCTTCACCCATTGATTGCCCGACACCCTGAATGTTACATCTGTCACATTCGCGCACGCACTGACATTTTCTCATGGGTTGTGTTATTGCTGTCCATATCAATTGAGCCAAGCATAGTTGCTACTATTTAGGTATTTGCCTAGGTATGTGGGCAGATCACAGGAACCCATTTGCCTTGTTGTACTCGTCCACCACTTCCCTCGTCGCTTTCACAATCTCAACACAACCTGGAGAATCCGAATGGCAGCATACCGACACTTGATAGTCCCCCGTGGGCAGGTTTACTTGCTCCCCAGTGACAGCCGTGACCGTCGACGTTTCGATCTGCTGCCGCACATGCTTTCTTACTTCGTCCACGTCCCAAGGCTTCTTTTTCCGATCAATCACAAGCGATCCATCCGCTTTGTATTTAACATCTCCATAGAATTCTGCAACAAAGTCGAGCCCCAGTTCTTTCGCAACTTGTTCCTGCAACGTCCCACCAAGGCCAAACACCTTCATAGGTTTACCGTCAGGGGATTTGAACTTGGAGATTCCAGTCATAACGGCTCGGCAGACCTCGATGTCACGGCACATCATTCCGTAAAGAATCCCGTGGGGCTTGACATGGTGCAGCTCTAGTCCTTCGGCCTCGAGGAACCCTTTCAGCGCGCCAACTTGATAGATCACATTGGCTGTATGCTCCTCCGCGTCGAGTTTCATCTCTCGTCGACCGAAACCGAGCACGTCCGGGAGACCTGGGTGCGCGCCGATTTTTATGTTGTGTTGCTTGCAGAGCTGGATGGACTCTTGCATTTTCAAAGGATCACTAGCACCATCAGTCAATTTCAAATGAAATAACAGTACCCAAGCATGATTTCAAGCTCACCCGGCGTGAAAGCCGCATGCTATGTTCGCATGATCGATCATAGGAATAAGCTCCTCGTCTGGCCCGCATTTGTAATTGCCGTACCCCTCCCCGAGATCAACGTTGATAAAGGCTTTGCGCTTGGGAGCCATCGTGCTCGTAGTGGCTACAGCCTGACTGTGTGAGATGGATCGGTATCTCGAAGTTTATAACTTTTGAGTCTGACGTTTTAAAATAGGGCTAACGCGATGCCATGGACATTTTTAGTCCGGCCAAGATCCCCGAAATCGCGCCAGAACATTTTGCGGAATCACCGGCCTCTTATCAACACCATAGAACGGCCGCGGGGAAGCTGTCTCACTCATTAAAAGACAGCTCGCCAAGGGCTGAACTTTATCACGTTCATCCCGGCATTTATTATCATTTCCCCGCCTTCTAATCTTGATAATAAAATATATTCGTAATGACTTGTCAGATACTGTTTTGTCGCTCGATGGCACTGCACCTAAATACGTCGGCTCCGAATCAAATGTGCTGAGAGTTCACCAGTTACGAGCGCTCTCTTGCCTCCTCCAATTAAATCAACCTGCGCAGCATCCCTGGTTGGAGCCTACTCGGTACGACCAGAACTTAGAGAAGCTCCTATACTAAGCTTTATTTCATAGCATCTCATTATGGAAAAGCTCAAAACTCTTCTCATTGCAAATCGTGGAGAGATAGCAGTCCGTATAGTCCGGACGGCGAGGTGTGTTCTTGTGATCCGAACGACTGCATAGATAGAGAGCAAAACTTACAGAACAGCAGACAGCTGGGCATACGCACAATAGCCATCTACACCGAGCCAGATTCTGCATCGCAGCATGTGGCACATGCAGATGAGTCGTTCTTATTAACTGGCGATGCCACCAAGGCCTATCTAGATGGCGAACAAATCATCAGCGTAGCGAGGTCCGCCGGAGCGCAAGCCATCATCCCAGGTTACGGGTTTCTTTCCGAGAATGCCAAGTTTGCACGCGCTGTCGCTGATGCAGGGCTGGTGTTCGTGGGCCCAAGTCCTGAGAGTATTGAGCAGTTTGGGCTGAAGCACACGGTAATCACTCCCTTCTCATCCCCGCTTCAACCATGAGACGCTAGTGTCTGCAAAGCACAAGGCGCGATTATCAGCATAGTCGCTCTGAGTAATGACTGATCCACAAATAATCATAGGCACGCGAACTGGCACTGAAGGCCGGTGTGCCTGTCGTACCGGGTACTGAGGGACTATTGACCGGAGTTGATGATGCATTGCAAGCTGCCACGAAACTGGGCTATCCGGTGATGCTGAAATCCACCGCTGGCGGAGGCGGTATGGGTTTGCAGGCTTGCAGTGACGCAGACCAGTTGCGCAAGGCTTTCGACACCGTCCAGTCCAGAGGTCAGGCTCTGTTCAAGAATGCGGGAGTGTTTATCGAAAAGTATTATCCTGCAGCGCATCACATTGAAGTGCAAGTCTTTGGAAACGGCCAAGGCAATGTCGCCACTCTAGGCTCAAGAGAATGCAGTATTCAACGGCGACATCAGAAGGTTATTGAGGAGTGTCCTAGCCCCTTCATAACCCAGAAGAAGCCAGACTTGAGTCAAAAACTTTGCACTGCTGCCAAGGCGCTCGCAGAATCCGTTAACTACGGAAGTGCTGGTACCCTTGAATTCCTGGTCGACGATGAGAGTGGAGATTTCTTCTTCTTGGAGATGAACACGCGATTGCAGGTTGAGCACGGAGTCACTGAGGCTGTTCACAACGTGGATCTAGTGGCACTAATGCTGCAACAAGCGGACGCTCAGCTCTCTGGCGCAGGGGGACTGACCGTCGGCGCGATCGAGGAGACGGAAAAGCAAGGCGCAGAACCAAAAGGTCATGCAATTGAAGTAAGAGTATACGCAGAAAACCCTGTCAAGGATTTTGCGCCATGTCCTGGGCTTTTGCAGAAGGTCGTATGGAACGAACTTTGCGGGACTCGAATCGATACATGGGTGAGAGCTGGCATAACGATCAGTCCCTACTACGGTCCGTCACATAACGCATATCAACACCACTTGTACTAACGTGAATTGTAGACCCCTTATTGGCTAAGATCATTCATCATGCGCCAAACAGAAAGCAGGCTGTTGAGGGCCTCGAAGAAGTCCTGAACAGCACCATTATCTGTGGCCCGCCAACGAATCTAGATTTTCTTCTTGCGGTGGTGCAGTCCGTCGAGTTCCAGGCAGGCAACACCATCACTCAATTCCTCTCAAACTTCAAGTTCCAACCCCCTGTTATTGACGTGATTGCTGGAGGATCGTATACATTAGTGGAGGACTTCCCCGGACGCCCAACGATTGGAAAAGGCTTTGGTCATGGCGGTCCGATGGATCCAGTGGCCTTCCAGCTGGCCAATGCTCTTGTTGGAAATCCATTGGGGAAAGAAGGACTAGAAATTACCCTCACCGGTCCTGATCTCAAGTTTTTGGGAGATGCTGTTGTGGCATTGACTGGCGCGGCGATAACAGCAACGCTAGATGGCCAGGACTTTCCGATGTGGCAGAGAGTGAGAGTGACAGCCGGTCAGCGTCTGACCATCGGGAAAACCTTGACGGACAAGGGTTGCCGAGCGTACTTTGCAGTGTATGGCGGATTCCTCAATGTCGCAGAATGGTTCGGCTCCAAAGCTACTGTCCCGATGACATTAGTAGGAGGATATCAAGGACGACCTTTGAGGACTGGTGACCTGTTACGTATCGTTCACGCGCTACCTGAGGAACCAATCGTCTCCAGAACATTGACAATACCTACGTCACTGATACCTGCGTACACTACGGAATGGGACATTCAGGTCATGCATGGACCATATTGTGAAGGCTACCTTACAGCCGACGATATCGAGATGTTCTACAGCACACCTTGGGAAGTTTCACATAACGCTGCCAGAGGTGGCATCCGTCTGATGGGCCCTCGACCCCAGTGGGCCAGATCAGATGGCGGCGATGGGGGTTCTCATCCCAGTAATGTCATCGAATACGGTTATCCCATGGGCGGCATCAACTTCACCGGGGACGAACCTGTCATCTTCCCATCAGACTGCCCAGATTTTGGTGGCTTTGTTGTACCATTCACTGTGATCAAGGCCGACTACTGGAAACTTGGACAGTTGCGAGCTGGGAATAAAGTTAGATTTCACCCAGTTTCTCTGGAGGAAGCCCTGGCAGCTCGGCGACATACTGAGAAGTTCATAAAAGAAGTCAGCGAGAACGTCTTGTCTGGAGTCTCAGAGAGCATTCAAGGACTTGCCACGCTGTCCGTCCCGGCAGCACCAACCAAAATACAACCAGCAGTGATAAAGACGCTCGACGAAACTTCCAGTCGGCCCAAGGTTTCATACTGCCGAGGTGGAGACGACTATCTTCTCGTGGACTACGGCAACGGCCGGTTCGACATCAACCACAAGTGTCGCACCACAGCCCTCAAGCGCAAGCTCGAGTCTGGGAAAGGCTCTATTCGCTTCTCGGCGACGGGTGAGGGTATTTATAATACCGTCTGCATCGGGAACTCCATGATGATTTACTACAATGGCCTTGCCATACCTCAAGCGAAACTTTTGGATTATCTAGTAACGCTCGAGGACGAACTTGGTGATCTAAGTGCGATTCTAATGCCGAATCGTACCTTCGTGCTGCCGCTCACATTCTCTCACCCACGTTTGACGGAGAGCATCGAGCGCTACATGGCCAATCAGCGACCTTACGCGAGCTATCTACCAGACACATTCCGTTTCGTCGCCGAGAATAATGGAATCAGTGTTGAAGATTTCCGGAAGCTGTGGTTGACAGCAGAATTTGTCTGCGTTGGCGTTGGCTTTTTCATGGCACTCCCCGAGTGTCTTCCTGCAGACCCGCGTCACAGACTCAACGCCCCCAAAATGAATCCCAGCCGGACATTCACCCCTGAAGGGACTGTGTCGTGGGGTGGTTCGTGCTTGGCAATCTATCCCGTTGATTCACCTGGGGGCTACATGATGACAGGTATGACCATTCCCGGAGTAGACACGCTGGGCTACAAGAAAGGCTTTTCACAGGACAAGCCGTGGCTCTTTGAGGACATGGATGTTATCACATTCGAAGAGGTCAGTGAGGAAGAGTATGATCGTCAGATGGCTTTGTTCAGGAGTGGGAGATATGAGTACAAGGTGAAAGACTCGACGTTCGACATGCGCGCTCACAACGACTTGTTGAAGAGCGTCGAGGCTGAAGCTGAAGCCATGAGATTGAGGCAAATCGAATTCCAAGAAAAGATGGTAAAGCTGGAGAAAGAACTGGTGGCCAAATGGGATGCGGAACGGAAAGCTCGTGGAATCTCGGTTGACACCATTCAAGCGCTACTAGATGGTAAGTTTCTTGACTCATCCAAAGAAAACTTTGAGGCCAACCTTTCGCTGAATGCTAATCATCTCATAGACCCTAGTATCGATCAAATCGAGGCGCCAGTCAACGCCAATGTCTGGAAGGTGCTTGTTGAAGAGGGCCAGATTCTAGAAAAAGGGCAAGTTGTAGTCATACTCGAAGCCATGAAAATGGAAATCAATGTTGTGGTGGACGATCATTTGGTGGGACGGAAGATCGAGAAAGTCTTGATTGCGCCTAACGACATCGTGCAGAGTGGCCGACCACTAGTTCTGGTTAGGAAATGAGGTTTCATAATGAGGCAAAGTAAATGATAATGGCCTCTGATCAGCTAGGTGACCCTCGAATTGAATGAAGGATGGCCTACAACGAAGCCTCTGTCCCAGTGATCCGCAGAAAATCATCCCTCAAGTACTCCCAAACCTTTGTCGCTGTGCCATCTTCTCTGAATTCGTGGAGCAATCGCTCAACCTTGGAAGGGGAAATGTCGCCTTTGTTGTCAACGGTATAAATGCCACTGCTAACCTGACCATCACTTCCCCGAGCGACTGCTAAACTTTCAGTCAATGGTACGCCCAGGCAGCCCACTCCACTCTGCCTCGGTGTGAACATAGCTGACGAGGCTGTGAAGACTAGCCGCTCAGCACATTCGTAGGGAGATGTATTAATGAACGGGGAAAGAGCTTTGCATATGGCTACCATGATGGAAAGCTGGATTGTGGGCTCCATGTCTCGCATGATACCGCTCTTCACAATGCCAGGGGTTGTGTGAATGAAGCTGACGTCAGGTGCCCGTCGAGCAGCCTCCTCCAGTAATAGCGTCAAGATAGAGGCGGACTGGTCTCGAAATTGCCGCAATGGAAACCCAAGTGCTGGAATGTTGTCCAAGTCAATGGGTCCTTCGCACGAGGCTGCCGCAACGGTGACAACACGGCGAATAGTAGTTGCCTTCTGCAGTAAGGGCAAGAGGTTGAGGATGAAACGCAAACGTGAGTGAGCGACCAAGCTGAAAGCAAGAGGCAGACCTTCTGATGTAGCTGTGTACAGGCATGTCAGTGCTGTCTCCAAGCTGTAAAGGGTTGGTAAGAGACTGACTCTTCGTGAAGGCCATACTGCCTTGGCTCTCGAATAGTATGTTGATAGCTGTCTCTTTGCTCTTGATCTTTTGGCATACTCTGTCAACGTGTTTCAAAAGGCTCACATCCGCTTGGATGAATTCGAACATGCCATTTATATTGATCTCTCGACACTCGTTGATAAGTTGACTGGCAGAGTCTCGTGACCTGCCAATGATATATACTCGCGGGCTTCGAACGTGTTTCGCAAATGCTTTCACCGTGTACGCACCGACACCACTTGTACCCCCAACAAAGACAGCTACAAGGCCATCAGGAAAAGTAGCAGCGATGCGCTGATTTGAAGCGGTGACTTCAGACAAGGCGACCATGTTTCAATATCAAGTTTGGCATGAGAATCCTCAGCTATCGACATGCCGAGGAGGCGGCTTGGGACCTTCCTTTTGTACTTGATCTCGCATCAATGGAGGCAAATAATTGCTCTTAAGTCCGTTCTGTTACGAGAGTAAAAAACGCCAGAGAAAGTATCAGGTACTCATAGAGACATGTGACTTCATGGTCACATCTTATGGATATCAGACGCTAGCTGCATGGAGCGATACGAGACCAAAAGGGAAAGGACTAAGTTGATCCGTCGACTTTTCTTGAAAGGCGACGTTATATCGAGGGCGTAGTATCTTGACTTTTTGCACCTAGGTGTATTCCCTGATGCTAGACCCAATATGTCAAGCTTTCCGGATGGAATTGATGTGTGAAGCTATGCATGGAGATAAACAGATTTAAAATGCTCATGATTCCATTCCATACGAGTAATATTCTGAGTTCGTATCATTTCCAAAGGACTCGTAACTATCATGGGTGTGGCGTCTGGCATGCCTTGGTAAGCCAATCTTTCAGCCTTGCTTCCAAAATCTTTGCTCTACCGAATGCCCACCAATACTGATCTGAAGGGAGCAGTATCCTCACTGCACGATACAAATGATATAGTAAGAGTAGGGCATGGGGGTCTTTCTCCATGACCATATCCGCAAAAATACCACGGCACATGATGGGAATTGAGAACGCATGTCTCGCCAGCCTCGGTAAGATTTCGGGTTCGGTGTAGATCGTTGTTTTCTGACTGATCTCAGGGAGGCATGATAGGATGATACAAATCTGCCCCAAGGCGTAATTATAACCCTCCAGAGTCGATGATTCACTGCAGATGTCATGCAGCCTATTTACGATCTGTTGCGGGCTCTGCCCGTGCCTGGAGGCAGCCTTTCCATCATCACTTGGTGTCGAGGATTTGAGACTGAGTAGGCCCGGATTGACAGGATGGTGATAAGAAAACATGTCTTGGAAATCAACTGACAAATTTTGATCTGCAACGATGACAGGGGAGAGTGCATGCACGGATGCACATCGAATATGCTGCAAAATAAGTGATCGCTGAGCTGCTTCTGTTGGAAAGCTTTGTAGGAATGTCTCTTTCAAACTTGAGCAAAACCCAAACAATCGATCCGTCGAGGGCTCGAAGGATGCCAATCCATCTTTGTCTGATAGTAATGGGTCTGTATCCGCCCAGACGTGGAACTGCAAAAGTACAGATGTAGCTACAAAGATATCTGGGTGGGCCATAATCAGATCATGATTCAACGCTGATCGGAATCCAGTCAAAGCACGACATAGGTAGGTGGCTGCCGCCCCTAGATACTTTGATTTTTCCGGCCACTGAAGGTGCACAATGTGACGAGCGGCAACGCAAAGTACCGCGTCCATCAAGAAGTCAGACTCATGACAGAGCTGAGATACAAGGCCCCATATCTCGGAGGGATATAGGAGGGTTGTAGAGGTATTTGTTTGGAAATGGTGGAAGAGTTCAAAGGTCGAGAGGGCATCAGCTCCTTTAGATGCTAGAGGTACAGTAGTAGAATTGGGTAGACCAAACAAGACTGTGGTCTGAGGATGAGATTGTCCTCGATCGAGAGATTTGTATCCAACACATCGATCTCCCCTTCGGCTACAATTATCGCAAGGAGCTTGTCCGTTGCACTGCAAAGGTCAGTTTTCGTACATCCCGAGGTCAGCTTGCATCAGCCTTGGTTGAATTTTTGACGGCACACCTTGACTCTTCTTTTTTTGCATTGCTCACAACCATTCCTAGACTTTCGATGTGTCCTCCTCTGACGAACAAGATCGACATTCCAGAATCTTGGCAGTTCGAAAAGAGTAGGTTGCGTGCTGTGAATGCCCGTGGATGCCAGAACGAAAGTAGTACTTAGGTTCTCCATACCAGCTGCAGTCCAGAGACTGTCGAACGAGAATATACGTAGGCATGCACCCGAACAGTGGGCTATTCAGCAGTCGTTACAGTCTCTGATGAATATCCCACCGGAAAGTCAAGAAGTACGATACTGTATGAACAAGGATGACAGAATGACACGGAAACGAAACACTACAAGTTTATTCAGTGCTGACGGTGAGTATCTCTCGATCGATTTTAGCGTTAACTCCGCGTCGCTAAGTCCGTCATGCCTTCGAGACACTTGAACAATTGGCAAAGGAATCAACACTAGTCTGAATGGAGCGATACGAGCTCTCCTAGTTATCGAGGCTAATGTCTTTGATTCAGCTTCTATGAGCACCTGAGGCACGTTCGCTAGAATTACTCTCGAGAAGCAAGAATACACTTGGAAAGGCTAATGCATTCTGGGTGGTTTGAAGTGTGAATGCTATTCGACGCCACCCAAGGCTTGCCACCCGCGGTGCGCGAGACAGAGGTTTTTGCTTCTCTTTTGAGGGCGATCAGGACCAGTGGATTTTGCTCTCTCGAAAAATCCTAAATAAATCTTATTGGAGCTACTCTCAGCCTTCTGAGGTACTTTTGGTCAACTATGGTCTCATTTCATGTTCGACTCATGGCTATACGAATCTGGAAATCCGCGGCTTTTGGGAAGGTCATTTGGAGCACATTGAGAATTGTTGCCATCTTCGAAAATTTCTCGTGCGTCGGATCATAAACATAAGCTAATTATTCTTCATACCAACATCTACTCATTTCCTGAAATTCCCTAAATATGAATCGTGTCATGATTTGGTGACCCCGAGTTGAACCATTTTCTGGTTCACGAACATTTCTCCCTGTATGATATCGCATCACAAATAAAGTCCTTGTCCTCCATGCTCTCGAACTCGGGCTCGTCCCCACTTCTTCCAGTATAAGGAATAAGTGATACCCTCCAAAAGAAAGGGGGTTCATGACCTCAATGGTCCTCCCGAATGCTGTGTCGTGCAATACCGGATAGATCAAGTGCCTTAGATGTATCTAGCACATTCAGGTTCTGTCCACGGACTTCTTGACCCAAAAGTAATGCGTTGGAGGGCGACTCTGCGCCTTCCACTTGAACTTCACCGAGAATGGGCCGCAGTATAGCCTGACCGAACGCCAAGTGTGTCAATTTGGTCAAGCTCTGAGGGTGGCGATCTCGAAATCGAGTGTGGCGTTTCTGTGTACTGACATGTACAATGCTCAAGCTCGTGTCGTAGAGCTGGCGATTTCATGAACAATGCAGAAAAGTCTAAAGAAGGTGATCGACTTTTGTTCACTGAGCTTGCCTGAAACGAGGTTGGGGAGGTGAGCGGCGATACTGGGCTTTTTAGACATTGACATGCCTTCAATATTTGGACTGCATCATGCTCCGGAGCGTCTGAATTGTCAAATATTGGTTGGGAAGGAAGTTTAGCAAGAGCATTGCACTTCACAGCCTGTAGCCCTGAATATTTGACCTCATTAGCTTGCTTTGGACGGATCCTCAGAGGCGCTGGTATCGCGTCGCGGTGGAGGGCAGGCATGGCCATGGCGAGGTAAATCCGAACGAGATTATTGAGCACTTCCACCATTCACTGGCAGCATGAAGATAAGTGCGTGTCCCATGAAGGAAATATATAGGCCTGGAAGTATATCAGCGTTTCTTGAGAGATAGCTGTCCCCATCGGACTACCGTCAGCTATCCAGCTAAAGTTCACGAGTCAACTGAACCCGACGTATGTCAGCCTAATGCAATGAATTATGAGGCGCCGCTAGCCTGTGCTTCATGCTGTCTGATCCAAAGGATTTGCGCGCTAGCTGGACAGTGTGCTCGAAGCACGACAGATTGTCCTAGGCAATCATTTTGAAAATTCAGCTGCAGTACTCAGCTTTCAGGCGCGTCTTTTATGCGCTGCGCCGCAGCCAATGGTCTTCTTTCAGCTAAACCTCTGCCGTCGAAACCGCACCAGCATCAGATCCTCCGAGATACATGGCTCCATAATGCGAAAAGGTCACCATGAATTCATATGATAGACTTGGTGTTTCTTTTCATTCGAACGTGCCAGTCGACAAACGTGAGTTTCGTAGATATCTACATAAGAAGCAGAAAGTTTGGGGGGGGGGGCAATTTTTGGCCTTCCTTCGAGGCCTGATCCTTGACGTCTCGTCTGCCCCTTCATTCCTTCAATCTTGAGGACCGAAATAGCACGAGTTGGTCGAGTTAGACTGATAAGTAGGTAGAACAAAAGAAGTTGCTTCTGGGCAGTACTGCGTGCATCCATTCAGCCCAAACTCATCATTGTCCAGCTTCAGAATGCGACTAATGCCTGGGCTTTGGTTGGAAGGACAAAAGTATTCAAGGTCGCTGGCACTCGTTCCAGCGTTGCATCCGGCGTCGGAAACAGCAATATCGCTGGCGTCCCTGCGGCGCTTTGTGCTACCGCCGCTAGCCAGGCTGGCAGGGTATTCTATATCGAAAACGGGCTTGCCATTGCTGGCGTAATATTCTTGAAAGTTGGTGCAGAATTCATCAGTGCTGCCGCGGTTTGAGCCAACATTCTCAGACCCAATGCAATTCTCTGAAATAGCAAAATCCATGAAGCTGTAGATCCGGTCGGTGAGCTCGACTGCATTCTTCTGGCCGATCATAAGGGGAAAACCAAGTGGAGTTGTCTTGGAATGGGCATAGGAGGATAGGTTCTCGAGGAAAGAAACCATGTCATCTTGAGTAATTTGTTTTCCGATGGAATCCTCTGGATCAAGTTGCTGTGATGGTGGTGAGCTCTAGGTATACCAGTTCAAGGAGGCAATCATGGAGACCAACATATGTATCAATATTGTCCGGATCGACTCCATCACAGCCAATGCTATGCGCAAGATCAATCCGAGCATGGTGAAGCCGGATCACATCTTCGGCCGTAACATCGACATATCGCTCTTGATCGTAATTTGCTACGGACTTGCCGCTGAACAGCCCGTCATCATTCCAATCAGGCCAATCGCAGTCTGTGTATTGAATAGCACCAGCGTTCTGTCTGAAGTGTGAGTAATGGTATATCGACACCGTCAAATTCCGACACAGAATGTTGCAGTCATCACAGAACATCGGAGTGGATTGCAGGAACGAGACTGTTGGAGTACCTACAAAGTAACACAGCACAACAGCTCCTGCAGCCTACATGTATCAAAGTCAGAACCCAATTCAAATCAATTCACAGCGGAAGCCACGACATACGTGGAGTGTCGGGATCAAAGTTGAATCCTTGCTAGCCAAGAAGAGGTCGACGTCAATGACTTTCGCGTCTGCAGGCTGGAGACCTCCGCGAGGATCCACAGGATCTTGTATAGCAATCTGCCATTTCGCTCCGGGCTTGAAGCCTTCAATCAAATCAGTTGAGGTTGGGTATTGGCTATTGGTTGGTGAAGGCCCGGAAGAGATCGCAGAAGTGGGCACCGCAGTTTGAGTTGAGCTTCTAACGGCGGAACTAGGAGCCAAAGCTAGAGCGGTAGAGGCGATAGAAGAAAGCGTTGAGAGGCCATGAGCTGTTGACGTGGCACGAGAATGATTGCATCTTGCACTACAAAAGCCAAAGGTGAACAACAACACAGTTGTTGAAATAAGAGAAGGCATCCTGATGTCTTCTAAACGAATATAAAGAATGGATCGGGACGAATTGCCCGGCAAAATGAAAGTGAGGTGGCCTAGGATGTGCAGAACAAATCGCGAATCAAGGGCGGCTGTTCAGATCTTATACCACAACGGCGACAAAAGTTTTCAGTCGAAATTCACATTATATGGGCCTTGAGGCTTGCTGTGCATTGTTACCAGGAAAGCGCTTCACTCAATTGAGCTGCAGTAAGCGAAACACGCCACAGTGGGTGGTTGTCGCCAATGGCGTCTGTAGCAGCCAAGTTTCTTGAAATTATCCTCTTGGCAGGGGCGAGGTAATCCCAATAGCTATAAGTCTACGATGAAAGTGTTACTTATTTTGAACTATGGCGGAACGATAGCTTGCCAATTCTCTCCTCGTGCCAACAAGTATTGATTCATCTGTCATTTGACCGTGACTTTGTGTGTGTTCAATGCCACACTATGGGAACGAAACCTCGTGACCACACTGCACAAGGTCTGTTCTGCATCAAATATTGCATCATTCACATGCTCGAGGGGCATGCCGCAAGAAAGAATACGCCGCATATCTGGTAGCTGGTATGTGTGTGGTCCATTATGTGGCGACGAGGGAGTCGATGAGGCCGCACAGACAAAGCCACGGTATGGGCTAAGGGAGATATTGTGTGGAGGCTAAGCAGGGCTCCATTTAGAAGGTCCTTGAGTCCTGAGCGTCTGGCCCTCAAGAGAAAGGCCACATATTTCACCAGGATCAAAAGAAACAAACCAGAAAAAAACATCGAAGTCCTCCATACAACTTCATGATGCAATGTGCTCTCATTGGTAAAGTTGCAGCAACAGGGCTATACGGTGGGTTGCAGAGATACGATAGAACAAGCCTTCCTCTGGTCAAGCTTAAAGTTACAGCATGGTGGTCAATATGCCAGTGATGATGTTATGACAATCTGGAGAGAGTCCTTCAATGACCTAATGCTGAGTACCTTATTACCGCTAGCCAACGCCAGTCATTGGTTCACTTGAATCAGGAGGTCTGGGGCGGGTAGTCACACCCCTACATCAAGTGGGCAATATCTGTTCTTCAGCACAATGCTCAAGAGACATTACTCTAGATTTAGACAGATGGGCTTATGAAATGTCAGGCCTTGCTGTCGTCACATACATGAGCAATGAAACAGATGCCTTGGTACAACGCCTGTCCCCTTGAATACTCGCACAACTACCTAGAAACAATTGCAACTATCTAATTTGCTTGACTCTGCGTTCAATACTACTTGGCTTTTTAGGATCGACTCTGGATTGTATTATATAATCAAATTCCCGATAATTGTCATTGGAGGAACATGTTGATTTATCCCTTCCTAGATCCGTCTGCGGAGTCTGAACATCCGTAATGACTGAAGCAACTCGCCAAATCCTGCATACGGGCTCGGCGGGCAACCAATCGAGTACCCAATTTTGGCTTCCCGCTCTTCTGTCCGCAAGAACTGTGACGCAAGTTCGCTACTTCTTGGCACCTGACTTGACAATTACTCTCATCCATAGGTTATTTTCATCCCGATATCACACCTTTATAGCAGCGGTCCCTGAGACGCCGACGGGAAGCCAGCTCAACATCCGTGGCCGGCAGAGGATTCCGAAAAGCGCAGCGATTTTGCAAATTTCCGCAAGCTGTTGACGTAGCTTCCACGCGTCACGTACTACACCATAACTGCAGATAGTGTCAGATCTGGAGTTCCGGGAAATAGCAACAAGGGCATGACACCGGATTCTAGCCCGGCCACAATGCCTTCCCGTAGCAAGTTGGACTGTCTCAAAAGCTTGACGCCTCCTATGTCCAGGACCTGGTATAAAAGGCTCACAGTAACCCCCTAATCCCGGCATGAAATGCTCATTGCTGTGTCGAACATCTAAATTTGGATGACACCTACCTACTCGTCACCAGTTTCCACGATGCGGTGCCTCGTTGCTTTCACCATCTTCGCTGCCGGTGTTGTAGCGCAGAGCAGCGCCTATGGACAGTGCGGTGGTACTGGTTGGACAGGGGCAACAACTTGTGTCTCTGGCTATGTCTGCACGTACTCGAGCGAGTATTACTCTCAATGCCTCCCAGGGACCGCAAGCTCTACCGCTGCCAGTACAACTCTAGCAACATCGACCACGTCAGGGACGGCCACGACTGCGACGACCACTACAGCTGCGGCATCGTCAACATCCACGGGCAAATTCAAGTGGTTCGGTGTTGACGAGTCTGGTGCCGAATTTGGCACTGGTACCTATCCAGGAACATGGGGAATTGACTTTATCTTCCCTGACAACTCAAGCCTTCAAGTATGTCCGCAGTACCCCAAATACCCTAGTGTTGAAGACCTAAGTCCACAGTCTGGGATCTAACAAGCAGGACAGACGTTGATTAGCCAAGGTTTCAACATCTTCAGGGTGCCTTTTGTTATGGAGCGTATGCTTTCCGAAGAGACCCTCACTAGCTCTCTAGCACCAGCATATCTGGCAAATTATACCGGAACAATCGACTATATCACCAGCAATGGCGCCTATGCCATTGTTGACCCCCATAACTTCGGTCGCTTCTATGGGTCGATCATTACGGACACTGCTGGTTTCCAGACATTTTGTAAGTGCTAGTCTAGGTGTCTTTCTTGCTTTTGATATTTCATGGGGACATGATCCTGTGCCAGATTTACTATCTCAAGTGATTATTCTACGAGATTGTTACTAACTGTGCCCGTAGGGGAGAACCTAGCAACCGTATACAAGAGCAACTCCCTTGTCATTTTTGACACGAACAATGAGTATGCCTCCCTACCCCAGCTTGACTTTCAGTATTAAGTGTTCATGCATGTCTTCACAAATACTCACGAAAACGTAACAGATACCATGACGAGGACCAAGATCTTGTGCTCGAATTAAACCAGGCCGCAATCGACGGCATCCGTGCAGCAGGTGCAACATCGCAATATATCGCCGTTGAGGGTAATTCGTACAGTGGAGCGTGGACATGGACCTCAGTCAACACCAACCTCGTCAATCTGACTGATCCCGAAGACAAGATAATCTACGAGATGCATCAGTATCTAGACTCAGACGGCTCCGGCACCTCGGATGTCTGTGTCAGTTCCACCATCGGAGTTGAGCGCATCACATCGGCAACGGAATGGCTACAGGAGAACGGCAAGGTCGCCATTCTTGGAGAATACGCTGGTGGAGCTAACTCTGTATGCGAAGCGGCCATCACTGGCATGCTTGACTATATGGAGGAGAATAGCGATGTCTGGCTGGGCGCTCTCTGGTGGGGTGGCGGTCCATGGTGGGGCGACTATATCTACGGCTTCGAACCAACAACTGGAGTAGCGTACGAGTACTATGATGCTTTGTTGGAGACTTACACCCCTTAACTTCTTGGAAGGGCTCGGGCATTTTACCTAACATGCAGAGCCAAGTTCATTCGATGGGATATCGAAGGACAAGTATTTGTGTTACACATTGAGTGTTTCCCGAATATTGTATATAGCACAAATGCGGATTGCATCGTACATGTGATTCAACGATATATACCTAGGTACTCCCTTATTACTGCGTCGCTCCAGCCGGTTCTTTGCCTTGCAACAAACTTGATGAAGCCCCATCTACGCTAGTCTCTGGTTGCACTAAAGAAATAGTTAGACCCGTATCTTGCGAGTATACTCGCAGACAAGTGACACAAACGGCATTCCAGCGAGCATGATCCTCATACCCCTCCGAGTCTGACGAGTCATCTGACTCCAATTCTGCCGAATGTGACTCCCACTGGTCTCTCATTTCATCCTCTTCCTTCATTTCCTCTTCTTTTCCACTCTTGCTTATCTGCACTACATCATCGTTCGCACGTTCATTTGTCGTAGAGCCCTCTCTCACTCCACTATCGGCTTCAAATCCATTACCCTCCTCTTCACCAGCAAAAGCAGAGCCGGAATGATGGCGAATCTCTAATTGCCTCTTGCTACCATCATGATCAATTCCACCATTATCTCGCCCATTGATAGCCTGGCTGTCACCGTTTTCAATATGCTCAGCGGCATCCTCGAACCCCTCGCCTTCTCCATCTGGAAAGGCTTGCCCTCCGATCAAGTTTGCTTTCTTCACGGACTTGAAAGGCTTCGGCATGTCAAATTCAACAGCTAATTTGACTCTGCCATTTCTGCGCCTCTTGTGTCTGTGCTTCATTTCTTCCTTGCGTTCGACGAGCTTCTGATCCTCATCCGCAATTCCTCCCTTGGCATGCGCAAGGTCGTACTGCATGCCAACCTGACGAAGTTTCTGGGGATTAGTTTCGGCAAAATGCCTAATGATGGTTTCCATATCCGGGCGACCTGCAATTCGCGTAGCAGTGATTTTTGGGAAGACCTCGTATTTGCCCGGTTCAAGATACACCTCGGCACTAACAGACCGATTGTCCCATCGATTCGCTTGACGAACGCGGCAGATGTAGTCAATAGACGGGGCGCCTTGCTCCTTGAGTAGGAAATGCAATTCGTAATGATACTGTCCGTCGAGGCCCACAAAGTATCGATTGTCCAGCTGGAACAAGATTAGCCCATTTTTGACGAGCATTGTGCAGGAACTGATGACTCACCTGCGCCAACACGAGCACGACTGTCCCGGCCTTCTTGACGTCCACCACAAACTTGGTGCGTGAGTATCCTGTCAGCCAAGCAACCTCGCAGCTTGCCCATTGCTGGATAATAGTCCACTTCTCGTCAAAAAGACGTGTTCGGTGAATGTACTTGAAAGTCTCAAGCACGTCTTCATAGAGCATCCAGAAGACTCCATCATCACCAAAGGTGTGATTGAGCTTCTTCATCCAATATGAAGTCCATTCCTTCGATCCGTCGGACCATCGCCCGTTCCATTCGCCCACCATGCCGTCCTGGCTTCTCCTTCCCCAAGGATTCCTAGTAGACAAAAGATGATTAGCTAGACACAACGTAAAAGAACAAACTTCATCGCGAAGATGTCATACCGAATTTGAACGAGTCGAAGCTTGTTGCCATTTTCGTCCACTTCCTCCGTGGCTCGCAGGATCGAATACGCATGACCCGTGACCACCCCCGAAGCGGTATACGGGCGCCCTCCCATGGCTGCCAGAGCGAAAACGAAATCGCCATCTCCAAAGGCCAGCTCCTTCCAGAGCCTGTCTTTGCTCAAGATTCTCTTAGTCGCAATGGTCGTTGCCACGCCTCCAGTCATGTCCTCGACTGCCTGGCCACACCAGCCCCCGGCAATAGCATTGTAATCGCCATGGGCTTTGGCGAAAGCTTTCTCCAGCAACGGCAGCCAAGTCTCATTTGGATCGTCGCATTGAGCAAAGTAGAGCGCTTCGGAGCCTGTCTGCTCGTGTTCTCGATACTTCCTGGCTTTATCTCCAGTCGGATCGTAAACGTCAGGATACTCATCACAATGGTCGCGTTTGCTTAGGTAAAGATTGTCGTCAATGACAGTGGAAATCCATTCACCGTCCCGAAAGAAGACGAATCCGTAGACGCCGCATTCTTCATTTTGAACGACACAAATCTTCTCCATCAGGTCTTGGCGATGAGCCATGGTCGCGACAGAGGCGAGCCACCAGCAGTCACCTTGTCAGATATTAATCAGGGCAATTGCAAATACACCTGGGTCAAATGGCGACTCACCTTCCAAGCCTTGATGAACATCCGAGGATGAGTATCCGTCAATGGTGAACTTGGGATCTTTGAAGATCCAATCAAGGCGATGCACGGAACAAGGCCGGGATCGTTCGCGGGCCCCGACACCACGATTCCGCATCGTACCACGAAGTCGTCCGCCTTGTTGACCTCCTGGGGAAGCTTGGCGTGGCGACACGGGCGGACTCGGGCTCCTTCTGCGACCCTCCTCGTCGCTGTCGTCCACCAAACAATACAGACAATTCTTCCGAGAGCGCTCAAAGTCGGATTCAATGTCAAAGTCACCGTCTGTGAATTTCTCATTGGTGCGATAGCACTCTCGCACGATTTTGGCCACTTTCTCCCGGCACTCTCTTGCGGCGACCTCATAGCTCTCGGCGGCATTGCGAGCGGAGGCAAACCCTCGTGGATCAGGGTGTTCGGGGAGGATACTGGCATATAGAAGTCGTGGGAAGATGGAGGTTATCTTACTGGGCCTCTTCGAGGCGAACTTGGACCAAAAGTCATTGATAGTAGCTTGCGGCGTGCTCGCCGATCTGTAGCACTTCATTCCAGCTAATTGAGGATGACAGAGCAAGATTCTAGAAAGGGTCCTGCTAGACGTCAAGAAGAGGGAAAACGTTGGTGAGCAGGAGCGAAGCCTGGAACAATCATTAAATAGTTGTTATATGGTTCCAACGCAACTGTGCGGTTACATAGGTACGGCCACGCACATATTGCATTAGCGCTGAGCCTACGCGGCGCTTATTCGCTTGTCCGCCATATCTTAGACTTAGATATCCTATACTTATCAGACTCAAATGCATTTTACTGACTGGAAATATAGACTTCAACTGAAAAGGACTTTCTCCGTGCCGAAATTTGTTGTGGCGCACACAGTTTGAACCTGCAAGTCGAGCAATAGAAGTCGCGAGCCTGTGTAATTTTGAAAGGGCTGGGGGGGGGCTTCTGATTCCAACCCAGCCAACAATGCACAAGTGCGGCGCAGTCGAGTTAAACTCACCTTTGATAGGTAGCGTCCACGCGGGGTTGACGTGACATCAATATCGAAAATTATTTTCCGAAAGGCAAGTAGGCGCTTAGGAGATTGGTCTACAAGCACCGAGGTGGATCTGGATGAGATGTGTTAGGAAGGACTTTCGCAAGCGCCTTCGGGGGCTGCTGAGCGATGTTTGGAAGGATGTTCATTTTGCTTCTTTCTTCAATTCCCAACACTTCTATGCGAACGTATTTATGCCTTATATACAAGATCTCACGCTGTTCGGCCGATGTTACAAACGAACCGACCGATTGTCTATGTGTACTCCGTGGTATGCACATCGTCTCAAAACCCTTATCGAGGAACATATGAGCCAAAGCGCCAATGAATCCTAGTCTCTCGTCGAGACACTCAAGCCTGGGCTTTCCATGAGAGCCTATGTGCCACGCCACATAGGTCCATCTTGGCAGCCTCCTCGTTCGCTGCCACCTCCTCGTCGTACTCCGCCTTCATATCATAATCCTGCAGCAGCTCGACGCGTTTCGCCGTAACAACAAAGGGCTTGGGGAGAGGCGGGTACGACTTCACCAATGACGGCGCCGTCCACTCGATGCCTAGGCTATCCAAGATCAACGGTGTAATGTGGGCCGTGGAGAGCAAGATACGCGGCATGCCGTGCCCGCCGAAGCCCGCGGCAATGAAATGTCCCTCCCGCGCCGGCGCAGGGCCCACAAAGGGGAACGCATCTGCCGTGGGCGCTACGAGGCCGGTCCACACACCACCCTCTTCTGCTGGCATCTCGAGCTCGGCCTTGGTGTCCGGCCAACCGACAACTTCATCTGTTGGCCAGGTCTCCATGTACTCGGGTACGCCGGGCAGGTGTTTGTTGTCGTCATCGCGCTTCAACCACTCACGGGGATAGTGGCTGATGACAGCCTTTGCGCCGCCTAGGGCGATAGTGTTGTAGGGCGGCGGCAGCTGGAGGTGGTAATTCCAGATGGTACCGCCCCAGTGTTGCGCGCCGGTAGCTTTGATAAAACCCTCGGGGGCTTTGATGGCGCCGACGGTGCTCACAGAGGGAAAGATGATGTTGGAGTATTCTGGGAGAAGGTGAGAGGCCCAAGCATTCTGAAAACCTCACGTCAGTCTTGAGACTCAGTGAACAATGGGTAGATGAGAGTCTGCGGCAACTTACCGTGGCATGCAGCACGGTCCTTGTGCGTACAGTTCCTCGGGGCGTGGTCACGGTGATCCAGCCGTCTTGGTCCCTGTCTGTGACCGCCAAAGCCGGTGTATTTGCCTGCAAGTTGACTTTGCCCGTAGACAATAGTATTCTCAACATCGCATGCACAAACTTGTACGGCCATCTGATTGTAAGAGAGTTAGCCAAGAACTCAAAATAATTGCGAGCGGTTGGACTTGCACTTGGCCAGCGGGATGAACAACAGCACCTAAGCAGCCCTTCATCTGCGTGAATTCTTCCGCCTCTTTTGAGTTCTCAATAAGCCGACAGTCACGAATAACCTCGCCATCTCTGCCGTGGTCTTTGACAAAGGCCTCATATTCACTCTTGAGTGACTGCCACGACTCCTCAGTCATGCCAGCGTCGAAGGTCTCACCAAATCTCAGTGAGACTTCTTCAGCCAACCCTTCCTCAGTGAGGAGCTCCTTGAATGCCTCGAGGTGAGCCATCTCGTGCTTTATGAGTGCCAGGGCACCGTCAGCTCCAAAGCGGCTCGACCATGATCTGTACCGCGAGTACGCGTGTGGTCGAAGCTGACCGCCTGCAGATGGTCAGCTGTATTTCTTTGCATCTCACACTAACTTGACCGTTTGTCTTTTGCTGGGGAGGGGGAGGGGGAGTGGAGTTTTTCACCATTCCTGCCTGTTGCACCTCCACAGATATCTCGCGCCTCGAGCATCAGCATTTGGGGCGTGGTGCCATTTCGCTCAGTATGCTATCACATTGGTGAGACTTGGAAGCTGATATGCAATATTTGGAGGGCCAGTCTACCTTATGAATCCAGTATGCACTTGTTGTTCCGGTGTAGCCACTCCCAACAATGACAATATCGGTCTGTTTCGGCAGTTTTGGTGTTGACTGGAAATCTCGTAGCGGCGACCCAGCAGCCTCGATCCAGTAAGATCTTGTTGGGTTCTCGACTGGCAGAACCATCTTGCACGGATGGTTGTGTAGTGTCCTCGAAATCGAGATGGTAAGGATCGGCTGGAATGTGTGGCAAGTGACTAGCGATCGAGGCCGCGTAGGAAGGAATATAGTCTATAATTCGTTGCTTGTGGCTTGAAAGGAGACCCTGAGAAATGTGCTTTTCTAATGCAAGGATAAACACACTAAGGATTGCTGGATTAAATATTTCCTGCTCGGCTGGCCGAACCGGTGACGATATAAGTAAGCTTGCGCAAGCACGGAGCAACTCTCTCGGGGAAAGGATGTCGGCCTTCACCGAGCCTTGCCTCTGCACACAGTTGAGTTGTGATCAATGGTCACTGCTTCTGGCTGCCCATGAACTTGCTAGTGCGATGGTGCTGTGGAACGATGATGGCCTCATTGGCTCTTCTGACGCATGATCGGACATTCCTCATGAGATATCGTCGCCGGCCCGCGAAACCGGAATGCTTTCTCAAACAATTTGACAAGATTTAGGGGGTTTTGGCCCGACTCGGCCATGTGGGTCTCGATGTCCCGTACCGGGCTGACCGGGTGCCGGGACCCTGGATCTGATAAGAGTGGTCGGTTTCGTCAGCCTCAGCGAGCCGAGGCTGATAGAACGATCTGAATCAGGATCAGTCTAATACTTACGTACATAGTAGGCGAATAAATGAAAAAACCAAGACTTCCGTGGACCGTGGTCGGCAGGCTACTACGAGCCTGGAATAGAATCAAAGTCAAAACAAACTGCTGACTAGTCAATGTGGCCACAGTTGTCAGGATGTCTCATGTAAATTGATATGAGCCAATAAAAATGAAGTGAAGGGTCTCAAATTTGTGCTAATGCTCACAAGCGGTCAACTGCTTATCAAAGCCATCAATAATACTCTCTCCGGAGTCCCATGAACCCGAATCAAGCCTGATCAACTGCCTTCTTATCTCTATCCTCCGCCGGAACTTCCACGGCATCAATATCAATGTCCGCAGGCGCTTCCGGCACCATGCGGATCAAGCCAACCATGCATGGGATCGCAATCGCTAGTATTGCGCAGTTCACATAGAACGGCACGCGTGCATCGCCCGCATTCGAGTTGATCGCATAGGACACAGCCTGGCCAGCTGTCTCGAATGCACGGAACAGGCCACCCGTCCGTGCGCTGGATTTGACGTCGGTGGAGAACGTGCCAAGGATCCAGTAGAGTGACAGCTGCGTCCAGTATCCCGTGGTGAATATGATCAGGTAGGGCACATAGGCCTCGGCCCACCGCTTGCCGTCCAAAACATAGTCCAGCGCCGTCGTGGCCGTCCCGAATTTGTGATATTCGATGCCGATCCAGATGAAGCAGCCGATCTGTGGCACCACCCAGAGGATAAAGGCGATCCATGCTCGGTGTGACTGGGACCATCTTCTCATGTCGAGGAGGCGTCCATAGGCAATGACCATGACGATAGTAATGATAGGCATGATCAAGGTTGACAAGGCACGGGAGCGCACGGAAAAGTGAAGGGACAAATATGTACCCATGGTGCCTCCATAGAAGAACGAGTAGAACGCTGGAACAAACACAAGCCAGGTCTTTGGGCGCTGGGCATGCAGCCAGAGAGCACGGAATTCTTCGTTCCAAGTCACCCTGTGGCTCGTCGGTACCCTGGTTCCATCCTTGCGGCGGACGCGCTCGGTGGGGGAGAGAAGGAAGGCCCAAACTACTCCTGTGCACTCGAAAGCGACAAAGATGATGTACGTGGCCCAAGAAATTCCACCAGCTGAGGTCAGGGTGTAATTGGACGCAAAATTGATGGCGCCGCCAATGACACTGCCCGAGTTGCGCATGGCGGACCAGATGCCCAGGTAGAACCCTCTATCATCCTGGTTTGGATAAGAAAGCATGGCGGTTGTCTCGCCCACGTAGAGGAAGCCACTCGTGAAGCCTCCCAGGATCTTTGAGAAGAGCAGGTACCAGTTGACGCCGTATCTTGCGCTGACGTAGTAACTGGAACCATCCAAAGGGAAGGTCACGGCTGCGATCATGCAGCTCCATTTGATACCGATCTTGTTGATGAGAGGACCGCCGATAAGTGTTACCATACAGCCAGCTGCGTAATTCAAGGCATTGGCCAGATTACTTAGGTATGGAGAGGAAAGACCACCACCGCCCAAGTTCGAGATGGCATCAGACATAGCTGGACCCACGAAGGATATTGCGCCGCTGTGTGGTGATGTAGTCAGCGACCCGGATTACCCTGGAAGTATTCACAGATGCAAATTTCGAAAGGTGAAGCGAGATTGGCTCACAAGAGGATCATCTGAAAGAGAACACCACGGTAGAACTTTGTGGACTTGCTGCTGGAAAGATAGGCAGCGTCAATGTCGATGACTTCGGTAGCCATATCTGAGGAATCAATCCTCGTGATAGCTTGTTCCTCTGGCATCTTGGTGATCTTACCGACATCGTCGGTGGTGGGAGGAGAAGAAGACATGGTAAGAGTGGAAGCAGATCTGGAAGAGGAAATCCACTGCACCACGAAAAGAATACACAGCTCGCGTGGACCAAGTAAATGGGCTTCCGACGTCGCATATAAGAGATTTGAGGAGTTCCTTCAAGGCTGCATACACATCCACGCTGCCTTGACTTCAGATGTGCTGCCCATTACAATTCTAATCAGGCTGATTGGTCCCAAGAGCCCCAGGAGTGTCCGAAAAGGGTCACACTCGTCAAATGATAAGCAGACGAGCTCCACTCTCTGAAGTTCCAGGGTGCTGCCTTGACTCCTGTCGCTAAAACACAAGCTCAGGATGGTGGTAGCGAGGCATAACCTAGGGCCAAGTCACTTTGTGCCCGTCTTATCTGCTGAGTCGGTAGCTGTATTGGAGTAACCGGTACAATACCCGGTGGGAGCCGGTCCTCAACCACTCTCAAATGTCAAGATAGATGGTATCTGCGGCTGGAGAGTTGCCTTATTAGCTCTATCCCGTTTCATATCTTAAGCCCGAGACTCTACTATAGCTATCGCAAATTGATCGTGTTGAATTCCTTTGTGGACAAAGTAGACCAAAAAGTACAAGTGGTACGCAACCATTTAGAGTTGTGTTCATGACTAGGTCTCTAGTGAGTCCCCAAAGATACAGCGCTAGAGCATTTGTTGATGGTCCACCGGGCAGGCACCTCCTGGACCGAGAAACGCACATTTGCACCCAACCCAAGACACTTGAGCAATGTGATTGTGCATCATTAGAGGATTTGACTTAAAGTGCGAATTGCCACCGTCAATTCACATGGGATATGTGCAAGAGTTCGTGGGTAGATGCTCTAGGTAGAAAGAGATTGAGACATACCCAGGCATCGGGGTTAGGACTTGTACCAAGGTCGGCTCGGGCCGGCGTTGACACCCAGACATCTCAATCAAGAGTCGCGCCCATAATCACAGCGGGGGCTAGAGCGATTCCTTACTAGTCCTTGGGAGGTAGAATACTTGTACGTAAGTGCTTCTCATAACGGCATCCAGATACACTAAGCTTGCTAGTGAAGCTAACAGTCCAACTAGACTCCTAACGACCTTTGTCGTAACATCAAATCATGTTGAGATATCATAGTCTTTGATATCTTGCTATATATATATTGATAGAAGGCAGTAGGATCGAAGACGTTGGATACAAAAGGATCCATGTATGAAAGGATCCATTTGTTGGTTTGGAAAGTGGATATTTCCTGCTCACAGTCTAGCTAATGCTTCTCCAATCAAGTCTTTTATAAGCCCAACACCGGGTGCTGTCAACTCGTCTGTTCCCATAGTTTGAAAACATATTGTTGGGTTTGAACTACATCTTCAACGACCGCGTTTTCGTCTTTTGTGTGTGACTTAGCACCCAATCGATTTAGCGTCGTCAGAGCCTATCAGACTCTCGGACCTTTTCTCGCTGCAACTACGTAGGTATGTATGCCCCCTCGCTCGCCATGCCACGACTTCACACCTGGCCTCCCACAACTTCTGAGTCGCGAGTTGCGGAATTTCACCGCGGTAACACCATGTGCAAACCGTTGAGACTAGGTAGGTGCCAAGACTGGAGTCAAACACAGGACAATCACCACAAAACTAGAGTTAGAACGTGGACGCCGTTCCATCAGAGCCTCATGAAGCCTGATCAGGCAATCCGTGCATACGCCATTACGCACCCAGCATTCCAAAACCAACCTATCGAGACAGGCAGCTCAGTTTAGTGAGAGGCGCTCTTCCCTTCAAGGCAAAGTCAACAGGGCTTCAAGACAGCATGCGAGGGGCATGAGTACGCAGATCCTCGAGAATAGCTCGGTCTGGCCCTAATTCCGCGCTTCCTCGTGGCAGAATTAGGCCATCCAGACAATATTCCGATGTCATGACCAGCAAGGTGCACACATGGGCTCATGGCGTTCCCAGACGGCCAGATTGGAGTCCGAAGTTGTTCAAATAGCAGCGGATAGTTGGGTGGCTTGTATAAGCAGCAGAGGCACTCAAGACATTGAATGATGATAGAAAGGAATAAACAGAAGGTACCTTCGAGGGAGGTAGATTGTTCTACGCCGTCCCCCGGACTTGATTGCTTAAAGGAAGAAGCACTTTGATTATACGATCTCCACTGACAGCGATACCTCTGACTCCCGCCAGCTTCTCATTTGTTGGAGGGCCCGGACGATTTCTCCTTTCCGAAAGAGTCGGGTGCCCCTTCCCATCTAGTTGCCCCGAGAGGAATCGGGAAAACAGCTGTGTCGGTGAAAATATGCTCGCCCTGGCTCCAGTCCAGGCCGTCGACTAGTCCACCCTTGACGCTCACCTTGGCAATGGAGAGTCAGTAAAAATGCGAAACAAGAGTTGTAAGCGCAGAGATGAACTTGACTGCCGGAACTTATACCCCGTCGACATTCATACCAGTCCACTCATACCTGGGCAAAAGTGGGGAGGGGGTGGGTCAACAGGTAAGACAGTTGTGACACCAGAATTGCATACGTTCAACATCTCCGATCCATCTGCGTTCCTTTTACGATGCATGATACGAACACCGCAAGCCTTGCAGAAATAACCGTCCGTTCTCCTCCCCTCTTTCGTTGGACGCGTCCATACCAGGAGCTTCGATTGAAGGTCCGGCGATAGCGGGAAAATGCCGTCGGCGGGGAAGATAGCGGACGTCCCGAATGCTGATGCCGACTGCTTCTGACATTGAGTACAATGGCAGTGATATAAAGCGAGAGGCCTGGATTGCGGCGTGCCAAAGTCAACACTACCGCATTGGCATGACACTTTCATTGTGTGTAGGTAGGTAGCACGATTGGTACTCTGAAATTTGCTGGACAAATGTTTGCAGGATATCTGCTGGTTCTGTGCAATACAACGCGCTGGCCATTTGTTGGTAGTGAAGAACCACCCAGCAAAGTGCAGCGCGATTCTGATTTATCACCGAGAAGGGACCTCAACGGGTGCGGTATCTGAGGACGGTAGGAATCGACCGTTGGGCGCGCCCTTTCATGTGCCTTGAGGAGCCGAGACAAGCGCTGCAGCCAATCAACTGACGTACAACATGGCGGCACGGGATCTCCCTGGGTAGAGGCGCGGGTGAGGGTGCTTCAATTTGTATAGAGTGAGGGGCCTGTCTGTGAGCGTCAGCTAGAGGCTCGCGGCTGGGTCTCACTCTAGCAACAAGACTTTCAAAGGGTTTTCCGCCTGATCACATCGTGTCTTTAATTACAAAAGCCGAGACTCTATCAAGTGTCAGATCTATGGAAGCAGACAGATCCTGGGCCAACCTCAGTAGCCCTTGTCCCAAAAGCAGGCTCGAACCTGACGAGAGCCGAGTCGATTGGCCATAATTTACTTTTACTTTTACTTCTCGTCGAAGTCGAAGTGACTGATGTACGACGCCTATCATCATCGAATTGGAAATCAAACGTAAAAAAATGGATGGAAGAGTTGAATCTTTTTAATTCTTGTTATTCCTTGAAGAAAACGCATCTGAACAAGGCTGCCGACGAGGGGAGGTGAAGACATTGTTAGGGAAATGAGTCTCGCTTATTCTTTCCCCTGCTGTCAGCTGTGGCCGTTGTGCACTGTTGAGCCCATAGTATCCGAGCCTGAGCTTGGGCCATTGAAATTATGTCTTTCGTCATTCGGTGCGTCGGTCTGGGAGTCACGTTGGTGTGTCAAGCACCACTGTATTCCTCGGCCGCGCCACCTACATGCCTACCTACCTATTCTGTAAATGCCATCCGCTTAATATGGGAAAGTCAGAAATACCAGTCTGAAAAGCGCACAGTGACTCAAAGCCAGTGTTTACATTCTTTGCTGCTTGGCTGCTCCCTGAACTATCAGTACATTATGTTTGTGTTCTAAGACATGTTTGTACTGATTTAGCAACGTCTGCGATTTCATTTTGTGGCTTCATCGAGGGAGACGGCTCCACTTCGGACTCCCTCGAGAACGAAAAAGAGTCGTGATCAACCTCACATTCCACAAGAATCGCATGTCAGTTTTATCGGACTTTCTGATGAGGATCAACGCAGAAAGATGGACAATTTCATGCCTGACGCGTTGGGTGTGCAGATGGGGCTGCGCGGCCATGTGGAAGCACTCGCTGATACAAATCTTCGAGCCAGCCACTGATCCCACGAGTTCTTTCTGGGAGGATCTTCTTCCAAATCCAACCTTTGTCATTCTTTTTAGGACTGAAGCTAGGTGAAGCCCATCATGAGGGCGGCGATTTTCTTCTTACTACCCGTTCTGGGTTCGTGTCGGCACCTCGCTCCTCGAGGTGAAGTGCCTGACCCGAAGCGCCAACTTTTCAACAATGCTGTATCAGTTTGCTACACATATACAACGACGTACTTGACCACGGCGAGTCTTGGTCCCAGCCTCAGTGGCTCAGGTAAGATCACTCTTTGTGCCATGTTGCAGAAGTCCATGTCGTGACTAATATGAAGCAGTGCCAATCAGCTCCCTCGCACCTGGAACCGGTACTGTGACCCAACCAGGCGTCACGAACACAGGCGGACTTATTCCGACCACTTTACCTGGACAAACTACGGTACCTGGACAAAGCACGGCAACGCCTTCTCCCGTACAAGCAACGACAGTCTCTGCGGCAAACACGATCGTTCTCAGCCTCGAAGCGGCTGCTACTGGAGCCCCAGCGACCAACAACACAGGCCTGCGAAAACGACAGTCAAATCTCGTGGCAAGCGGTCTTGGTTATGTCTCTGCAGGTGGAACCACGGACACGTGTGCCACTGCCAAAACCTTCATGGTCGGCAATGGCCAGCTCATGGACGACACCACGGGCGTTTTCATATCCGCGAATACGGACTTGCAGCCAATCAACCTGAACGACGCAGTTTCTGAATCAATCACAACGGACTTTGAGATTGTGAACGGAATCCTCGTTTGGTCTAATAGTCTGTTCTACAATGGAGCGGCGGTATTTTGCCTGCTGAACGACTTTCTATACGCCACGTTCAACGAAGCTGGTCCTCCAGCTGGCTGTTCTATCGTCAACTTGGTAGTCGTACAAGGTTTGTTATTTCCCTACTTGGCGCAAAAGAAGTAGAATGAGATACTAAGACATTGCAGCAAACGTGTGTATAAATGTCGGCGTGAGCGCTTCGTCATCTTCGCCCCCAGGCGTGAGCGCCTCCATATCCGCTGGCGTGAGCGCTTCCTTGTCTGGCGGTGTGACGGAGTCAGCGTCGTCTGGTCAAGTCACACCAACGAACTCTGCCTCTGGCGGCGTGACGGAGTCAGTGTCGTCTGGTCAAGTCACACCAACGAACTCTGCCTCTGGCGGAGTATCCGTATCTCCTTCGGTGACTGGCCCATCGGGTTCCGCAACCAGCATCCCAGTGCCTCCATCTTCCGTATCAGCGGTTGTTCCCCCGTCGTCTATCGCTGCTTCTGTGACAAGCACAGGACCAGTGCAGACTTCGACGCCTATTGTAATCAATGTCGTCCAGGGCTTGTATTACGAAATCGATCTAGCAGCTTATCTCAAGAACGACTTGGACGTACCACAGCCACCTCAAACAATACCCACAGATCTGTCATGGGTCGGGCTGTTCAGTACCCTTATCGATGCTGTCACGGGTCTGCTGTCCTATAATATTCACGGCATTGTGCCTGCAGACTATCCTCTTGGAAATGTCGTTGTGAACGTGCTCGTCGACGGCCAAGCTAGCACATCATACACGCTGAACTTCCTTCTCGTCGTTACTCAACAAACGAGTTCCCTCTCGGCCAGCTTGCCCGTACCAAGCTCAACGGTTGCCGCTCCCACGACTCGAATCCCCCCAGCCTTGAGCACATCAAGCAGCAACCTACTGCCGACACCCTCTGCTATTGTCATCACGTTGGAGCAGGGGCAGACTTTTGACGTACCCCTGACCCCGTTACTCAACTTGTTCAGTGATCTTGTCCAAAGCTTCACCACGGAGCCGGTCGTCTCATGGATCAGCTTTGGCAACGGAGGCACCGATCTTAATGACTTGGTTGGAACTGTGCCTGTGGACTATCCTATCGGTAACGTCTACGTCTCAGTGTCTGTCTCGGGTCAGGTTCAGTACAAGTTGCCGCTGATCTTTACCATTGTTGCTGGGGGTTCTTCATCGTCCACTGTGCCGACATCCTCCCCTCTCCCAACTCTCCCTAGTCTGACTGTTCCTGCGGCGTCCACCTCTGCTGCTCCTGCGACAAGTGCAGTTGTGCCACCGCCACGCACCACATCCGTGACGATCTTCCTTGGCCAGCCCTTTGATATTGATCTCACCCCGCTTTTCACAAGTGCTACCGATTTCGTTCTCGAGTTTAGCTCCGCTCCAGTAGTGGACTGGCTCAGTTTGGGCGCGAATCCCTTCACACTTGTGGGAACGGTACCCGCCATTCTAGACGTGAGCGAAGTCACAGTCTTTGAATTTGTCAGCACGGCCTCTGGAGACCTTTATTCTATCATCGTGACGCTCGACATTGCGCCGTTTTCCGCGTCTTCCTCAGGAGCACCTTCGTCTCTCGCGACGACCACGCCCATCCCCACGGGTCCTACGACATCTCCGCCAATTCTTCCATCAAGCACCATTCCTAGCGCGCCGTCCACCAGCTCAACGGCCGCTACCTCTTTTACAACTGACATCACCCTTATCCCCGGCCAAGACTTCGACGTGGATCTTTCCCAGATCGCTGAGTCCTTCGGCGCTGTGAGCCTCAGCCTGTCAACCTTCTCTGTGACTCCAGTGGTGTCTTGGATTACCACGCCCATCGAGGAAAGTGACGGTGACCTTCACCTGGTAGGCACAGTACCCCTGGTAGACCTGCCTGGAACCTTGGTTGTCTTTATCCAAGGGCAGGACGAATCTGGAGCGGCATTGAATATCTTTGTCACCCTGGTCATCTCGCAAGTCAATGCAAGCTCCTCAAGCGCTGGACTCGTAACGACTACAGCGGGCATCAGTACATCAACATTCGCGACCAGCTCCGCAAGCAGCAGCCCTTCTTTGACTCCCTTCGTCATTGATGTACCAGTCATCGCAGGCCAGACATTCGCAATACCTGCCGCCGAAGTGATCTCAGCTGCGACAGGAAATAGTGTGCTGTCCTTCCTCGATGTTCCAGTGACGCCAGACTTTGTTACCACTGCAACCCTCGCGGGCGATCTGATATTTACCGGCACAGCGCCTTCAGACGTACTACCAATTGTTCCTGTGATTTCATTCCTCATCCAAGACTCCACAGGCGCTGTTGTCCTGATCAATATCGAGCTTGTGATCTCGCCAGCGACTAGCTCATCGTCAAGCAGTCCCGCGGCACTCACCACATCCTTCTTCCCAGGCTCCCAGACTGTCACCTCGGCCGCCAGTTCAACGTCTGCCGCGGTCATTCCAGTGGTCACCCTCGGGACTCTTTCTCCGGGCGAGACCTTCTTTTATGATGCCTCCTTGATCATTTCTGACGCGACTGGTGCCACAGTCACCAGTCTGGAGGCGCCAGTCGACCAGCCCTGGATAGACATCAACCAGATTGCAGCACCCATCGCTGGCGACCAGACTATTTCTGGAACAGTGCCTGATGATCAGGCCCTGGGTACTTACATCGTCGCTGTGACAGCCCTCGATGCTACGACTGGCAATAGAGTTTATTTCTCTCTCGCGCTTCTGATCACCGCGCCAACCGCCAGCTCATCAATTGCATCGCCTAGCAGCTCCTCGCTGACAGGCCAGCCGCTACCGTCCTCCACCGCGACTCCCACTCAGTCTTCCACAGCTAGCAGTACAACCTCAACAACGCCCTACGCGACCATTCTTTACTTGACTCCTGGCCAATCGTTCGACTTGAATGCCGATCTCTTGGTCATCGCAAACGGTTACTTCAGCGTCGGAACTTTCACTGTCACTCCGATAGACGCCGCACTTTGGCTAAGCCTCACTGGGACCGTGGGATCCCAAATCCTATCGGGAACAGTACCTGATGATTACGTTCCCGGCAATACTGTCGTTGTCGATCTTTTGAGTCTGGGGTTGAGCTCAATTACCGGCGATGTCGATACTTACTTCAGCGTTCTCGTGGAGCTTGTTATCGTCGCTGCAACTCCGGGTGCCTCCTCGTCTAGTCAGTCAGCCACGGGCTCTCCTACGACGCCTGCCGGACCTTCATCCTCCACAGATTTCACTTCGAGTTCTCTTGCTCCTGGTGGAACCTTCTCCAGTTCGGCTATCCCTGAAACCTCAAGCTCCGCTACTCCCGCAGCATCCTCGACGATTCCCGAGGCCTCAAGTTCGGTCATTCCTAATTCTAGCAGCAGCCAGGGTTCCGAGACCTCAAGCTCGGCCATTCCGGAAGCATCTTCGACGATTCCTGAGGCCTCTAGTTCGGCTACTCCTGAATCTAGCAGCAGTCAGGGGCTCCAATCATCATTGTCTCCCTCGACAACTTCCGCCAGCAGTACCTCTACTGCGTCTCAAAGCCCATTACCTACTGACTTTGTAATCTCGCCCTTCCAAGACTTTGTTCTTGCATTGGGACCGTATCTTCATTCGGCTGACGATGTCGTCTCACTCGCCTCAGCGGCGACAGGCTTCTCGATCAGCGGCCAGGATTTGATAGTCAGTCCGGCTGCAGGTCTTGAAGCTGGGCTTGTTGCGTCGGTCACCCTCAATGTGGGAGGATCACTTGGCCCATACACTCTCCCCTTCTCATTCTTTGTGCTACCGAGCTCATTCACCATTTCTCCGACCCAGAACTTCGTGCTTGACCTTACATCATACCTTCAGGCATCAACGGATAGTCCGGCTCTTGCTTCGCCTCTACTAGGTCTTTCGATCGACGGCGATGTTTTGACAATCAATCCAGTCCTGGGTCTCCTAGCGGGAACCACAATAACGACTCCCATCCAGGTGCTAGGGGGAGGCGTAGGAGATGTGTTTACCTATACCTTGCCCTTCACCATCACGGTCCTGCCGCTGTCTGGTTCCTCATCGTCAACCAATCTAGCGAGCCTGGCTACTTCCTCAGCTCCATCGTCCGTGACACCTTCGTCAAGCTTCCCCTTGACTTCAACGGCATCTAGCAGCACTGCCCTGGCCTCACAGTCAGCCGCGGCCTCCTGTCAACTCACCGGAACACTTCCAACTGTGGCGGTGTGCGATGTTTCGGTACTGCGATACTTTAGCCTAAATCTGGGACTGCTGCCCATAGTGAATGAGGGTGGCGTTATTCAATCTATCGTGTCGACAACTCCCTCTGTTGCCTGGCTATCGCTTGACACCGCTTCGCAACTGCTGGTCGGTATTCCACCTGCAAACTCGCCTCCAACTGTTGATGTTACATTCTCAGTGCTCTTGGGGTACCTTAGCACTATCATACAGATTGAGCTTGATGTCAGTGGTGCACTGGCTACTTCGTCGCTGGCTGCCTCATCAACGGCTGCCCCATCGACGGCTGCCCCATCAACGGCTGCCCCATCGACGGCTGCTCCACAAACGACAGCCCCCTCTGCGAGCGCATCGGTAGCCTTGACAACCACCTCGAGCTTCATACCTCAGCCCACCCCACTCAACTGTCGCCCGGCGACTGATGGCCTCGCTGTCGCTATCTGCGATGTGGTGCAACTGCAGTATTTCAGCCTCCCCCTAGCAGCCTACCTCCCTTCCGGCTCAACACTGACGTCTATCTCGGCGTTCGTGGACGTTTCATTGGACGTCAATGTCGGCACCACATGGCTTGGCCTAGGCAGCTCTGTTCTATCTGGATACCCACCAGTGTCGGCTCTCGGTGAATATCTAGTTGCCCTGGTGTACACATCGGCTGGAGGTGCCACCAACACTCTCCTCCTCGAGATTAATGTCCTCGGTTCACAGAGTAGTTCATCGCAGGCAGCCACCAGCACCGCCTTTCTTAGCAGCACGGCAACTCTTACGACTAGTAGTGCATCAGCATCTGCCACTATTGCGACGTTCTTGGAACTGCAGGGTACCGACGTCAATATCGACTTCTCAACACTGGTTCCTGTGGGAGACTTGGTCGCTGGTGTTAGTGTTGTGGATAGTCTGGGCCAAGAGGTGGATAGCTTGGCGTATGATGAAGCTACCAACAGCTTGGTCGGAAGCATACCAAGGACTCTCTTTGGAACTCTCAAAGTCTCGATCCAGGCCACAACCCCGACAGGCCAGGCCGTCACCATCTCTGCTCAGATCATCATCATTCCGAACGCGTCAAGCAGTGCGGCGGCAAGCTCTACTCTGAGCCCGGTGCTCCCCACAAGTTCGCGGCCCTTCGTAACGTCCTCACAGGGAGCGCTGCCAACTTCTTCTTCCCGCCGTCCGCTCCCGTCCAGATCAACCACGGCCGTGGCGCAGTCGACAACTTCCTCGCCAGCAGGACCATCTGTCTTGGCGGTGACCATTCCCGTCATCTCGGGTCAGATCAACGTTATCAATGTTGCCCAGTACCTTCAAAGCTCCGCCTTGGACACTGCCTTGGCACTCGCTGGTTCGGTTCCGCAAGTAAGCTGGCTAGTTCTGAACGATCTAGTCTTACTGGCAAATGTGCCAGCAAGTGCGACAGGCAGCGTGAGCGTCACGCTTCAAGCTAGGTACGGTGTGGTCATCACGTACGACATTGTGCTTCAGTTGGTCATCACGCCCCCCAGCTCTTTGTCCCCCTCGTCCAGCTCTGCTAGAGCCACGTCTTCATCCCCCTCGTCCAGCTCTGCTATAGCCACGTCTTCACCCACGCCCACAAGTAGTTCGGTGCCAAGTCGAAGCACCAGCAGCTCTGGTGTAACTATTATTACAACCTCATCCACAGTGTACACGACTTCGACGCTGGGTTCATCGACCTCAAGCAGAAGCTCAAGGACTAGGTCGACATCATCTTCGAGCACCGCCGCCGCCGCCGCCCCGATTTAGACTTGACGTGCATATGGACAGCATGTCACTCGATAACTTCTGAATGGTTTATGAATCAGAGTGATTTTTTATTTTTTTTGCAAGATGGAACTAGGCATTTTCCAGTTCCGGTGTTGGCTATTGTTAGTCCTGTATTGTTATCAAGAACTTTCTGTTAGTAAACGAGTATCAGAAGGGAGGAGGATTGGAAACAAGATGAGCAAATCGGATGAATTGGTATTAATGTAATGGGAGTACAGGTGTGTCATATCTCATGTGAAGGGCAAATTTATTCGATTTTGAAAAAAAAACCTACTTTGAAGTTGTATGATGAAAGTGCCTGTCTCTCACTATTATGCCTGATTCTCGGGAAACACCAGATTTCGATTTGTTTGTTCGCGGCCAAGCCATTGACACACCTTTGCACGTTGGAGGGACGTGGTCATGACCGCGTGTACGGTACGCAGCGCTCTCGATACTCATCCGACGATCCTCATCGGAAGGATGGACTTCAGCATTCTACCATCTTTCTTTGTACTGGAAATCTCAATTACTAGGAAATTTGGAAGGTGACATGGCAATATGGAAGAATGGTACCTAGGTCTGACTCGAATTTGTCACAAGCGCGCGTTAAACCTCCTGGCGAGCGGCAAACCCAGCAAACTTCAGGCGCCAGCCGCCCTGAAGATCTGAGGACCCCCCCCCCTGGGAGCACCCGCGATCAACGAACGACCGTCCGAGCTTTTCAGGGCTGGCCTTGAACCCGCCATGCACGCGCATCTCTTCTAAACATGCCACATCCAGTGTAACGTGGCCCATTGGACCGCGCCCAAATATTGATTCAATCGCCAACAGAGTCGTCCAAGTTCCCTAGCTTGGGTAACGCCAGTCAGTCAGTGTATTGCCTCATCCGGACGTCACGCGACGAATATTTCTCATCTCCGTTTCCACGCCTCTCTGCCTTGACATCATCCACGACGTGGTCCAACCTCGGCTCTTCTTTTTGGTTTTACCACTCAGGCCGCACCCAGCCTACTGCGAACAATATGGCTCATCGCAGCAGGCATGATCCGGGCAGCGATCCCTTTGCGAATCTCGGATTCTGGGGCCCTCCCTCCAGCACAGCGAAGTCAGTAGTATGATGAAGGAATTTCAGCGGCATACCGGCTCGTCCGATGCGGAGTCTACCTTCCTCCACCCAATGCCAGATGAACCCTCGCGATTGGGGGGCGCTGGAGGATCAGCCGTCCTTAACTGACATCACGCTAGTTTCTGCGAGGAGGACTACGCCGTTACGAGATATATTGCCGAGTTTTTCAATACACTGACGAATCTGGCATATGGTAAGTGATACTCTGTACTGTAAATCTGACTTCTGCAAGAGATTGAGGACCTAGAAAACCCTACCCCCTTTCCCGGCGGTCTTTGTTGTTTAGTAATGGATCTATTTTGCAACGCAGTTCACTACTAAGCGCACATCATTATAGTTTACTATGCCTTCAAGTCACCGGGTCATGGAAGGTTGATCTTTGGCATGGACTCCATGGCAGTGTCGCTTGTTTTCGTTGGGGTCTTCTCATTCGTCTTCCATGCCAGCCTCCACCGGGATACCCAATTCCTCGACGAAATGTCCATGTTCTTTTTGGGCTGCGCATTCTTGCAGCCACTATATACCAACGGCTACTCAAAGAATGCACAAAAGGCCATCACGACTTTGCTGCTCTCTGTCGTTGTCGTCATCTCTGCCGTCTACTACCAGACGCGTATCGTCGAGCTCCATTGGGGCTCCTTCTTCATCATGGAAAACCTCATCTGGACGCGTGCGCTTTACCTCACGAAATATCGTAAGCGATCAGCAGCGGAGAAGTCGAGGCTGGGCAAGCAATTTTGGGCAGCGACCGGCACAATGGCCCTGGGCATCTTTGTTTGGGTCATCGATCTGGAGCTATGCCCACCGTTGAGGAGGCTCCGGGAGCTCGTGGGTCCACCCTGGGAGTATGTGTTGGAGCTGCACGGGTGGTGGCATATTCTCACTGCGGTCGCTGCTTCGAAGTACATTGAGCTCATCAGGGACATATCGCGACATGCTGGATGAGCGATCAAGATATCAGTGGGTCAAGGCAGCAGTGGCTCAAGCAACAGATGCTCATTAGGCAGCAGCCCAAGCGACGAATGCTCATCAGGCAGCGAGCATCGATATAGAAAACAATCACCGATATTCTCACCTCTACTTCTGCACGGGCTCTTCTTCAACTATCAGTCACCTTCACTCGGATCCTTCATGGCCGATTTCAAGAAACAAGCCGGTGAGTGCGCGAACGTCGCCGGTATTCGGGCGTTGGTGCCTGCGTTGGAGGGCCCCTTTCCAATTGTGATTGACTTGTTCCTTCTTTGCTACGTCCCATCGCCATTGTTTCACGCCCATTGGTCCATTTTCATTCCCGAACAGGCAAACTCGCAGCGCGGCACCGTGATCAACGTCCGAGGCGACCCATTAAATGGCTTTGTCCACGAATTTGACCGAGGCTATGTCCCGAGCGAGGACTCAGACAGACCGCCCCTCCTGACAAAACTTGGCTCCGTCAAAGACACCATTGTCGGTCCATTGTCGTCTCTAGAGCCTGGGAAAGACGCAATCGCCCAAACCGAGCTGGAGCGGCTCGCCCTAACGATCCCCGCTCCGGGTCCGAGTCTTAGAAGAAGTGCGTCGAGAGATGTAAGCTTGTCTCCAAAGAAGAAAATCAGAATTCCAAGCATACATTTAGTGTCATCAAGCTGATACATCCCCATAGGGTCGTGTCAGGATCGAGATTCGCGATTGCCAGTGGTGGGTGGGCCAGTTTGTAGCCAGAATGGTCGAATCAGAGATCCTCGACCCTGGAGCACTTGGGTTTCTCGATCAGGCACCCAGACACTGAGACTCTTCTTTTACCAAGTCTTCTGAGCAAACGTTTTTTTTTTTAAAGAGTACTTGTAGAAGATGGATTCATTCGCGAGAATCAAAATGACGATGGTGACCAACCTGAGAGCAAGGCGCCGGCTTAGTTTGCTGCGTGCAGACAAAAAGATGCGACGAGTGCTTGGGGAGCACAATGAAAGAGGAAACCATGCTAGGCATCATCAAGCGATTTGAAGCGTCTTTACCCAAGAGACAAGATGCAAAGTCAGACAATCCGTAAACGGTAAGACTGAGCAACGAAGGCATTCACGCTGGAGTCTTTGACGGTCTGTCTCGAACACGGTTTAAAATGTCCAGCAGATAAAGTTGGCCTCATCGAAAGATTTAAGGAATCTGGCGTTTTTGATTGCGTCTGCTTGCATATATAAGGAGTCATTGAGTCGCGACATGAGAGTCTTGTTCCCACACAGGCCTCTTGCAACCCGCCAATCTCAAAAAACTCGACTCCACCAAGCCAACCTCATTTGAACAAGATCCTTACCATGGCATCTGGGTTCGAGTTGACAACTCCGCTCGACAAAGCCAGCAGTCACGTGCACGCGGTCAGAAACTCTGGGTACGGATGGACAATGGTCAAGGAGCTCGCCTTCGGCGAACATCAAGATGACTTAAAACAGATGGGAAAAGTCGCATATCTGATCACCAAGGGCAAACTCACCTTCAGCCGCAAAGACAAGAGTGGTCGAGCTGCTTTCACGGGCCGCAACAAGGTCGTGCACCTTGGCGTCCAGGACCAAGGGCCGGGTGAGAAGCGAGCGATTCTCCAACGCCAGCTCACCGTTCACAAAGACGGCTTGTACGATATCGAGGCGACGAGAAACAATAAGGGGTGTGTCTTTGTCGAAGGCCACGTTTGCCTCAGCCCGGCTTTTGCCACCGAGCTTCTTCACGCCGGCCACATTCACTGGCTTGATCAAAACGGCGAGGAAGTCAGCAACAGCGTCATCGTTGACCTCCTCCAAGAGACTATAATGAATTCTCAGAGGACCAGAGTGCGTGGAAAAGCAGGGATGCAGATGAAATCAACGTCACGGTGCCGAACAATGAGACAGATCAAAATGCTCGTGAGCTCCAGCAGTGGTTTGAGCAAGAGTGGGATGACTACGAGAAGAAGAGGGGAGATACCAGGAAGGTGGACACCAAGACTCTCTACCGGAGCTCGGCAAATATAGACAAAAATCAACGAGGCTGGCGCAATCAGCGAGACTGGAGGAGAGGAGTCGAACGAAGATGGGTCTACAATCAGCAGGACCCTGAGCTTTGGATCATCGCTGCATTCATCAGAATCAGTCTGAACTATTTGAAAAGTATGAAATGTGACGAATGCATTTTATCTTCGCTTGAGCAGTCAAGGACTTAGTTGGCATACCTCAGCATTCTAATGTTCAACAGCATTACCTAGTTGAGTTTGAGAGAGCACAAAAATTCTATACCAAATCAACTGTTCCTGTCAAACTCAGAAGCTCAAATCATTTTCTGTTTCGTAAGGCCGTTCAGTTCTCAACTGCTTCGCAACCCAGCAGTAATGTACGGGATTATAGACATGTGGCATGTTCGAATCAAAGCAAGTCGCCTTGTGACCAACATCTCGATGACCATGCGTCAGAATGAGCGCCGCAGCGCCCCTTTTCAGCAATGATTTCGAGTGTGTCTTCCATGTATCGCATTATTCTACTCATGAGATTTTGTCGTGTATCGCATTGCTCATGCTCGCCTATGTATGCGGCCACTATGGTCCACGAGATACCTAATGAGTGGGTACTGAAACATTTGATTGGTGTTGGGTGGGGATCTAGATATCTCATACTGACCTCATCCGTAAGACGGTAATATCATAAGGATGACTCGGAAGTAACACCCTCCATCTCCTGAAGTAATGATCGTACAAGCAGGACTTCGGGTTTTGTATTTGTCAACAGCAATTTGTGGTCTCTCCGAGAAATTTGTGGATTTGTCATCACTCCGCACTCATATTAGCCGTCTCACCGATTCGAAGCCTCTTTGGCTCTGTGTACGGGTGCACACCACGCAGTATATGGGTACGAGCCAGACGTGACTTGCAATCCGAACTTGCGTAAAATTAGTGTTCATACCTCCCGCACACCTACACGATGCCATCAACAAGCCAAGCCATTGTCTGCACCGGGGCAGGGCAAGCCGAGGTGCAGAACCTGCCCACGCCACAGGTCCGCGATGGTCACATTCTTGTCAAAACCAAAGCCGTCGCGCTAAACCCAACAGACTGGAAGAGCGTGGATAGCGGAGAGCCCGTGGGGAACCGTATCGGCTGCGACTTTTCTGGCGTGGTGGAAGAGGTTGGCCAGAACGTGGCGAAGCCGTTCAAGAAGGGCGATCGAGTCTGTGGAATGGTCTTTGGCGCGTAAGTCAGCATTTTTTTTGCTATGCATTTCACCTCAATTTTGTGGAGCGTCAACATATGACCTAAACGTCGCCTGAAGGACGTGTTTACAGCCCATGCAGATATCTCTGTTGCCAATCAATACCCAGTATAGCTTTACTAAAACTTTCATTTGGATGACAGAGGAGGTCCTGAATCTGCTGCGTTCAGTGAATACTTGATCGCCAAAGCAGATCTGGCGATCAAGGTACCCGAAAATCTCACTTTCGAAGAGGCCGCTACTTTGGGCGTCGGCATCGTGACTGTGGTAAGTGTCCTGCCTACGGACAGTCTATAGAAATGTTCCCTGTATTCCAGCACAATATTAACACTTTCCACTGGAAAGGGTCAAAGTCTTTACCAGTCTCTCAAGTTGCCCTTCCCGGACTCGCCTTTGACCAGCCCGGTTCCCATCTTGATCTATGGTGGTAGCACGGCAACGGGAATACTTGGGATTCAATTCGCCAAACTGTCTGGTCTCACTGTCATCACCACTTCGTCGCCTCGCAACTTTGACTATCTCAAATCCTTGGGGGCAGATGCGGTGTACGATTATCATGAGGATATCGAGTCGCTTGCCCGGAAGATCAAAGAGTCCACCAATAACAAGCTCACCCTCGCCTGGGACTGCTCGCCCACCGAAGAGTCAGCTCGACTCTGCGCAATGACGATGAGTGACAGCGAAAAGGCCAAATACTCCAGCCTCTTGCCCATCGACAAAAAGATCCTCACGGAATACAACTCCCTAGTGGAGAGCGAGGTTACGCTGGGGTACAGCGTGTTCGGAGAGGCGTTCACTCGCCGGGGCAGGACTTTCGAGGCAAAGCCAGAGGACCGCGAGTTCGCAGGCAGGTTCTGGGAGCTGAGCAAGGACCTGCTAGCAGACGGCCGAATCAAAGTGGCCAACATGGCAGTTGACCAGGGAGGGAAGGGGCTGGAGGGAGTGCTGAAGGGCCTCGACGACTTGAAGCAGGGTAGAGTTTCAGGGACCAAATTGGTGTACACAATCGAGTCAAGTTAGCCAGCCTTGGTAGAAGACTCGTCAAGCTTTGCACAGGTGGTTGACTGTCAAGCAAAGATGCGAAAGAGACTCTCACATCGTACATACAGGGGAAGGCTACAGGCTTATGTGCTTCTGATGCGAATGCAGGAAAGTTTAATTCATATGCAGTCATTCGTTGAGGTACACGTAGAGGTGTTATGATGATTGGCAGCGAGGCCCCACCGTCGTCGTCACAAAGATCAAGAAGACGGGGCGATTGTCACACTACTAGACCCCGGCTCACGGGGCTCGAAGGCAGTCAACAACATGGGCACTTAAGCTCAGGCTGCTAGCAGCACATGTCTTTGGGGGGGGGGGGGGGGTGGCCGCTTTGAAGATACGGTTTGGTATCCTCTCATATGATCTGCGGCTCCACGTGAGCCGATCAACGTCTTGTACAGCGTCGGTTGCCGAACGACCGGCAGAATGATGAGCAGTCAATCTGGACCAAAGCATGTGGACTCATGGACTGAGGATTGGGCTCTCAAGACTTGGATTCCCGAGCCGGGGAGCCCTGCCAATGCGACGCTCGGCTAGTGCGTACACCGTCCAGATGACATCCGCGAGATTTGTGTCGGTTGGGCTCTAGGCACGAATCGTTGTTTTCTTTTCTTTTCTTCTCGTTGGGCACCAGCTGGGACGACAAGCTTTTTGCTATGGACCACTTGGCGCGATCGGATTCGGTTCTTAGCAGCCGTTACTTTCGCGCTTCGCGGTAGTTGTGATATTGTGCAGTGAAACACTTGGCAAAGCTGGAAGACTCCATCAAATTCCGTGGAAAAACTAAAGATATTATAGCCGATCACGCTCTACGACGTGCGCAGACCGTTTGTTTGACAGAGACTTGAGGCTCATTCGGCACCGATGGGCTCAAAACGAAAACTTGGCATATGCGTTTGAAACAGCGCAGACGTGCAATATTCATACTCTGTCCGAATTATAAGGGCAGACCGAAATACCATCATCCAGCGCTATGCCGCTTCTTGTGCCAGACAAAGTCAATATGAATTACGCTAATATGATAGAGGAGAAGGCCCTCAAAGTGAGTCGGGCGATGAGCCTCGCAGGCGATAGGAGTGTGCTGCAAATCCTGACCGAATGGCGCACAGAAAACATTCATTATAGCAACGCTGGTCTCGACACTTGTCGGGACATTCGCTGCATCTCACAATCTCTACGAGCGATTAAACCAAAAGAAAAAGGATGACAACCAGGATGGTGCTATCAAGAAGCTCGAGGAGAAATTGGAGCAGATGACGACGAAGAATAAGGAGAGTGACTCCGAGAAGGATGAATTGAAAGACTCTCTTGATAAATCAGGGCGACTCATCAAGCGGGAATATGATGTTTGCTATGACAGACTAGGCCGCAGGTTTGCAGTCGGTGACAGTGAGTCTCTCTACTAGCAACCACCCGGCCGCCGAGCTTTACAGACATGAGATGGCTCATTCATCATCTAGTTCTCACTGAAAATGAGCTTCAGAAGCAAATTATACTACTCCAACAAACCGTGATCGGTATTCTCGAAGAAGCACTCTACAGTGGCAGACGGATTGACCGCACTAGTCTCGATAAGCTAGTTTGGGCCTCAAACGCTGCTCGAACTAACTCCTTGGATGCTCTCAAGGGACAGTACCAGCGCATCGTTCAAGAGTTACCGATGCCTCCATCCCCTCAGGAATTCTTCGAAGCAGAAGTCATCGAACTTAGCTCGAGGGGATCATCGCCTCGTCGTCAACCCATCAAGGCCCTGCCGCCATCAAGAGCAAAGTCACCACCAGAACCCAAGGCAAAGCCGCTCCCGCCCCCGTCTCCACGTCATCAAACAGCCGTCGTGGTCGTCAGACCGCCACCAGAGAGAAGAACATCAGGTCGAGACTTCTACTGCCGGTACAGTATTGACTTGCAAATGTCACCGCGGCCTTTGGCGCGAGCTTTTGATCCCGGCCAGGGAAGCAGATGTCCCGCATGCGATGTGAAGTTGGCTGTCGATTGCGCAGACGTGTGGGGGTTCAAGTTATCTCTCCAGGAGAAGCTACCGCTTGTGAAGGAGACTGCACAGAGTCCGCCTGCGAGGTCACCCACAGCAGGCAAAGAAGTGGTGGCCGTAACCGAGCAGAGGATGGTCAGGTTCCGGATTCCGGCAAAGTTTGTGGTGAAATGTCACACGCCCGAGGGCGATTATGCATGTGTGCTCTGCTGTGGGCCGAGAGGCAATTATTCTGGGGTCGTGGTCCTGTGTGACGACCCGGAGGCGTTGGTCGACCATGTGGTCAAGGAGCACAAGGTTGCCGACATAGAGAAGGAAGTCGATATCATTAGAGGATGAGACTCAAAGGAAATGTACATTTAATAGACTGGGATGGGAATAACTGGGAATTGTCGCATGTCTGCGTGCACAGTGGCTACCGGAACTGGGTGTCGTTAAGGCGGTTGACCAGGAATTCGAGGTCTTCCCTCAACGCAAGCTCGCACATATTCAAAAGGTATTTGGGATATGCCGCCAAATCACTAACAGACGAAGCAGGTACGGATTATTCCTCTACATTATCCCGCAAAGCCGGAGACCAGGCGTGGAGCGGGCGGCCGCTGTTCACCACCGGACTTCATCCACTCAAAACATGGACCACCACAACACCAAAAATGATCGTGAGATGCCGTAAACGCCCAAAAAGAAGTGACCTGTGCAGGGGTCGAACCTGCAATCTCCTGATTCGTAGTCAGACGCCTTGCCATTGGGCCAACAGGCCATTTGTGGTTGTTGAAAATAAGTGCGGATAAGCCATACATAACTCGCAATTATTGTGGAGACCCGGAAAAGCCTGCGCAGACTGGGGTCGCAAATGCCGTCTTGGCGGACAGCTTGATTGCAAACGAGAAGCTAGAAACTAAGTTTGCAACTCCTGACTGGAGAGATTATCGGTACATTCGTGGAGAACATACATAGCCTACGCACTGCATCCGGTGGTCGAGAACGGCCATAACCATGAGCCTATACTTGGTCAGGGCCTCTCTCTTCAATAATAAGCATATGCTTTCACTTGTAGACAGGTCCAAAATCATGGACGCCAGCCACCCAGCTAGTGATATAAGCGTTGGAGAACAAAGCGCCGTTGGGAGTCCTTCATCACAGCTCGAACAGGCCACTCACCCGTGAGCGTGATCCAAGACTACTCAATCGCACAACAGGCTGCGTGTATGTCACTAAGTGATGATTTAGAGCGTTCATGTCACACGTGCGTGCTGAGAATAAAGTTTTGGTTTGAGTCCAGTTGGGTGAGCCGGATACCCAGGGAGCCCATTACTATCCACCCCATCGCCCCCCCAAACGAGCCTTGGTTACACGTTCGAAATCAATTAGAATTTATCATATTATCTACTGTACGTATATTTACCACCAGCACAAATCCTACCACCTATGAAAGTCCTTCAAAACCACCCGATCCAGAACGGTCGTGCCCTGCCAAACGCGGCTGCGCTCGCCACGCTCGATACTGGCGTTCCTGACCCTGAGCTCGTGACTGTACTCGTTACAGATGTCACCGGACCACTGGCACCCGCAGTAGTAGTAATATTCAGACCTCCGGCCCCCGTCGATGTTCCAGCTGAGTTTGATCCGGTCGTCGTAGCATTCGAGGATGCACTTGAGCTTCCAACGCTCGTGGGACTCGTGCAATTTTCGGTGAAGAACACATAGTTGGCGGCGCACCCCAGACCTTTACAAGCAGACTCACAGGGGTAGTCCACAAATACCGTGGGTACAGCACTAGGGCATCCACACCCTTGCGTGATGGGCTCGATCTGAACACAATCAGGGGTAGCGCAACTGCTGCAGATGCTGCTGGTCAAGGTGACTGTCGGGCACCCCGTTTGTGACGAGGTCACAGCTTCTGTAGTGGTTTGGGAGTTTGTGGTGCTGGCTGATGTGTCGATTGTAGTTGCCGACACCTGTGCAAGCGCCTTGGTGGGACTGCTAAAAAGATCTTCGATGAGCATCTTCTCAATATCTGCGAGAGAGATGTAAGTCTTACAAGGCAGCTATTCCCGCCAGTATGGCTAGAGAAGACAGCATTTCGGAGGACTGGGAGAGATGAAGGCTCTGATATCCGGTTGAACTCTTCAAGACTTCGAGAAGATTCTTTTCACATAAACTTTGAGGATTCTAAACAGTCAATTAAATTGCCATCGTAGCTTTATTTGCTCAAGAGCCCCATGGGGACCAGGGAGTGTTGAAAGTGATGTGCCCCCAGCTTATAAGTAGTCCAAGATGGGATTGCACCACATGACGTAGATGGCGTATTTTGTTCCTCGGCCATTAGCAGGACAGCGAACTTGTGGAGGACCTGCATGGCAGAGGAAATTTCAAAAATGTCAAGTGACATCGGGCTTGGAGGTCCGGGGGCTGATAGGTTGTCAGATGCCGTTCATGCAGGGGGGCCTGCCAAGGCATTGTAGAGATATCAGACTCCTCAAGGCTTTGTCCTGAGTAAGCAATTCACTAAAGAGTAGCAGGATTCTGCGGATTGTACACAGGTTTCTCAACTGCACAAGGACTGTCTTCGTGGATAGAGTACCTAGGTATGTATTTCGCTGGAATCTCTTCTTATCTTTGTCCACCCTGGACAACGAACACACAAATTGGTGTGTGTGCCATGCCTTGCGAACAGTCGTCCATGGAAAAGTTCGGATCATCTAGTTGATATGATGCTAGATGGCCGTATATTTCATTTATTCTTCAAAGTCCTAGCCCTGCTTTGAACATTCATCATTGAAGAATATCAGTGAGCCAATGAGCCCCAGCCGTCCTATACATTTGACATAATTCGCACTCGTTCGAGGAAACATGATTTTTATCAGGACAGCAAAAAGCTGTTGATCGAGTGAATCTACTTTTTATTGAATAATAGCTTTCCCCTGATGGGAACTCTTGTCTCAATCTCATCTCGCCTACAGTCAACACTGGCCTGATACTATCTATCGTCTATGAAATAGTAAGTTGCCCAGGCCACTATAATGCTTGAAACAAGTCCGGGTTTCGACGAGTGAAGGAATTATGTCAATAAGAACCCATGATATCTCAAAATTGTATAAAATTGAGCTTTCGCTTTCATTCCATTGGGGTGGTCGGATCACCGTGGCTGCGAGCCCCTTTGGATGACCGCTGGTCCAATAGGTATACAAACGGCAGGTGTGTCGAACTCCACCCAATGTCAGCCCACTCAGTGATTATCAAAACGCATTCTTCGCTGCGCTGGAAAGACGGAACTGCTGGGCTTCACGTCTTCGTGCAATTCCTCAAATTGGACTGCGTGCTGATGCTGTTGGTTGCCTCCTCTTGAGGGTTCGGCAGACGAGGTATCGCAGCGACAGATGTCAAAAGAAAACCTGGAGTGCGCTGATCCTTGGGAATCCAGCGCGGGCAGGGAACATTTCGGCATTATAAATCATGGATCGTTACGAGAATATTGATGGGGAGCTAGTGGAAAGTGATTGAAAATAGGGAAAGGCCGGATGGGAGACTAGAGGACTCAAGGACAGAAAAGACCATGATGTCGGAAGATGAGTCCGGTGAATTCCTCATCCTCGATGGTTGAGCAGCAGGATTTATCTAAAGCTAAGCTTGAATCATCAAATAATCCCGCCTACAAGTATCATTTGCAACGTTCTTGATCTCCAGTTGCAGATACCTAGGTAGAGACTTGTGAAGTAAACCACTCGATCTCTTACCCTCCCTGCCTTTGCGATATCAAATCACAGATAGAGTACTTATGAAGGCTTCAATGCTTCCAAACTATCTGCATCAGCTGTGTATTCGGCAAAACGATTGAGCCCGACAAAATCGAGACGCCAAAAGCCGATAATTCTTGGGCTCACATAATGTCCAACATGACCAATTCTCAGCATCATTTCATTTCTCATGATCTTCAGTAAGCCCGTAACGCCATCCAATCTGACAACATTATCGCCAAGCCATCACAGTGAGGCGTCCTGCTGACGTTGCTTCAGATTGCTCAAAACCGAAACTTACTCCGACGTCCGAGTAGTCTACAGCATGTGGACCTGGAAGCTACACAGCAACATACTGTGGCAGAGATGTCGCTGGATTGAGAAAGCTGCTAGGGAAGAATTCCTGTTACGTGAACAGGATGTCCACTTGTAAATGCTTCAATCGCACCTTGCAAAGGCGTGGCCTGCTAATAATTCTCGGCGGACCAGTATATGGCCATCCGAATATATTAATATAACAGAGTTTGACAAATTCAACGAGCTGATCAAAATCATGATTGCGCATATTTGCTCAGGCGATGAGAGCCTGAAATACTGTGATAGACACTTTCTACGCGAAGCTGAAGTCTAGCCACAATAGATCTTGATATGAGCTTAGGTAGGACGTCGAGAACGAGTCTGAGCTGTCCTTGCCGACTGCATGCGTCTGTGGACCATCACCAAGTTCTTCCTATTCGAGTCGTTGTGATGGCTGCGTGCGAGGACTTCTTCGAACTATACTCCAAAAAGCGTATGTAAAGCAGGCAGCATTTGTCGACGATTGTGCATGACGAAGTTTGTCGAAAATTGGGAACTGGTGGTAAGGCCGCTTACGACGAGTAGCCCCGCGCCCGACAATGCCGAAGGGTTCTCTTTTATTTCACTCATGTGGCTCTACTCAGCCGTTTTACCTAGGCGTTGAAAGCTTCGTCGAGGGTTGTCGGCCGTGTTTTCCAGGCCCTTGGGTAAGGTAATGCTCATGTCTCTGATTAGAGGCCGGCAAAGCACATGGGATGGTGAATCGGCGGCAGACTAGCGCGGCTTTCCCATCGTGAATTGCTTGAGCTGCAAGGTCTGTTTCGACGCCATGGAAGAGTGCTTCATTGCCACTTAGGCCAGATGTGAGGACAATAGTGACATCGCGGAAGTCAAAAGCATGTGCGAGGTCTGTGCGAAGAAGTTCCGATATCCTTGGCAATTTTGCCAGAAGGAGATGAGAAGAAAGAGCGGACGCAAGGAGCTTCGTCAACTTCTACAAGACTTCATCCGTCCGGAAAAGCTCCAAAAAGGACGTTGTAGAAGGAGGACGGAGAGCCAGTCCTTGGGGTCTCGGCAATTGGCTTAGTTAACACCTCTGGGGCTTTCTCTTGGGGCTTGAACTGCGGATGCTCACTCAACGAACCTGAGCAAATAAAAATGACATTGAACACGCGATATGACTGTTTTTCATGTATTGCCAGCTCTTCGTGCCTATTATGTAAATAATCAATTATGGCAGATGATCAATACTGCAAACGGATGTCTGTTGCGAATTTAGCTCGGCGCTAAGCCCTAGCAAGTTGTCCCTCATCGTAGCCAGGAGAAGACCCACCAGAAGCTCACATGATGTTCAGCTATGGCTTCCAAGACTCTGACTATTTTGAGCATCATGCTGCAAACGGCTGTCCATTCTGAGCACAAATTCGCCTCTCCCCGGGAAGAGTCGCCGGCGGGACGGCGACCAGCCGAGGCCCGTTGGGCTCTAACGTGGTTCTGCAGCTCGCGCTATTTAAACTACTCACATCGTTTTCCTGCAGTCGGTCTGCTTGCCGGTGTCCATGCTTTGTTTTCGCTCCGGGGGATCACGTGCTACGAATCATGAAGCAGTCGGACCGCCCCGAGAGCTAGAATCGTAGCCAAGATCGGCGCGAAGTGCTTGGCCTGCAAAGTCTAACCGTTGTGAACATGGGATGAATCACCTGCTAGAGAAGGCCCATGATTGTCCAAGCCGAAGATTCGAGAAATTCAAGCTAGCTAATAAGTAGACAAAGCTTGCCCGAATCGAGTTGGGACTACAACCTACCGACCTAGGTAGTTCGGCTTCCAACATGGCCATAGCCGCGATTACTTGTAAAACGGTGCGCGTCCGGTAGATCGGTGAGCCCCACAGCAATACAGGTTCGTGCTAATGATCTGCTTGATGTGGTCCGTGGGCATCTTCAAGGTAACGCTGTGTTGTGGGACCACCGATATCAGACGCTGCGTTACCATGTCGTGGGGTCGATGAAGTCGTCAATCTTAATGTTCGAGTCATGGAAATCCTTGCAAAGTCCACTCCCCCCTAGCCGCGCGGAGCTGTACCGGTGAGCTCCGCCGCCGACTAGTGCTGAGGATTCGCGGGCGCGATGCCACGCCGTCTGGGGTACCTGGCAAACTACCACAGTATCTCCCTGTTCTCAGCTTGTTGGACCCTGGCGTGGGAGGTCTAGTGTGTGATCTCCTGGATCTTTCGTCTAAATTTGACCAAGACAGAAACAGAATCATGCTACTGTCATAAAGTGGGCGGTTGCTCCCGAACCGGACACTGATTGCTCTCCTTGCCTTTTCTTGTGATCATATCACCAGACTGCCCGGTTCTGTCGACGGGTGCTGACAGTACAATGTCTTTTTCGTCGCGGGATACCATGAGCACGCTCAGTTCGCTGGGTCGGCCATCGCGCCCAAACAATACCGAGAGAAAAATCGGAAGGGAATATCTCGACGCCGCGACCTCTTCAGTACCATATCCCCTTCCAATCGATCTCACAGAGACACACCGACAAATAATATTTGCCCAGTTGATGGAGATAATATACGCCACGCCAATATTGTCAAGCGAGCTGATCAATAAACCACCGCTCAGGGTCTTGGAATTAGGATGCGACACAGCATGGTGGAGCGCAACATGCCACCAATACTTTGAAGCCAGAGGCCACCATATCGAATTTGTGGGCATGGATATCAAAGCCCCAATAGGCATCGAGGGCCCCTATCGACAGCTAGGTATGGACTTTGAATATGTTCAGCACGACCTCAACCAAGCCCCATGGCCCTTCGAGGATGGATCTTTCGACCTTATTATGGCGAGGAATATCGCGTTGGCTCTCGACCCACGCAAGTATTCCTCAGTTGTTCTGGAATATGGGCGACTACTCAAGCCAAATGGCACGCTGGAAATCTGGGAACACGACTTCACCGTTCGATCAATGAGGCCGAAAATCCAAGAGCATGCTGGGGACTTGGAGCCACTGGGCCTCTACCCCGTGCTGGACAATGCGGAGTTCGGGCCAGCGACGGACCCATATATCACCCAATTAAACACTTGGATAACGGCTAGCTTCGCAGAACTACTTTTGCCGACATTACCTTGTTCCTACATCCAGTCAATGTTCAGTGGACACCTTGTAGAGGGCTCTGACGCTTTTGACATTGTAGACGTCAAGCGAGTCGCAATCCCTCTAAGCTTGGACGCCGTTGTTTGGGAGACAAAGGAGAAGGTACCTCGGACTTTGAACGGCGACCAGATGGTCATTCGGCGCACAGCCCTCGAGAACTTTATAGAGATGATCGAGGCACTCGAGCCATTTGTCAGATCTGCAAGTGGGAAAGGCCAGTCTGCCTGGGATGCTTGGTTAAGCAAGGCAAAATGGCATTGGTTGAAGAACGACGGGTTCGCATTTGGCGAGTGTCTGGAATTGGGAGTCTGGAGTGTAAAGAAGAATTGTTAATAGTCACCAGGGCTATGTCTAGATTTTGGGGGGCGGGGGGGCGACATAGCGAGCCCCTCTGTCTTGGATTTGTAAATCTGCCTGTCCGGCGTAGGCTCGAAAACACTTTTAGTGTTTTCCGCTGATTGAGGAACTCACGATGGTTTCAATTGGCGCGCGGTCAAGACACACGACTTCAGGCTCCAGGGGCGCCACTCGGGAAGGGCCACACTTATTTTTTGGACGTCTACATGACCTACGGATTGTCTGTTTTTCCACACGAGCGTGGACTGTATATCCTTCAAGCGGGTGAAGCACCGGGCTGGGTACAGGAGGAAAGGCGTTAGGGGTGTGGAGAGGCTCCGGTATACCTTTCTTTCAACAAGATGCTGTACAAGACAGTATGCCACAGTATAATGATTCACGACTCAACAGCCCAGTTCACTATACACAATAGCCTCCACCTTTAGTCCTTGGCTTTCACGTGGGCCTCGCTAAGTGCTTGTAGCTGCCGCTTGTGTATTGCAGCAGCACCGCCCCGCCGAGGTGCAACAGTCTGGACGCCTCCGGAATTTCCGGCTGTCCTGATTTGACTTACTCGTCGTTGTATCGGAACATGCAGGAGGTGCTGCAGGCTCGACATCACCCCTGGAGCAGTGTCCGGATACACCGGAGGAACCCGAGATGCCGCGCGACCGCCTCAATCATATGCTGCGGTGAGGCAAGTTATTAGCGAATTATAAACAATATGTAGGCTGCTGGCTTGCGTATGAAGGTCGCATACGCATGATCGAGGCGAACGCAGCACCGAACATGGACCAAGACGGGACTACAATATGACGAGTTGGAGCTGCACGTTGACGATACCCTGGTAACGGCAATCGCGAAATCACAAAAGCTATGAAATTACCAACGCAATCCAACGGATCTAATGTCATGTGAGATTTGAGAGCTGCAGAGTTCTAGATTTAATTATCTTGTGAAGGGATAACTCGGACAACTAGTCGATAATGTAGCGTTTGATGATCGTAGTGGAAAAACAAATTTATATACGGACAAGGACAGATAATCTGATCAAATTGTAAAGCTTATGTAGGCTCCAATAACCAGTTCTTTGAAGGCAATGCGAGACCTGGCTCAAATCACACAAACATACATTATCAAAATGCGCCGTGTGTTACAAACTTTCGTCTGTGAGCCGTTTAGTGCACTTTCATTGTGGGACCGATTGGTGAAGCATATTTTAAAAGGGAGCCAACACCTTTCCTTCCTAGACTTCCGTCTTGAAAATATTAGCAACAACGTTAACACTTTCTTAATGCCAAATCAATCTTATAGGGCAAGGCGGAGGTCCAAGATGCACCGTCTCGCTCTATGGATGAGCTCGTGCCACCATCTCATCTCTGGGTCCTGTGGAGACAACCTCTGATTTTTCAGCCTCCTAACTTCGAGCGTAATCTCGAATGCCGAGCTCACGCCTGTTTATATAGGTATCCGCGATTCAAGGTCATATTGACTTTGGGGTAAGTTTGCCGCATTGGTGGAATGGCAAACAAGTAGCAGTTTTGAAACATTCGAAGCTCGCACGCATGTCAAGAAACTCGATGTCCAATATATGTGTGAGACTTGTCCCAAAATCAACATTCCTGAGGCCTGCAAGCTGGTGTAACAGGGTGATCAGATCCGATGTCAGTCTGCTTGCAAAAGCTCCCCTGGGGTTTTCGCAGAAGACTGATCCCACCAAAAAAACCTGCGAGGCTACGATGTAATTTCTTCTACTGGAAATATAATGGCAGTAACCGTCTCAATTGGAATTTTCGCAAAGCCTGGGTACAGGCGATGTCGGTGATGACGTAGATGTGGTTCAAGTGGCCTTGCAAAACAGTTATTGGTGATTAATTACCTAGGTAGGTAAACGGCTCACGGGCGTTCGTGGCTGAGACGTCGCCCTATTCTCAAGTGACACGAACATACCGATTTGAGGGATCTACACTGGTAGCCATCGAATTCACTTGTTCGTGGCTCCTAATTTCCGGTGATTCCTGGATGCATGCAGGCGGATGCCTGCTTGTTCTACTGCGTATATCAAATGTGTAGGGTGAATGAACGTTCTCCGCGACACAAAGAGACATCAATGACGATGACATATGGAACGAATTATTTCATAAGCGTCTCAATCTTGAATTTGATAACCACGGAGCATTTGTGGATACGTCATATTGGCCGTCAAAGCAGTATGGCCCCAATCCCTAAGGATGATCTCCTCGGCGCCTAAGCGAATTGCTCGTGAAACCAACGAAAAGGTCAGATAGGCCCGGTTCCATATCGTTATGCTTCTCTGCGCTGGCCTGTCCAACGAGATTGACGCGCTGTTTGCGATGAAAAAAGCTGTTGCATGACAGAGCAACAGCGCTCACCACACTACTGTAGCTGACCCGCTGTTTAATCAATGACTGGGGCTTCAATATAATTGAGCAGTTCCAGAACTAGATGCTTGGCCCAGCCGACACCATGGAGCATGGTCTCCATTTCCAAGACTTACGCCTGACAGTGCTTGCTTTGCCAAGATGAGGTACTGCCGATGATGAAGTCAACGCTCTAAGCGATTGGCTCATCAAGCATATAATTGGGCTTTGTGTTGACGCGATTCGTGATCCCTTGCTAGCACTTCGACCCGTCTTGGACTTCAAGATACGCCATGCGTACGAAAGGTCGCGAAGAAGTTCGTTCGTCGTGGCACCAGGCAATCGTTGCCTTCGAGGGCTACTTTGGCGACGGGGCTCCCTGTGCACTTCATCCGATGGCCCACGCAACAGAATGCCGGTCGCATCAGATCTGTCACCCGTACTAATGCTACAGGATCTCCAAGCCCACCAGCGCCTGCTTTGCGCAACATCTATCAGGCCATGAAGAGTGTCCAGAAAAGCTTAGCCACCGAGTAAAGCCTATCTAATGCCTCACCTGTTGACATGGTCATTTCGGAGTCGTTCTAGCTTTTCGATCTACAACGCTTTATCAAGACGTATGCACGTAGCGAGGTTGGTGGAAACCCAATCACGCTTATATGCGCTGATCTCTCCACCTACGAGACCGCGTCGCAAGACCCCGAGAAAATGAACGTGGTGCGCTGCAGTAGGGATACTGTATCGATCTCACTCTACCATGTTCCCAGATCAACATGATCAGCATCAGCGGAGACAATATTTCACCCCCTGAGTGTTGGCTACGACCTCAGAAATGCAGGCCCTTTGATAGCTGGCGTGGCCAGACCTTAGTTAGTCACACCAATGTTTCGATATCAGCAATTAATAAATAAACAAATAAAGAAGAAAAAAAAACACAAATGGCTGCGTTTGCTATGCTTCAATGACTCCTAGATTGGTAGCGTGTCGAGCTCTGCTGGCAATTTACTCGCCGCGGCCTCATCCAAAAGGGAAAGGACCCTCAGCATGTTTCAATACCATTGATGCTATGGGAGACCATTCTCGACACCACATATTGCCTGAATGGTCGGCACTGTGATGTAAAGTGGAAAAGGTGGGGACCGGGCATTTAGCCTGTGATGGACTCATCGATCGCATTAGTAGATAGCATAAACTGATGTCCATGTTTTTGTTTTTCCGACTCCCATGTGGTCTCCATGTTCTAACTCCAGATGATGCCTCTCCAGCCTGAACGCCCTGTAGGAGCAGAAGTGCCGCCCTGTCTATGTCCCTTTTCTTCCTTATCCCCGACCACCGTTGTAGTCTGCGCCGCCAGATTTTCTCAAGGCTGCCACAATCTCGGCATGCTTCAGCTCTTTCTTGTCATCCGTCCGAAGCTCTTTGCTGAAATGCCGTAGTATCTTCTGCTGAATATCCCCGGCCTCTGTGGTCACGCGAGCTCGCCGCATCATCCCAGCAGATGGGCCCATCCATGTAACCAACAGAAACTTCGTCCGCGTGCTCTCGGAGTCATTGGCGTACTCGACGCGGACGTAGGCGTATTGGATCTCGTCGTCGCTAAGGGAGTTCTTGACGGCTACGATCGCATTCTTTGGGACCTTTTGTCCGTCGACGTCCTCCTCCTCTGTACTGTCCTTGTCGTCGACAAAGCACTTATCGATACCGGTCTTGACCAGACTCAGCTTGTTGCCCTTAGCGGCAGTGACCAGCAGCCAGCTCGTTTCATCCTTGTCGTTTCGGACGGCCTCGTAGGCCTCCTCAATAGCTTGGACTTCTGGTGTTCCGAGGTTGGACATTTTCGATGTTTCAAGAGAATTATATGGGTTTCGATACTGATAATGACGGCTGTTCTTTGAGGAGACGTATTCGACTCAGCTTGCGCTGGACAGCAATGGCAAAGAAGTGTCTTGGAAAGGGGGGTGGTCTACCGCAGGAAGACGAGATGTCGTCGAAACGTGGCTCAACGCTGCGATATCCCTGCAACCGGCTTAGACCGGAAAAACAGGGGTCCAAGCGGACTTAGTCATCTCCCGTTTTCGGGACCGGGTCGGGGTCTGAGCTTTAACCTCGTCATATGGTCAAGAGCATAGACGCGACGAATTAATCATCTGGTGTGCCAGGTTATTCGCGTGAAGGGAGTTTTTCCAGCAAAACTTTGCTTACGGCTCAGATGTTTCTGCGGCAGGTTTCACGACCGCTGCAATTCGCTTCTCGAGCAGCACCTCTGTGGCACAGACAATTCAGAACAACGGCTGTGATGGCAAGCTCAACGGGAGCAACGGGAGCATCTGGAGCCCCGGTGGAGGACGCGATCCGACGGAAGGTAATTTAACCAACGACTAAAGGCGACCCCGGAGAAGCTGACGATCTGTTAGATCACTGAGAGCTTCGAGCCAACCCGACTCGAGATCTACAACGACAGTCACCTCCACAAGCATCACAAGGCAATGGCCGACAGCACCTCAGCCGAAACACACTTTCGACTGGTTATCACGTCTTCAAAGTTCCAGGGTACTCCTCAGATACGGAGGCATCGCATGATCAACGAGGTGCTGAAGGAGGATCTCGCGAGAGAGGGTGGCATCCATGCTTTACAACTGAAAACGATGACGCCGGATGAGGAGAAAAGAATGGAAGAACAGTCGACGAAATAGATGTTGAAAACGAGACAGATCGGACAGGCAGGCTCGTTTGCAGGTAGTCGAGGATGTAATTCTCTGACGGTGGCGTAATAATGATACCCCTCACGCTTCTGATTGGCCCAGATGTTCTTGTGTACAAAGCAAAGTACATCACCAGCGCTTGCGCGTGGCATGAAGAACAGATGTTGTAGCACATGTTTGTTTTCCTGCTCTCAGGGTGCTATTTTGTTCATCGGCCACCCGTAGTCACTCGCTCAAGCGAGGAATTTGTGACGGGTGTTATATAATTGACGACAGTAATGTTCCACCTTTGGCAACAGACTTCCCCCCGCCAATCTAACCAGCATTGTGACAATAGCAGATTACAACTCAGTGCTGTACGCTTTATAATTTGCGAGGCAAGGCTCCACTCAATAAGTGGTTGGCCTACTCGGGAGTTGCATCAAGGAATTCGACAAGGCGACTACTGGAGATATTGTCCAAAGGGAGACCAAAGAACTGATGCAAATTCAGTCGTGCGTTCTCATCCTAGTTTGCTCTCAGTCAGCTATTCTGATTACTAGAGAATTCAGGAGCAGGAGCAGGAGCAGGAGCATCAGCATCCTGACCAATGAACCTTGGTCTCAACCGCAAACAATGCAACACTTGAAATGACAGGGAATTCTCTCACCAGGTTATATTTCATCTCATGAGATACCCGAAGCGCCTCCATCACGGATTCTTCGGGGGATCGCTCCCGCCCCGTGGCTTCGGCAAGCGTTCGAAGGATAAAAGCCCAATTTACCAGTTTCACCAGACGCATACGATCTATGCCATTGGCCTCATGCCTTTCCAAAGTGTAGTCTAATGCAATGTCATGTTGTGGCGGCAGTTGGCTTGTTCCCTCGCCCTTCGCCATGGTCGACCATGCACTGTTGCCGTTGACAGCTGCAAAGTTGCCCATGAGATCAAATCCTGCAACGCATGCCACCATCCACGCTCGCATTACCACCATCGAGAGTTCATTTTCCTCAACTCTTGCAAGATCCTCCAGTATCAAGCGAATTGGGTGTTCGCTTGGAAACCCACCGGCAGCCTCTGAGCTCCCCAGACACGAAGCGCCGTATTGCAGTAATGATTTTATGACTTTGAGAAACTGCTGCGCCTGAGGATCTTTTATGGGCAGGAAGCGGATAATGCAAGTAATGAATCTGAACAAGCTGCTCAAGATTAGGCTTGGCTGATGCACAAGCAAGTTCATGAGTTCCTTAGGGGCGTTTCGCATATGGAGTATGGCGTCGTTGTATCTTCGGTCAACGACAGCCGCGTGAACATCATAGGCAAATGACAACCACCGAATGGTGTGTGGACTCGACCCTCGCGTTGTTGGTGGGTTCCCCGACGTCTGCAATTCGCCCGACCGGCCCAGTACTGGATCGCGAGCAATTAGTCTTTCTCAAATTTTGCGAGGATGTAAGTTGGCTTGTCAATCCATGTTGTGGTCTTACGACTGAATCACCCAAAGTTTACAAAAGCCGACTTCTGGGTATCTAGGTGGACATATTGCAATCTGCAAAACTGCTACACTCCACCTGACTGAACGTGTTACGAATTAGCTCCTTACAGGAAGAACTTACCATAAGCTCGCGTGTTCCTGTATAGTTTCTCTGGAACGTAAAAGACATCTGGGGGTCGAGTGGCCTTGAGTAACGGTACGGCGAACGCACTGCTGTGCCGTCGAGTTGTCCATTTGCGATTGAGGTGTTTTGCCAGGCGATCGGTGTCAACAATGTGTCCGTTGGGCAGACGCAAGAGCTTCGGCGTCAGGTGAGACTCTGGACAAGTCACTGTCGCCAACTCCCCTAAGACGCTAACTTCCTGATCGGTCTTGAGCACGATATTCTTTCTGCACCCCCACTTTCGAAGTCGACTCTTATACGTCTTGGGCCTTACAACAGGGTTCAGAATCCATCCGTTCCTAAGTAGGTAGTCAGGCCTCAAATGACCAAAAGTGATGGGCTTCTTACGTGGCTTTGAAATTATATTTGCTTTCCATTAATCCCATCACCGTGTGCAGAGTATAGCCTTCGTGCATGTAGAGCTGTATGATGGTACTTTTGTATTTTTCCCATCTGTGATTTTCCGACTCTGGGGGCCGCGATTGAGGGTCTTCAGTCTGCATGGTCAACTTCTGGAGAGCTCTGGTAATTGTTCCAGTCTCTTAATTCATTAATTTATCATAAATATCGCGGCGTCCCTACCTCACAAGGCGAAGCTCCAGGAGTATAGTTGTCACAGAGCTGATAAAAACAGGCTTTAGCTCCTTCAGCACATTTCTTGAAGATGAGTGACCCAATTTCTTGTGTTCCGGCTAGGGATTTACCGGGAGGGACGGATCAGATACCTAGGTAGCTCAAAGGCTCACGCACAGATCTTTACCATTTCAGGTGGAGAGATATGCTGTTGTGGATCTCTTGCGCCGGTGGTGTTGCGTAGGTATAATGGGGCTGTCATCTTAAGTTTACCCAGAAATGCAGCATCCCACGCTCATTCGGTATACCTTGTCCTGTGAGGCCCACTCTTGTGAGTCTCCTACCCTTGAGCGTGAGTCAGAAGATGCGTCTCTGAACATTCTCAAATTTTATGAAATAGGGGTCCCACTGTAGCGAAGGGATCAGCCTAAATTGTATGGTTGTCTACAAATACTATAACATTGAGTCTGGGGTTATAATTATTTATATGTTTACCTCTATCTCCAGCTGATAGGTCGTTTGTTACCGAATAATGACAGGGCAATAGATTTCAGATACATCTACTCCCCCACCTTGGCAAAATCTTAGAGGGTGTCAAACATGATATAAAATACAATATTTGTATCGACTGTTAGGGTGATTAGGATTATGCCATTGGCTGGATGGCAGCAGTTTTACTTCCCCCTAACAGAAGCAACTTCAGTAAAATACTATGACATACATGACCTTGGCTTTCATTTTGATTTCTTTCAATCAAGCCCCTGTGGTATATTCGGGGCAAATCTCATCGGTCCTCACCTTCAAATGATGAAAGTCCAGATCAGCAAGTGAGTCGCTATGTAGGCCCAGCATGCCATACAACTGGACAGCAAGACCCTGATGAACGCGCTCCTGGCCCAGCCCTCATCAATATAGCATTGTGCAGTGTGGCCTTGAGTAGTGCAAGCCCCATAAGTTTTGATATTGATGGCTGCAGCACGAAGCTGATGGAGCATAAGAGGAGGTAGCTAGGCCGGGGGGCAGCATGTTGAGAGACAGCGTCGAAGACTCGGAAGGCCCGGATAGACCCACGCTGAGGGCCATCGGCATGGAACCGGGGGGGGGAGACGTAATAATGAGTTTTGGAAGCCTACATTTGGGCTATCGAAGTGGTCGGAGCAACATAATGAAATTGGACAGTGGCAGTCGGAAGCCCAAGAGGTGATAGATCTGGGCGAACATGCACCTTGAGCTGTCGCACTGGTACTGGTGATTTGCATAAGCGGTGGCTAAGGGCTCAGATAGTTCATCGGCACATTTCAATGCGGCGAAGTGTATTGCAAAGTTAGTTGTGCCACTCACCATTGATCCGCGCTTCGGAGATAGAGACCAGGCCGTCGCGCGTTTCTCGGTCCCATCGCTTTGGACGCGATTTCCACACCAGTCGGAGTTGGCTTGTACTATAACAGGGGTTAAACCAATCAATGTCCAAGGCGATATGATTAACCTTGAGATACATCTGCTGCTCCTATATATGACATAGCATGACTGTACTGGAGATTATCAATAATACATGTTGCCACACTAAACTCATCACACTCCCAAAGTGCATTACGGTAGCGTGAGCAAAGTACATTCGGAATAAACCTAGGGGCCGATTTCGCGCCCCAAGGTACCTATGTTTTGCACACGCTGAGGTACGAATACGACGACCCTGACCGAAATTTGACTGATAGGGAGGAGTCTTTAGATTGCCAGTGATGTAAATGAGGGTCGCGTGGAGTTTGCATCGCAAACGTAGATCACATAACTGTTGGTTATCAATAAACGTGCTGGAATACTCGAGTGCGTTGAACGCGAGCGTGGGCTGGCAATGTAGTGGTCCAGCTCGGTGGCATTGTTGAGGCAATCGCGGATAGTCTGCTGTAGTTCTCTGTGCTCGACGGCTTGGAGGTAGTCCAGCGCGTGAGTGTGCGGGGCGTCGGGGGAATCAAGGTCAAGGGTAAAAGGCATGGTCTGCGTGCTTGAGCCTCCTATGGCGCATGCTGGTTGGGATGAGATCATGTTCTAAAGTTGAAATGTTCTCCCAAGCGTGGAAAGTCTCGTTAGAGTTTGATGAGCTACCGCTGGAAATTCTGGAACTCATGCCAAGAGAAAGGTGGAAGAGTCAAAGATTTCAAACCCCTTTGATATCCGTTTTGGAATAGATCGTGTTTATAGTAGTGATTTGGAAATAAAAATGGTGATTAGTACAATCCCTCGTTGCTCTACCGACATAATCAATCGGACCCCCGATTTCTCGTCAGCCACGACTTGTATCTCAAATGGAACGTATCATCGTCAAGTCCTGGATCATCCAGCATGTCTGCAGTTTCCACAAGAGAAGACGTCTTAAGTAACACTGTCCGGTGGGCGTTCCCATTACCTAAGATCAATATAATCCGCGCTGGGGTGACTGCAAACCCAGGATGGTTACGACCTGCAAGTACCTCGAGGCAAAGTCGAGGCTCAGCTGCTCTATGCTCACATCCATGCGCCGTGAATCTACCCTGTCGAACCATCAAATGAAACATGAAAAAGCCGACGCCAATATTAGACACCTCACCACTGGCTCTCCATCTCCCGCCCAGCAAGCATATTGAGCAAATTCAACCTCGCACTCCAGACAATGTTTTCCGTACTGCCCTTCTCCCGCATCTCCGGCGGCGGCTCATCCTCACCCTCCCCACCACCTCCCCCGTAATCTTGTATATCACTGTCCGCACTGACCAAGCCTTTTGCTTTGTGGTGGAAGAATAGTGGCGGCGTGACACTCAAGCACTTCGCGTCTAGCCCGCGATCGCCATCCACAGCCTCGCCCCGCGCAAGACGACTCCAGCTTCCCACCGCGCGTCGACACAAGCCCGCGAGTGCATTGTCAAAGGGGCCTGAGAGCTTATCAACACTCATGTCATAAAGAATTTTCCTGGCGCCGCGCTGACTCAATGCGTACGCAAAACTACAGATTGGAGCGCCTGTCACATGTACCCAACGAGTGCGCTCAGGATGGGCTTTGAAGTCGACGATGCCTGTAACTTTGTTGAGCGGCGGCACGGTGGCATCATTGAGAATCGTCCAATGTCGTGCCATGGCTTGTAGGCCTTGGTCTTCGTCGGGCAAATCTTTGTTCTCTGGAAGATCTTCAGGAAAAGGCTCGCCGCAGTGGCCGAGCCAGAGAACGTCCCAGTCGTCGCCATAGGGACTGGTCGGTGTGGCAGACGACGACCTGCCGCTGGGGAAGAGCCTATCGGGAAGAGATGATATCACAGCGCGAGCGCCGGCGGCGGTGAGCTCAAGTTGGGGTTTGAGCCGCACGTCCCAGTCCATATCGTCTTCCATGATTAGAGCCGAGTCGAGGTTGTCCACCACAATTTTTCGGACCGCATTCATGTGCCCTCTCCAGCTTCCGAGGTTCGTTTCCATCAATATCTTCCGGTCTATACCAAAAGGCACCGCCTTGTCGGGAATACTCTCCCCACGGACACCATCGATCCATTCTATATCGAAGCCCGTAAGTGATGAGGCAAGCGCTATCGCATCTCTCTTATCAGTACGCTCCGGTAGTCCGACTACGAATACCTTGCCAAAACCTAGCGTGTCATTCGTCACCCTGTTCACGTCTCCTGGTTCTGAGTGGCCTTTGTAGTCCCTGCCGTATGGCAGCTCTGAAGATGAGGGTGTGGACGGCGGATCTGCAGTTCCACCAGACCCTGCAAAGGAGAAGCTTGAGCTGCTTTGCGAGGGGCTAAGAAGGTAGACGGAGATGCAAAAGATCAATGCGACTGCGACGGCGACAGTCAGCCGCGGCCGAAGCGCGGTGATCATGGTAGATTGGAGCAATGAGACCGAGAGCGACGGTGGAAGGAAAAAGGTGGACGCGGGTTGCGCTCAGGCCGGGGTATTCCCAGAACGATGTCTCAGAAACCACGTCTAAGCGACTGCGAGCGTGAAAAGGAAGTCAAATAAAAGACAGGCATTGTACGAAGTGCCCGTCAGAAATAGAAAAAAGCCATCGATAGCTTGTTCGAATACCACTCACGTCAGACAGAAGTCCGGCTTTGCTTTAGACAAAGAGCTTGTCGGCGGCGCAGCGGCGCCAATAAGCCGCTGCCACCACACGGGCGCTTTTTAGTGGCTTGCATGAAGCCCCTAGCTACCGTCAGCCCTGGCAGGTGTTGCATTGGATAGAGACCCCACACCAATCCCACCTTTACCCGTCGCACAAGTGCAATTGATTTGCCGAACCGTTGGATTGGTATCGCATATGCATGTTTGCTCGGATAAGCTCTGCGATGATGAACGCCAGATGCCAATTTGATGAATACGCAAAAACGCACGCATACTTTAAGCAGCAAAATCAGGAAGCGTCCGAGAGGTGTCGACACGGAGAATGCAAGGGCACAAGGTGGAAAACACAAGGTGGAAAATTGTTCGTTGTTTAGACTTTTGTCCTTCCCTCCTCGTAAATGGGGATTTTTGCGCCAGAACCAGGGTCAAAAGTAGTGGATTCAACAAGGTGAAGGGCTCTCGGTGTCGTTCACGGCTTTGACTGAAGCCCGCTTGAGTGCGGCCATAGTAGCTCTCCACGCGGTATGCCTCATGCTCCCACGGTCCCACGTTGCTTTCGTCCTTGACCAAGCTCCAACATGATCCACTCGTAGACAGCCCACTGCACAGCATTCACAATGAAGGCACGCACACTGCATACCATCATACCCCGGAAGAATACCCGCATCCCAGCTTCCCTATATGCCTCCTTCGCAACCTGTATGGCACCCAGTCTTTTGCTTGGTGACCCGATCAATGGTGTTCTCTCGCCTGTTATGACAGCACGGGTACCCGGGCCAGGAACCTGGGCCTGCACCCTTGTCTTGATCACATCAAGTGGGAAGATGCTCACCCATGTCGCTACGCCAGCAAGCCCACCGCAGAGCAACACTTTGGCGGTCTCGGCACCACTGATGCCCTCGGCCGCATTCCCTGGCGCATAGCCACTGTCGCGCAACCATTGCTCCATCCACCTGGTGCTCAACTCGTAACTCCAGAAATAAAAACCGTACCCAACACTGTCACGAATAGCTGTCACAGTGCCACCAAAGTAGAAACCTTGCACCCCGCCCTCGGATCGCCAGATGCGTTTGCAGATATTCCAGCTGGATGCCTCTGCCGGGTTGGGTGCGAGTTGTGAACGACACTTGATGAGCTCTGTGGGTGTAGAGACAACCCATGTAGCGAGACCGCCAATGGCTCCTGCGAGAAATGTCGTCACCAGATTGGACCCGGTTGTTGACGCAGGCTTCGCTGTTTCGAGCTCTGACGTTAATATTGGGTGTGAAGGAAAGGCCTGGTTCAGCAATGCTTCCGAGCGATTGTACGAGACGAAGAGAAGGGCATTGAGGGCGCCATATCCGAGAATCGGCGCTGCTGTACCGGTGGAAACCTTCCGCAGAAGGGACAAAGCTGTAGAAGGGGATGATGGCGAGGCCGGAGGTGTTGTGGCACTTGGTGGCAGAGCTGAGCTCGGATTGCTGTGGCTTTGTGCTTGAAGTCGAACCTTCAGGATATCCAAGGGGTTGCCTATGATGATACCCACAGCTCCGGAGATGTATCCGGCCCAGAAATCTGCTGACATGTTTGATGCGGGTTGAATCAGCCTTGGAAGTTGAATTTTATCGTGAAAGTACCGGCAATATCATCATAAGTCGGCACTCGCAAGAGAGGGCGCTGTCCACCAATGAGAGGCCCGTAACGTGCCAATTCTGCTCAAAAGAAAGACGGGCTTCTATATTCCATGATAAGGATTCATACTTGATAAGTTATGGAAACGAACGTCCTCAGAAACCCATTTCACAGGCTGCTCACTATGTGCTGTCCCTCCAAACATGCAACATCACGATAATCAGTTTGAGAGGTGTTCGAGGCCTCAAGGGAGGGGCCTCCAGGGTTCGGGTTAAGACGAGATGGACTTCGGAGGCCTTCTGATTCAAAGAAGATTCACTTGCCAAGTGATGAGACTGCCCTCCTATTAGTAACATTGAGACGGAGAATCTTCTTTGAGGATGTCATTGTACCCCAATAGAATCCTCTTCACATAGCCTATTGTTCATACCAGCCCGGAGAGGCGCGATTACATTCCCCTCGAGCTGGCACCTGCAGATTACGTAGAATACTTAGCTAGGTAGATAGGGGTCATCAATCAAAAGAGTCAGTCGGGCGAAGTTCTTTATCTTGACAAAAGCCTTGAATTTTACTGCCTCAAACGAAACCATATCAATTACACCGCGGTGTTGAGGGTTGGTGGAGATTCGGGGATTGATTGCACGTGACTAGGTGAGGCAGACGCGTCTCTTCCCCAAGTCGCGTTTCCCCGGGCCAAGTCAACAAACCATCATTTGCTCCGAACACCCAGCTTCAATCCCGAACCGCCCGAAGTATTGGAAGTGGCAAGACATTTGGTCGTTGTTTTGAATTGAACAGGTGCAGAGGGATCCCACCAAAATGTGAGCATTGTTCCATCACCCATCTACCGATTCAACTTTCTTACTTTATGATGTTGTCTAGGACTGAGGCCGCGTCGACGCCTAAGGCCAACAAGGAGAACGTCGCGCCTAGGAGCCGCTTTCCTACACCACAGACTGTCGACAAGCTGCACAAGCCCTTTAGGTGCCCTGGATCTGCCAACAGACCTGCTGTCGACGACCGACCAGTCAGAAAGAAGAGAAAGACCGTGGACTATACAGGTGCCGATGCCTCTGTCGACGTCGACAAACCCTATACAAATGAAGATCGTCTCGCTCTCGCCAATCGAGAAGTCAACAAGTTTCCTGCATTCAAGGTCAAGGACAAGTCCACGGTATTCCGGAAAGCGTTCGCTGTCCCTCTTATCAACAAGGACAGCGCTGCTTACAATCCAAATCGTGCACCACCGACCTTGGGTTTGAGGCAAGGCGCTGTGTTTGTCGCAAAACCGCTGCACGACCCAAGTGGCGAGTTTTCCATTGTACTCCACGATCCTACTGTCGACGACAAGCAGGCTGAGCCTGAGAAGCCAAAGGATGATGAGAAGTCTGTGGAAAAGATAGATGAACCACTCATGCACAAGAGCTTGGCCGAGATCCTTGGTATCAAGAAGAAGGTCGAAGGCAAGCATCCTCGTGTTCCGGTCGTTATCGATCCTAAGCTGGCCAAAGTTCTGCGTCCGCACCAAGTCGAAGGAGTTCGTTTCATGTACAGATGTGTCACGGGCATGATCGATGAAAAGGCCAACGGCTGCATCATGGCAGATGAGATGGGTCTCGGCAAGACCTTGCAGTGCATCACCTTGATGTGGACTCTTCTGAAACAATCGCCAGATGCAGGAAAGACGACGATCCAGAAAGCTATTGTCGCTTGTCCATCAAGTCTGGTCCGCAATTGGGCAAATGAGCTGACTAAGTGGCTGGGGCCCGGTGCCATTAACCCTTTTGCAATCGATGGCAAGGCTACCAAGGAAGAACTCATCCGGCAACTGAGGCAGTGGGCCATCTCAAGCGGTCGTGCTGTCACTCGCCCAGTCATTATTGTCTCATACGAGACTCTACGCATGTACGCAGAGGAGCTGAAGAACTGTAAGATTGGACTGATGCTTTGCGACGAAGGCCACCGTCTCAAGAACGGCGACAGCCAAACATTTACTGCCCTGAATAGTCTCAACGTTACCAGAAGGGTAATTTTGTCCGGGACACCCATTCAGAACGATCTCTCTGAATATTTTGCCCTCATCAGTTTTGCCAACCCCAATCTGCTCGGCACGAGACTGGAATTCCGCAAGAAGTTCGAGCTTCCTATCCTTCGAGGTCGAGACTCCGAGGCCAGTGATAAGGAAAGGGAGAGAGGTGACGAGTGTTTGACGGAGCTTCTCGGACTCGTGAACAAATTCATCATACGCAGAACCAACGATATTCTCTCTAAGTACTTGCCAGTCAAGTACGAGCACGTCGTCTTTTGCAATTTGGCTCCTTTTCAGCTTGACCTGTACAACTACTTCATTACAAGCCCGGACATCCAGGCCCTTCTTCGTGGCAAGGGTAGCCAACCTCTTAAGGCCATCAATATCCTCAAGAAGCTGTGCAACCATCCAGACCTGCTCGACTTGCCTACGGACCTGCCCGGGAGCGAATCAACGTACCCAGAAGACTTTGTACCCAAGGATGCTCGTGGCCGTGATCGCGATGTCAAGCCTTGGTACAGTGGCAAGATGCACGTTTTGGACCGCATGCTGGCAAGGATTCGCGCCGACACTACCGACAAGATCGTTCTGATCTCCAACTATACAAGCACACTTGATATATTCGAGCGCCTCTGCCGCAACCGTGCATATCCCTGTCTGCGTCTCGACGGTACCATGAACGTCACCAAGCGGCAGAAGCTAGTCGACAAATTCAACGACCCTGAAGGTGGCCAATTCGTTTTCCTCCTTTCCAGCAAGGCCGGTGGATGTGGTCTCAACCTCATTGGGGCCAATCGCCTCGTGCTCTTCGATCCCGACTGGAATCCAGCAGCCGATCAGCAGGCTCTTGCCCGTGTTTGGCGTGACGGACAGAAGAAAGACTGCTTCGTATACCGATTCATTGCCACGGGCACCATCGAAGAGAAGATCTTTCAGCGGCAAAGTCACAAGCAGTCATTATCTTCATGCGTGGTAGACGAGGCGGAAGACGTCGAGCGGCACTTCAGTGCTGACAGTTTGCGAGAACTGTTCCAGTACCGACCGGGTACCAATAGCGACACTCATGACACGTTCAAATGCAAGCGGTGCAAACCGGATGGGCGACAGTTTCTCAAGGCGCCCGCCATGCTGTACGGTGACACGAGTACGTGGAACCATTTTGTGAATGATGGCCTGAAAAGCATACAGGACTTGTTGCTGCGGCAGGAGTGTGGTTCCGGTGAAGTGTCGGCTGTGTTCCAGTACATCTCACACTGAGGCATGGCTGTTCGTGATTTGCCACTCCTTCATGTCGCCCATCTTTGTGGAAGTACTGGGACCTCGGGACTGGTGGTGATTTGGTTGCGGCTGAAAGTGGATGGTGGCTTCAGTACGTTCATGGTGCATCGCTGGCGTTTTGGGAAGGGGAAGACCTGATGATATACGTAGACTACCTTACTAGATACCTACTGAGGACTTCGAAATGCAAGCGTTCCTTTGCTTAATTCTGTCGAAACGGGAACTGTCGTAGGCAATAGAACGGTCGACTTCCTCCTGTTACTGTATACTTCTCCATGACTTTTCAAGTAGATGACCCAGCCATCACCATCAGGGTTAGACAATTCAGAGACATTGGAAGCCACTCGCCAATATATAATATACGAGACAGCATGATGTTGATTGTCCATCTGCGGTACAACGGATGTTGACTACCTAGATATTCAGCCTTATTGGTCTCTATGGCTGGGTAGGTACCTACTAAGATAGGTTAGGGAAGGATGTGGCAGACCACAGGAATGGCCCGGTGGAAGAACATCCTCCTGTGGCTAGCAACCTCTCCGACTGAGTCGGCGTATCCTTTTGTCTGCCAAAAAATGAGAAGTATAGGGCTCCTTCAGGCAGCTCTTGTGGTCCCTGGGCTTTGACTTCCAATTTGGGAATCTAGCAATGATTGCATCGTGACAGCTTTGATACGGGTTCCGCGCCTTTGTGCCTCCCTTCCCAGCTCGATCCTCAGCAACCTCCCCAATTGCATTGTGCGACCCGCTTCCAGGCCCTGGACCCTGCAAGCTCTTGCTGACTCTCCTCTGGTGACGATCGAGTCCAGAATTCAGAAGAACGTCGAGCTCCGCTGAGAGTCGGCCTGCGTATCTTGCATTGCCGTGAAGAGCCGGCTATACCTAGGTACACAACATAACAGTACATCGAACGGAAGGTGGTAGGAGCCAAAGCACACCCAGGTTGCCGACTTCGGCTCAAGGCGCCATCCTGTCGACTTCGAATTCGATGGGGAGATCCTTTATGATCCCAATGTTCCATGGAGAGGCGATGCATATGAAAATCAAGCTACGAGGAGCCAGATCGAATACGAGATGAGCTTCCAGACGCTCAAAAGACACTAGCCTCATGGCGCCGCACAGACAGTCGAGGGCCGCAGTGCTAGCAAGCCAGGATTGAGCTTACCGAAGTATGCGGCCCACGCTCACGCTCGAGCTGAGATGCTTACGCGAGAAAAGCTGTGTCTGCAGCAGGTATCTCGCGCAATGCTGTACCGCAGCTCCAGGTCGATCCTGTAGGCAAGTCTCACCTGAGTGAAGATGCAAGCCCGACGATCATGTCTCGGACGCCACAGTCTGACGGTTCTTTACGTGTTGAGCGTGAAATCGGCAAGATGCCCAAAGCCTGCATAATCCGGTGAGATACGCGATATTAATTTCACAAGGCACCACTAGAAGAAAAGAAAAAATTAACAAAGAAGACAAAAGCTTGCTTTCTTGCGAGATCTTCGGTCCACAAAAAGCTTGAATCTGTCGAATCTGTCGAATCTGGACGATCAGACGATCTCCCGTTGAAAAGCGTATTTGCACGCGTCTGCAAGGGCCTGACTCTATGTTGCGCGGAACGGAACGAGTATTTGCCAGGTCTATAAAAAGACACGCTTAATTACAAGCAAATGGACTGGGAAAAAATCACACAAGAACAACGAACGCCCCATCCCCGCTCCGCCCCTTTGAGGACCAGGGATTTCCCAACACCGTCATCGACCCCGGGGCTGTGCTGACCGTGCCGAGCCTGCTTTTTGGCTGCCAGACTGCCAGACAACGTCAGACAAGAAGCAATGTTTAGGTCACCATGGACCTCTCTTGGCTCGTCATAGCATATGATTCGCAGAGCTCGCCGCATGTACCCCTGGCTAGCGGGCGACCTCTCTAGTTGGCCGTTGCTGAACCAGACTTCTTTGTCAACCGCCGAGCACAAGCAAGTCCCAACGGTGGCCAACAGCTTGTTGTTGTTGATGGATCCGAACCTGAATGCTGCATAGCATCTATAGGCATAGTGGGACCGGGGGGGGCTTTTGAGGCTTCGCCGTGGACGAGCGTTGGCTGCCCTGAAGTCTGCCTGTCTAGCTGTGTGCATGTGCATGCCAAATGCGAGAAGAAAAAAAGGTGCTTTGCAGTTCAATTTTGGAGAGCTTGCATAATGAAACGGAGAGTACCATTTTGATATCCCCACTTGCTGGAAAAGGGGCACAAAGGGTTCTTTTCTCTCTCTTCTCAGTGGCGGCTCATCGTCCCTTTCACATCCGTAATCCACCGCCGATCTCAAACAGCCATTTCGGATCGTTTGCGTCTTCTAGAAGCTCCAGCGGCCCCTCTCCACCCACATCCCTCCTCCTGTGGCATCCGCCGCCATCTCAGTGGTACTCGCGTGTTCCAATTTGGAAAAGACTTCAGACCTCTGCAGATTTGTATACGGTCTAGCGAATTGACAGGCGCAGGGGCTGAAGAGGGTCCTTCGGCTGACGGCGTCTCACTCTACTCTTTATATTTATGCAGGCTTGATCCCCCCCCCCGCACCGCCGCCTTTCCAACGAGGACATGCCGCAATTTAGCTCGACATTCATCCCCGGTGGTCACGACGACTACCAGATGCCCGAGATGTACGCACCATCTCCTCAAAGGTGAGTTAACTCCCCTTCTATATTGGGGAGCACAGAAATCCCAGACATAGCGTTTCGCCTCCCGCAAATCCGGTTTTTGTGGTACCGCTCAAGATCGCCGCGCCGGAGTGAGCAACGCTGGAACCTTGGAGATTTTTGGCCCCTCCCCCCCCCTAATAATCTGAGAGGGCGCAAGGCGCTGACGTTGGATCGGGCACTACTGCAGGGTTATGCCCGAAGTTCCTCAAAACATGCAACAAGACCTCCAACGTATGGAACTTGAAGCTGGCCAAACTCATTCACGATCGAATTACGGTTCTGCACCCAACTACCTTGGCGACGCCGGCCACGCTCGCGGCGAGTCGCTCAGCAACGCCCTCTCCGACTACACCGTTCCAGACAAGGAGTTTCGCCCCTGGGAGAACGGCCAGAAGGACCACAACTCCATGGCGGACTACGAGGCGCCGGGCGACTCCCCTTTCCCACGGATCAAGGGGGAAAATATACCGCCGAGTGACAAGGAGAAGGAGGAGATCCTGTACAATGCGCGCTCCCATGTGCTGCACTCCAACAATGTCAACATGCAATTGACATGGGCGCGGGACTCGCTGAACTACGTCGACATCGCCGCCGACGTCAGAGCACGAGACAACCGCAATAACTATGGCGCCCGGCCTCAGACACCTGCGATGGAGCACGAACTCAAAGTCGACGCCATGAGCATTGTCCAATTCCTCGTCGAGCAGGGCCACCCCGAAGCTATCTTTATGAAGGCTAAGTGGGAGGAATTTGGCAAGTTCGGCGAAAGACAAGACAAGAAGGCAGCCTTCATACGGTACAGGGCTGCGGCAGAGCAAGGCTGGGCACGCGCCGAGTACAGAATGGGCATGCTCTACGAAAACTCCAATGATGTCGACAAGGCTATCCAGCACTACTACAACGGTGAACGGGCGGGCGACTCAGCTGCCATGTACCGGCTGGGCATGATGTCCCTGCTGGGACAACATGGCCAGCGACAGGACTACCACCGCGGTATTGATTTAATCAACCGAGCAGCAGACACCGCAGACGAGGATGCCCCGCAAGGCGCATATGTCTATGGCATGCTGATCGCAAGAGATCTGCCAGATATTGTGGTCCCTGAAGATCTGTTACCCTACAAGGTCGACACCGCCAGGCAGTACATCGAAAAAGCGGCATACCTCGGCTTCGCTAAGGCACAGCTGAAGATGGGCCAAGCTTATGAATTGTGTCAATTGGGCTGCGACTTCAACCCGTCGTACTCTCTTCACTATTACGGCCTAGCCTCAGCCCAAGGACAACCAGAAGCTGCACTTGGTGTCAGTCGATGGTTCCTGTTTGGTTATGAGGGCACCTTTGCCAAAAATGAGGGATTGGCCTTCAAGTATGCGAAACAAGCGGCCGACGCCAAGTTGGCCACAGGCGAGTTCGCCATGGGATACTACCACGAAATCGGCATTCACGTGCCAAAAGATCTGAACGAAGCACGCCGGTGGTACGACCTGGCCGCGTCCCACGGAAATTCAGATGCCGTCGGACGGTTGGACAGCTTGAGCAGAAACAAGAGCTTGTCGAAGAAGGATCACGAGACGACGGCATTGACTAGAATCAAATCACAGCACGGCTCGATGCGAGGCAAGCGGCCAGAAAGACTCCAGCGAATGAAAGACCAACAACATATGGCTGCGTTGCCCGAGTCTGGACCTGGAACACCAACCAATTTCGATGGCAGAAGCCCGAAAGCATCACCAAACCCCTCACCAAGACATGGACCACAGGGTGGCGAGGGTCGCCCACCTGCGTTTGGGTTGAATGTGGCTGGCGCCCCTGGCTTGGCTATGAGGCCCAAGTCAGCAGCACCATACCCCGATGATGAGCCACAGCCTCTGAATGTGAATAGACCGAAATCGGCTGCTCCCTATCCTGATGAAGGACCAATGGGACCTCCTCAGCAACAGCGTCCGTACTCTGGACTCCCGCCACCCACTCGACCTTCAGACCCTTACGGTCCTCGTCCAGGGAGCGCCGGCGGCCGACTGGGTGCAGGACCCAATCTCGGACCTGGTGGTATCGTCCCAGCGGGAACCATGCCTGGTCAAGGCCGCGGTCGTTTGCCCTCTGCGAACCAGCCATATCCTACTGGACCTGGTCCCAACTCACCCTACCCCCCTGGCGGTCCCCGACAAGGCAGCATGAGTGGCCCAGGCTATGGCGGACCCAGGCCATCGCCTGGCCCGGGCGGAAATGGTATGCCAATTTTAGCTATCCCAAATTCATATTCTAATGACATTGTCCCAGTGAATAAGAGGCTGACTAACCAAACTCCGCACACAGCAGCAGGACGAGGAGGGCCTCCACAACCGATTCATGCCCCTTACGGCAACATGCCCCCTGCACAGCAGTCTCCTTCCATGTTGCCACCCCAGAACGCCCCTTACGGTGGCCCAGGTCCACGACCTGGCTCCCGCGCCGGCGCCGGCCCGCCCGGCGGTCCCCGACACGACTCCATGGGCCCCGGCGCTCGGCACCAATCGCCAGGCCCGAGGCAATCGAGTCAGCCGACGCCGCAGCCACAGGGCGTGAGCCTGAGCGATAGGCCACCAACGGCCCCAGCCGCTCAGCAGGTGCGGCCGTCGGCCGCGAGCCCTGCGCCTAGTGGCAAGGCGCCGTCGATTGCTTCGCAGGCGTCTTCGCAGAAGCCGCCTAGGGCGCCGACGGATCATCCCGATGGAAAGACCGTGGGCGGCGGGCCGGCTACGTTTGATGAGATGGGAGTGCCAAAGCACAAGGATGACAAGGACTGTGTGAGTAAAACTTCCATGAACGGGGTTTATGCCAGACGCGATCTGGAACTAGTGTTTGCTGACCTGACAAATCCACAGATTGTCATGTAAAAATTCGCACTTTTCGGCAAATATTTGGAATAGGCATATAGGACACGGCAGAAGGTTTCTTTTGCAATGCGCATGTAGAAATTCCTGCTACAAAAAAAGGGATCCCAGGGACGGGTCCGGCGAGCAAATTGCATTCACATATTTAAAAAAAATCTTGAAGAGCGTAGGAAGGAAATTTCACTTTAATCTTGGGCGGCCTTTTTTTTAAATTTGGGCACACCGCCACCCCCACGTACTTCATTTTTTTCTCTTTCGAAAGCGCAATCAAATGGCATTTCAACGGGGTTTTGATACCTTTCTGGGGCATGGAAAGCGCGCAACTGTAGCAGGATGGCAGAGAAAACAGTACAGGGTTAGTCAGCAGGGTGGCAGATTCTACCTGATAAGGCTAATAATATCTTGGAGTTTCCCCCAAATTCTTTTGGATTGATGAACTGCTTTGATTGTGCTCTTGGTGGAATATGTCTTACGCACCGTTGAGTAGGGACTGTAGAGTCGCGGGCAGACGCTGAACACTTGAGTAGGTAAGCTTGAGTGACCCTCCAATTATTATAGAGAGTCCTTGATCAGCCTTCGAAAAAAAGCGAGAAAGGTACGGCTATCTCTTCACGCTATATTACTTTAATACCACTACGCTTAAAACAACACCGGTGGCTGTCCAGCCGACTGCTCAGCCCACACAATGATGGGAAACACCAATATATAAGGTATGTAACATTCAGCGGCTCGGAAAGTCCCTGTCCCAATGACCCTTTAAGTTACCCGGCGCGTGTACCCTTCACCTTCAATGTGTACGGCGACTTGCTCTTCCTTTGTCCACCGGGCCTCACCTTCGAGGCCTCACCCATTAGTTAGTTTTGACTTCCCGCTCGAAAGTGACAACAGTATCTCAATCAACTTTGTTTGCATCACCCAATCCTGGCCATGATTTCTTTCCCCGTGGTGATGGGGCAGTCGTCCGCGAACTTTAAGACCCCATACGAGCATCGATAATATATATATAGCTACCTAGGTATCCGTCCGTCTCGTTCGGCGTGATAGATCCACGCCATGTACGAGCCAATCGAACGCGCAACAACTGTCGCATGACGGCCCAGCAGTTCATGTCTTGGTCATCCGTGTTTTCAAGCATCGTCCTCAATGGCTGTTTCTCCTGGGCGGGAGGTCCTCCTCACCTCGTCCAATACTCGTGCTTATTAGTGGTCCGATACTGCTCGCTTGGGGTCGGGTTGGACCGAGTAAGTTGAGTAACCCGGAAGTGGGCCGTCCACTGTAGTGGGCCACCTCAGATTTAGTAAATTAGATACACCGCTTTTTTCATCTACTCAAATGAAAAGGAGGACTACTCTCTCCATTGTAAGAACGTTTTAACTTCCCAAAACATCAACACTCCTTTATCATAACCTCATGAAGAAGTCATATACTGAAGATCAGATCGCTGCGGCACTCGTGGCTATTCAAAATGGCACCTCAATACGCCAAGCCTCCAAAGAGTGGGCTATTCCAAAAAGCACACTTCAAAATCGAATTTCTGGAAAACTACCACGAGAAATAGCCCACCAATCAGCACAACGACTCTCGATATATCAAGAGGATCAACTAGCCAGCTGGGCTCTCTCGCAAGCTAATCTGGGCCTTCCACTTACCCATCAACAGTTACGAATCTTTGCGGAAAGGATCCTCCGGAAACAAGGGGACTCAAAACAGCTCGGGAAGCATTGGGTTACGTCTTTTCTAAAGAGGCATCCAAAGCTAAAGGCTCAAATTGGCAATAGAAAGGTCACAAAGGACTTTGATGAGAGAGACTTACTATTGGCACAAGCCTTGAAGAGAATTGAAGTGTTAGAAGCAAAGGTTGAGACTGATAAGCAGCCACAAAAGAGAAGTAAGGTTGAGTTGTGTCCGAATTCCAAGGCTGTTACGATTGATAATATCGTACGGACTCAACAAGAGGTTTCAGAGGCTATATATAGTCTCACTGAAGAGAACGAAGCTGAAAGTATGGCTGTTGAAGAAGACTGTATTGTAGTTAAATAATTGAACTAGTTGTATTGTATGGAAATAGAGCGGTGAGAAAAGCGGTACCCTAGGTATTTGAGGTGGCCCATAACAATGGTTAGTCCACTACTGGATTTCTCAACTCGAGTGGTCAACGATGGACCTGAACAACTAGTATTCATCAAGTGAACTGGGCACAACGATTTCGAGGGTTGGAAAGCTAGCAAAATAGTTGGCTGAGACAGCATGTCTTGCACCTTGCGCAGTGTCTTGATTACTGAGGTACCGCTAGGTACACCCACCTAGGATGATCCTAACCTGAATGTTACTGTTTTTGTATGCGCTTGTTGGTCATCAGGCGTAACATGACGACAATACTATAAAACAAAAACAAAATCCGCTTATAGACATTTCTAGCCGCCATAATGAAACTGATCGGAGAATCGAGACGCTACCTAGGTAGGTCACTAGACATAACCAGATGAGAACAGCATGAGCCTCTTTGAATATTACACAAAATGACGGCCTTTAAAGCTCCTAATGCGCTCTGCTGAACAGTATTCGCGAGAACGCCATTCCTCGCCGCCAAGGTCTACAAAGATACCTGGCCATTTGTGACTTTCCTTGACCACACAACTGTAAAATCAAACATTCGGAATGAACAACTGATCTTCCTCGTCATCCTAGCCGAGTCCGATGTATGGGTCTCTGAGTATGTAATGACCACCTTGTGGAATCTGCCGTAGCATATGATGAGTTGTGTAAGTTTGCTGTGGCTGCCACATCGGTACCAACTGATCTGAAGCCTGTGTATTTTGCGACCAATGATTCGAAGCCCATTGGTCTTGTGGCCCTTGGTTTTGTGGTCTTTGATTGTGTGGCCATGGATTGTGTGGCCATGGATTGTGTGGGAATGGATTCGAATTCCATTGATTTGGAGCCCGTTGGTTTGGTGGCCCTTGATTCAATGGCCCTTGATTGAATGCCACTTGGTTTTGTGGCACTTGGTTTTGTGGCACTTGATTGAATGGCCCTTGGTTTGGTGGCCCTTGATTGTATGGCCCTTGATTGAATGGCCGTTGGTTTTGTGGCCGTTGGTTCGAACGCCGTTGAGTTGGAGCCCACTGATTTGAAGCCAATGGATGAGCTGGCCCAACAAGCCCGTTATTCCACCCTAATGGGTTGTCATAGAACACTGGTTGTCTAGGCATAGCCTCCTCTGCCGGCCGGTGATATGTCTGGGAAAAATTATAGTGAAGAGGCTTGTTGTGGAGAGGGTTGTAGGGTGGAATTCTATGACGGTGGCTGTTGTAATTGTAAGGGTGATCGAAGGGTGCTTCCTGATAAGCCATTCCAGTGTGATTCATGCCAAACCAATTTTGTGGCTGTTGTGCGCTCGTCGATTCGAAACCGGGAGGAAACGAGACGATTGTCTGTTGATCTGGAAGACGGTCCTTGCGACGCTTCCGCTGCATAGCGGTAGCCTTTTTTTGTGCTCCAGGTGCAGCAAATGATGTAAGTAATATTCTGTTCATAATGGGTACTTTCGAGATATCGAGGGGTGGCACATAATGAGACTTGCGCATCCCATCAGACTCTGGGGCGGCGACCGGGTGACCTTGATCAGCTTGTCCACTGCTTTCGGGCCCACTTCTTGTCTCTGGATCCTTCACCTGTTCTGCTTCATAATGAGAGGGTGGGCTTAGCGATGGTCCATGAATTAGTGGAGCAGAGCCAGGCCTGGATATTATCTGCTCAGACCACTCAGAGGAGGCCGGTGACGCCCGGGCTGAAGCGGATATCTTGACCAAGTCATCTCTTCGGAATGGGAACGACATGATGGCTATTTGAATAGACGCAAAAATGCAGCGAGTGACTGATGAGATAATCTGTAAAGAAAGGCACTGAAAGCGAGCTATGTGACAAGGCAGAAATAAGTGTTGCCAATGTGATATTGCGATGTTGACAAGTACATCACCGGGAGGCATAAGCGGAGGGTTTTCCCAAAGCACCTTCCGCAGGTGGAAAGAAACTCTTACATATCTCAATTTTTCTTGTGTGAAAGACGGTTCAACCTAGATGAATGCTCAAAGAACTGCTCTAAAGAAGTCGTCTCATCCCAAGCAAGTAGTCGATTTGAGTGACTTTCCAGTGCTGCCACTTACCTTACGATCCGATGACGCCCACAGAACATCCAGTAGGAGACTTTTCACAAGATTTTGGAGCGCTCGAACAGAGTGCACTCAGAGGATCATATGGAGTTCATGAATTATGCCAATGCGGCTAACGACATGACCAATTATATTTCTATTCTTTTCGAGAGCGGGAAGTAGGTTGCGGACCCGTGTTGATGGTAGGACATAGGACTCTTATGTGATCAAGTTCACAGTGTATTCAACTGCACGCAGAGTGTCTCCCTGGAGAACGTTCGAATTCAAACCCATATATTCGACTGGTCGGCTAGATCATTTGGTATTGATGTACAAATTATCTGGCACGTGCGCAATGAGCTTCAAGCTCAGTGCGATAGATTGTGTCCCGGTGACCATGTCTAGCAAGAGTATATCCGGAATAGTTGTACACGAGATCCAACTGATTAAGGCCAACGATTACTTGACAGTGACCGGCAGAATACTCATTTGCCTTTATTTCATGGGAGAAAGACGGATGTCTCTTGGAGATGGCCTTATTAGATACAGTATGTTTAGGGACGTCAAGATGCCCACTGCGAGATTACATAATCACATGGAATCCCTGCCATACAACGTCAATCGTCAGCCCGCCAGCAGCCTGGCTTCGGTCTCCAAGCCGAAGCTCTGCAAACACCCAACGCGGCGACATCTTTCCATTCACCAAAGAAACTCAAAACTCTGCGAAACTCAAACTTTAAAGACTTCTGAACGGCCTCATTTAATATCGACAGTTTCCAACCTAACTTAACTTGATCCTCTCGGCGCCCCCAATCCCCAGAACCAGCTCGGCCACCATCACCACCAACAACACATCCATCACAATGGCCGACCGCCAGCTCACGCAGCTCCTCACGCAGCTGAAATCCCAAGCCAACACCCTCTCCTACACCGACGCTGCCACCCTCCTCTCACGCGCCAAACTCCTTCTCCTCAAGCTTTCGGCCCTCTCACCCTCCAACCCGCCGCAACCAACGCCCATCCTCGCCCTCGCCCGCGAGACCTACGAGCAGGGCGCCCTCTACTCCATCCGTGCCCGCGACCCGGACGCCTTCACCCGCTATGTCACTCAGCTCGCGCCCTTCTACGAGCTGCCTGCCGCTGTGCTGCCCCCAAACCTGGCCGAGCGCAACAAGGTCACTGGCCTGTACCTGCTGCTGCTGCTGACACAAGGCCGCTACGCCGAGTTTCACAGCGAGTTGGAGAGCTTGAGCACCCGCGAGGGCGGTGGCGGCAGTGTGGATGTGGAAGGGGACAGGTTCTTGGGATACCCGATTCGGTTGGAGCGGTGGTTGATGGAGGGGAGCTATGATCGTGTTTGGAAGGCGATGAAGAGCCGCGAGGTGCCGAGTGAAGAATACGCCGTGTTTTCCGAGGTGAGTGACCTACCGGCCCTCTTTCCCCCCTCCCTACCTTCCATCAATATTGTTGCTAATCTAGATGCGCCACACACATATAGATCCTCACCTCCCAAATTCGCTCCGAGATTGCCTCGTCCAGCGAGCGCGCCTACCCCTCCCTTCCCATCTCCTCGACCAAGTCACTTCTCTTCCTCGAATCTGAGGGCGCTGTCATGGAGTTTGCACGCGCACGGGGTTGGCTGCTCAAGGATGGCATGATTTATTTCCCCAAGGAGGCCGCGCCCGAGACCGAGGAGGAGCAGGAGGCCGCGGGTGTCAAGGAGGAGATGAGCAAGCTGGTGATTGAGAATGCGCTGGGTTATGCGCGTGAGCTGGAGACGATTGTGTAGTCGTTGTGTTTAGTGTGCTTGAAGAATTGCGTGGCCTCGTGTGATCGATCATGCATCGGGTGGCTTGCTGGGAAAACGCAAGAGAAGACATAGAGACTGACGACAATGTAATATCATTAGACGACTAAAAGCGGCATGTGGAGTCAATTCACATAATAGAAGCTGCTCAACACCTGCGTGTGCAATATCACGGCAAGCTACGTGGGGACTCGTGTACGGCACAAGCGTGCATACGATAACATGTCCAGTCTTTTTCTTTTCAGACGGCTGGAGAAATTTGCTCAACTCGAAGCTTCAAGTTCGACTCTTGCTTGGCGCCGTCCAGCTAGCTCTCCATCAACACATTCGGAGCATTCGCTTGGTTTCAGTCCGTAGTCCTATGTTTAAAAAGACAATCGTAATCGAAATTAAATGCTACCTTTTCTACCCCGCCTCCTCCTTATTGTCTTCAACCAGTGGGAAATCAATTTTCTATCACCCGTTCCTTCCTAGCACTACCCTTCGCTCAAAAGAACAATTTCAGCCCGCTACCATGCTTCCCAACCTCGCACACCTCACACACTGCACAGACGGTACCCTTGTACTTGGTGTGGTACTTGGAGCCGTCGAATGCACACTCCTCGTAGGCCGTCCCGCTGTAGATGGGAGTGTGGCTGGCTGCGCAGATCTCGAATTCCGCGAATTGGTCAAACTCGATCTCCACAGCGTCGTGCGGGTTGCGCTCGCATTGTGCCTTCACCTTGCGTGCCTGCAGAGCATTGTCAGTAGACCGTCATCTTTACACATATCAGACGGATAACTCACAGTTTCTGAAATCTTGTTAGCACCGCCATTTGCCAAGATGCGGTTGGCGAAGCTCAACGCCGAGCTGTAGTTCTTGCTCCTCGACGCCAGGTTCATGGCGTTAAGAAGGGCGAGTTGCCGATGAGGCACCTCGATCTTGGGAATGGTGAAGTAAGCCGACAGTTCCAAGGAGCGTTTGAGCAGCTCGGGGTTAGCATTGACATCATTGGGCGTGCCGAGACTCCTCCGCGCCAGCTCCACCGACATGGCAACGATGTATTCGCTCGCAGAGGTGGTGAGCTTCTTAGCCTCAGTGACCTCCTTGTCGGTCGAGACGGCGTTGACTAAAATGGCATGCAAAATGCCCTTGAAAATGGTCACGCCATCCTCCAACTTGTTGGACTTCATTGTGTTGTAGCCCTGCTGAAGGTCGTTGCTCGCCAAGTACTCCAGATCCCGAGGAATGATGGGCAGCACCTGCCTAAGGTCTTCCTCCTCAAGCGTTCGGCGGACATAGTTGACAAGAGGTGGCAATCCTGCAGAGGCTGGAAGATAAGTCTTGGAGGCCTGATAGACTTCCAAAAACCTCGGCTTGAGTGGTGCGAAGCTGACAGCGCCGACTTGTCGGTTGAGGAGGTTCATCGCACTTTCGAACGATCCACCGGCAACGTGGTCCACTGCTAGTGGTGAGTTACGCGCCCACAGGTCTGCCTCGCTGCTGCCCGCGCCACCAGCATCTGTGCTCTCAACATTGACAAAGTCGCCCTCGACTTCTGGGACAATATCGTCACCCAGATCCCAGCCGGCGACGTCCTCGTCCTCGTCTGCATCTCCCAAAGCACCATTTGCAGCGGCATCGTCCTCAATTTCATCGCCAAATCCATTCGTAGCTGCAGGTGTATCCTCTATTGAAAGGCCTTCCAGTTCGCCGGCGAGAGCTTTCTCAAAGAATGATACCGAAGTGGCTTTTGTGGGCCAGTTCGCTTGGTGTGTTGGCACAACTGGTTTGGGGGGAGTCAAGGCCTCGCCAATCTTGGGGAGGGAGATGTCGTCCTCCGTCAACCCAGTGGCCTCCAGAATATTTTGGCACTCGTCCTCTAGACCGTAAGCTTTGGCGGTCATATACGCCAATGGATACAAGTCCACCTCCTTGAACATCTGTACCCTGTCCTTGTCGCCGAGGTAAAGATCATTCTGGAATCTTGATGTGAAATCGCCTCTATGTTCAGCAATCTTGGCCATCCTAGCAAGCTTGGACTGGTCACCCGTTGTGAGGTACAAGAAAGACAACTTGTCGAACTGCTTCAACTTTTGATAACACATCTCCACGGTTTGATGATTACCATGGGCTAGTGCCTCGTTGCCGAGCTTCAGCCACAGTGCTTGCTTGTCCAGCTCCTTGGCCATCTCGACGGCAACGTCTAGGTTACCACACTCAAGGGCGAGCTCAAAACGTGTGGTTGGATCCTGGACAAATTGCAGTGCTATCTCAGGATAACCCTTCTTCTGCACATAAGAGATGACAGACTGGCCGACCAAGCTGGAATTTTTGATAATGTCAAGCATCTCGCTGTAGTTCTTCTTGACAAGGGCGAGCTTGAATCGGTACTCGGTGGGGTCGACGATGAGAATCTTAGGCTTCGCTGCCCGGTCCAGGCAGTACACATTGCGGCCCTTGACACGAGTGAGGTAAACGGTGGTATCCAGAGTTCGTACAATGCCGTTGTCGCCATTGAGCAAAGTGTACTTGATGTGATTGAGAGTCGAGTACAAAAGGACGCCAGCGTCATCCCAGGTAGCGCTCTTGATCCTAATCGTTTCGTGCAAAGTACTGACCTGCTCCAATGCTTTTGTCACAATGGTTACATTGTGCTTGCTGAGAAGCGCAGCGTACAGACCGTCGTTGGACCAAACCACATATTTGACACCATTGACCGAGAGTTCCGCGATGCTCTTCTTCTGCTGAATGTCATAGAGGTGCACAGCCGTTGGGGTGATGATCAAAAGGTTGCCTGTTCCACCAAAGTAGATATCTGTGGTCCCGACGGGGGGTTTGAAAGAGCGAGTCGTAGAGTTGGATAGGTCCTTGATGTCAATGGTTTGAGACGAGGTGTTCAGCACCGCAAATCGGTTTCGAGCAACAAAAATGGCCGAGTTGCCCTGGCCACGTTTCGACTCCGTAGGCTCTATGGCGCCTGAGCCGTCACGGGGAAGATTGATCAGCTCATAGGAGCCTCCGTCTGTAGAGGAGGTGACCAAGACAGAGCGCTCGGCCGGATTGTAGGAGAGCGTTCGAGGAGGGACCCAAGCTGGCCCGACCTTCTTAAGCGAGAGAAGCGTTGGGCTTTCCGCGTTCTTTTGGAAGTCATATGACTTGACGTGCTTCTCCTTGGTGATGTAGAACAACGTATTCTGATACACCGACATTGCAGGTCGTTCGCGCTCCAGCTTAAAGACCATGACTCCATTATCGTGGCCGGCCGCGAAAAGATTGATCTCTGGATGAGCAGCAATCACCCAAAACCTGTCGTTCTCGCGCTTGAAGTTTTGTACACTTGTCCGCTTATTCAAATCCCAGACCCGGATGGTCTTGTCTTCTCCAGCGGATAGAATGAGGTCCTGATGAGGATGGAAAAGACATCCGGATGCGTTCTGGAAGTGGCCTCGGCATGTGTCAACTTCCCAAGCCTTGGTTTCGCTCATGCGCCAAAGCTTTACCAGTCTGTCATCACCGGCTGATACGATGAGAGGCATGGTAGGGTGGAACGCAACCCAATTGACGCCCCGGTCGTGACCCTCCAAGACAAACTTGACGACAGCATCTGTGTTGCCAAACATATCGGTCTGATTTTGATTACCCCGGGAAACTTGCTCTTCGAAAGTCATAGAGGTCGGCGCAGAGTGCTTCTTACGCAAGCCTGCGATGTCCCAGACACGGACAGACTGGTCAAGGGAAGCAGAGACAACCAGATCTTGGGTTGGGTGGAAATTCGCACACATGACATAGTGGTTGTGGCCAGTCATGGTGCAGATCAGAGATCGATTCTGCCAATTCCATATTCTGATTGTCTGGTCGTCGGAGGCGGAGATGATCCATGGTAGCTCATGATGGAAGAAAACCGTCCGCACGTAGTCCAAATGCCCATTCAGCGTGAAGAGCTCCCGCCTCGTAGTCAAGGACCAGACTTTGATCTTGTAATCGTCGCCGCCGGAAACGAAGAGGGGTTGGGTCTTGTGGAAGTCGACGCCGCGAACGGGGCCGCTGTGGCCTTCGAGTCTGTCGATCAGAGTTCCCATACGATCTAAAGGCGCGAGAAGATATATTAGCAGATATTCAGATCATCGGGCGCATTGTATGTAAAGGCCAAGGCTGTCACCGTTCGACAGCTGCCCCTCCCTCTCCCTGCCTCCCTGAGCCACTCATTGCGCCGACGGTTCGGGGGCCCGAGGTATACATACAGTCCCATAGTTGGATGGTCGAGGAGTGTAAAGAGACGAGGATCCATGGTCTGCAATCGATTAAAGTCAGTATAGAGGCAACCGAGCAGAAAAGGAAAGGCAGTCAAGGAGAACTTACCGCTTAGGATGGAACGCTATTCCCTTGGCGCGAGAGCTCTTGCTCTCGAACTGGATTCCTTTCGTCAGATTCAATTGTCCAGTAATGGCCTTGCTGGGCTTGAAGGGTGAAATTGAAGGAGAGAATGGCAAACCTTTGTGAGCATGCCAGTAGAAGACATGTTGGGCGGTTGTGTTGTTGAAGCCTAAGCTTCACATTCAACTGGAAGGACAAGCTGGCAAGAAAGTACAATTGAGAGATGTTCCAACAGCCATGCAGCGACAATGGATGTGAAATCAGTGGCCTTGGAAAGGTTGTATATGGTTGAGAATGGAGGTAGGCTGACCACCTGGCACTGTCCTCATCGGCGTGCTGTAATATGGAACTCGGGATGTCAACCTCGAGAGTGGAAAGCGTGTCCATCTGCAATGTGGGTTACCTGTTGCTCGTCACAGGCAAGGTGGCCTGTGCGCTGGACAGGGATGAGTATTGCAGCTCCTAGTTAAGCTGGAGCCCCCATAGAGTGTACTTATGGCTGTTCAACTCTATACTGCCACCGTCAAAAGCTCCTGAAGAATTGAGGTAGCAACTTGAACTTACTGACTTTGTCATGGCAGTCTTCAATTCGAGGCCAGTGGGGTTTCAATAAACATTGGTGTTGTGTGCCTAGTAAAGTATGCTTGTGTTGATGAGTGTGTCTATTCCGGCTTACATAATCCTCACTTGTCGACTTGAGTGAGGCAAGGGGCTCAACCTGAAGCTTGGGGTCCCTTGGACTGTTTTACTCTAACCTTTTTAGGAGAGCTATTCAGTGGTAAGGTGTTCACTTTCAACGACTGCATACAACTCCTTCAAAGTACTGGGCAGAGTATTGCCAGCCATTGTACTTGATACACCTGTCGAAACTGGCCCTCAGCATTCCTTGTACATTATCACAAGCTTCAAGAACTTCCCTAGCCATCATAAAGAGTCTAGACAGCGATGAGAGCATAGAAGTGCTTCTTCAAGAGGCGCTGCTTGCAAGCTCCCAGCCCTTGGGTACTAGACTACCTGTTCGCCGTTGCGCCAACATCCCCCAACGCAGTTGGGCTATATTCACTGCATCCTCAAACATATTATTCGTTGATAACTCAGTGACCTTGCCAACAACCTTCTAGACCACCATGATAGCACTCTCACGGCTGCCATGGGGGCTGGCGGCATCCATTTTGGCAGCAACCCTCCTCAGCGTCCAACCAGTTTGCGCCGGACCCTCCGTCGAGATATCCATGAAGGCCGCCTTTCCCTCCGGCCCGTATCTGATAGAGCTTCTGTAGGCCCACCCACATAAACTGAGAGAGCCCTTAACCTGGAGCTGACAAAGACTGCAGAGAGACTGCAGTGCAGGAGAACTCTTCCAGCTACTTCCCGCTTCTCGACCGGATAGCCGACGGTTATTTCAACAAGGCAAAGACAGATAAGGAATTGTACGAGGCATTTGTAGATTTGCTGCAAAAGGATGGCCACATATTAAGTGCTGAGAGCCTATCGACCTTCAAGTTGGCTCTGTCAACACGATCCGCGGCTCCTCGAGTTGAGGCCCACTACCAATATTATCAGACTGGCGTTGAACCTGCCTTGTCGGGGGATCAAGACGGCTGCGATGCGTGGATACTATGGAATGGGCAGCAGTACTGCTCTCCATCTTTCGACAGTCCTCGTGGCAAGGTACCTCAGGGTCAAGAGCGCGATTTACCATTCGACATCGCCCTTGGCAGTGGTCCCAGCTGTGTTTTGTACGCGGACATCACGACTCCTGGCTTTGGAAGCTTCCACAAAGCTTTGGCACAGAAATCCCGCGACCGCGAGTGCGCTTACAAATTTCGATACCGGAGACTGTCCTACGAGTCCTTGGAGCCCCTGCCAATCAGTGGATATGGTGTCGAGCTTGCCCTCAAGAGGACTGATTACATTGTTATCGACGATCGGAAGGCCGAGGATGATGCTGCTCAAAAGGTCATCTCCTCAGAGGTTGTCCTAGATGAGCAAGAGGAGGTCACTGATTTGAAGCCTCTGTCGACTTCAGAGTTACGAGATCTTGGCCTCAAGGCTGGGTCTTTTATCATGCAGAGTGAACACCATTTTGAGACCCTCCTCAAGCTGACGCAAGACTTTCCCAAATACTCGACCTCGTTGACGAAACACAACATTTCTCAAGATTTTCTTAAAGAATACAGGGCAAACAGAGCCACCTTAGTTCCAGCTGGTGTGAACGTTCTGTGGATGAATGGAGTCCAGCTTGTCGAGCGGCAGATGGACGCATTCACACTCGTGGATGTAGTGAGGCGAGAGCGTAAGATGATCGCCGGCGTCATGGACCTCGGACTCACTGGTGAGGAGGCTATCGCTCTCCTGGCTCATCAATCTGTGGCCGAGGCCAAGGCCGAAGATGGGGACGCCCCAAGGTTTCTCTGGCATGATGGACCTGAAGAAGGCAAGGTCATCATTTGGTTGAACGACGTCGAGAAGGACAAGCGTTATGAGGAATTTCCGAAAACCCTCATGGCGGTAAGTGTTGGCCCACACCCATCTTAATGCCATATTACTGACTTCAGTAGCTCCTCCAAGGCGGCGCGCCCGGTCAGTTGCCGTCCATCCGACGAGATATCTTCAACCTAGTCATCCCCGTGGACCTGACACAAAAGGATGATACCCGCGTCGTGGTAAATCAATTGCAAGAATTTGTCAAGCGCAAGCTCCCTGTCAGGTTTGGTATCGTGCCGCTTGCTTTCGGTGATGCACCCGAGCGCCAGGCCAAAGTGGTCTATCACCTTGTCGAGACGTACGGTCTCGCGGCTATGATGGCTTATTTGTCATCCGTTCTCAACGATGATAAGTTTGGTGACGCCGACCAAGAGCTATTTGAGGCTGCCATTGCCGAGAGAACTCTACGTGGAGATGGCGAAGTACTTACTTTCGAAGAGGTGCTTGCTTCTGAACCTCTTGCTGAACATGCACGCCTTTCGAGACACTGGGCTGAGCGACTCCGAATCGATTCACCGACGCCTGTGCTGTTTGTAAATGGTGTTCCCGTGCCACGCCAGGGCAATTGGATGCCAGCGATGGGCAATCAGCTGGGCGCGGATTTGAACGCCGTTCGGCAAGCTGTGTTCTACGGAGAGATTGAGGACGGCCAGTGGATCCCGGACTTTTTCCTGAAGGATGCGGTCTCACGACGCAACACCATAATCTTCCCGGCCGACCCCAAAGACTTGACTATCTTTGACGTCAACAAGATGCATCTCGAACATGCTGAACTCTTCAATAAGGTGCCCGTTATTGATGCCAACCCGGAAACAACCAAAGACAATTGGGTGGTTCTGACAGCCATTGTCGACTTGACAAATCCCGATGGCCTGAAGCTTGCCGCATCGGCCTTTCAGTTCCGCGCAAATAACCCCGGCGTCAGATTGGACATTATACACAATCCTGCTGAAACGAATGGCGCACATAAGCTGAATACTGCCCTGAAGATGAGTCAATCTGACCTCCCACAAGTCGACAATGAAGAGCGCTTGCAGACCGTGTTGAATGCGTGGTCTTCGGTGCCTGAGGATCTCGATTATGATGCTAGTCTGAGCAAATTTTTGGCCGCGGCTGCAATCAGGCCTGGTGAGAATAAGCTTGTCCTCAATGGCCGTGTTGTTGGTCCTATTGAGTCAGCTGCGGACTTTGTCACAGAAGACTTTGAGCTGTTGTTGGAAATTGAGCGAGATCTCAGGATTCTGCCTGTATATGAGGCCATTGAGGATCTAGGTCTGTCGTCCAAGGTGTCTGGTCCACTGGCAGCCGCTAAAGTAACATCCATCACTGCTTTGTCCTCCATGTCGGATATTCCTGAGGGCATCTTCGAGAAGTCCTCGAGTCTAAGGATCTCAGCCTTCAACGTGTGGAACTCTACTTACACTGGCTTTGAGATTGGCGACAAGTCGACGGCGACCATTCAACTCGTCGCCTCTCTGAACCCAGCCAGTGAGCAGGGACAGAGATGGGTGCCGATATTGAAGGTTCTTTCTGAGCTCGACGGCGTGTATGTCAAGGTTTTCCTCAACCCCAAGGATGTCTTGGAGGAATTGCCCGTGAAGCGGTTCTACAGATATGTGCTAGACTCTGCACCGGTGTTCGATGACTCTGGCAAGGTCAAGGCCCCCAAGGCTGAATTCAGGGGTTTGCCATCAGAGGCATTGCTTAACGCCGGCATGGATGTGCCCCCTGCGTGGTTGGTGGCATCCAAGGTCTCAGTCCACGACCTCGACAATCTGAAATTGAGCTCCATTAAGAGCGACATCGAAGCCATCTACGAGCTCGAAAATATCTTGATTGAGGGTCACTCCAGAGAGCAAACAGGAGCTCTTCCTCGTGGTGTGCAGCTTGTGCTGGCTACTGAAAAATCGAAGGTTGCCGATACCATTGTGATGTTTAATCTGGGCTACTTCCAGTTCAAGGCCAACCCCGGATTTTACAATATTCAGCTAAAGGAAGGTCGCAGCTCGGAAATCTACCACATTGAAAGTGTGGGTGCCAAGGGATACAATGCTGTACTGGGTGACGAGGGCACTGATGTCGTCTTAATGGACTTCAAGGGGACGACACTCTACCCGCGTATCAACCGTAAGCCTGGCATGGAGGAGGAGGATGTCCTCGCGAGTGAATCAGAAGGCGTACTTGATGGTGTCTCCAAAGGCCTGAAAAACATGTTCGGTGTCAAAAGCAAATCCGCCTCGGATCAAGAGCATGCCGAGATCAACATCTTCTCCGTCGCCAGTGGCCATCTCTACGAGCGCATGCTGAACATCATGATGGTGTCCGTTATGAAGAACACTAAACACACCGTCAAATTTTGGTTCATTGAGCAATTCCTTTCGCCCTCATTCAAGGATTTCATTCCTTATTTAGCCGAGGAGTACGGCTTCAAGTACGAGATGGTGACCTACAAGTGGCCGCACTGGCTCCGCCAGCAGAAGGAGAAGCAGCGCGAAATTTGGGGCTACAAGATCCTTTTCCTCGATGTGCTCTTCCCGCTTTCTCTTGACAAAGTCATCTTCGTCGATGCCGACCAGATCGTCCGCACCGACATGTACGACCTCGTTCAGCATGACCTCGAGGGCAAGCCTTACGGCTTCACACCCATGTGTGACTCCCGAACGGAGATGGAGGGTTTCCGCTTCTGGAAGCAGGGCTATTGGGCGAACTACCTCCGTGGCCAGCCTTACCACATCTCAGCGCTCTACGTTGTCGACCTTCGCCGCTTCCGTCAGATTGCCGCCGGCGACCGCCTACGACAGACATATCACACTCTTTCTGCCGACCCTAATTCTCTCAGCAACTTAGACCAGGACTTGCCTAATCACATGCAATTCCAGCTTCCGATCCACAGCCTGCCACAGGAATGGCTTTGGTGCGAGACGTGGTGCAGTGACGAGGCGCTCGCTGAGGCGCGTACTATTGACCTGTGCAATAATCCACAGACCAAGGAGCCGAAGCTGGACCGTGCGCGCAGGCAGGTACCGGAGTGGACGGTTTATGACGATGAGATCGCGGCGGTGGACCAGAAGCGGAAGGGCAAGTCTGTGGAGGTCAAGGAGGGGAGTTCTGCACAGAAGCCTATGACGAGGGGTGATGGTGAGGTTTTGAGTGAGGCTGGGGAGGGCATTGAGAAGAATGTGAAGAGTAGAACATTGGAGGAGGAGCCCGCAACGACCAAACACGTAAAGGATGAGCTGTAGTATAGAGGTTGCAGCTAGATAGAGGGTTGTTGCAATAGATGTTTGTTCAATGGGTAAACCATTTCTTGAAAGAGCTGCAAGTGCAGACTTGCGCTCCTGTTGTCCTCAGCTCTGGCCTTATGGCTTGAAGGATGAATGACTGGAGGAGAAATGACAATAGAGGGCCGGCTTTTTTTATGGCTTGCCTGATTGACCTGCAGGAATCATTCTTGTCATCTATTACCTGGCAGACCAAGTCAGCCTTACTTCAGTCATTGAAGTAGTGATGTCTCAGTCTATTGGTCAGAATATTGCGGATGCAGCAGGTGAGACGCACAAAAGGTAGGCCTCCTGCAGTGGTAGCCTCCAACAAGGTTTGAGCAGCTACCAGCTGCCTAAACCAAGACGTGACCGGATTGTAAAATAGAAAAAAGGGTCGCGGCTCAAATACATTGGGCTTGGTCATTTGTTTTCTTTTAGCTGTCGCTGATTAAAAGCTGACCTGCCAGCGAGGCAGCTTCAACTTGATTTGTACCACCCTGCACTTTTCTGACCATACAACACACTATATTTTCATTTCCAACAGTCGACTCCTGGAAGCTATTCAAAGCCAGGTTCTTTCTTTCGCCAATATTTCGAAGAACGTTGGCATCTCTCCGCTGCCATCTTGTGCTGCATTAACACAAACCGATCCTGCGTTTGCATCGACGCAAATACTTACACCCTCTATCTTTTCACAACAACGGCGTTCGAAAACAAGATGGACGGACGGAAGACGTGAGTTGCCCCCTCTGATATCTTCTTGACGTCGAGCTGATGTCGTATTCTCTAGACCCAGGCGACTCGATCGTCAAGGCTCAGCGGCTTCTACTCCGATAAAGGCATGCCACTACTTCCGCCAGACTGGCCGATGTAGGTATGGAGATCGATGCAAGTTCTCACATGTCTCCTCGCCGATTGAGCAACAGCAAAGACCGTCTCATGCTCTCCACCAACGCCCTCCAAACCAAGACAAGCTTCGCGAGTGGAAGCGGCTCCTGAACCAAGCAACTCCAGATCACGGCAATTCACATCATCGCTTGAGCGCCATAATCGTCAATCAATTCTTCGAACGTGGCTTAGAATTGATGGATGGTGATATGGGGGCTTCGCAAGAAGCGGTCAGACTCTTGGGCGGTGACACTGGTCTTCAATTCATCAAAGCCATGACCGATCAGCATGTCACGCAGGCCAACAGCAGCACAGCCAAGCTTAATCTATGGGAGACGCAGATCTCGCCTCTCTTCCGACTCATCACGCATCCTCGACTGGTTGACTCCAACATACTTGAGCAGGAAGTAGCCACAATATACGCCTTCCTGGTCGGTGTCAACGCGTCACGCGTGAATAGACTCTTTGAGTCCATCCTCGATATGGCTGAGGATTGGTCAAGAGTGGCTCAGGCAACCTCGCCCGTGATGACGGTACTGGAGTTGTCTCTATCTGTGCTGTCAAAAGCGATAGACTGCAATACCATCATCATCGTCAACGACGGCTTCCATCGTGTTGTAGAGCGTTTCGCTGCCTTGGTGAAGGACGCGTCACAAGCAGAAGATGAATTCCCCAGTCTCCAAGCCACCAAGTACCTGGAATATTTGCAGCGTCGACTAGGTGTTGGAAAGGACATGCAAGCTTTCGAGCTCTCCAAAACTAAACCGCCCAAGCGGGAGGAATTTTTGTTGAGGAGAGACCTGCCAGGCCGTCTCTCTGCCGACGGACCTCGACACGACAATGACCATGAGGATATCTCCCGAATTCAGATTATGCCCACGTATCAAGAGATCACGACCTCACGAAGTGAGTACCTGCCGACTACCGACTCCTCCCAATGGCATTTGACAGGCATACGTGGCCGACTGGATAGAGAATTTCGCCTGCTGAGAGAAGACACAATCGGCCAACTTCGCGATGCCGTCCGTGACATACTTGGACGCGTCCGTAGCCATTCCAAGAACAGTGCAAGAACTAGTTCCTATGTTGATGCCACAGTCTACGATGTGATGATTGACAAACACAAGGGTTTGGAACTGGAAGTTCAATGCAAACAGCCCGAGACCGTACGAAATATGGGCGATCAGGCCAGAAGAGTCTGGTGGGAACAGAACAAGCGACTACAGGCTGGGGCTCTCGTGTGTGTGCTCGACGCCGCTGGAAAAATCCAGTTCTTGGTCGTAGCAGAATCAACACTACGTACTGAGAAAGACAAAACCGGGTCGGACAAGCGCAAGCACGAGGGTGAGGGCCTTGATGACACTGCCAAAAATCGGCGTACCTTGTCATGCAGCCCGGAATTCCTATACGTCAGGCTGAATCTTGTCAGCAACTCACCAGGTGAGCTTCGCTGCGCCTTGCGTTGGTGCAAAGACATCAAGTCCAATCCCACTCGACACCTGGCAGAGTTTCCTGGCGTACTTCTTGCCTCATTCAAACATACTCTCGAGGCTCTTCAGAAATTGTCACAGAATCCAGATTTGCCATTCTCTGATCTCGTAGCGCCCGAGAAGTCAGCATCTGGCACGGAAGCTCACCTCTCTGCACCTCTATTTGCGCGCGCCCCAGGGTTCATGTATGATCTGAGTTGCCTTACGAGAAACAAACAGGACGTTCTCTCAGCTGGCCTCAATAATCTTCCTGTTGCTGATGAACTGTCTACCAAGACGGGACTGGATCTGACTCAGTCCGAGGCGCTTCTACGCACCCTCGCGCGGGAGCTCTCTCTCATTCAAGGGCCACCTGGTACAGGCAAGTCTTATACTGGAGAGAAGATAATACAGGTTCTGCTCGCCAACAGCAAGAAGGCTAATCTCGGACCTATCATCTGTGTCTGTTATACCAATCACGCCCTGGACCAGCTTCTGGAGCATCTCCTCGATAATGGGGTTGACAGCGTCATTCGCATGGGGTCTCGCTCCAAGTCCGAACGGTTGCAAGGCCTCACATTGCAGAGTGTCGCCGAAAAGATGGATATGACTAGGACTGAAAAGCATGACAATTGGCAGGAAGGACAGACAATGCAATCACTTGAGCGTCAAGCCCATGGTCTACTACGCCGGCTCACGTCTTGCGACAGTCCAGCATCCATTCAGGAATACCTTCGTTTTTCCAATGGTCTTCACCATGATGACTTGTTCCCTCGAACCACAGAACTTGATCTGGAAGGTTTTCAGACGGTAGAAAGAAGGACAAAAAACCCTGTCCAACACTGGCTTCGAGAAGGAGGCCCTGCAAACGACCACCCATCCAGCAATGCTCGTGATATGGACGTGTTGCAGTCGACTCGGCTAGGAAATATGACGAGGCTGGAGCGATTGAAAGTGTATCGTCACTGGCTGAAGAACATTCGGGATCCCATTGTTCAGGAACTCGTCGAATTGCACGGCGAACATCAAGAGGCCAAAACGCAGCGGGACCGCATTCGTAAGTGCATTTCTGGTTTACTACCATGATATACAAATTATGTGCCTTGCGTATAGCGAAGCTAGCATCTTTGAGCTTTTCATGGGAGACCTGTCTCAGCAATGATTACTGACCGTTTGCACAGGCCAAGAAGTCCGACGCCGTTGTCTAGAACAAGCCCAAATCGTCGGTGTGACGACGACAGGACTCGCACGCGAACTCAGTCTTCTCCGTAAATTGAGGTCAAAGGTCGTTGTGTGCGAGGAAGCTGGCGAAGTTCTCGAGGCTCACCTTCTGACCACTCTCCTACCTTCTGTGCAACAAGCCATACTTATCGGGGACCATCTCCAGCTACGGCCCCAGATTCAGAACTACGACTTGCAAAGTACAAACCCTAGGGGAGTGAGGTATTCCCTAGACACTTCACTTTTCGAGCGCCTTGTCCGACCACCGCATGCAGACGACTTGAGATTGCCTTTTAGCACTCTGGAGACGCAGAGGCGTATGCACCCTTCGATCGCAGAGATGGTGCGCTCGACTCTCTACAGCAAGCTCATCGATGGGGAGAATGTCAAGAGCTACCCCGAAGTTGTCGGTATGGGACGTCGCCTATTCTGGCTGCATCATGATGAACTCGAAGCTGGCGCCGCTTCCATCGATTCAAGCAGCACTTCACACTCGAATATTTTCGAAGTTGGACTGGTGGCAGCCCTTGTGGGTCACCTCATCAAGCAGGGCCATTACAATCCTGAAGATATTGCGGTGTTGACCCCATACTTAGGCCAGCTCCAAAAACTTCGTCAGCGCATGGCGACGGAACAAACTTTTGCAGTGAGCATCGACGAGAGGGACCTTGAGGAGCTCGAGAATATGGAGGCGCAAGTAGCCAGTGAATCTTCACACCCAAAGAAGCACAACGTTTCCAAGACGACGCTTCTGAAGAGCCTAAGACTTGCAACCGTCGACAATTTTCAGGGCGAGGAGGCCAAGGTCATCATCGTATCCCTTGTTCGTAGCAACCCGCAGAACAAGTGTGGCTTCCTGAGTACATCTAATCGAATCAACGTGCTGCTTTCTCGCGCGCAGCACGGATGCTATCTTATTGGGAATTCAGAGACATACAGTAAAGTACCAATGTGGGAGCAGGTCCTTCAGCTACTAAAGGATGGTGGTAATTTTGGTACCAAGTTGGAATTGAAGTGTCCACGGCACCCACAAACCCCTATTCTTGCATCCTGTCCAGACGACTTTTCCAGGTTCTCACCCGACGGCGGTTGCATCCTGCCTTGTGACAGACGTCTGGACTGTGGACACGCTTGCTACGGTCGCTGCCATTCGGAACTGCTTCATAAGGCTATCAAATGTCATGAGAAATGCCCACGACCTAAGATCGGATGCGACCATTCTTGTCCTCGAGAATGCGGCGATGCATGCGAGGACCGGTGCAATGTCATGCTGAGCAAAATCGATCTTCAGCTTCCTTGCGGCCACGTTGTGCAGTCAGCCAGGTGCTGGGAAGCCCAGAAACCCTCTGTGATCCGCTGTCAGGAGGTTGTCGTCCGGAAGATCCCAGGTTGCGATCACATATTGAAACTGGCATGCCACATCGACATTTCTGATCCTGCTTTCAAGTGTTTTGCCGAATGCTGCGAAAATCTCCTGTGCGGTCATAATTGCCGCAGCGAGTGCTACAAATGCAGACCGCGGCAGGACGGCAAGATCATGCAGACGAACCATGGAATCTGCAAGCAAACATGTGGCCGCAAATACACAACGTGCCGTCATAGTTGCCAATCAAATTGCCACGGCGACGCAAAGTGTGCTCCTTGTATTCAGCCCTGTGAGGTACGTTGCAGCCATTCTCGGTGCGACAAACCCTGCCACGAGCCATGTGCGCCATGTGCAGAGGCACAATGCGCTTCCCACTGTCCTCACACAAAGTGCAGTATGCCTTGTGCTGCGCCGTGCGATTGGGTACCCTGTTCGAGAAGATGCACCGAGAAGTTGACCTGTGGGCATCAATGCCCTTCGCTGTGTGGCGAGACTTGTCCAGATGCAAGATTCTGCCAGCAATGTGGCTCAGAGGCTGTGTTGTCTACAGTGGTTGATTATTTGATGATGGGCGAGTACAAAGACGTTGCTCTCGACGAAGACCCTTGTGTTTTCCCAGATTGCGGTCACTTCTTGACCAAGTCCTCTATGGATGGGCAAATGTCCATGGGTGAGCACTATGAGTTGGACGAGGACGGCTCTCCGGTGGCAATCAAGGCTCCCTCGCAGCCATTTTCGATGGGCGATTCGACGATCAAGTCTTGCCCTCAGTGCCGTGGATCTCTGCGTAGTATCTCTCGATACGGTCGAATTGTCCGCCGAGCAATGTTGGACGAGTCCACCAAAAAGTTCGTTTCGTGGTCGGGTGACCAACATCTCCAGCTAGCCGAGCGTCTCCTCCAGGAAGAACAGCGTCTGGAAAACATCGCAACCGACCTGGGTGCAGGTATCGGTAGAGCTGGCCATCTGAACATGACGGGCCATATTCCTGGACAGCTTCGCAATATTAAGGATTGGGTCGGCCACGAACGCTACAAGCCTTCGATTCAAGTCTACAATGCCATCATGAGACACAAGGGTCGAGTCAAAGCGGAGGAACAACCTTTCCAGAAGGTGGCCAACTTCGTGAAGCACGTCAGCCGGAATAAGGCCACGGGCCACTTCAACTTTGACACATCCGTAATCCAGCTCCGCGGATATCTCCTTGCTACAGAGCTACTGATCAAGTGCAATCTTGCCATCCTCGCGGACTTTTTGAAGCTTCGGAAGAAAGCTCCCTCGATTCACACAGAGATCGCAGTTGATTTTGGTGCCAACATTAGTCAGTGCAGGGAGCTTGTTCATCTTTCCGTTGAGACGAGCAGACCTCAGCTTGAAGCCGCCGGACACATCTACCACGCCCAGTTTTGCGGTCTCTGGCTTGCTCTCGGCAGCTTTCCGCTCGCGAATTCGCCGCTTGATAGTGCCGTCCTTGATGCACCACAGGAGGTTCAAGAGCCCACAGAGTTGGATCGTCGGGAGATATTGAAGGCCGAAGGCGAGGAGCACATCAAAATCGCCAGAGAGCTGATAGCGGCAGGCAACTGGCCTTCGAAGCAGATCATGGAGGCGGAGATCGAGGCTGTGGAGAACCTTCTTCAGGGTGGCGTGTTCTACAAGCCCCTGACGACCAACGAACTACGTGCCGTTTACACAGCCATGGCTTCCGAGTTTCGCGGGACAGGTCATTGGTATTTGTGTGAGAGGGGCCACCCATTCACAGTGGGCGAGTGTGGGATGCCGATGGAACGAGCTCGATGCCCAGAGTGTGGAGCACCTGTGGGTGGTCAGAACCATGCGCCGGCTGAAGGCGTGAGGCAGGCGAGCGAGATCGAGGAATTGGCTCGTGAGGTTGAGAACATGGCGTTGTGAGGGAACGGAGGTTGTGGTTGGTCATGCCAAGGGGCTTCACGGGGCTTATTAGCTCGCAAATGTGAAAGCTCGAGAGGCCGTCTGTGGGAATTGAGACAGATCAAATACTTGAGGGAACACCTGAATAAAGATGATGCGAAAACGAAGGACCACCAAAGAGTATTGCCTGTGTTCATGGCACTGCTGCGTTACAGGCTTAGCATTCTAGTCATCGCATTGTTTGCCAATAGCTCTTGGGTGGTGTGCACTGTTTTGAGCTTGAGATTTGCAAGGCAGAGCTGCTTTTGTTACTCACCGTAAAGTACCTAGGTACATAATTTTGAGACTTAGTAGAACGTACAAATTGGCCTACGAATCTACAGTCCGACGCTTGGATACTTTCCATCCTCTTTTGGCCATGCCTCCTCCGAGTCAACTCTCTTCACTGAATGGTTACCATGAAATGGCGACAATGCAATGGAGACTTACAACACAGCCTGACCAGCTCCAATATGACCATTGACGACATTTTCGCAGCGGAGTCCCCTCGTGGTCTAGTAAATATCTACATGGCACAGACTGTCGCGTCCCATGTCTTCAACGATGCTCAGGTACTGCTACAAGGCACACGTTCTTCGTGTCCGGGACACCCATCAGCGCAAGATGAGAAAGGTTGTGCTACTAGGGCATATGAATATAGGATCGAAGACAGATATTTATAACGGATTCAGCTCTCCATCTTGTCCTGAATCAACGATGAGCTCTTGATCAGATCGTAATAGACCGCACCTGGTAACGGGCGCTGTATGGTTCCTCAAACAATAGCAACTCGTCGAATGAGGCTGTTACCTGGACCTTTCAAACACAAGGGAGCATGCAAGACGTGCCCCAGAGTAATGAAGGGGCCTAACTTTCGCGCAACGGATGGGCAGCTACGTCGGTAGGAACTCCCTCTGCACCACCGGTAACAAAAAAGGAAGCAACACAGAGTAAAGGGACCGCACCGTCTCCCCTATATAGACATAGCAAAAAGCAGGTGGACAAAGCTATCTAGCCCACTTCACCTCACCTCTCACAAAGCTAGGCGAAAGCAACATGCAACGGTCACAAACCAATAACGCATCCCCTCTACGAGCCACCATGCACACAACGTACACCCCGGAAAGCGGACACACGCATGGGAGGGCGGCGCGGGTATCACACACACACACACACACACACACACCAGCTACGGCTTCCTACCTTACACCAACGCGCTATCCGCGTGGGCGCTTCAAGTGCGTGACGTCTGATTTTGAACTTGAGGACACCAGACTGACAAGGTCGGAGATAAGATCTATGCACCGAGATTTTAGCATTAGCGCATAGATCCGGGCAGAGAGGACGCGAAGGAATTCCCAGCTGAACCGCTTTTTGAAACAGTTTCTCATATAGTACTTAGTTACTCTCGTGCCCGGGAGACTGTCGCAGAAAGATATATGCATTGTTCGACTTTGAGAGTTTGAGAGTTTTGGATGTGTACATGCCTTCTACCAACGGGTTACTTCCGTCCGCTCCGCTTCATGAGTTTTTGCACACAATCTTGCTTAGAGACGGACCGTTTTGTTCTCCTTTTTGGAAAACTTGGCCAGTGCTCGCACAAGCCAGACATAATAAAGGCCATGCCGGATGCACGCAAGATTGGTGATGCATCGCATAATTTGGGAACAGAGCGAGTCGCTAACGCACGTGTGGATCAATGAGCATCTGAGAAATACGAGTTCTTGTCGGCTTTGGATCGTGCCCCCAGAATGGAGGGCACGAAGTGTCGTCAAATGTGAAAGAACAAGTCAACGCCCTGAGGTGCTATCGTACCGAGGACTGCGAAAGATTGGCTCTTCTTTGAACCATCCAATCATCGCCTTCAATGGCTTCCAATTTATGTCGAAGGCCTTGCCACCATTATCACGCTATGATAAAAAAGAGCAAAAGCCCTCGCGGCTCGTCCAGTAGCTAGGCCACACGTTCCAGACACACTAGATTGGGGGCTATTTGCATTACAGTGAGGCCAATGGACAAACCAACCCCCCCCCCCGGGAGGAATTATTTTATTTATTTATTTTATTCTATGTTAAAACGAACGGACCTTCATCTCTGGTGCCCAACAGCTCGACCAGGTCCTCGGGACTGGCCAAGGCGCTAAATGCAACCCATGTGGGCAGCGATGGGGGTAAACCTTGGTTCGGGCGTTCGGCGAGGGTCAGACATTAGCTGACGCCTCCGATCCAGAACGTCGGGTCGCATGGCAAGGACTAGTCCGGCCTGGTGTCAAAGGAAGGAGGCGAAGAACAAGCTGGGGTAGGTTAAACTTGAAACGAGAACACATGGGGAATTGCCCCCAAATAGTTTTGGAGCAATGGGGAAAGCTTCAAGAAGACCATGTGCCTTTTTTTGTTTCTCTCTAGTCTTTTTTGATTTGATGCACTAGAGTGAGAAGGTCTCGAATGCTCGATGGCTGCCCCTCCGACTCAAGAAGGAAGGGGCAGGGTGAGCCTTGCCGATCGGGGTGTAATGCGCTCCGGTAAGCGGAAAAGGCGTACCCACTTGCCCATGGGGAAAGAAAAGAAAATAACGAGACACTATTATGGTTAAATAAAAAGCCAAAAATAATTGAAAAAAAAATTCATTCATGCCACGAGGCGGACGATCCGGGGAAAGTGGATTTGATGTTCGTCCGCGGGGTCCTTCCAAAGCTTAATGGGAAAGCCCCAAACAAAATCGGGCCGATGTGGGACATCACGAGGTGTGTGGGTCCCTCCTTGGCCTCTGAGCAAGCGTCTTGACTATCTACCTAGCTACCCCTAAGGTACGGCGCCGAGCAAAGTAAGGTCTTCAGCGCAAAGTACACACACACACAAGTTTCTGTGTCTGATGTCCGACCGAAACCACCGTCGCCTTCAGAAATGAAGAAAAAGGTGGAGTAAATGAGCAAAGCATTTTTTTGGCTTTGTCTCGTAAAACATTCCAAATTTATGGGGGGCCTATGTTGCAGCGTTGGCTCTTGGATCGTTAGGGCCCACGGGAAAAGCCGTGGTCTCGAATACCTCGCGCCATGTTTAGAACTAGCCGCGATGGCAATGACATTCTTCACTATATTTGGCTGCAGAAAGTTTATTTCCTCATGTCAAATGGATCGAGTCACATGAGCTCGCGGAACTGTAGGATGACGCTGTTGCGCCGAGGCTTTCACGCTCCAACGCGGTTCCCACCCATCCCATATCGATGTGCAGGCAGTCAGTTCTCACCTTCACTAATCAAAATGGGCACACTAGTACGGTCAGTATGTTTTTTGGACGCGTACAAAAGAATTGGTGACGGAATATCCGGAGTTCGCGTAGCTTTTGGAGAGAAAAAAGAACTGTCCCAGTAAAGGTTAGGCTATAATCTCCGGCAGAAAATTTTGTGTTAAAATACGCTTATTAAGCTTGGCGTCGAACGCATCTGCAGTTAGCTGGGGTCGATAGTATCCACTGCTCATGACGAAGTAGTCGGTGTCTGGGCCCGACGGGAACGTGCCCAAATATGGACACAGGAGGTGTTCCACAACATTTATTTACGGAGACGCGCCTCATGTGGCAGCGTCGGCTGTATCCTACGAGCCTGGTTGCTTTTGACTCTCTTTGATTGATCAAAATGACAAAAAAAAAACAAAAAAACCAAGGAGCAGACAGACTTGACGGCTCCCAGGGTGTGAAGAAAGCTCCAAATGATGAGCGGCTGAATGCGGGATAGAATGCTACGCCAGCGCGCTTGTTCGTATGCGGTTCGTCCGGTCTGGTCAGGTCATTCGTGGTATTGCCCAGCGCCTCTTCTTTTTTTTTTCATTGTGCTTAGCGCTTCGAGTACCACCGAATTAAGCCCTTTTGGCCGGTACGCTGAGCTGCAAGATTGGTCAAGCCCGTCTGGAGAAGGATTTACGTTATGCAACATGGTGCAGCCGACCGACGCCATTTCCCGGGGTTTGTCTGGGGGTTTGACAAGGCTGGGGAAGCCGGGGGTGGGCGTGGGTGTGTGGGGTTTCGCTTCGACAACGATTTATTCATTAGAGAATAAATGGGGTCGAGATTGCGAAAAGTTCGGTTTCAACCCACAGAGGAATCCGGGGAAGTGGACTTTACCGAGATCCGGGGGAGCAAGCATCAGCTCATAATCTGCTGAGTTTCAATTTTCTTGGGAATCTTTTCGGCCAACCGACAATGGCTGGCTGGGCATAGTGGCGATGTGAAGTCTTGACAAGCATCGCCGCCGGTGGGGGGGCGGCGCCGCTCTATGGTGTGACTGTACACAACCGAGACAGAGACATACATACATACAGCTTTCCCTGCTTTGGCCTGCTTACCCAAGCAACAGCTATTATTCACTGGCAAGGATCTGAAGCCCCCAAAAGGCACCTGCAGCAGGTATCTCTCGGCCATTTATATCTGTTGTTGTTGTTGTTGTTGTTGTTGTGCAGTGGGGTGTGGCGTGTGGCATGCTGGTGCATCGGTACAATATCCCCAAGTGAGCATGTGGCATGTGGGACCGTCTTTCGTGGCCGTTGCCGTCCGCTTTCTTGGTTGTTATGGCTACGGAGCTTGCAGATTGTCTATAGAGGGTCCTTGTGTATTGTTCTAGATGGTGACGACCATTGACATTCCAAAATAGTCACATTCCAGCACGACGCTCATGATATGATCTGGTACAAGCTTTTGTCACTTGTACGTGAAATGTCAGGATTATTCTGTCGTAGATGATTCTCCCACCCAGTTTTGACACTGCGACGTATTTGGTAACGGCATTTTTAGGTAGGTAGGTAGGTACCTAGTCAGAGGAACTAACTAACTAGTATTCTTAGAGTCCGGGACCCTAGATGCAGCTACCCAGCGCACCGGGCCAGTGGCGAGCAACCAATGAAAGATCTGGACCATCGTCTGAAAGTAAGCTTGCTCGGCCCTACTATGGCGTTACTGTTGCAATCTATCGAACGAACAGCGCGCCCTCGGTTGACTCTGGCCGGAGCCGATGGACAGAAGTCGGTTGGTGGGAACTGGCCAACCTGCAGCGACCACGCGCTCATGGTTGGCAGCCCTTCCTTCTTTGCTACCCTGTTTTGTAGGATGATGGATTATAATTGCAGTTGCCCATGAGATGAGCCAACCAGGCTCAAGAGAACTATTATCAACTTGGTTGATTATTAGACGAGACACGGGAAGCATGACCAGACAGACACCACCTCGTCATCATGGTCATTTGCCCAAACGCTGGCCGCAAGCGGATTGAAAATTTACAGACGTTCCGGCTGTAGTTGGCATGGTGAAAGGGAGGGGGAATTGAAAGGCCCGCGGAAAGGGAAGGTTGACGGGGTGATTCACACAATAGGAACGGCCTGGGAGAGGGCCCCCAATAAGGATTACAAAAATCAACGGGCGACTTTTTGTACCCTCCCGGTACGAAAAGCGGCAAAAGCACCGTCACCTGACCCCTTGGCGTCTTTGTGCGTTTTAAGCGTGTTCTGGACGGGGGGGGGGGAGAGGCGTGTTCCCCAGGTACCCCAGACACGCCTAGTACCCCAGCTTCCCCCAGATTTCAAAACTCCACATTTTCACTAATTTGGCTTGTCTCTAGTGTTCTCCAAATTGGCGCCTCGGAAGATCCGTTCTTTTTGTTTTATACCTGCTCGAAAAGTACCTGACACGCTAGAAGGACGACCGAAGAAACAGGAGCTAGAGTGGCTACCTGAATACACTATGAGAGGTAGCCTTTTGCGGTACGCCAACTGCACAAGATACTTGGTATGCAGTCATTATTTCTTACATTCCCTCCTACACTTTCCCCCTAGCCTAGCCACTGTACAGTATACACCGCGCTAGAGTGGTGCTACCCCGTGCCCCGGTACAGCGCCTGACGCTACTGCAGACAGCCCTTCCTAGTACTCTCTTCCTTTCTCGACACCCCCCCCTGGCCACCGGACTCCAAATTGACTTTGATAGCAAAACGGGCACAAGCCCCGAAGATCAAAAAGATTCAAATACTGCTTCATATCCTACCCAGTCGATCATTCGTTTCCCTGTGATACTCTCTTCCTCGCCTTATTCCTTTTTCCGCGGTGTGCTTTCGCGGCTTCAAGCTCTTTGTCCCTCCTCCCCTGGCAAAACAACACGACAAATAATCATCCACACACACACACACACACACACACCTCTCTAACTTTATATCGTTATTGTCGTTGTTGCTGTAGTGGTGATCACCCACGATGTCGGCCGAGAAGACAACGTACGGCCACGAGCCCGGTCATTCACTTGCTGAGACCGGCCTGCAAACCACCACTGACGTCGAGCGCATCGAGGCTCCCGTCACTTGGAAGGCCTATCTCATTTGCGCCTTCGCTTCTGTTGGTGGCATCTTCTTCGGTTATGATTCTGGATACATCAACGGTGTGAACGGCTCCGCTGCCTTTTACCAGGCTGTCGAGGGCTCGTCCACCGCCACCGCCTTGTCCTCCTCGAACCAGTCTCTGATCGTCTCTATCCTGTCCGCCGGTACTTTCTTTGGCGCCCTCATCGCTGGTGATGTGGCCGAGTTTATTGGCCGCAAATGGACCGTTGTTGTTGGCTGTCTTATCTACATTCTCGGTGTCGTTATTCAGGTCGCCACTACTCCCAATAGCTCTGCCCTCGGTACCATGGTCGCTGGTCGTTTTGTTGCTGGTCTGGGTGTCGGTTTCGAGTCCGCCATTGTCATCTTGTACATGTCAGAAATTGTGAGTTCCCAAGAGTCCTCGATTCCTGTCATCCACGTGCTGTTCCGAGGGAAAAAAAGGAAAAAGGTCTTTTTGCTAACCACATCCATTCATCCAATTAAGTGTCCTCGCAAGGTCCGCGGCGCTCTTGTCGCTGGTTACCAATTCTGTATTACCATCGGACTTTTGCTCGCCTCTTGTATCGTGTACGGCACAGAAAGCATGAGTGGCGCCCAAGCTTACCGTATCCCGATCGGCATTCAGTTCATCTGGGGTGCCATTCTGGGTGGTGGTCTGATGCTCCTGCCCGACTCTCCCCGGTACTTTGTCAAGCGCGGCAAACTCGACAGAGCCACCGACTCGCTCTCCCGCCTGCGTGGCCAGCCCCGTGACTCGGAATACATCCAGGTTGAGCTTGCTGAGATTGTCGCCAACGAGGAGTACGAGCGTCAGCTCATCCCCAACACCACGTGGTTTGGATCCTGGGCCAACTGCTTCAAGGTAGCTTGTGGAGGGGCAACTCCAACCTCCGTCTCACCATCTTGGGTACATCTCTTCAGATGATGCAGCAGTGGACCGGTGTCAACTTCATCTTCTACTACTCCACGCCCTTCCTCCAGTCCACCGGTGCCATCTCCAACTCCTTCCTCATCTCCCTGATCTTCACCCTCGTCAATGTGTGCTCGACCCCGGTTTCCTTCTACACCGTGGAGAAATTCGGCCGTCGCACCATCTTGATAATTGGCTCCGCCGGCATGTGCGTGTGTCTCTTCATCGTCGGCATCGTTGGTGTGACCGTTGGCTTCAACAAGACCACCACCATCGGCACCGGGGCTGACGCCATCACTCGCGCGAACAACATCTCCGCCGTGAATGCGCAGATCGCCTTCATCGCCATCTTCATCTTCTTCTTCGCCTCTACCTGGGGCCCCGGCGCCTGGATCCTCATTGGCGAGATCTTCCCTCTTCCCATCCGCTCCCGCGGTGTTGCCCTCTCGACTGCGTCCAACTGGCTGTGGAACACCATTATTGCTGTCATCACCCCTTACATGGTGGGCACTGATTATGCCGACCTGAAGTCCAGCGTCTTCTTCGTATGGGGTGGGCTCTGCTTGGCGTCGCTTGTCTACGGCTACTTCCTCATTCCCGAGACCAAGGGCCTGTCGCTTGAGCAGGTCGACAAGATGTTGGAGGAGACCACGCCCAGGACTTCTGCCAAGTGGAGGCCCCACTCCACCTTTGCCGGTGAAATGGCCGGTGGTGGCAAGTTCTCGGCTAATGCCGTCGAGGATGTCGAGAAGAGCGTCTAAAACGCCAAAGGTCGTTTGTGGAGATCTGATATGGATCTCTCTTTTCTTTTGTTCTCATGGGGGTGGGGGGGGTATAAGTGGAAAGGTGTGTAGAAAGGCGTTGAAGACATAATACCCATTGGCTAAGGCCAAGATCAGTCTTGCAACGAGGGGGATTGGACCCGGATTCTCCCAGTCTGCGATGCTTTGGATGGCTTGAGAACCAGTCTCGGATCTTCTTTGTATAATACAAGCATCACAACCATGATAGCTTATTAAGTCATCATAATCACACACACATATATTTTTGTTGAACAACCTGCTCACTAAGTTGCAATGTGATTCTGTTTTATATAAGCAATCGAAGCCATGGCCATACCTGTCAATTTGGGATGTGGTCGTGTCACAATCATATGAAAATGAAATGATATTAGCCAGGTTAGAGATAAGAGAATCGTCAAGCGTGCTGATTCAGCAGTGTTGCAATCTGCATTTCAGGGACATGACTATTCTCACGTCTTATTTTGTGCAGCAAAAGTGCAGCCTTTATTAATCCAGGACAGTGTTGGTGAATGGTCTAAACCTCTGAGATAGCAGGTCTGGCACTGAGATAGCCAGCCTACTTATAGGCTGCCCCACAGCCAGACTGTCAAACCTACCTACCTACTTAGCAGACAGACACACAACAAGGCACGTACCAGACGTATTTGCTAGCAACCGAGTGACCAACCAACAGACAGAGTGACTGATATTATCCTGTGCCCTCGAGATGCTTACTGAAGTCTCCAGCCTGTGCCACCACCCTCCATGAAGCCTGCAATTTGTGTCAATGGTCTATTCTCCTTGCCTTGAGGCTTTGTCGAGCCTTTGCATTACTGTTGATCAAAGTATGGATGGTGTTTGCCGCACAAATGACTTCCAAGTTTAGGTCGGTCAACCTGTCTCTTTCACAGTCATGTACACGTATCTGTTGCTCATTCTAGATGGCACAAGATCTTATCTGACAAGGTATCTGCAAACGCCATGTTCCATACCAAAGTTGACGCCAGCCTATCATACATACCCAATATCTCATTCGTGTACAAGCATGCTTTAAAACAATGAGAGTAAAGAAGAGAGTGCTTTGAGCTATCTCATCTGTGGCTTTCCATGATTCCTCTTATGCACCTCCCCGTCGACTGTCCTTTGAGGTATAAGTTTCAACCCACATTTTTTGCTGTCACCTCGTTGCAGAAAAAGAAACACGAAACCTCTGCAGAACAAAGACAAAATACATAACAAACTATATGTTGGTGACCTCATATTCCCATAATATTCTTGTCGGATCATCCTTGCAACTCAGTCAATTCTAGAAACCATCCAACAGCAACGCCTTGAAAAGCCCCACATCTCAGGTTTGCAAAGACGACAAACGGCTTGGGGCCTTCACCAACACACATTACATTGACCTACAATTCCAATACTCTAAAGCTATAAATTAGTGAGACTATCAGGAGCGAGAAACTTTCTAGGAGAACACCATTCACTAGAAGTAGCCCATTTTATCTGCCCCACCAGCGCAAAGTTGAAAACTGGACTCCCTCCCAATTTGTCACACAAACGGCATCATCAACGATTACAACCTTTTCATCTCATCAGCCACAGCTTGATGATTCCGGCCCCTTCTCATCTCAATTGATATACACCATCTCATCTGCGAATATGTCTGTCCGTCTTGTTTCGGTGCGAAAGGCCAAACTGGTCATGCCAGTGATGGGCCACCCAGACAAGGTCCTGATCACTGTGGACGGCTTTCAGGTCTGTGTCCCAAGCAGCATGAAGATCAAGCCAGGCGAACTGGTACTCCTCTTCAGATCCAACACTTTCTTGCCAGCAAGTACCCCTGAGTTCGCCGATCTACAGCCTCAAACGGAGTACAACGGCGAATTGGGCTTTGTCATTCATCCTTCAGCTCCTCTGCTGGTCAACGGCAAGGTGAAGCCCATTTTCAACGGCCTCGTCGTGCCAGTCTCGGACTTTCCCGTGGTGGCGATGCATATCAAACAGAACAAGGGCAACTTCAACGACGATGAGGGTCTTTGCAACGCCCTTCGCAACACAACTACCTTTCAGACCTACTTGAATGTCATTGAGTACCACCCAGGCACGTCGGCATTCTTCAACAATCCTCGTCCCAACACTGCATCTGATGGAAGTTGTTATTTCGATGACACTTCCTCCTCCGGTCTGCATGCTTTCCCGCCTCCACAGCCTTTGACCGGTCGACGCATCGCAAGAGATCACCCGCACAGCATCATCGGTTTCCGCCCGTATTTCTGCACCAAGCTCGACATGATCAACATGCAAGACATCCGATCCCTCTTCTACGGCTCCAAGTCCGATACAAGATACACAGTGACGACTTTTATGGTGGGCAGTCCGATGTCCGTTTATTTTGTGCGCAACAACTCCCGCCACGCCGCGGCCGTCCAGCGCGCCATAGCGCTGCCCAACGGCCGTATGGGCGTTTGCAGCCGCACACTCGATCTTCACGAGCACAATAAGCAATACCCACTTCATTGGGCTATCGTCAAGAAGCTGGGTCTCCCCGCTGCGCTGAACAGATTGAATCGCAGCGTCGTTGTCCATGGGGTCCTGGTGGGGAGCTCGATACGCGATAATTACGAGGGCATGGCGCCAGGCCAGCATGATTTTTTGGCCTATGCTATCGCCGACATTGACGCGCCGAACGACAACACTTTGACGGTGGGTCAAATGGCGCCTACGGGGCCATTGACTTGGAGATTGTTGACAGAGAAACTGGGTGTAAGGACAGTGCCGCAGCAGGAGGACAGTGTTTTGCTGAGCGAGTTGGCGGTGGACCACGATGGTATCATGGCACTGGCGGATGGCCCCGGTTGGTTTGTGGAAAAACGCGCTGGTCTGGTGTTTCGCAATGTGAACACTGGTCGCGGTTTCAAGGTCATGAGCCCGGAGTACATCCAGCGTTATGGTGAGAGCTCGATTCGTAACGATACCCAGAAGTCTGATTGGCAAAAGATGGAGTAAGAGGGAGGAAGATATGGAAATGTGTAGAACCCTGGCTTACCAGGGGAAATGCAGTCAAGATTGATGTCGTTTTAGCACAGCCAGAGATAGAGCTTTGAATAATTCCAGCGATGGTAGCGATCCAAGACGAGACTGAGACTTTTCTTTTGAATTGTGACGAATACTGGCTAAGGATGGTGTCGGGATCATTCAGAGAAAACAACCAAGCTCTTGCAGCAGTATTCCTGATATCCGACCCTCACTCCTTTGCGTTACTAGGCTCCTCTGTTTTTGCGTGAAGTAGTGTGACGGCTGTCGACGTTACAGCAAGACAACGTAAATACTGGGAAACATGTCTGAAGAACGTAGCTTTGAGGGTAGAGAACCTGATGAAGAAATATTACGGAGGGTGCCATACCAGCAGGTAGGATGTCTCCGGAACGCATATAAGATCGAAGTTTGCCCACAGATTCAAACCAGCCTTCAAAGGAGAAGATGTCACACTAGAGCTTGTATTCAGCAAGCTTATTTTCTTCCATCAGCCCATTAACGAAATTGGTAATTGCCGAAATTTGCTCTTCTCGCAACCGCTTTCCCATAATCTGCACACTGACGGGTTTGTCCGTGGTATGGATCCAAAACTCTCTTCCTGCCCACCGTTGTAAACCTCACCTAGTCACACAATCTGTAACCGACAGAGTAACAAGCGCAAGCAGGCGAAAGATCAAATACCCCCGTCCTCCTGACTCCAGACCTGCGTGTATCCTGAGAAGTCGGCAATATGTTACTCAAGGGCGCGCCGTCAGAACGTTCAACCACAATCTTTACATGGGACGATGTGGAAGTGGCCCTGCTAGTAATAGACCTCCTGTAACCGTCGACTCACTATGAGGGCCCAATGCAATAGTTATGGCCTTGGATTGTAGTGCGTAGATGCGCGCGCGCGCTCTTTGGAAGCCTATCTTATTAATGATTAGCTTGCGTTTAGATCTTCACCCCGAGAGTCTTTCTCTCTCTGCCCATTATCATTCCCTATTCCTGTTGGCTGGCTAATAGCTTCATTATCCATGATACTGGAATGTGGAATGTGAAGTTGAAGTTTGCGGTAGATTCCATGGGCCTGACAGAATGGCATCGCACATATCGAAGCAAAGGCCGAGGATGGCTGTTGAGAGATATCAATATGTGCTCGGGATTTTATGAAACTACCAACATACCCGAGACAGCTTAGTGCACCGACAGGCGTTGTTTTCACTAGATGGCTTGGGTTGTCAATAGGTGATATATCATGTATTCTATGCTATGATACTGTGCTCAAGTCTATTTCAATCCCATCAATGCCTGTGACAATGCTCAGCAAGAACGTTTCATCAGCCCCAAAACGCGCCCTTCCCCCTTCGCTTGTCTGAATATCCCTATCCAATGCCACTAGTGCAGGGCTTTGATGCATGTCATTTGCCACTCTATCCATGGCCTGCCTTCTTATCTATCTAGTCTTGCCCAATCTATACCGTTTAGTCCATTGCGGGGAGATGCCCCTCGACCGTACTGAGCGCTGCGAGGTTGACCTCACCCATGCTCAACGTCCCACCACCCGATGACCCAAGACCGTTGGCCCCTACGCCCACCAACAGCGAGACACAGTCGACTACATCTTCTGGCTCAAGCAAATGCCATCTCGCCAGCGTGACCTTGGTGCTGGCACCGACGGTGCAAGTGTACACGTGCTCTGCTTTGACCTTGGCCTCCTCGCCCTCGTCGGTTGGCGGCGCGCTCAGCCCATTCAGTGCACGGAACATGTCCTCGTCGGTAAAGTCGTCGCCCAGACATAGCACGAATTCGAGCTTGGAGTCACCATCGACGGTGGACCCAGGCAGCCGGCTCATGTCACTGCTGTAGCTATTCACGAGTCGCTTCGCAATCTCGCCCTTGTTGATGAAGGTGGGCCGGACTTCAATGTTGGCCTTGCCTGGCATCACATCGACGTCCCACCTGCGGGCGACGGTAGCTTCGAGCTCCTTTTGGCATTCATGGGCCATGTGTGGGCCCTGCTCAGGATCAGCGAGGCGGTAGTGCCAGGTGAGAGCACATCGCTTGCGTTCAATGAATGAGCCTGTGGTAGGTTAGCATGCAACTCATGACAAGGACAGTGTTTCATGGGGCACACATACCAGGACACTTGTCAGTGTATTTCTGGAATGTTTCCATGACCTCGGTCTGCCAACCCATGTCAAATGTCTCGGCGAGGTTTTCCCACTCCGTCGAGCCGGGGTGTCTCATAAAACTCCCGTGCTCTGCGCTGAAGCCAAGTTCCTTGATGTGGCCCAAATGCTGCGCCAGGAAGGCTTGGTCTCTACCAGAGATGATCCAAACAGCGTTGTGATGATCTGCTGCAAGCGCCTGCAGCGTATTAGTCACGCGTTGACTAGGGATAGCGGCAGAGGGCTCCTTGACGATGGGCGTGAGGGTTCCATCGTAGTCAAACATGAACAGCCTCTTCTTAGCGCCCCGGTAGGTCTCTAGCATCAGGGCTCTGTCGAGCAGAGGAGTCGAGACCGTCGTCTTGGAGCTGCCAAGGACATTGATGTGACGGGTGAGGAAGGATGAGATCCAGTTTTGAACATTCTTGTTCGTAACGTGGTCGTGCAGCGACTTCTGCATGGCTTGGCGCCTATCATCCGACATGGTCAAGGCGTTGTTGAGCTCGTCGGCGACACCAGAAAGGTCCCAGGGGTTGATGTGGATCGCGTCTTTGAGACTGCCTGCGGTACCGCTGAACTCCGACAGGATCAATGGACCGTTATTCTCGCGCTGGCAGACGACGTATTCCAGACTAGTAGTATTCATACCGTCTCGAACTGAGGTTATCAATCCGATGTCTGCAGCACGCAGAAGGGCGAAATATTCGTCCTGGCTGAGATACTGTGGGAAGTGCTGCACAGGCTCATACCCAAGGTTGCCGTATGTGCCGTGTATGCGGCTGACCCACTCGTTCACTCGGCTGGCAATCTTGGTCTCGGAATCGCCTGCCTCGTCCTCTGTTGTGGACGTCGGGCTAGTAACCTGGATGAGAACCACCTTCTCCCGCCAGTCGGGATAGAGTTCGAGGAAGCGATCGAATGCCATCAGCTTCTGCGTTACACCTCGAACGCTGTCCAAGCGATCTCTCCCCACAATAAGCTTCTTCCCCGCATACATCTTCTTCAGGGCCTTGACCTTCTCGTCTACCGCAGGGCAAAAAGCCATGGACCCCACCTTCTTGGCATCGATGCCAATGGGAAAAACGCCAACCTCGACCCGGGTCCCGTAGCACTCAACACCACCGGTGTCCGAGGGGTACGAGCATATCCGCGTGCAGCAAGAGCTGAAATGTCTACTGTAGCTGTAACTCTGGAAGCCAATCAAATTCGATCCCAAGACACCCTCCAAAATCTCCTTGCGGCGGGGCAGGCAGCGCAGAAATTCGCTCGATGGAAATGGAGAGTGCAGGAAGAAGCTGATGTACATGTGTGGTACGCGTTGTCGCAGCATGCTGGGTAGCAGCATGAGATAGTAGTCATGTATTAAGACAACGTCACCGGGCTTGTAGAGCTCCAAAATTTTGTTGGCGAACTTCTGGTTCATGCGGTAGTAGTCGGCCCATGAGGCACGCTCCTTGCGGCCGTCCGAAGGAATAGGCGTCTTGTAGTGGAAGAGCGTGTAGAGATTGTGCTCGGCGTAGCGCCTCCATCTTGATTGGTCTTTCAACAGGACGCCTTCTTCCTGGCCCTCATTGTCGTCTGCGAGCCACACTGGTACTGTCTTAATCTTCTTTTCGTGAGAGAGCTGGTAATCAAGGCGATCCATGTCCTCTTTGGGTATCCATAGCCCATCCCGGATCGGCGGTGTAGGTAGGCCCTTCTCGATGTCCACCGGAATAGGGGCGGAGAGCTTGTTCAGCGCTGGTACATTGGTAGTCGTCAGAGGCGGCGTATCAGGCGGAGAAGGAACGTCGGACGGCGCGTCAATCTCGCCCGTCCATGCAACCGTTGTGTGATTCCAGTCGCAGTCCTCGGAGGAAAGATAAGCGAGCGAGTCAAATAGAGCAGACTGTCCACGGCGGGATTTCAATTCCTGCGCAAAGATTTTCATTAGCACATGGCGCGAAGCGCATGAAGACGTTTTGAGATGCGCACTCACCCAGTCGGCTCCTTTGCGATATTTGAGGGAATGTGGCATATTGAACGTGGCAGATATGACGTTGCCGCTGAGCGCAAGCGAGGGGTAGGCCGAACGGACGTCATCTACAGACTCTCGTCTATTCCGGCTCGACTTGCTCATGCGTCGCAGAATATCGTGGCCCGATATGGGCGCAGCGTCGGCGCCATCTGGCGTAACAGCTGTCATGTTGTCGCTGAAGAGGGCTGGCGAAGCTACCGCGTCTGCGTGGGGTGTAGAGAAGTAGCTAGGGCTCCCAGCGTCTTGCTTGCTGTGCTTAGAATTATCTCTGCTTGACTCGTGGGAGAAGTATGTCGTTGTCCCAATGCCAGGAGTTACGGGAATGTTGACAACGGAGCTGCGGAAATGGGGAGGAAGGTCGTCGGACTCGTCGCTTGATGTACGCTCTAGGCTTCTGGGGCGGTTTTGCGACGAGAGGTTCGAGGGGGCCTCGTGCGAGTCGCGTGGTCGAGACGGTAAAGTGGAGGGGAACTTGACTGTGTTGGTGGAGCCCACCTCGGCCGGGGTATCCCCTTTTCGCGGGCCTGCTTGGTCTGCCATTGCGACCTCGTGTTAACTAGGATAATTTCGAGAAAAAAGACAAGCGAAATGTTCTAGGTGCTGCTACATAAGAAAATGCTGCGCAATGCTGTGCTGTGCTGTGCTTGACGTCTGACGGACAATGGCAAAAGAAACACAGAGAAGCAATATGGAGGAAAAAGAGGCCCGGTTTTTGTCCAAGGTCCAGGAGACGGAAAGACACTGGCTTGGCAAGGGTAGGTTGATGGCAAGCCCGCTGACGTTCCCAAGATGATGGTACGCAGTGTACAGTAGCCGGGGGGGACTGGGGAATAGCGGAGCCTTGTGGTATTCCTTGTGGGTCGCAGACTTTCAAAGGAAGCAATCGAACGCGCTGGAAGGAGGTGAGTCCGAAAGAAATCATCCAGGTGACTAGATAGTTTGCTGCCCCTGAGCACAGCTCCTGTGATGATCCAAGCTGTGCCTTTCTCGTGTGGCCGGTCACAGGTGAAGCGTATCGTTCTCGTTTCTTTGTCGACTGTTCCAGCCAGGCCGTAGTGGGGCAAAGCTGCAGGTTGGTGTGCCGTGCAGGTCCTGGACGTTTTGCTCCTGACTTCGGCCGGCTAGCAGTCGCAATGCACTTCTTCCCTGCTCTAGTCTCAGAGGCCAATTAGAGATTCGAGCTTGACTATCCCTCGCAACTTGCAGCTCGTGCAAGGGTCGAGGGGCTTGGAGTGGCCAGGCGGTGAGACAATCTGACAGGAGTCTGTTATCTGGACGAGTGGCGGCGTCGGCGTTGGCGTCGTCGTTGGGAATAGGTGCTTTATCTGCAGGGTTCCGGGATACAGACAAAGCCGTGCTGAGTTGTGGCAGCTGTGAGAAAAACCGTGAAGGGTAGGCCGGAGATGTATGGACGGAAGTTCAAGCCAGTAGGGAGCGATAAAGGGAAACAACAGGATAGAAGCGAGAGATGCAGCGTTGCCTTCAGAATGGTAGAATCAAACCCATCATGACGCCAGCAGCGGGTATTCATGCGTGGGCACCTTGTTGGAAATCATTCGCCAGAGTATGGCTACAAGCAATAAGGCTGCAAGACAAAGCCCCTCCAAAGGTGAAAAAAAACCCAACCTGGCAAGGAAGACACAGCAATGCGCAGCAATACGGTGATCAGGGCCGAATTGGGAGTTCCAGTTACACAGATCTGAAGAGGAACCTTGGAAGGGGTGGAACCGCTTGCAAGTGACGTAGTACTTGCACCAGAAAGAGTCACTTACCACGAGAGAAAGGATGGCTCGGCAGCTCAGAACAGCTACTGCGAAATGCTAACCGCAGTCAATAAAACAACGAATAACAAAGAGCTGAGAACATCTAGATACACAGATGGCGTACAGGTGAGGTGATTCGCAGGAACGATTTATTTAAGTTGAGGAAAAAGAGGAGGAGGGTGCCCGAGCGATTATTTTCGTTTTCATAGCGCATTGCACTAACGTTTGGCGTACCGGGATGTTCGAGAGCTCAACAGCCAACCAATGACGTAGCTTTTTCTTCCTGCCGATGCCATCCTAAAACTGAGCGCGGCCATCGTCCATTTTCGGTCTGGCCCATTGCCTCATCTGGTCTTTCTCTGTCTTTGCACACGATATCCTAGAGCCTTGTGGTCGTCTGCAAAAGTCGAGATAGTCTCACCCGACGCCATACGAGCTGCCGAAAGCCTGGGTTACCCTCTTGGTCGTCGAGTTCCCAAGGGCTGGAACTGCTATTGTCCCTCTGAAACATTCACCACCTGAAGAACTGCCAAAGACAGCGTATCGAATTGATCGACACGTCGTTCGACCCTTCGGCTCCAAGCCAGCGACGCAAGAACAAGCGTAGCAGAAAGAGTTTCTGCCGTTGTGGTCTTTGCGCTAATGGAATGTGAAGGCTCAGAGCATATTGTTGTAGTACCTGATAGAGCGCCCTAAAATACGATAGAACCACCGGAAACGGTTATCCATTTCCCAGAAAACGAATTTTGTATCCGCGAAAGAACTCCCTTCGAGTCCAGCCACCATCTTTTCTGCATATTGCTCCAACCGCGAACGTGAGATCGCATGTCGGAGCTCAAAAATTTCTGACAGACCCGGGGCTTGCTGTAGTCCGATGGAGGAGCAGAAATATCGTGCTGTTTCAGTATTCCCGTACAAAGCATACCCCACAATATATGATCTGTGGGGTTGTCGCTTTCCCAAGCCACTGTAGTACTGGCCTCAGTGAATCAACACCTTCCGTTCTTGACCGAGCTTCTCTTAAGCAATTTGGACTTCAGTGCCCCGAACAGATTCCCACACCCAGAACAAGGCAAGGTGTCGTTCCGGGTACCGTAAAATCAAGAGCATGTCCCGTGAGAACACTACGCCGCGGGCATAAAACCGATAGCTTGAGACCAACGAAGCGGTTCGGGGGTCTTGTTGGGCCCGGCGTCAGAGACATGGATCTTCGATTACTCGCTATTCCATCCTAAAGGGCAGCTAATGTGATTCGAGGCTATGGTGAAGGCCATGCACTGAACTTATAGGGTCTAAAGTGACCGCTGTTGCAAGTGAAAACCCTGTGAGGTTAGCCATCGAGTTTGCGCGAAAGAGTGACGTTGCTTGAAATGGGAGCTTTAGACCGTCTCGTGGCTGTTGCATTTGACTCGACGATGACTACAAATCGATACTGGACTCTCTACGACTTTGACATCTTGAAACATCTTGAACAGCTCAAATATTTGATGGTAAGAAACTTAGTAGTATCGTCGAAGGGAACCCAGAAGGCGCTCGATCGGGGCGTTGCCTCGATGGTTCGTCCTCGCTTTCGCAATCTGGATGGAGACGATGGAAGATACCAGCTCGGCTATTGAAAAGAGCTGATTGTATATGGATGGTCACCCCCCAATAGGTTCGAGGCAGACTGGCAAACAGGTCTGGGATGAGGAGAGCGTGCGAGGCAGCCACAATTCATGCACTGTCTAAGCATTTCATACGAGGTCAGACCTGCTTTTGTCAAAGTCTCGTTTTGTTTTATTTATCATACACAAGTAGACAAGATTTCCGAAAAGTTGAAAGCGCGAAAGATTGAAGATCGATTCTTCCCGAAGCAGTCGCATCACCTCGAATGCCTACCGGGCATCACCCGTCTGCGCCCACCTATAAAGGCATATATCCAAGAGAAAGACTTGAAGCTTCCATACTTTCTCATAGTCCTTAATTATATAAATCGAGGAGATCCATTCAATTGTACTTCATAATTGCCACTGAGGTAGGGACGTGGCAAGGTCGAACACGACCTCGGGGCCCACTACCCGCCTATGCGAGCCACTTCTTCCGTGAGTGGAGAGGGACATGTTCACCCCCGGCGTAGTCGTACTACCGATCCTGGAGAATTTGGACCACCATTACATGAAACTTTTCCATAGTTATGGAGCTATACCTTCTGAAAGGGTGCTGCCCCTTCCCTTCTTGCATGCAGGTGCAGATATTTTGGCATGCATGGAAAATGTTTAGAGTCTCGTTCCTTCGACCTGCACTAGGTACTATCCATGATACATCTCTGGGGCAACTTTCAGCTGATCAGAGTGTTTGCTGTATGATACTTGGCTCTCTAGCACATTCGGCGACCTGGGCTAAGGGTTGTGAAAGGCGCTCGGGTCACAACATCGAGAAATGTAATTATGGGTACTCCATACATCCACAAGGTGTTTGTATTTGGAAAAATTATACAAAACCGGCTCATGGCGCATTTCGCACTACATGGTAGGCCGCATCCTTAATTCCATCCGATCTGGAGCCGTTTGATATTTGACATCCCGGAAGCTCGGAACGCGATGAAGTCTGACCAAGTCGCACAATGGGTATGACTGTGTCCTCTGAGCCCATGCCGCAGGTGGCCACTGCTCTACCCTCCCGGAAACGCTCCAATGAGATGCAAAGAGTATGAACGACTTCGGTAACAAGCGATTTAGTGGTGGCCTGTTCAGGACCGGCCTTGCCATTCCAGCATCACCCCTACTTAGGCAAAAGGTTTATATATCGCTAGATCGCCCTTCAAGTTTCTCTTGTACTTGAAGGCAGGTAATCTTTAGGAAAATCTGGAAACTTTGAAAAGCCAATTCCAAAGTCTCAGCCACCAAGGCTGTCACCGTTCCATTCAAGATGTGTCAAAGGATGGCCTGGGCCACGCTATACTTTTCTATACTCGCCAACGGATCCTTATCAAGAAACGATAGTTGCCTCTTACCCAACGGAATTGTAGCGACGTATGCCTTGCTCTGCCAGACGACCATGCCAGATTATGGCCCTCCAATTGGGAATTACATGGATGAGACATCAACTAGACGCAGCTGCCACAGTCAGTATATTCTCGATTGTTCGTCCTTAATCAGAATTCTCGTGACTTCTTTTGAGAAGTCTTGAGATTCATGCACGTGGCGATGTTTAAGACGATATAGACTAATACTTATTTACTTCGGTTGAGGTGACCATGCGGAAGGGCAATGCGTCATGTCGTGCGGTCCAAGCACATGCGCAATGGATCTCTGCTGCACGTCATCATTCAGAACGTCAAATTGCAACAATTCACCTAGCTCCCCGCCTCCATTCGACAACAACGACCACAAGAATGTGTCCTTGCTGGGACACCATGGCGCTCCGTCAACCGTCCGAGTGCAAAGATTATCAGCGGGTGCATTATGCATAGTGGCATCTCCATCCGTGAACAACACGGGCAGGGTGTCGAATCAGACAAGTTCTACCAACACAGGGCTCACAGACACGGACGCGGCTTTTGGGGCAAGTCTGGGAACGATGGTGGTTATGGCGAGTATCGTCATCGCGTATATATGGTCCAAACTCATCTCAAAGCGGACGCAACTTCGGCGCGTTCAAGTGGAATTGGATGCATTACGTGATTCGAAGCCTTTGGCGAGCGGCGGGTCTGGAAGGGCTCAAGATGACGTCCCTGCTCAACCTCCAGAGTCAATCGCTCAGCCGTGAATAACTCCTGTGTTGTGGCATCGACAACTACCTAGTAAGGGCCCGGAACCCTCTGAAGAAGCCAGTGCGGCCACCTCGTCTAAGTGCGGACTTCGTATTATAGGCGGATTGAGATAGAATACACTTTTAAAGCCAAGCTACTTTTTCAACAAACGATCAATGGACGCATCAGCTCACAGTGTACGTCTCCGATCTCCGACTACTTTGTTGTGAAATCTGTAAGCTTGAGGTGCTTGTGAGACAAAATAGCAACGCAGTGTCTGGTTCTTGAAGCCACAGATATTCTTCACATTTACCTCAGGAGCCACAGCCTTGCCACCACACCAATGCACAATTAGGTGGTAGCCTCGACAATCTGCAGGCGACATGGACCAGGGCTTGAGTGCCATTCAGGAACACCTGCCCGAATTAGACCATGATTTTTCCACGTGGACATCTCATTGGCCAGGCTTTATCTTGCCCGTTAAAGCGGAGACTTGCCAAGAACGTCATTTCTAGACTTGAGAGCACTCACATGTATAGTACCGACATACTGTCAGACTGTCTAAGCATTTGCTCTCCGAGGAATCGGAAAAGACGATGGCTTGGCTCTCGATGGCTTGAGCTTGTTTACGCGTCACCCAAATTTCTTTTTTCTGGCTGAACGGGTTTTTGATAGTCTTTGAACAGTGGCAATCCAAGGTTCGCCGCTGCTTCTACTGCAAAGCCGGGATCACGGCACCCACCCCCTCGGGTCTCCGATGCAACCTCCTCCGTGAATCGCACCGCCTGACCCCACAGCATCGGTAAGCACTGTTTACAGTAGACCTCATTTAAATAAACTTTGCCTCCTTCCTGTCCCTTACTTCTTCTGACAGGTCGCGCGACAGCTTCTTTCTTTGCCCATCTGTATATAACCCCCTGGACCAGTCAACGGCAGCAAGATGAGAACGCATGCTACCCTTGCAGCGGTCGTCGCCGGCCTAATCGCGGGCAGCCAGGCTTGTGACAGCTGCTTCGGCCCCATCAATAAGGTCGAGCATGTCCGTCAGGTGAAGCGTATGCAGCCAGATGCTTATAACGCTACCTATGGACCAACGCGGGGCTCACTTGAATGGGGTCAGCTTAACTTCCTGCACACCGTGAGTTTCCTTCTTCTTTTTGGGACCAGAAGGAACATGCGTTGAACTTAAAAGCTGACAATCAATATAGACCGACACGCATGGCTGGTTGGAAGGACACCTGACGGAGACCAACTATGGCGCAGATTGGGGTGACTTTGTTTCATTTACGGCACAGATGCGGGCCAAGGCCAAATCGCTGGGTGTCGACCTGCTGCTCGTCGATACAGGTGATCTTCACGACGGAGCTGGCTTGAGTGATGCTACTGCTGTAGACGGCGAGGTCTCCAACGTCGTTTTTGAGAATCTCGATTATGACCTCCTCACGATTGGCAACCACGAGCTTTATTACGCCGACATTGCGTATCAAGACTACGACTCCTTCTCAAAGGCCTGGGGTGACCGCTACCTCACTTCCAATGTCCAGATCCTCAACACCACGACCAACGAGTACACCTACCTTGGCAACCAATACAGATATTTCACCACTGAGAACGGCCTCCGCATCCTGGCCTTTGGCATCCTTTTTGACTTCACAGGCAACACCAATGTCACCAAGGTCATCCCAGCCGCCACCATGGTGAACGAAACCTGGTTCCAATCAGTTGTCGCCTCGCCTCCTGGACCCGTCGACCTCTTCCTTCTCATCGGCCACAACACCGCGAAGAAGCAGACGCAGACCGGCACTTTCGGCACTGTTCACGACGCCATTCGCACCATCTACCCGTCTACCCCTATCCAGATCTTTGGCGGCCACAGTCACATCCGTGATTTTCAGGTGTACGATGAGGCAAGCACGGCCCTCGAGAGTGGTCGCTACTGTGAGACGCTGGGATGGTTGTCCATGTCGGGCTTCTCGGCCAATAACAGCGGCTACACGGGTGTCAGCACGCCGGAGGGTGTGCCTTCACCAACCCGCAAGGCAACAAATTCCTCCGCCGCGCCGTGGACGTACGCGCGCCGCTACTTGGATTGGAATAGGCTCACTTTCGAGTATCACGCTTCGGGCTCGCAGACAAACTTCACAACCGACTCCGCTGCTTTCATAACCGCGGCGGGTCAGAACACGACGGACCAGATCTATGCCTTTAGGCAGCAGCTGAACATTACGGCGCAGCTAGGTTGCTCGCCGCAGTCGTGGTGCCAGTCATGCGCCGAGTTCAACAGCTCCGGCAGTATTTATAGTCTGCTCACTCAGGCATTGAGCGAGGCCGTGATCAATGAGACCAGAGCTGATAAGGCACGGGTCAACATTATCAACACTGGCTCGGTGCGATTCGATCTGCACAAGGGTCCATTCCTTGTTGACGATGCATACATCGTCTCCCCATTTGTAGATATCTTTGTCTATATCCCCGACGTGCCGTATTCCGTTGCCAGCGGCGCTTTGGATTAGTGAGCCTCCCCATCCTCTTATTATCTGTGGTCGCCCTTCATCGGTGCAAGTTGGACTAACACGGAGCAGCATCAACGCCTACGGTACAGTTTCCAAGCGTGCCACCACTGCACACTCTCACATGGAGCTTCCCCGCGACACCTGCGTCGACCCGTTCCTCTCCCCGCTCGCCACCCGCGACATCGCCGCCTACGCCTACACGCACGGCGGCCACCAGCGCCGTCAGTCAGCCGCGCTCACACAGGGTTACACGACCACCGACGCTTTCGGCACTGACGGCGACGACACGGCGCACACCGCGATCGCGTCGTACGACTACCCGAACTTCTTTCAAGCGCTCGGCAACTTTCCTGCGAACGGGTCTTTACCGGATGTGGTCGATCTCATTTTCATTGATTATATTGCTACGGATCTGCTCGAGTATCTTGCGACTGTTCCGAATGTGTCGTATTCGGAGGCGGATATTAGTTACTACATCAACGAGAATTTCAGCACGCAGACATATCTGCCGCTCTTTGTGCAGCAATCCCCGATGTTCCAGCAGGATCTGGACAACTGCACGATCTATGAGATCTGAACGGGGTAAAAACAGGTATAGAGACTTGGCAATACGGCAAATACTGCAGATTCAATAAAAGTACATATTATTACCGTTCTCTTTGAGGGCGCAGCGTGTTCGGAAAACAACCTTAAACGCACTTAGCCAATATGGGCATGTCATCTTGGAAATATACTAGTTGAATACCTAGGTAATTAGTGAAACGTGATAATTCCTGTAGATTCCAAATTGTTGATCCCGGAAGTGCTGCTTCAGAAAAGCCTTTGCGGAACGACCATCAGAGCATGAGATTCCTAGAAGGGATCTTCGTAGGTGGTATATGTACTACGAGCCAGTACAAGATGTGAGTCGTATGAAGTCGGCTTCGACTAACACCAATTGTATTTTGATGGGGAGTTCCAGGTGCAAGTGTTTGTTTTTAGTTTTGGACTTTAAGCCTGAGCTACGTAAGTCCTCTTGGGACGATATATTGTCAGATTTCATCGACATGCTAATTCTGGTACTTTCGGATTTTGATGCGGGAAGACTTCGGGAAGGCAGTCTCATTTACTGAATAGCAAATTCGAGGTCACTTATTCAAAGACATGTTGCCCAAATTCGTGAACAAAATTATCTGTACAACCAAGCGGCGGTTGCTGGCAAGGCCTGCTTTCCAACCCCACATTTTCTCTACCTGAAGTAATTGATTAAATACGATCCTCATATCTGACCTCTTCCTACCTGCAGACCAGTATTGTACCGGGTAGACCGGAAGCAGGTTGTAGGTAGACTAAAGCATGACAGCCTTGCTCGATCTGCTATCTTCAAAACTTCTGGAGATCCATCATTTCTTGATCTTCTCATAGATGGCCTCAGCAAAGTCGTGACAATTGTTCGTCGCAACATTGTACTTTGTATGCGTCTTTTCTTTGACGTAATTCTCAGCTGTGCTCTTGTTAGTATACTATACCTCCATCACTTGCAAGAGCGGGTAGGTTTCCATGACGGCTTACCGAGTTTTGTAACGCTTTCAAATGAGCCCATGGCACCAGCCACTACCTCGCCAGCCAAGTCATATTGATGCGTTGCAGTATTAGCAACCCATTCCCCCTCGTTCTTTTTCACTTCCTTCCAGTAATGATTGGCCCACCAATGTTCCTGCGCGACCGCTTGCGTGGTGGCTCCGGCAAGTGACTTCAGCAGAGTTGCATCGCCGTCTTTGAACATACTATAGGATGACCCCTTGAATTGATTGTCCTGATATTCGCCAACCACCAGGACCCAGTGTGTCCAGTGCTCGTAGCATACAGGCTTGCCTTCGATCGCCCACTTTTCATAGAGCCCATAACGTTTGCCGTTCTCTGGGGTTTTGCCTTGAGCTTTGAGGGCGGACTTGAGGGCATTGAGATTGTCTGTATAGTCGATTTTAGACGCGTCGACGGTAACCTCTTCTCGCTTTTCAAGTGGGATGGTACCAGCCACCGCCAGAGATAGCAGAGAGAGCAGAGTGAAAGCGGAATTCAGCAGCTTCATAATGAAAGATGTGGAAAAAACGACGTAAAAAACAGATAGAGAAGAGCAAAAAGGGCAAAGTTGAAGTCAAGGATGTACGGCAGTGGACGTCGAGCTTCCTGCGCTCGAAGTTGTTTTTTTAGAGAGAGTTGGGAGTGTGATGATACTGTAACTTCTGGTGATCAAGACTCTATTTGCAGCGCAATGTCCAAGGTTTATGTAGAAGAATGAAGGCTTGGTAAGGCGAGCCCGAGGGATACATTTGGTCGGTGCCTCTAACAATACATCTCACCCAACAGCGTTGCCATTATGGCCAGCAAGTCTAACGAAGGAGCAGCGAACTCCTAGAGTAGTATCAGAGACCCATCATGAAGTCCTCCTGTCAGACATGTGTGTCCATTGATGATTGACATCCACTGGCCAAGAGCCATGTGGTGAACATCTGCGACATGTCCCAAAGTAGAGTCGCGTATGGTTCCTGTTATGCTCCTGGAGACCAAGTTGGTCCTTTACCCACCGTTTCGGCTTCTATCCGTGATATTTGTGGGCACGCATCCTTACGGGGCACTGGGCCAAGTGGCATGGAGCGCCTCGGCAAGATGGGTCTCTTGGGGCTATTTCGACTTCTTTCAAAATCCAATTCGCTTTCTCAACAGGTAAGTCCAATCACTTGAGCTTACTTATTGCTACAAGCTCACTGACCACGCGTTGTACGGATGGAGTGACAAATTAGGACACTGTTGGTTCTAATCTGCCAGCAGGCTGGTGGGAGGCTGCAAACCGCACCGCAGGGCTAGGTATCGAATGGGGTGATGGGGCTATCCTGGAGAAAAGATCTCAAAATAAAACAACGGCCAAGGCTAGCCGCGTGGATCATGTCAGCTTATTCTCACTGCTCTCTTCCTACTGGCGGTGGCCGAAAAGTCAGTGCAATGGTCAGCTGACGAGGGCTTCGAGGCTGTCGCGAAGATAATGATGTTGAGTAATTCAGGTGCGTCCGACAAGCAGAATGTCGCCTCAGAGGGTTCTTTTTCCTCGACGCCAAATCCACCCCAGACCCATGACAATCTGAGACGCGTAATATCATGAAACTTTGTTGGTAGAATGCGACCAGATTGCTCCGACAAGCTTATCGAGGCCGAAAGGCTGACAACCTTCGTTGAGCTGTCAAGAGGCCTGTGGGGCAAAGGCAACCTACATGCATGAGGCGCAGCAGGCACTCACTCCACTGTGCCTTGAACGTATTTAATGCTGGTTCCCCCATACCATATCCACCAGGTCTATTGTCTAGCCCGGTTTGATTATCTTTCTCAGCCGTTCACAGCCTACTGCAAATTGTCTCGACTGTTCTTGCCGCAGTCAATTTTTAGATTATGGGCTTCTTACCCAAATTCTTGACAGGGCGACCCAAAGAGGGTTTCAAGCCAGAGTCGTGGGATGATATTTCAACGCTCGGTAGGACGATTTCAGAAGTCCTGACAGAAGTTGAATCATACTGAAAGGGAATGTTCACTAGCTAATTAAAGTGGTAACAGATCAATTCAAAAGTCATGCCAAATGCCGGCTTGGTGGGCCGCAGCATATTCGTTCGCACGAAAGAGAATATCTCGAGCTCGCAACAGCAGCCCAGCATGGGTCGTCAACGAAGAATGAGACACAATGTGAGCATCAACATCGAGACAAAAGCCTCTCTTTGCTAAGATTGTTAAGTCCTTCATGCTGACATAGAGGAAACTCAGGCAAAAGCTGGGGAGAGCATGATCTCGAAAAGTTCCTCGCCAGCAAATCACCGCCGGAGCTCCAGCCAGATTTCCAAATAGCGCGACCTCTCATATACCGCTGCATGGCGCGAATGAGCGCCTACCCTTACCTCCACGGTCCCGAGCTCCCCGAGGCTCTCACAACCGAGGGCATGCTCGCCGCCGTCTCCATTCTCCTGCAGCGGCCTAGCTGGCTCGGGCGGCCAGACTCCATGGCCACAGTCGACGCCACCGTAGCAGAAAAGCACAAACGTCAATTTGGCGCGTTGCTGTTCCGAAGCATGCGGCTGTCGTCCCACAACCGGGCACCTGGTGGTGGAAAGGGTCAAGAGAAATCTGGCCCTGCCCGTCCTCGTCGCAGTGAGCAAGACGATGAAGATCTACGACAGGTGCATTTGCTGCTTACGAGGAGTCGACGCTACCGTTCAGAGAGGTTCCCTACGAAATTGAAATCAGGTCCGCCAATCATTGCACCTGAAGATCTTCCCTCTTCGTACTCGACGGATTTGACAGGGTGTATTCCCCGAGGCGAGTTTGAAGCTTTCTTGAGGATTTGCATGCGCCTTGAGTCTGGACAGCAAGACGTGGGGCCAACCGCTGTAGAAAAGAGCCACTGTACTACAGAAGTGGACTGGGAGGAGTTTGAGGCCATACTTGCTTCTTCGCCTGTCGTCAACTTAGACCGACTGCCTATGCATCTCATCAGTGAGATGGGCAACCAGTCGTCTTTTGTTCGAGGCATGACGCTGCTATTCTCGCTTCTGATTTCTCCGGTTGAGATTTCCGGTGCAGTCGGAGAGAACACGGAGGGCAAAGAGCAAGCTGGAGAAGATGTCGACCAAACCCTGTGATGGAGAGGCCGCCTTGAATCAGTGAAGAGCGGGCTAAGAGTTGACAGTTCAGAAGGAACCATTACGACTTCATGTCATCATCCGATCTAGGTGTGTAGCAAGTAGAACCTGCCACAATAGATCACGGTCTGTTCATATTCTTGAATTGAGGTCAATCCCTAACAAGATACTGAATACCATACCGGTCCGGTTCTGCAGCACTCCCGGCCGATATTCATAGACAAATTGTTGGAAAACCATCAATTGCTTCCATCACTGCGTCAAATGATCAAAGTCCACGCCTACGGCCGCGAGAGCTTTTGTGAGGACTCTACGCATGGCAGCGTCCTTCTCTTGGCTCTCCTTTTCCAGCGTATAGAACCATCCCTTGAACTTCAGAAATTTCGCCTTGTACCAATCGGCCGCCTCTTTCTGTTCCTCAATATCATGCTTCATCTTCTCCATTTCCATTTGCTGACGAGTAATCGTGGACTCGTGTTCCTCGGCCTGTTTCTCGAGGTCACTCTTCGCCAGAGCTCTCGCCTTTGCCATTTCCACTTCCATGCGTTTCTCATACTGCTTCTCGGAAGCTTCGAAGCGGAGGACCTCGGCATCATATGTTTGCTTTTGCTGGGCAAGCTCCTGCTGTAGAGTCGTTGTTTGTGCTTGCTCTGACTTGAGCTGTTTTCTCAAGCTGCTCTTGTCTTTCAAGAGTCGCTTGCACATGTCCGTCGTCTCTGAGAGCCTCTTTCGCGTCTGATCGAGTTCCTTCTCTTTCTTCCCGTACCTTGTACTTAAAGACTCTTTTATTCCCTTGTGCCACTCGCTCTCTTTTAGCTGCTTGTCAAAAGCTTCCTGTAGACGGAGCTCCTTGGTTTCCTGGTCTTTCTTCTCGCTCGAGATTTTGTTGCATTCCGCAATCTGCTGATCAAGTCTCTGCTGTAATCGGACAGCCTCGGCCCTACTCACCGTGAGTTGCTCCTCTACGTCTTTTTTGGCCTTTGCAGTCTGCGATTCCCGTTCAGCTGCTGCAACCGATGTCTCTCGCTTGTCAGATCCGGTTTGGTCAGGTGGTCTGACTTTTCGAAAGAGCTTTTCCTCATTGAGTTCATGAATCTTCTTGTTCGCATCGTGCAAACTTCTACGGTAATCGTTTCGCTCCGAAGTGAGTTCGGTGACTTGTTTTTGGAGGGTATCTGCTGACTCGCAGGCTTGAGTTGGCTCGTCGGACGAGTCTCCCGTCAGGTCGAGAATGGGGATCTTCTTCTTTCGTTTGTTTGAGCCCGAGACGTTGCCATTCAATCCCGTTATGTCACTGCGAATGGGTTGCGGATCGGGTTTGATGCTGGCTTTCGCATCGCCGATGGCAGATTTCCGAAAGGATGGCTTCGAGGTCCCACCCATAAATTTATAGTGGCCTGATTGCGCAGGTTTGCTTGATTGGGCAGTGGCAATGTCCTCATTGGCTGGGTCATTTTGATTTTGAGGGGGTTCGCTTGACTTGTGTTTTTTGCGAGAAGTCTCGCCAGTGGTTGCTGACGTCGATCTGAGACGACGACGCTTTCCCGACTGCCTGTCTCGAACGGTTTCGGTAGACGACATTGTAGATGCGCGGTGAGAAGAGGTGGAGGCAATCTATGGGTTTTCAAAATGTGAGCATCAATATCAGACGCGTGAGGAGTCCGAGGAGAACATGGGGTGATGCGGAGCTGAGCTTTTGGAAGCCAAAGGGGTAAGAGGACTCGTGAAAACAAGCTTTGAGAAGTCGAATATGAGGAAGGAGGAGACGATACCTAGATACAGAACTTGATGTCGTACCACAACCGCAAAAGGGGTTCTGCGACGAGTTCAGGCAGGAAGGGTCATATGGAAGCCTGAAGGTAAATTGAGGGTATCAAGTCCACAAGAAGACTGAAGTTTGAAGGGAGTCAGGGACGGGCAATGATGACTAATTGGATGGCAGGCCGTTGTTGATGGTAGGAGGGCAAGTGCATACGTACATGGGAAGAACGCGGCGATTTCAAATTCTGTTTGTCTGGGCTCAGTTGAAATCGAGATCGAGCTGTGAGCGCGCCGTCGAGAGAATCGATAGTGTCGTTTTGATCGACGTGATGGTCGCTGTCGCTGCTCATCTCCGCGTCGTGGTCTTGGTCACTGGAGCAGTCAGTTCCGTTGGCAGAAGCAGCTACTTCGATGCAGTCGAGGGTAGGTGTCGCGTTGCGAGCTTTCTTCCGAGCCATTCTCACGCGCTTTTGTAGATGGAAGTGTATCAAAGTGGGCCGTAAGAAGGTAGAGAGAGGCAGAAGGGCAAACAAGATATCAAACGCTCGGGAGAGAAAGCAGAGCAAGGGAGACTCGGATAATCCGCACAAGACATTCAGAAGGAAAGGATAGATAATCGAGTTTGCAATGCTTTTTCTTGAGTAAAATGTATGAATGGGTGGGTATTTGATGTGGAGCGTGGAGCTGATGAAATGAGGTCGGGTTTAAGGCTCTTGCAAAGCAACAGTCAGTTGCCTGGTCAGAGGGATTGACTAAACTCACTTGTTGATTTCCATCTACTAACCATAGAGTGGACCTTCAGATTTTGACAAGGTGTGGGTTTGGAGCGGGACAAGACAATATTGTAATTTCGGAAGGACAGAAGAAAGTTTTGAGAGGGTTGTAGGTGAAGTAGACGAGCTTGTCACATTTTGATGGAGTATCTTTACGTGTTTGACTACCTGGGTAGATCACCACTACATTAAGCAGACCAAGTACTATCAAATGTGATCAGTCTCCTGCACAAGGTCTATTTGGGCGGTCTTGTTTGTTTTGGAAACCCTGGATTCAAATGAGGCATACAAAAAGCTACCTAAGTATGCAGGTAGGTACTCAGGTAGGTAGTTGGTTGGCCCCTGGAAGATCTTACGAATAGGCTGGACAGAAAAAGTGGACATCTTGAAGAGTCCAAGCAACAAATCCTATGCGCATCACTCTCTTCTTTAGGAAAGGTGCAGGCGGCTGTATGCAGTTCTGCATATTTACCTAGGTACCTACCTGTCTACTTACCTACCTAATTACCTACACAAGGCAGATGAAACATCTGGAACCTTTCGACCATCAAACGAAGGGTCCAACGACAGAGAGCCACGAGTCTTACTCACCACACAGTCTCTTCACTTGCAACGTAGGAGTCCGGGCGCGAATGTTACTTTTGGGTAATTGATTTTAAAATTAAAAGTTGTCCATTTGGCAGTCACAATGAACGCGTCTCTCGTGCTTCCACATCGGTAAAGTCCATTCTGTTAAACTAAGTCTTCGTACCTAAATACTCGTTACACTAGCATACCAGCTATTTCCACGAGCAGGTCCCGATCTGAAAGTCTTTGTATCAAACACCCAACTAGTAGCCGTCGTCTGGCTTTCCCCGAGAGGCATTCCCACTTCAATTAAGCACATTGAGGGCAGATATTCGAGCAATCACCCGGTCCAGCAATGATACTCTCCACACATCCTTCAAGTAACGTCGTCGTAGGCAGCGGCTTCACCGTCGGCTGACCATATGCGCACGGGGTCATAGCAAGAGGACATGCGCAGATTTCTGTAGTCTGAGGTCCAGTCGTTGTCACAACGGTGCTCGTGGCAGAGCAGACCTTGTGGCCAGGCAGTGTGGTTGTTGCTCTGGCCTCGACTGCAGAACCGCTGGTGCAGGTTGGGCAGTTGCTACAGCCCGGGTTGTTGAAGATCTATTTTGATGTCAGTCTCTATACTCAGGTGCTGTCTTGTGTGGTATTGAAAGCAGTCCCAAGGCTGAGGAAATAGCGAGTAGGCTTACCTCTAAAGTAGCAGTGCAGGCACCAGCCGGGGTAATAGTACTTGTACGAGGCGAGATCGGTGTTGGTCCCGTGGGCTCACCGGCCGAGCAGGAGGAGCTCGGCTTGATGCACACTGGAACGCAAATTGCATGGACTCCGGTCGTCGTGATCGTCGTCACGGGGGTGCTGCAGGGCTTGTTGTCCCCGGGCAGAGTGCCTAGGGTGGTCTCTGAGCGGGGCGGCTTGTTATTTCCTGGCAGTGTACCCAGGAACGTGGTGGTAGGCTCGGGTGAAGCCAAGACTCTGACCCGGAAGATGTCAGCTGGAAATGCGTCTCAAAAGTAGAATGTTGGTATGAGAACTTGCCCCTGGCAGTCGACTATGGCCATAAATATAGAGGTGTACGCAAGCATTTTCACGTTAGTTTGCTGCTGATCAAGTATGAAAAGATGGGCTTGAGCTATGTGTTGCTATCACCGAGGCTGTGATGTGGTTGTGGGGACTGTCTTTCTGGTTTGCTGGGGCGCTTTCTGCTTCAAAGTTGCGTGATATCGAGGGGGATGTCGGTTCCTTTTATATTTGTCTCATCCTTTCCCTTTTCCGTGAAAGCCACCCAACCTGACTTGGTAGGCAGAAATACCCACGGTCCATCGCCCTTGCTTCGGACTCACCGCGGCCCTTCGACCCCACAGACGGAAGTCGCGGGGAGAAGACATAGTCATACGATCATATTCGATCATCTCAACCGAGTTCGTGTCCAGATTTTTCACATACTAGCTCGAGGTGTGCGCGTTTACCGGTGCAGTATTGGCCAACAAGACTCAGGGCTCTCACAGCCTATTGCTTCAAAGGCCTCCACCCCCCCCGGAAACTTCGGCTTGATCACACCGGCCTTTCGCATATTGATGACCGTAAGACGAGGTCTTGTCCAATTGGGAATGGAAGGCTATACCTGAACAGTAGCGGAGGCGTCTGTGGTAATACTTTCAAAGTCTTACACGGAGTGAGAATTGTCTTCTAATGCGAGTATATAACGGGTAGGTTTACGTGACCGGCTTAAAGGCCACCATGAGCATCCAAATGGCAGTCAATTTATATGCCCACCTTTTTCCTTTTTCAAATTTTCTACTCTAGGGTAGGTAGGCTGGGGCCAATTGTTGTCGATTCATCTTCAACTGCAGCTCGTATGCATGGGTTGAGTGAGACTAATGAGGTTTTAATACAAAGCTATAGATTCCAAAGAGGTTCTTCAGTCCTCTTGGTCAATATTTCAATAATACATCAAGACCCGTCAGCTACCCTTAAGGGAAAGCCATGTCCGCTTTGTCTGACTGGCAGCCCGCTCCTTTCACTCCACCAACGACATGGAGAGACAGAACAGTGTCACAACCGGATAGCTTGATGCAGTAATGCAAGAATTTTTCAACGGAACTGGCTTCCGTACGACGTCGGTCTTATTTCTACTTCTATGAAATGAATCGCTGATGTCAGAGAAGGGCAGGGGCGCCACGCGGTCAGCCCTACCAATGATATACGGTCGGCAAGGTCGGCGCTCCTGAGAGGCTGCTTATGGCGTCTCCGTATAGTGCGTCGTGTGTCTATATCTAGTGGTCTCACTGCGGTCACTTGCGCGCGTGGCGGTGGAACAATATATCCGCTTCGGGGTCTTCTAGACGAAGCAGATCCGCTCGGTTGAACGAGACCTGTCCAAGGCAGGGGCGCCGAACGCCCTTCTCACGGTACCTATCTACAGAGACGCGATCTTGGTTCCTTGTGTATTATAATTATCGCCATTGCTTCTCAGTATTAGTATGACGAGGGTTTGCAGTATTTGAATCACACTTGGTGTATGGTATCGGAATCATGGCCGTACCTTGCTATTCGTTGAACCATCTTTCAGCTATCCCTACATCCTCTTGGAGAATGACTCGGTGTGATTTGATAGAATTGTTCGAGAAGGTTTAGGAATGTCCCCGGAAGTGTGTATAAGTATGGGAAGATATCAAACCTATCTATCCATCCTCTCGTGCGAACCTTATCGTATCTGGCTCTTCCGAATAGGCGGCAAATCCCTCAAGCGGATGCAACCTTCTTAGTTGAGGCCTGCGGATATTGGATTGAAATGTGACCCTACATCGCCGAGTCATAATTGAGCAATAGTAGCCTGATTCGGATCTCGTTTGTATCAATCGTAATCCTGAAAGAACTCGTTGATGTGTATCATGATTAGGTAAAAGTGGAATATCGCTGGGTTACCTACCTGGTAGCCTGACTCCCACGATCCTACCTGGGGCGTCGTTCCCAACATCTCGCTTGGTCTATTGCAGGTACCAAGTTGCAATCTTTCATGACTATATATATCTCAAATTGTCTCGAGCATATGTTTTCCAAGTTCGTGTACTCTACTATACTCAAATACTACATATTAAAGTGCAGCACTACACTGTGATATTTCCCTCAGCGTCCTCTATCACGATGCGTGTTACAACATCCATGTGGATATATGGCCCTTCTATGGTGGGTGCAGTATGGATTCGTATCAAGTCTGGGTTGAGCTTCTCATGAGCATTTTCGCACCTCGACCTCCAGGACCTCAAGCCCCCTGACCTCCACCACCACCACTCCGTCTTCTCTTTCCCGTCAGTAGCCGTATAGCCCTTACTTGCCGGACCGCTTATGATGACCGTGTGTCCATAGTCCCGCGCTGGCGTTCTGACAAAGGAGAATTTGTTGAGGCCTGAGGCCTCCATATCTTCGGAAGCGCTGAACAAGATTGTCGATGTCCACAAAATAGAGTTGAGCAGTCCGTGCGCAGCCAAGATCGATCCTGCGAATGCGAAGTAGTGGATGCCGAGGTCTTTGCCCAGAATCAGAGCAATTCGACCGATCACCAAGGGACTGATGCAGCACAGGTAGACAAATGGATAGGCGAGGAAGGCCGGATGATAATCTGACCTCGTTGGTGCTTCGGGCTCGAGTCTGGCGGTGCCGGGGGTACGGGACTTCCTTTTAGGCAGATGACGGCAGTTGCGCTTTTGTATAAAGAGGATGCAAAAGATGGCAACGTAGAGAGAAACACTGAGCGTCACAGACACGATGATCCAGGCATAATGTGACCAGAGTCTCCACGAGTTGTACTCGGACGAAATCCAGCACTATCACCAGGGTAAATCAGCTATGCCGTAAAGCTCGGTTGGTGTTTACTTGGTAATGCTCACCCATACGTTCGCTCTCATGAAGTAGGACTCTCCTGAAGCCGTCCTGAAATGGCCTTTTTCAGCCTGTAATACGCCTGCAGCGTTGACCAGCAAGACGAAGGTCCAAATGCCACCGATACAGGTATACAAGCCCCATCTTGGCATTCTGTATCCCAACACTATCGTCAAGAACGAGTTGATAGATATCGCAGAAAGCAAAAGGCTGGCTGCCAGGTTGCTCGTGGAGCCGAACCATCCTTGAGCCCAGCACGTAGGTGATGGCGCATATATTCCATCGGCGACTACCCACTTGATACTCATACCGTAGGCGATAGCCTCCATCATGTCCGCGAGTAGCAAATTATAAACCAAGATCGGAAACGGGTTGACCTTCTCAATCAATCTTACCGACAAGGGCGTCTTCAGTTGCTCGTCAGAAATTGGCTCGGGATCCTGCTTCAATGGCTCCGGCTCCGAAGCTTGTTTGGCCATCTCATCCAACATGGCGATGTCCACAGCTTTACCGTCCTGAAATAGATCTGACCTTAGTCCCATGGAGAAATCAATTGGGTCTTCCTCTTGGTGTTGCTTTGGCTGTTCTGCGCGTTGTTTGCCCTGTCTCTTCGGCGACTGTACACGAAATGACAGAAGCTTGTAAGTGATGAATGTCCATAAGACAGATGTTGCAATAAAAGAAAGGAAGGAGAAGCTTGTCAGAACGATCAATCCACGGCGGTGATCATCTGGGAGAGGGAATAAACTTCCCCGGTCACCTGATGACATTTTGATGGCAACGGCACCAGAAAGAGGTTTCCAAGGGAGCCTGTAAACCACACAATGTCGGAGAATTCCTTCATGACAGATTGTTGGAGGAAGGGGACCATGTAGCTTTCCTAGGAGGGATAGATACATGTGAGTTCCTTGTCAAACCGTCGACACTATATAGGGAATTGAGCAGTCCTTGTAACATTTTGCAACAGCGGCTCTAAAGTTCCAGATCACTCCTACCACCAAAATGCTCGATGACTAAAATTAACATCGCAGTCCTCACTGCAGTTATCGCAGAAGTGCTTCTACCGATGAATTAGGTTTGATGACCTACCATGAAACTTCGAAGACCTCGGTGCAAAGAGACGTCGCGATTCATGGTAAAGGCGATGGTGCGCACTCGGACGATCATCAGCTGTTTCTCGCCCTGGGATGATCTTTTGCTATCACATTTCTCCAACGAATTGTGCGAAGCTCATGAAATTCCCACATGTATATTCACCTGCTACGCAATCGTGTTTACTGCCAATTGATTACTATGCTTCAGAAAGTAGTCCAGTCTCAACAATACAACTTCCGTGTCTCCAATGTGTAAGCCGTCGCGGCAAGGCTTACAATCACGAGCCATGAAAAGATCGACAGAACGGAGCGAACAAATACCCCGAGATATCTTGCAGACTTCTCTACGATTCAGATGCACATGTACGTAGCTTCCTATCTGCTGTTGCGAATATGTGATTGGCCACGTTTGTGCTGGCACTTGTCATGTCTTCCATGTATAGTCAGGCAGCTGATGTATGAAGTGCTGTGGAAAGGATGTAAACGCCAGTGGCATCATTCGCATCAACTGTCTAGTTAGGACTATGTGTGGCAACGCCTAACTATTTGTATCAAATCCGAGGCTCGAAGCCACACGGTGCCGGGCTGCTTCGCCATGTCACCACACCTGGGCTTTCCGCACATGACTCGCAATCCTCGCCGTGAGCAAGGCTCTCATGGCTATGGGAGAATATATATAACAGCAAGGCGAAGCTTCGAGTTGCTTCGTTTCTTTGAATTTTCAAATGCCTCCAGATGGTAGTGGTTGAGCCAGACATCATCCAACCACCTGGGCAGAGATTGAGATCATCCGCGCAGCCGCGGCCTGCATGCCAACCCCCCCCCCCCCCCCTGCGGGACTAGGCCTCTTGAGTGCTATCACAAGGTTCGATCAATGCCTGGCTTCATGCTATATCATACGATCTGCCCCTCTTGTCTTTAAAATGCACTGAAAAGCAAAGTAAATCGGGGTTGACTTTGCTACATTGATTTTTTGCCATTCCCGGAGATCAAGGTGTAGGCATCTATGCAAAGCTTCACGCAGTTCCTGTTCAAGTAGGGTTCACCACAGTAGCCAGGTAGTTCAAGGACTTGATATGGTCGTGATCAACACCCTACCGTGCCCCGGGTAGCCCAAACAGTCCTGTGTTTCCTCGATAAACTTTCAGGGCGGCATGGATATACTATGGTATGCCATGTTTGGCCAGACCCCTTTTACCGTCACTGACTAATAGAGGTAGGCATTTAAGCGCCAAAGTACGGAGGTAGAAAGCTACCCCAATTGACGCCTCGAATAGATTTTTTCGGAACTTCCCAGACGGTCAGTCAACATACATGCAATCCGGGGGAGGGGGAGTCTAACAAGTGTGCCATATTTGTCGCAGGTATTCTAGCTCCCGCGACCCCCCTCTCCCTTTCCCCCATCCTTTGGGGTTGCACAGGTGATCATAAAAATACAGTGGTTTTGTTCTCGGCGATTTGCTCAGACGGTGGTACCCTAATCCAAGATCGACAAGTAACAAGGCAACCCGCAGATGGCATTGCAGCTGGTGTTACGCGTCCTAGTGGCCCCGGGCATATTTAGTCTGTTAGCACCCAGGTTTCTGGAACAAGAACACACACCCGAAACAGTCCGCCCGTGAGTAACCTAAACATTGAACACGACAACGAAATGCAATCATTTTGACCGAGTGTTCCCACATGTTGATTTTGTATTTCTTTTCAACATCCATTGGTGTTTCTAAAAGCTGTGTTCTCGAAGCAAGGTGGTCGAGGGGGATAGCTATTGATTGTGGTGTGTATTCTTTTTGTTCTGGCGACCTGGCACCGTACCAAATTCATTAATCGAAACGAGTGGATACATTCAACATGGGCCGAACAGCCGAATCAAGACGTAGCGTGTGGATTCGTCAGGGGTGTCAGTGTTTTAAGCCCGGGTACGCCGGGTCAAGAAGCCTCGCACCAAGCCCGTGGTTAGGTTGTCTTGTGTCATGTACTGTGTGTAATTATGTTTCGTCAGCCCCCCTTTGGCGGAGCCTATTTTCTCCAGATGGAGATATAAAACTCCATCGAAGGACGTTCTGAGTGCGTAGGGCTACGTCCGGGGCTAGACGAATCTTGCGTTCTCTCGACCTCAGGTCAACCCACCACACGCGTGTAGATTTGCTGGAGTCACTGGACATGTTTCGATGAAAGCCAATGAGAGCCTTTCTCATCCAAAAGGTGTAATCTCATTCAACGACCCCTTTCTCGGCTTTTGTTGGTCCAATTGGCGGCCGGGCTCCTTTCGCCACCATGTTGCCAATCACCCTTCCAATATCAGTCATTCTCTTCGGCTTCCTTGCATCGACGGGATTGGCATACCCGACTTGGTGGCTCGCTGTCTTTCAGTTCCGGTGCAAGGCGCCACACTACGTCGAGTCCTATTCAGACGACTGGGGAGAATGGAGAGTGTCAAGTATTTGTGCTCCGGGAACCTGTTGTTCAAACTCAGCGAACACTGGTATGCAAGCTCTGTTGCAAATTTCTACAAGTCGACATTGTTAATAACAAGTCATGCTAGGACCATTATGCACTGCAGACGCTTGCGCGACGGCAGATCAGGAACGCGAGCGGTTATTGAGTTCCCATAGAGCTAAAGAGGCCATGGCCCAGAAGCAGAAAGAAAGGGAGCAGAATTCACCGGAGAAACAGCGCGAAAACTTGGAAAACTCAAAAAAGAAGGAGGCCGAGTGGAAACTGAAGGAAGCCGCAGAGGAGGCGGCGATCGCTCGACTGGCACAAGCTCAGCAAGCATACATCATATGAAGAGGACGCCCACTAATGCTGATGATTTTCGCAAGCCATAATGTTGAGGATCAAGCCGTAGTACTCCTCAGGAATTCGCCTTGTGAAGACTCAGAAGCTGTCCTTCAACACAATCAGAGGCCATAGGTCCTAAAGATGCGGGATGTTGAAAGAGATGAAAGCCGAGACGGCTGTGGGGAAGAAAGAACAAGAGCTCTAGAAGCCTGTACATATCATTGGTTCGCAGAGACGCATCTGACAAGGCTAGCTAAGGCGAGGCTGTCAGACAGCCTTCTGTCGGTAGACAGCATCCTGTGACTCGGTCTGCCTTTCCACCCCCCCCCCCTTTCAGCATCTCGGACACTTGGAGCACTACAACAATGTAATACTTACAAACCATGTGATACTTGAACAACCGCATCTCACTAGTACGGCATGACTAAATACATAGTTGTCCGGTCAGACCTATGCGTGAGGAAGACGATTACCAGATGCGTGATAGATATCCACTCCTTACTCAAAATCCTCCTTCAGATCGCGTCGACTGCAGATGAATGGTGGGTGATAACAACACCAATTTAGGTGATCATGTCTTATTAACTTCAGAGCACTGAGACGGCTTGCTCTTCTCACATTTCTGCATTTTCTTCATCCATCTCAACGGATCATTCGACGAATCATGTCCTGCAAAGTCTTTGTGATACCGTTGGTGATGGAGCCAGCCACAATTTCTGGCAATTGGCTGGTGATAGATTGATGTACAGAACTATCATTGAAGGCAAGCCTTATTATACAAAAGCCTGTCAAGCCTGGAGAAAGTGGATTCCACCTTTCATCTGCTATACTGGTATGATAAGCTATCTTGGTCTGAAGCTTACTCTACTCGGCCTTGCCATTGATAATAGCTCCTTTGCTTCGGACGATGAATTGATCCGACATCATCACCATTTCCGAACTCCAGCCTCTTAAAGTTCCGACTGAGCTTCGAGATGAATAAAGTTCATCTGCCGTTACGTCGTGCGGAACTAGTGGGAACCCCTCATCACTGCCATCCAACTCAAAGTTTGTCATGTCTTTCTCAGCCAAGGCCCAGACAATCAATTGTAGGTTGGCTTGCTCACAAACTTGTTCCCATGATGGAATTGAATAGGAGAGTCAGAGATGGCACAGCTTTGGAGATCTAGGCGGACATGTCGCATTGGCCTGGAGATCGGGTCGGTCAAAGCATCGCACGGGGCACCGATTGTCTTGTTTTCTGGATTGCTGAACCACGCGCGGACGATGACTGGCCAGGACCATGAAAGTCCGATTCATCGACTTGACCTATACGTGACATTGTGGTTCCCGAGTATTACCACAGTAAACCTTATACAAATTTTTGGGCAGCGAGGTGTCCGGCTTGGCGAAGATAGGGTTGAAGATGGAATATATACATTAATGTCCCACTCGAGTCTCTCTACGTCTCTTTACCACGAGCCATCTGTTTCTGCTTTACCGTCCTCCCTTCGCTCAGCTGTCTTTGTTTTAAGTTTTTGAACCAGACTTTTTACACAATGGCATACGAGAGTAATTTGAATGGACTCGATGCCGAGAAGGGTCTTACTCAGACCACCACTGGGGTGACAATGTCCCCGGAGCTATTCGAAAAGGTGAAGCTCTTCACACCCTTTGTACGCTACGTGTAATGTCTGACTTGGACTAGCTCTACTTCGCACCGAAGACTCCTCATGTCGGCGACTACAACAAGAAATTTGCTAATCCAACAGCTCTGGGCTTCGTTGGGTGAGTCAACCTGGTTTTCCCAGCAATGAGGCCCGTGACTTTTATCAGAATTACTTGCTCAATGACTATGGTCAACCAGGTTTGCGATCTCGGCATCGACATTCGCTATGATTTTGATGGGTTGGGGAGGGGCCTCTGGACTCACACCTGTTGCGTAAGTCGATACATTTCCTCGACAAACCGGGCCCTCACCGCGTTCTAACGAATCCACTCTTTCAGTGGTATCTTCTTCTTTACAGGTCCCTTGCTTCTTACGTTCGCCATGATTTGCGAGTGGGTGATGGGGAACTTCTTCCCGATGATGGTCATGGGACTCTTCTCCGTATTCTGGCTCTCATTTGGTGTCCTCCAACTCCCCACTCTTCAACTCGGTGCCCCCTACGCGACGCCAGAGGATCCAACTGGCACATCGTCCCCCGCATTCAATGCAGCCATTGCGTTATATCTTATTGTTTGGGTGAGCAGGGTCCAGAAGTAGGAGCTTACTTGTGGGAACTGCCATTGCTGACCAAATCCAGGGGTGTGCTCTCTTCACCTTCTTCTTCTTCACCCTAAAGATCAATCTCGTCTTCGCCGCTATCTTCGGACAGGTCACTGCCGCAACTTTCACACTATCGGCAGCATATTGGAAAGTGAGCCAGTTGGATTTCGATACAGCTCTGCAGTTGCAAAAGGTGAGTGCTTTCCAGCCTAAGTGACGCAATGCTCAGAGCAAATCACTGACCCAATGACCACCTGGGCAGGCTGGAGGTGCCTTGATCTTCGTTGTCGCTATTTTGGGCTGGTACTCCTGCTTTATTATCATGGCAGCAGAGATGCGGGTACCCATCAATCTGCCCTTGGGAGATCTGAGTCGGTTCTGGCCATCGACGAATGTCGAGCTTTCTGATGAGCTGGAAGGCCATCACCGACGCTAACTTGATGAATTATGATATCTTGCTCGGAACAGAATTACGATATACCACATGTTTGTTACACATACTTGTATTCAATCTTTGCTCCCATCAGTCAGTAAGGAGTCTTTTGCCTGCCTACGACACACGCGTCCGTAGGCCATAAATGCGCAACTACTTCATCAAGATTTTGCCGTCGTTCCCATGGACCATTCCTCCTCAATGACTGCTTGCTGCATGGTTCTATTGTCTTTAATTTGAAGGCAATCTGGCTTCCGAGTTGCTAAAACTACTTTGGGGCGTAGATGCAACTTGCGAGTTTCACTGGCAAGGTTATCACGAAATGATGCCTGATATGTGCCGGTCCGTCCATACCTCAAATCCTAGTGGGACTTGAAGGACTCGTTGTGTGGTAAGGCCAAGATCCCCAGGTCACGAGTCGTATAGCCTTGCACACAGTCGTTGCTCCACGCTGTCACTCGGTGACGCCTCTCAAGCCCGGGGTTGTCTTTCCTTTGGTCTGTCAGTCGCTTCTTCTTATGGCAGATGCTAAAGGAGATGTGAGCCATGTGCTGTGAGGATCGAAATGGGTTTTCAGCCACAAAAGCTTTGATGCAATACATTGATGATGTACCATCAGAATGAGATTAGTTGAAGGTCTGATTTGTAACATCAATGGGAGTCGATATATTATCAACACGATCATCGTACTGCATACTATTCACGGTACAGCTACCATACATTCATTGTACTAAGATTGAATTAGTCGGCTGGTCCCCCAGACTTCCTTTCTCTAGATAAAAAATGCGCCATGACGATGGTCCCAAAGATCATGATCCCTGAGGCGATTGCACTACGAGCGGTGGTGCCCAGAAGCACTACCTGACGATGCAGGTGGTCAAGACTGTTGACGGCGACATCCGTGTATGAGTGGCGTAACCCTGCAAACAACGGCAGAAGGCTGTCAGCTCACATCACCTGAACAGATAGTTCGTAGGGATCAGAAAGCGGATGTATCGAAACGGAATTCCTGTGTCATTCCAGCCTTATTCAGCAGCTTGTACTGGAACCGAGCCCAAGGTATACCCTATGTCTCTCGACTAGACAAACTATACACAAGCTTGCTGTACCTACCTTGGAGGGAGATACCTATCCTAGGTAGGCAGCTTGCATTCGACGAGGGGTAAATACCTGTAGGACGACTACACTGCAGTTCTAGGGCTGTCAGCCTGCAGGATCTGCCGCCCGCGCCCCCAGGAAAATGGTCGACCGCATTTGACGGTGTCTCCTCATCATGGCTGGCCAGCAGAGAGGCGTCTTTCTCTCCTTCACTCTGTTATTTGTGGGCCTATCGCAATACAAAGCGACACTACACGCTTCAAGATCTTATCATTTCCAACAGTACCATTTGTAATCCTCCTACTTTTCACCCTGAGTGGGAGACGAGCGCACACAGCGCGAAGACTGCCCGCAATGCAGAAATCTGCGTCCGGTGACTCAAGAGAGCATGGCAATGCACGAACCTTGATTAAAAAGGGTTCGAGCAGATGCGAGATTTTGACGTGGGCCGAAAAGAAGGCCAAATATGAGCTCAAGACCCTGGCCACTTCCACGGCGTTGCAAGAGGAGCTTGAAAAGGCAATTGCTGCCAACTCAGCATCAAAATCAACCGCCTCTGACGGCAGTACCAGCGCGGGCGTCTCGGAATTGCACCAGAAACCGGTGGTTATCTTACACGGCCTTCGGCACGACTTCATAAGAGTTCTATTGGGCAAGACTCTGGGCATCGCACCGTCGTTCCTTGAGGCTCACGCTGGTCGCCGTGGCTACTGGCCACATTCTCGCAGAGGAACCGGTGCTGGACATGAGTCATCCTTCACCAACCTCATTTATCCCGAGTTGGTCGAAGCTGGGAGCTCATTTCATCAGAGCCTGGCTTCCATCTTGAAGTTTGGGGACGGCCAGTTGGAGGGCCATTCGACGACCAGTGACATGGACGAAGTGGATCTGTTGGATGGTCCAATATTAAAATCTCTTTCGGAAGGGCTCGAGAGTATCGACGAACTTGGTGTTGCACTGTGTCGGTTGTCTTTCTGGGTTGGCGACTTGGTGGACGTGATCTTCTTGGAGAGACAAGTCTGGGAAGACGACCGTGTATCTTTCAAAAAAGCAAAGATGACAAAGCATTCGGTGACGAAGCAACCTGCATTCAAAGTGAATCGCGAAATAGGGCGAATGGAGAAGCCGTGGGAAGTCATTCTCCAAGAAGGTAACGAAGCACCTTCCTTACGAGAATTAATAGGCGAGACGTTAGACTTCGAAACGTGCACCGATCGAGCCATACCACTTGGTCAAGTTCTGAAAGAGTTATTGCACGAACATTGGCTTCGCCTCTTCGACGTTCTTGTCATGGACGAGACATGGAGTGCGACATGCTTAGCAAGCTTGCAGAAGCACGCCGAGAGTAACGAGCTACTGGTCGGAGAGACCTTCCGAAGAACACCTATCACAACCAGCGACCTAGAGTTTGGCACAGTCGGCGTAGGCAACTGGAAAGCAATTGCCAAAACATTGATGCGAATGTTTTGCATGACTGCTACAGCCATCGAAACTACCAGGGGAGGAGACTCAAGTATCAACGGGGGCTTCAGCAGCGAATCTGATGTTGACGACGAGAGCTCGGTCAGCCAGAGCTCGGCCATCAAAATGAAGCTCTTTGACGCTGACGCTGCCGTAGCCTCTGCTGGGCGCAGAAGTGAGCAAGCCCTTGACCGTGTCACATATATTGGTGCGATACTTCTGCCCGTATCCATAGTATCGGGCATGCTATCGATGAGCGAGAGCTTTCAACCAGGAGCGCGCCTGTTTTGGGTGTTCTGGGCCATATCAATCCCTTTGATCGCGGTCACGGTGCTAGTCATACTCGTTGATAAAGAGCGTGTTACAGAAGTGTGGGCCTCTATCCCGAGCATGGAAAGCCAGACAGCCGGGGATGGCGCATCGGTCGTTCTGTTAGGAAAAGGGAGCGTGCACCCTTCTCTGAAGGAAGGGCAGGATTACCCGCTCACTGTTGATGGCAATCCTCAACCACGTAAGTGAAGTACTCTCTCATACTGTCCGTTTGATTGACCAGATATGGATCACAGAGGATGGCTCGAATGTCTATCATAGGCCGACAGTGGCGTCAACAGAGGAACTTGTGAGTCCGCCAAATGTAGGAGACCAGCGTCCGCAACGGCGGCCGACTATACGACTGCCCCCACCACCACCACCACCCCTACCTCCACCCATACAACAGACAGATCAGCAACGGCCGCTTCCTCCAGGAATGTATAGGTCATCAGCGACCATCCCCCCGCCACTCCATGCAATGCCTCATCTTCATAGACAAGAAGGCTCCGCCCGGCCCCATCCTGCGCCATGGATGCACGGCTCTCTGCTATCACATGGGATACCCACACAATCTTCACACCCGAGACCAATACAGCAGCGTCCATCTTTCGCACCGGAGCCTGGAACGACTTTTGCACTGCCGTTACCAGTTGAGACTCAGAACCAGCTTCCACATTCGAACACGATACGCACCTGGACGCGCATGGCTAGAAGACATGTCTCCGTGGAAGCTCTGAGGGCACGAGCCATTGATTGGGAACTCGACAAAGTAAGCACCACTACTCCATGCTAGACCTTATATAAAATCTTCTTTGCATCGAGTCTGACTTTTTGCCCTGCACTCGAAAGAACCCCGATTACATAGTCATCAGGCGTTGGGTCCCCCCTGATGAGCAGGAAGAACTCTGGTCCCTGACCAGGTCAATCCGCGACGCCCGCGAGAAAATTACCACCACTCTTACTATAGAGGATCGAAGCCGCCATCGTCATCGTCCCCAGCGTAGGCACTACCTACCAGGGCGCCAAAGCCATGTTTCCAAAACAGGCAGGCATGATACCAGCCACGTGGAACAGCGTAGAAGTGACCGAACGCACACAAGGCTAAGCAGCGGTGTTGATGGCGTAGAGGGTCCAGCTCCAGAATGGCGACGTCAGCAGTTGGGCTGGGCTGGGGCTGTGTCTTCTGTGTTGGGCTTGCGCAAGCCGATTCGTGTTGCGAGCTGGACGCCGGAAGAGGCTCGTCAAGTGGACGCTGGGTCGGTTTCGGATTCTGGGGCTCCCTCCGTCCTTATGTACCTTGCAGGCGCGAGGTGATAAAATGACATGGAGAAGAGCCTCGATAACGAACACGGTTTGGAGAAGAGTGCCGGCCTATATGTTCGTGGTGGTCACACGATAGAGATAGAGTGGCATGGTGCAAGAGCAAGTGATGTACCCAGGTAGACATATACTTGCCGCATCACTTCATATCCCCAGGTATCTTCTCAAGATCAATTCCCAATGTGTATGCAAGTACCTATGTGCCTAGGTAGGTTCCTAGCCTTGTATTCTTGTCAGCAAACTACCTAGGTAGTTACTTCGTTTACATTCGTGCACGGCCGCTCTCAAAGCTCCAAAGCCTTACTCCGTTCACTGCCTGCATCAATAATAAACACTGTCTATACAGTCTTACAATAGCTCTGCTTTGGGACTGGTTCTTTGATGGAGTGTTCATCCTCGTGGGTCATCTCTTGCTGGAGCACATCACGCCTTCCAGAGCCACTTGACCAGAGGACTTTGAGGCTTTCTACAGCCATACACATCAAGCGGCCCATGTGTCACATCAAGTTGGTGTTGTGACAGAAAGATTTTCCTAGCCCTCTCAATCGTAGTCCCGTTACAAAGAGGTTGCCCGACTTTATCATCTTGAATGAATTGTCGTATGACTAGGTCATGGTCACCCTTCTCTAGGCATCTCGCCCACTAGGGTTGTCTCCCTCTACCCCTAAGTACTGTAGCATCGCTGCATGTGGGATATACTCAGGTTGGCTGGGAATGTTTCCTGAGCCTTTGACGAATGATGTGTGGAAGAGATTTGCCCTGCGCTCAGTTGCCATGATTGTTCGGATCTTTATATCGAAAGTGCTCGTGATAGCTGATTAATGCCCCTCGTGGGAGAAAGAGGTTAAATTGTCCAAGGGTACGACTCTCTTACCAATTGTGATCAAGAATTATGGCAGAGGTTTGATAGGCTGAATTTCGACACATAATCACAACTCAGAGCTCACCAGCCAATTTTCCCCTTCGATGCATTGGATATCCACGGGCTCCGGGTGTGTGGGCACAGTCCCTATTGACCTGCTTGAAACTTTTCATCCTAAAGGGGTCCAGAAGACTCAGACCTCGGAGTTGCAAGCCAAAAAGAGTATTCTACACGTGATGCTGTCATCCCGAACGCTTCGAGACACATTGTCTACAAATAGCCGAAAAAGCAATGCAAGTGTAATCCTGTACACTAGAAACATGAAATCTTGCTTATATACAATCCTGAATTAGAAATGCTTCAAGGTACCATGGGATTGAAGTCCACTAGCTGTGATCGGGCTCGAGCTCTTCCTTCTTGCTGGGGCATTCCTAAGATGCTGTCCATTATCGGCAATAGTCTCCGTGAGGTTTCCGTCCGGGCATTGCATTTTGTAAGCAGCATTCCCTGTGTATGTACCTAGTTCTCTTCCAACGGCTTCAAACCCCATGGCTCTTTGAATTCGAGGCTGACAACTGTCGGCATATTTCCTGTGGCGCCAATCAAGACGGTGGATCTTACGCTAGACTATAGCCAATTGTCTCTAGTGCCTGCTCGCCTTGCAGTTTGGATGCCCAAGACAGGATTACAAAGACTCGTGGCCGCAATGAGAACTTGGATTCTCCTTGAAATGGTGGTGTGTCCTGCATGATTCAAAGTGCCAGGTATTGCTTATTTTGTGTGGTCGAGTAATGATCTGGATCATGCCGACTAGGACTCTCCACGCTCGATCTCCCGGCACTAAGTTAACTCAATTATGCCGTTCAGACTAGAGCGAGCGACTAGTGAAACGAACAGTAGACATTTGATCACATCCTTGGTATTTGTTAATTTTTTACATGAATTCGATTTCCATATGGGTATATGATGACGTTCTCTTCTTGCGATCTTCCGGATGACTCGTGAGCAATTACTAGTGGAAGCACGTTCCACTCTCGAGGTGAAAGTGTTCAGGACAAAAGCTGAGTTTCTAAACAATGACATCGGAGACATTCGCAAAAATCCAGCCCACCAACACAGGTGGAAGCACGACCTCACATTTTTCTTCGCGCAACCCATACCGTAATTCCGGAGACGAAGTTGCTTCCAAAAACATCTTTCACACGCCTCAGCAGAGCCCAGCGCTGTCGTCCTTTAGCAATACAGCACAATCCCAAGCCTTGTCATCCCACCCTCCCGATCTTCTCAGAATGAGCGACCAAGATAATACTCACTGCTCCACGCCACCTCTACCTGCTAGGCCAGCAGAGCAGTCGCAATCATCCCCAGCGCTGCCCCCGCGCCCTTCAGGCCAGGACTCTGGGTCCGAGGCTCATGAGACACACCCAGGCTTTAGTTCTCCCATACCACCCGGGGGCTACGATGAGGATGAATTCATACCGCCCCCTGAAAACGAGAACTTTGCTCGACGGGACTCTTCCATGGACCACTTTGGTTTACCGCCACGCCGCCGCCTCACCACCGGCGATATCCCCATCAACAGCGTTGGCTACGCGCGCAACCCAGAACGGCTGGTCGCGTATCTCATTCCGCTACCCGCACCCGTCCGCCAAGGCCAGAAGATGGATGTGCCTCAGCGGTACATGCTATACACGCCCCCGGCGCCGCACCTTCTCAAGCCTGAGGACCCCAAGGTGAAAGAGGGCAAGCGACACAAGCTCAAGCGACTTGCACAGCAGGAGATCAAAAAGGCCAAGACATACGAGGGTAGGACAGTCTCGCTGAAAGGCCTGCACAGCAAGACACTGCGGGGCGTGGATTGGGCGACTGCGGCGATCAAGAGTTCCGACATAACATTTTTCTCGCGAGTGCCGAGGAAGGAGGTCAAAGAGCTGATTTTGATTCACCCTGCCAGTGTCTTGACGCACCAGACCCCCGAGGACGTTCATGGGGAGTTTACGGACCAGCTGGCTCGGACAAAACGCAAGGCGAGAAAACACTCGGTGATCAGTCTGGCACTCTTTGTGCCCAGTCTTGTCATTGACACACTGGCCGCTGTGATCTGGCCCTTTGGAGGCCTGGCGGAGATTGATGGTGTTTGGGCATATGCGAGCATCTCGGCGTACCTTACGGCGCGAAATGTGTCGAAGCGGCTGACGAAAGAGCCTGTTTCCGCGGCGGACCTAGATGAGCGGCGGAGACTGCAGCGCGAGCTTCATGGAGAAGACAGTTCTTCCCCTGGTGACGATGGCGTTCCTAGGCCCGAGGGGGAACGGCCGAGGACGGCGGGCCGGACCGTGCACTTCCAAGAAGAGTGGGACGAGGAGGATGTGAGAACGGATCAAGAACAGGCACAGGGCAAGAAGACAGGTCTGAAGATCCGACTTGTCCCAGATGAGGCAATGGAGACGATGGAAAGGTACTTCCAGGAGATTTTGCACAAGAGGAATGCAATGGCATTTCCCAGCTCCGGGGTGCCACCCACAAAGACGGATGTGCTGTCGAGTATCGGCTGGTGGCCAGATCGTCGTGGAAGGTTTCCGGGTTCGCATCAAGACGGAGATTGGGATGATGAAAACGTAAGTGTATTACCCAATCTCTCTCTCTGGGCTGGGGTGACTTGAAAACACGTCAGCTAACAAAGCTCTTCAGTGGCAAACGCGTCAAGTGAAAGAAGATCTAGACAAGGTCATGGCGAAGTCAGCGAAGCAGTGGGACAAGTTTTGCAAGGCGTACGCGAAATACCCACAGCGAGCAATGAAAGAGAAGGGTCACAGCAGGACTTCTGAGATTCTCACGAGGTTGCACATCAAGAAGAGTACTATCGGCGAGCCGCAACAGAAGGCTGAGGCGGGCGTAGCGCCCCCCAGCAAAAAGTCGGAGATCCTGGGAAAGTTGCGTTCCGTCAAGGATAAGCTCACTGGCAAGGAAAAGGCGGAGTCAAAGCTTGAGGCTGACAGTGTGGTGTCCTCCACTCAATAATGGCACTACAGCCGGGACGACAACGTTGTTTGGTGTATTGGTGTATATGTATTGCGTCTTGCTCTTTGCGCAGATATCGGGATACCCTCAGGTGGCACAATAAAGAAAGGGGGGCGGGTTGCGGTTAATGTTTATTGCATTCAGAATTCTATTAGCCTCGAAAGCGTGAAAATGTGCAAAATTGCTTATTGATTTGTCTCAGCTTCCTCATCACTATCGTGTGACCGTGGCATTACTGCCTGGTGTCCACGACGAGAACGCATTCAGCCACTTCTTCACCGTGCGGATCTCCCACTTGTGCGCTTCTCTAATGAATTGGGGCTCGGTAGGAATTCCAGCGTACGTAGTTCCAGTGCTATCCCAGTGATGGCCGCCGCTCACAATCAGATACTCTGGGTGAAGATCCGAGCTGTATCTCTCAGGCTGGCCATTCGCATGGTAGCATCCATCAAGCCAAACGTCGTGGTTGCCGTCGATAAACGCGAGTCTATCGGCCGAGAAGTTGAAGCCACCATATGCGTTCCAGCTGTCCACGTCAGGTGATGAGGGAATCGAGCTGTACTGGCCGGGCGGGAAGGCCAGTGTGCACATTTCTTGGGTATAATCGCCAGTCATCACGCGTGAGAGGAGCGTCTTGCCTTCTTTGGGTGCGGCTTGATACAAGCCGGCCTCGATGCAGGTAGTGTAGAGATAAGAAAGCGTCTCAGTATCAACGAGCTCGGTCCACCAAGTGGCTATTTTCCCGGTCAGCATGTCCGAGCCTTTTCAAGCATTTCATTAGGAATTCATTTTACCATTTCCTTGTCCGAAACATTCTCCGCCGGCATAATATCCGGTCGAGCATGTCGGCAGAATCACTTCCTTGACGTAGTTCGCATAGTTTCCCAGGTTCGTCCACGCCTCTCCATTCGTATACTTGGCTAGCTGAGTATCCACAGCAGTGATATCGCTCGAAGCGTCAAGATTGGTCACGTTGCTGCAGAATTGCCAAAATTGAGCCTCATTGCTCGTCCAGATCAGCTCCTGCCACGTTCCCGTGGGGTAGTCAAAAGGCCCGCCAAGGGGATAAGCGATAGTTTTAGCAAAGTCACGAATGTCCGTGAGAGACTCCAGGCCGAAGATGGCCTTGAGCTCCTCGATGGCGGCGGTGTTGTTCGCCGCGACAAGTGAGTCCATTTTGTCGATGATGTCGTTGATACTCGAGACACAATCAGAGGGTCCGAATTTTTGAATGGGGTCATACCATACGGGATATTCGACAGAAACGCCAATCACACCGCTGGCTGCGATGCCACCGTAGATGATATCGCCGTACGTCTTGACCGTCATAGAAGTCTGCGCACCGGCAAGACTGCCACCGTACATGATGTATGGTGTATCGGGTGCAGTAAGCGTAGCATTCAGCCCAGGGTATACGGCATGTTGGGCGAAATAAGCAAAATCCGCAATAGTCTGCTCATTTGTAAGGTACGCCAAGGTGTCTGTGGTGAGATTCGTGAAGGGGTAGCTGTCGCCATAGTAGCGATTCTCGATGATGACGCCGAGGCCGTTGGTCGCCTCCATCAGGATCTGAATGATGCCTGTTTCCAGGTTGGACAAACGGCTTTCGATAGACGTCTCTCCACTGACATATAGGAAGACTGGACCCCCTGGCTTGTAATAGGTTGAGTCATACACATAGCGTTGCTTGAATGTGGCATTGGTGTGAGGCGCATACCGGGCTTCGTTGGGGAAGTGATCGATGGGCTGGTCTATGGTATAGTCTGTGTAGCTGGTCGTCTGCCTCGCACTCAAATTCGAAGTCTTTGATGAGCGGATTTGACGGCGATTGAGCTGTGTCCCGGCAGACACCAGGGACAGCCCGGCAAGTAGGAGGAGACCAGAGCGCATCTTGACAAGAGGCTCACGAAGTCTGTCGTGGTCCAAAAATTCTGGTGACGATACCGGAACGGTTTTCGTGTTGTACAATCAGCGGTCAAGTCAGACATTGTAGCACGAGCGAATGTATGTACCCTTTTATACGAGTCGATGTGGCCGTTGGTGTCCCAACGGCGCACGGAATTTGAGCACCTCATTTCTGTTAGTAGTGAGCTGCATATAGCATGCGACCTAACGATGAGCCCCGCATGCAGGACACGGGAGGCAAGCCATACAGATCCACTAGAATCCTCGACAGCCCGAATAACCGATATGAGATTGCTGCAAGGTATCATGCCTATCAGGTAACGGTGCCTGGTAGGGATGCATTGTCTTGTAGTATTCCATCTGCACTAGAAGGCCAGCCCACCTTCGGTACTGATCTTTACTAAAAGTGGGTGTAGATAAACTGGAATCATCGTGTCAAAGCAGCCATAATCAGCTGATCACAAATCACCCATAAGGATCTCCGAATTCTCTACTCGACCCTCGTTACATCCACATTTTCTCAAGCACATGATAACTTTGCAATAGTCAAGGCTTTGGGTCTCATGCCAGACCTAGAGAGAACTTTTCATTATACCTAGTGTTGAGCCTACCAGAGGCTTACAAATAGCCTCACCAACCATTCCACTACGAGTTGATCATCCACCAAGCCGAAATAGGAAGGAGGAATTTCGAGATACTTTTGGATGTGGCTCACGAGTCAATTGCAAACACATTCACTACGTCTATAGTGCCTGGTATGTACTCAGGTATTGTATAATTGTGTGATATACTATTGCCACCTATGTGTATCCCCGAGAGGTTGGTGCCCAACCGTGTAATTACTGTGTACTCTTACCTACCTAGGCACGGAATGCCATGGCAAGTCCAGTCTACTCACTGCGAATGAATTTATCAAATAGAGAGGAACACATAAAGAAACAAACATCAAGACAGAGTTGAGACACCTGTCTACGTAACCTGCTCAAACTTAAGAGCAGGATAGTTGGTATCACCAAGTCGGTGAAGGCGACTGCAGTTGAGCAACCAGAAGATTGAGGTGGTGTTTTTCTGGACTATTCCTGGACCTTTGCACCCTTGAACTATTCAGTACCCAACTAGGTAGATATTTGAGAAACCCAGCAGACCTTGCAAAGAGACACATGGATCTGCCCTTATCTAGTTAGCTGTGGCAAGATTTCAGTCAGACTTCGGAATCACCATGTTCTTCACCTGCAGATGACTGTCACGCGAAGACCACAGAATTATATAATCTAAACCACTATTAGACAAGCAAAGATGGTGCCCCCTGTGTGGATGAATAGGGCCGTTAAAGTCCAGTCGGAGATCCTCTACTGACCACTGACCAGATTGTGTGCGAAGAACTTTCTACCTCAACATTCTTCACACGTCTCACAAGTCATGCTCTCCGCCATCTCTAGGAAGCTCATGAGTCACGGCTGCATTGGGATGAGCTCCTAGGCTCGCAATCCTAGCTGAATGGCTATCTCGCGTTGCTCAGAGGTCAGCCAGTCGATACGCTTCCACTCTGCCGGCGGAGAAGGACTTTATGATCTTCTAGATTTCACCAGTTACTAGACCTCACATCCCACGAGCCGTTTGGTGCTTGGTACATTAAGGTAGGTAATGATGCAAGAAAAACGCATTATCACTGTGACTGATGATACTCACACTGGGGTGGACTCCAGTCAAAACCTATTCATGATTCCTCGTGGACAAGACATTTAAGATTTCCAAGTAGATTCGAACTTCACGTGACATTAACCCGAAAAGCATAATGAACGTCATCAGGAATCCTGTTCGTGATCCACCTTCATGACCTTAAATGTAAAATTACCAGCCTAGAATGGGTTCACTACTGCAGTCTTTGTTTAGAATAAGGTAAACTCGGCCAGCCGGCCCTGCGTGACCATGCCGATCATCTACAGTCACATTCGCAGTGGTGACCCTTGGACCTCCCGATACCTTCCTAATCAAGCAACGGCCAACTGCATTTTTCACACCCACCCTGAATCACCAACGCCGCCGGGAGTGGAGCCTGCTTCAGAACGGGTCGCCCTGGCGGAGGAGGAGGACCGACCATCGTCGTATCTGACATTCATGTGAGAAGAAAGGGGCGGATTGGTGAACGAGTAGGTGCACCTGATTAAAGCAACCGATGGTCTTGACTCTTACTCTAAGCCCTTGAGACTGAACATGCACAGATGGACAGGTATAATTGCTGCAAATCCCCCACCAGAAAGAAACTCGCCGATTCGCGGTCTTCAAGAGAAACACTTGCCCACTCGCTTACTGAAATTTGTGAATACCATTGTCAACACGAGAGAAATTCAAGAGTGACGCAGGACATCACAACAGTCTGAAGGTCACGGTCGAACAATAAAGCCGCATATTTGGGAACATAATCGACAAATTCCCCATGCTTGCATTTTTCTATAACCGCCATGCTTCTCTCGTCAATTGACGCTATCATACATGCCATGGGTATCGCTTCAATGCGTATCGAAAAATATAATATCAGGGTCGCTGCCCGGCTGCTCCTGTGCCCGTTCTTCCTTGAACGCGTTGGAATATCATGAATACAATGAACGCTGATCCAAATGCAATGCAACTCGCGCAAGGTGTTGCGAAACCCACATGTCTCATCCCAGGGACATTCGAATAAAAAGACGGCGTAATTCATGGGGCTCGCCCATCTTCATATAATTTGTGACCGTCGAGGCATAATCGTGGTCGACTGCGCCCCCCACGCTTTGTAGAATTGCGCTGTGTTGCGCTGAGCTTTGATGGTGGGTGCAAAACGCTCGTCTTGTCTCCTCGTATGGCTTGAAGCATTTCATCCTAGCTTTGGAAGAGTTGAAGTTCTACCAGGGCGGGGGAGCGTCTGGCAGGAGATAACGGCGAGACTCGGCAAACCTTGGATGTCGTTGCACGGCGAGTGGCCTGCTCATCAGCGAAAGCTGGCAAGTAATTCCTCGCCAAAATCGTCGAGATAAATAATACGGAACTGTGCACGCCATACAACTGGAATCGCTTGCTCGTCCCACAATTGGTTCATATTGTGCCGAAAGCCAACAACTTCAACACACCAACCGTGCTTCAGAGCTCGCAGGACGTGATTGAAGAATCCGTCCGAGAATTCCGCCTCAGCGCCATCGCCGGTGGCCAAAACCATGGTACCAGGTGGCAGAGCTTCGCCAGTTTCGGTGAAAGGGGTCGGGGTGTCGACAATGCTCTGTAGCATGTGCAGCTGTAGGAGCTCATCGACGCCTTGCTCGTGATGAACGTTCCAGCCATTTTGCGGTGACAGCATGGAAGGCGAGGAGGATTGGGCCAGGTTTATTTTAGAGGGCTTCGGGCCTTTGACACGCTGCAAGATATGCATCGTGTAGCCAGAGGACTGCGCCTCGAACATATGAGCTGCCCAGGGCGCGCCAGGTCCCATAGACCCAGCTACGATGCGTTTGACACAAGGACGCTCGCGTTCAAGGATAGCAGCGAGAGCTTCAAAGAAGAATGATGCCTGGATGCGTTGATGTGAAGGAATTTTACGCTCTTGCCTAATGTAATCATCTAGTGATAGTGTCAGCCGAAAATTACGCTGGTGATACGAGAGTGATGAATACGAACAGAAACCAATAACTATATTACTCATGTCCACGAAGACGTGAATAGGCTGTGTCGACTTATAAATGAGCGAAGGCTGGACGACCATAACAGGCGTTTCGTCTTGCGCTGTTGTGGAATTTGCGCGCTCTATTTGACGCTTGATTTCCATTTGCGCAAGGCGGGCCTTGACTATGCTCAGCTGTGTGGCCTTGTCCACGCGATAATGTGGCTCAATGATGCATGCCGCCTTGTTGCCATAGCTGATACCGAACATCTGATGGTTGGGGGATTCGGTGACGGTATAGTTGCCCTGTTCATCCCATGGCAAGGTGACGGTGTGCTCCTCTTGCAACACATCAGAATAGGTGGTAATGAGATCGGAAATATTGGACCGGCATTGTTGAGCCTCTTTCTGAAAGTGAAGAAGATAAGACAAGGGACCCGATGGAAACAGACCGGGCGGTAGTTGTGAGATCTGTGGGACACGTCCTTGTAGCGTATGAGCATGGTTGGATCCTGGCGGAACGATGACTTTGATGTCCTGACGGGTGCTAGGGGCGGTAGACTTGTTGACAATAGCATCAATTTTAGCTTGAAGTTCGAAGGTGAAATCCGGACTGGTGGCAGGAGTAGTAGCCTTGCTCACCAAGTCATTGGCAGACACATCGTCTCCATCTAGTGATGACTCTGGCTCGACCTCGGTTGACGAAGTATCTCGGCCAGTCACGTTATGTATCGATAGCCCGTATGCTCTCTGAAGACGAGCAGAATAGGTTGAGGTCTGGAGGGGGCTCTGAAGGTGAGTCTTCAGTTCGCCTCGGGAATGACTTGGACTGATCTTGTGAGGTTGAGAATGGCCTGGCTTATAGCTGCCTATGTATGGTATTCCAAGCTTCTCCAGCTTGTCCAGCCTGCCAAGTTTCGGGGTTGAATGGGTTGGTGTGACTGGTGGCGAATCCCAGACGCTGTGAGGCAGTGGTGTTGAGTGATCCGCCGTAGGGGAAACATCATGTATGGCCGTATCCTTTTGAGTACTATCTGCTGCCAAATACTGCCTGAGAGACCATTCTGTAGCCAGCTGCTGGTCATCCAAGGATAGTGCTGGAAACTGTTTGTATAAGCGGCCGAAATTTCCCAGCAAATTGCCCGGCTTGATCTGCCTCCTTGATTCAGTCACCGCCGATGGTGACCCAGAACTGTGGCCGTAATGCTTGGTGTTTGGTGCCATGGATCAAACGAGCGATGGTTCGACGTTGAGGAGATATTGAATAAGTCTGACAATGAAAAGGGAAATTGAAAGAATAAAGGTGGATTGAAGATGTTAAGGATTTGTAGGTCACTGAAGCTCCTTTGATTCCAGCCAGTCTTGTGAAGCTTCAAGTTAAGGCAACGACTAGTGGTCCCAAGGAAAGACTTGGCCCTCAAGTACCAATGCCGGTCCAAGTTGGAAGCTGTAGATGGTATGTATACCAACCAGTTGATCACGCCGAGGGATGTATGGGGGACCAAATGAGATGATGTTCTGCGAGCTCCAATAGCTCAGGACGATTGAGTACCAACAGTCGAGCTTTGGTGATGAATTGGGGGTGATTTATTTCGGGATGGATAAGTGTTTTGAGAATGGGTAAGCTGGTATGTGTAATTTATATGCTTTGGCCGAGCGTGTTCGTCGAAGATAGGTTCTGGTCGACTTGAATATGGGCCAGAGTTGCGATGGTCTTAGTCCCTGACACAAGAACACAAGATTGATTAAGACCCCTAGCAGTCGTGAAGATAGTCTTGCTGTAGATTCTGAAGATGTGAGATTTTGTACTAGTCATGCCAAATCGTGCTGTCTGTCTTGGCCATTGCTTGGAGTGTGGAGTTGAAGCCTTGAGTCGAGACATGGTGGCAAAGCCTGGTGGAGGAGTTGAGGTCGATGGGCTCAAAGAAACATTATCGAGACGCATTCCATGCTGAATGATGTCCTGGGCACAGTTGAAAGCCCCTCAAGAAGTTTATGTTTATAGAAATAGGAGGAAAGAAAGAAGGTTCCGTATTTCGAACTCATGTCCCAGCATGACTGCCCGTCGATCCTGCTATTGTCAGCGATGTGTCATGTACATCGCTCGCACACCAGTGAAAGAGAGAAGTGCTATTGTAAGGGCTAGGTGAAGGATGAGAAGCTGTGATATTGACCCACGAAAGGTGGTGCCAAATGATTCTTGCAAAAGAAGCACTGCGTGGCGCGAGAGTTGTGACAAGACGGACTGAAAAGAAGGACCAGAGTCGATGATGAAAGTCGAGGACGTCCGGGTCTGAGCCTCAATGGCGCTAGTCGGGTGGCGGCCCGCGAAGTGGGTCGTTCCAGCGTCACGGGCCTGATCTGATTGGCGCAAGCTGAGTATCAAAGCTGCCCATATGTCGGAAACCACCAGACTATGATACGCGGACCTTCTTGAACAGAATGGACTTTGCTCGCAGCACGTAAATCATATTGAGTTCTCATCTGCACAACATATAGACATAATAAGGAATGTGGATTCTTACTGCAATGTAATTTAACTCTGTAATCCACAAGGCTGAGCGTCAGTATCTTAGAAATGACACACCCTGGACAGAGGTTATAATCTTTGAAACTAAGTATTTGGGTGGATGGCAATGAAGAGATCTCGACCATTCATAAAGCTATCCGGCAATCATGATAGCCCATCGTCCTGTATGTGCGAAAAGAAACGCTTTGTTATTACTATTCCCTTCACCGCTCCCACTAATTTTGACGGAGTAATATCCGCATGGGGCTCACTGTGTGTACCTACACTACCTACGTTTACATGTCCGCCCTGATTGGATGACAACCTCGCGCTCAAGACTTATACGTCAACCCACCACCAAAGCTATGCTCGCTGTTCTTTCCGCCTGCCGTGACCTTGCCTTCCTTCACGCCCGTCTCAAAAGCGCACGTGCCCATATCCAGCTTCTTCGCCGGTCCCGACGGCGAAATGTCAAAGTCGAAAATATCGATGGGCAATCCAATGGTCGTGCACGCGTTGGGAATATCCACGATTCCTGCGACATGACCCTGAATGGGCGCACATGACAGAAGCAGATAGATCTGGTAGTCGCTGTAGCCAAAGCGGCGGAGGTATTCGATGACGCCTAAGGAGTAAGTCAGTCATCAAATTCTTGGACGCAAAAGGGAGAGCGTTTCAAGGGAAGTCGGTCTCACGCAAAGTGGTCTGCCTGTATGCGACCGCAACATCCAAGTAATGCTGCTTGCCATGCTCGTCCACACTGAAGCCCTCAAAGTAGATGTATCGTCCTGGTCCAAACTGCGGCTCGACAGGGCCTGGAATGTAAATGGGCGACTTCATGCCCAAGTCCGCCATACCGTTCTTGATCACCTTGAAATTGATCGTAATTATGCCAGCCATCTCAATGGCACCACAGAACTGCGGAAGGTATCAGTCAGCGCAAGTCTTACCCACAACAGAGGCTCGACCACAAAAGAACAGAGCCATACTCACCGAGATCTCTCCATCTCCCTGACTAAAATGCAAATCGCCCACGCTGAACTTGGCCCCGTCTACATGCACAGGCAAGTACACCTTACTGCCCCTCGACAGGTTCTTGATATCACAATTCCCGCCATGCTCCGGTCGCCCGGGCACCGTCCTCGCGCCCTCCGCCTTGATCTTCTCCGCCAGGGCGTCCGACGCAGAACCGGCGTGGGCGCTCTTAGCCAGGGGCGGCAGCGCAACGTCGCGATCTGCGAGCTTGGACGCGGAGATGAGCTCGCCTTCACGACGGTTCCACTCAGCGAGCACCTCGGTCGAGGGCGCGCAGCCTAGAATACCTGGGTGGATGAGACCGGCAAATTTGACGTGCGGGAGGTGGCGCGATGTGCAGTAGATGCCTTCAAAGTCCCAGATTGCTTTTGCGCTTTTTCACGGAAGAGTACTAGTCAGCACGTAAAAGAAAGAAAGAAAAGGAGATAGGGTACCGGTTGTATTACGCACGCCGAGGGATATAACTCATCCAAGAAGCCACCACCGTTCTCTTTCGGAAACACGCCCGTGAAGCCCCATGGTTGCGACTGGAAAGGCTGCACGTCCATGATCTCGACCAGCAAGACATCGCCTGGCTGCGCATGCTCGACTTCAAAGGGCCCGGAGAGGTAGTGCACTTGCGTGAGATCAACATTCTTGATGTCGTCGGCGGAGTCATTGTTGCCGATTTGGCCACCAGTCCTGAGTTTGTCAGGAAGGTTAGTCTCATGAAGATGGATAAGTTAGGGGATAGGGGCGATTAGGCCTTACCAGTCGAGACATTCGATCTTCACCGTCTCGCCGTCTTTGATTGCACCGGCGGAGGGAACTGGAGTTCAATGAGCTTGCAGGTCCGTGTGAACTATGAGATGGAGCGTTGTTGATACTACATACTATCAGGATGCCATCTATTCTGGTGTAAGTTAGCGTTTGCCACTCACTCACGATGGTCCGGCCACACGAGCTCGCATCAATTGTTTGGTTTGTAGGCTTACATGGAGATAGGGCTGGTCTTTGGCCGGCTTCTCAAAGTCGACCTTGCATACTGTTCGAATCTCGCCAGGCATGATTACAGAATGGTCACAGTATGAATCTGGATACAGTGAGAATTCAAATTCGAGTAAATTGTTCAGCAATTGAGTTGTGATGCCTTTCAGTGAGGGGGAAAGCAGCTACGAGATACAGGCACTTCATAGTCCAGAGCCCGCCCGAAATTAGCTACCCCGCACACACGGAACGGCACTGCTCGTCATGAGCTTCACCTCTGGAGACGTAATTCACATTATCCTTCCGTTATCAAGGGAATTTTCCACTATGGTTGACGAGACAGCTCACAAGCCGGAAGCTCTTATCGTCTAGTCAATTACCCAATCCCGAGCTTCGCCGTGATCCATCCGGCCGGGCCAATCCCCGCGTCTCCACCTCTCCGCAGATAAGGTCCGCCAAGGGGGCCGTTAGGTGAGGTTAGGAATTTCTGTTATTTCACTTGCGAAATGTTATGCTGACACATGTGTCGACAATTGCTTAACTTGTAAACGCCATGTATTTGAACGGCTGGCTACGAAGGATGAGCGCAGAGAAGTGGAACATTCCGTCCGGACAAAGTTATCCTCACCAGATTACTCCGGCCGAGACTTGAACGGAACTAGGACCCATTCGGCTGGGCTTCGGGATGAGGATCTACCTGTGAATATGCTGGTGGCTTCTCGTGGATTTTGTCAAGGTTCCCAAGAGATAGACTCAGGAACTTCTGCTTGTTGTTCCACACCACCTGACTGGCAGCATATCCCTCGGTCTCGGATGGGGATGGTGGAGGATCAGTAACCTTGGTAATGAGATACGCGGTCGATGCCTCTGCAATGCCATATATCAACACGCCCAGCAGCGGTACGCGGAGAAGGATGTAGAATCCAATGCCAAAACCGAATAGCAGGCCCTCCCGACTGCGAAACCAGTCGCGCTTTTGCTCGCTTGTGAAATGAACGCGGGCGAAGTACGGCTCGAGCAGCTCGCGCATGAGCCTCCGAGAGGAGAAATAGGCTTGTAGGAAAATGACAATGTAGCGTCTGGGAAGGAATATTCCGGTGCCGAAGATGATGGAAGCTGGGCCAAGACCAACAGCCTTGTTGGTCGTATAGAAACTTGCCGCTGGAAGGACAAAACGACCGACGATTGGCAGGTACGACATTGCGTAGATGGCGAGGGAAATGCCTGCTTTCCTAGCAGACCTTACAAAGAACATGGACACAGCCTCGGCGGTGCTCGTGGTGTGTGTGCTGCCGTCCCGTGTCGCATACTGGCGAAGGTTTGGGTAATACATATCCCGCAGGTCCTTGGGGTCATCGTGCTTGTGCTTCTGTACATAGGTCATGTCGACCCATCTCAGTGACTCCATGAAACTACTTCAAGTCAGTGTCCTGATCGCGATTGGAATCTGGGGTGGGCCACCGTACAGATTGTCCAGAGTGGGCGTGATGTAGCGCATGAGGGTCATGAGGAAGAGAGGAACTTGAAGCACGTGGTCTGCCATAAAGTTCAAGCCTTCAACGATTTTCTCATCCCAGGTGACAGAATCGAGGTTGATGATGAGAGATGTGAACCACAGGCCTACCCTGACTCCAATGATCTAATTTCATACGTATAAGCACGCGCATGGGAGCAGGAGCCCATCTCCATCACCGATTAGGCACTGACTGGGAAGTAGATGAGCAGACGTATGGCAATGCCAGCTGCGACGGCATAGAGAGCTTGTTTGTAGTGGTCACTGGTAAATAAGGCCGGGTTCTGGAGAGCCCGGTTGGCTGTAGAGAGTCAGTGCCAAGTTCACAAAATGAGGATTGGAAGCCATCAAACTCACCCCCTACCAATGTGAGCTCTGCACCTCGCAGGATGGCATTGATGTCGAAATGTGAGAGGTCGAAAGCTTTTTTCAAGTCCTCCTTGTCGATGTCGACAGGTGATTTCCGCTCCGCCTTGCCTTGCGGTCGTCTCTCGCGAGCCTCCATGCTGCTTGCGTGGCCGGAGACGTGAGGGACGGTGTCGAGTCGAGTCAAGTCAGAGTACACGGAACGGATACCCTCAAGCTTTGTCTTGTTCGAAAAGCCTTGTATGAGTAAAGTTGAGGTTGAGCTCGTGCATCTGAGTGGTTCCCAAGCTTACGAGGCCTCGTGTACAAGCAAAAAGAGCTACCTGCCAGCCTGCCCACATGCACTTTGCAGGGCAGTCAAGAAGATGATGTCACCCTGTACACCTTAAGCACGGGCCATTGTCTGTTCTGTGGCACCCAGATGCCTAGGTAGGTATACCCTGTCCCTGGGTGGTGCATGGGAGGACAGGGAAAGGGCACTAAAAATAATATCTGCTTCTGCTAATGCTAATGTATGCAACGGATGGGCAGGGAAGCAACGCTATAATGAGATCACTATCGACAAGATACCAGCATGCGGTATTCAAGCTAGGAACGAATTAGATATAGTAGTCAAAAACAACCACAACAATAATATCAACATCAACAACAACAAGCGCAGTACCCATCATCAGACTTTCCAGCGTACCGCTCTTGAATCAAGCTAATTGCAAGATGGAGGAAGGGCGCATGTGCAATCAAGGTGGGGGATGTAACCATGCAGGCGCCGCAATTATAATCCTTGCCCGACCAGGGGAAAGCTTTCTTCATCTTTGACAGCCAGCTCGACTCTAGAATCCTCTTTGATCTCACGAAACTGACCTCGATCCTTTCCACGCATGCGCATGCGCAGGTCAGCAGCAAAACTGACCATTCTTTAATCTGATCCTCTAGATCTGCGGCACCAATTCGACTCGTTGGAAACACTTGGACGCATTGGGTCAATTTGCGTTGACGCCGAGTCTGTCCAGCCGTCATTCGATTCGTGTCTCAGGACAAAGTCGATGGACTGATTCTCCTACATTCTGCAACCAATATCCACCTCTGCTATATCAACAAAAACCAACTTTCCTGACTGCTGCGCAATACGGTCCAATTAATTTTGTTGACTGTCGCGCGTTCTCACACGATTTCGATAATGATCCTACATACGCCGCTCTCCACCAGTCCACTCTGATATTTCACAAAACTGTCCCCCGATACGACCCATCCTCCCTTCCAAATGGATCAACCACGACCCCTCAAGCAGAGGGCATCCATGCCCTCATTCCCACCGCCGCGGCGACATAGTACAGTTCCTTCCTCTTTTCAGCCAGATCCTCAGCGAACAGCAACAGGAACCGCCGCCAATGGTTCCGTCGAGACCCTCTATAATCATCCCTCGGTTCGAATCGTAGCCTTCACGGCGGGAAAGTCAGCATTCGATAGGCCGGGGCCTGCCCAGGAGGAGAAGCCTGGCACCCTGCCCTCATCATCACAGTTTGAGAGGCCTATAGCTGTTGGTATGTTGAACTGGAATGCGCGTAGCAATAGGGCAAAGTCGCTGACATTGGTGTCTCAGGCGCATTCCAAATTTACCGCGCTCCCGGTTCCGTCGCCTTTCTGCGCTCTGGAACAGCGTTACAACCCATCCTGCCGAAAAGCCAAGCTTGGTGCCTTGACGAGCAATCGAGCAAATTTGTCCTGCAGATCCGACGCCCTAATTATTGGAGGATAGAAGTCCCTGTGGGTAACGACGAGGAAATACGGACGGCTCATAAGTTGCGTGAGGTGCTGGATAAGATTCTACAATTTGAAAAGACTCCATGTCCATTCGAGCGAAGCTTCACCGTAGAGCTTCCCGAGCCACCAAAGACGCCCATCAAGAAACGAACCTGGACCCCTCCCGCACGAACAGTCTCAATGAATTGGCCGCCAGGCTCACCGGTAACACCACCTCCCGAGTTTGCATCGCGAGCGAGGTTCTACAATCCAGGTGCGCGCCGCTTCTCGGATTTTGGTGCAGACACCTCTAGAATAGGCATGACCCCGCTGGCGTCTCCGCAAATGATGGTAGAGCCGGTTCAAGAAGACGTAGAGAAGAAGGCTGATACGCCCTCGAGACGTGAGCGTAGGGATGTGTCTTCAGTCATGTGTGGGCCATTATTAGAGGAGCCAGAACCATTGTCTCCGCCGCTTACTGCGGTACCACTGAGCATTGCCCAAATCACGGAAGCTTCTTCGTCAAAAGCCCAAGGACTACCAACAGCGGAACCGGAACCAGCGACACAAGTGGCCCAGTCCGCATCACTATCCAAATCAGATGGAACAAGTACAGCCAAGGCTCCAGTAAAAAAGCGAGACCCTATATGGACAACGAAAAAGGCGCCACCACGCGCGGCTCGAAAATCTCCAGAAGCAAGAACAGCCATCACAACGGCGCCTTCTGCGGACATCACGAAACCGACAGCAACACGGCGTGAAGATTCAACTAGGGCTCCTCGCCAGACAGATCCAGGACGTAGTCCTTCCCCGGAACTTGAGAGCGTTGAGACATCGCCAAATGCTTCACCCAGTGCCATACAAAATGACATGGACAACGAGCTCCAGGCTGAAGGAGGCGCTCTTGAGGGCTCAGGACAGCTGCGAGTGAGGAGAACGAGACTGGCTGCATTTGCATCTCGACGCGCTGCTACAACTCCAGCTTTGAGACTCCGCACGCCATCTACGTCGACTCTCGACAGTGTCAAGGGATCAGTCCCGGAGACACAGCCTGAAGAACCAAGCTCACCCGCCGAGTCATCTGCCGAGTCCTTGGACTCATTCCACTCTTTGGAATCATGGCACGAGCCTTTGTCGCCGCCTGCTGCTTCACCAATGTTTTCGCCTTCCAAAACGTACCCCTACCCCCATGAAAATATTCCCTTGACCTTAAACAGAGGACAGATCTCTGGGTTCACAACAACACCGACAGTGTCGGCATGGGAAAGAAACTCTGTTGGCGCAGTGATTAGTAGTGAATGCCACACTCCTGACACGCCATTCACCGAGATTCACGAAGAGGATCGAAGCCCGAGAGCAGCGGATAAGGCTTCTTCCAAACCCTCGGAAGAGTTGGCTCAACAGACCACAAACGCAGTGCCAATTACATCGAAAGCAATTCTGGAGGAGGATATTTCCAACACTACCGACACGGAGTCCACCTCAACCTCGTGGTCCTCTGCCGCATCCCATACCTCTTCGGACTCTCCAATCCGTCATCGCGCTGCCACCACCTCTGTCGCAATTTCCCACCGCAGTCCCCGTGGTCTTTCTCCTCTTCCACCGGCCGCCAACCTTCTCACTACCTCCAATAATCGCACATCCTCTGCCGTGCGCGCGATTCGCCGTATCCCTTCTTCCATCTTTAATACAACTTGCGAGATTCTCATTTCGCCTCCGGCACACCTGATCTCACTTATGCTGAAAGTCGCTGCGCGCATCACAGCGGGAGAGTGGCGTGGATTCGTGTTTGGTATGGGTGAGGGCGGTGAGCTGGTTGATGTTCGGTGGGACTGGAGTGACGACCGCGACCTCATTGACTCGTCTTGGGAGGAAGATGACTTTGGCTTTGGAAAAGCACACAGGGTGGCATCCAAAGCCAACGAGCTGCCACGCAAGAAGCTGATTGAATACCAAGACCCGTGGGCGACGAATCCGGATGATCCAGATCTGGATGAAGACGGGCACTGGAGCCGCAGCTGGGGAGTCGATTAGTGGCGCCGCCCCACTGGCGGTAACAGACGTGGTAGGTACCCGAATACCGCCCAGGGTACTGGCCTCGTCAAATGCCTTTGTGCTGAAAGACCACCCACCGTTGGCTTCGGCGGGGACGACGAATTCCTTCAGAGGACTCTGCAAGGTACAATGCTGCACTCGGTGTCGCTCGAGCACACAGCGGACACGCTCGCCTTTGCGGGCGATCCAGCTATTTTCATGTTGCTGTAACAATAGCCATTTGCATAGTGCGGCGCAGCGAGCGAGTGGGTTACGAATGAGTGACCGAACGATATCTCACAGGCCAGGAGCAGAGGGAATCTCGAGTGAGAGATGATTTGCACGCACTGCTGGCGTTACTGTATGTTAACGTAAATGGATTCAATGGCGTAAGGATGATAATAACATCTTGTACATGCCGTTTTGCACTTTTCTTTTCATCTTTGCTATGTGTGCGTACGATTACACTGCACTTTGAAATGGTTCATCTTGGGTTGGCATTGATTGCAGTATTTGATAGATACTCGTGACTTCGTATCATTGTTAAGGGTGGTGGTATATTAGGTGGGAGAACCAAATGTAGATAGTTTCTATTTACGAACTCGTAAATGAGAATAGAGCTCCTCACATCACATGATAACTTACCACGAGCATTGAAGCCCATCCCGTATGTAGACATTGTCTGTCCTGCTCAATTCTATTTGCTCCTAGGTACCTATCTAGTCCGGTGCTAGTTTCCACTGGCCATGACTGCCGACACTCTTCAAGCATGGACTCGTACCTGTATGCACGAAACAAGAGACTGCGGGAGACCAGACCAAAGAACTTGGCCCGAATTAAACCATATTCAGGCCAGAATTACGAAGGGCCTTATTTATGAGGCTATGGGAGGATCTCGTGAAAGAATGTATACAGTTCGATATACTCGGGACAATCCCTGACATAACTCTGACCATTTCAATTAAGCTCACTTGGCTTGAGAATTCAGTGACTGTTCAGCTGAGACAGATTGCATTTCATGATACTCCATGCTGTCTCAACTTCTAAAAAGGGAGAGCTTTCCAATACACAACGAGAACCTGATAATGCTCGGCCGTAACTGCGTTGACCATGCTGCCCGTCTCCCTATCATAATAAACGAGTATCCATTCGCCTTCCCCTTGCTCGACTTTGTGTAATGAGATGCTGATGCCCAACTCCATGTGATTTATGCTGTATTGCGGAAAATCCAAAGAGTGTTTGTATCATAACGGGGACGCGTCAAACCACTTCCGTCCTTTCACTCAGTAATCGCGCAGCGTATTGTTGATGTCGGCCCAGCCCGCGTGATGTTTCTGTAATCCATCCATATCATTTGCTTCCAGTGTCAGCTCTTCTGGGCATGTTCACTCATCTTCTGAAGTCCAGACTGCCCCTCACACTTGCCCGATCACCATCCAAGCTCGGACGGACCGAGCTGCTTGACGACCGTCGCCTCCGCTCCCTCTGATCCCCAGGATCCCGCGGGTTCAACCCACTCGAGCGCGCAAACAGATTAAGGATATCTGTCAACGACACCACGGCCGTCAATCTGCCGCTAAGATGCGCCCCTGGCAGGGCGGCGGCAGGGACGGACGCTGATGTCGTAAAGAGCGGCGTGGACAAGGGTAGCGGTGAGGGCGGTGCTGATACCTGTGTTCCCCCGCTGGAAGGCGTAATGACAGTGGTTCCGACCGACGGCGAAATACTTCCTACTGTGCCAGCTGTCGTACTTGCCACCGCGCCTGCATTGCCGCCACCGCTGATAGTGTTTGTTGGGGCACCCACAGGCCCGAGCAGGGGCGTGGCCGGCGCACTGGGGCTAGGACTGGCGCTCTCCACGACCCACATGCGGTGCGAGCGGGTGGCGACAAGCTTAGCGACAGTGCCGGCGAGTGTAGAGTAGGGGGTGACGTAGAATACGGGCACGGAGTCTCGGCCTTTTTCCATGCCCCGCTCGGTGAGGATTACCGTAACGAAGTGCATGCAGGTCTGCTCGAGGAGTGGCATGGAGGCGGCGGAGGTGAGGAGGCGCGTATCGGCGGTCGAGATATTGCCTACGACATTGGAGGCGTTGTCGATTACGGCTATGGAAGTGAGGCCCTCGTTGGACATCAGAACGAGAGCTTCGGCCAAGGGAGCATCGGCGCTATTGCTCGTTAGTTTGGTGTGTTGAGAGGGGGAGTATAGAAGGACTCTAAGTACATACTTGATTGCGATAATTTGTTGCGATCCGATCTGCAACTCCTTCAACAGCGCCGGGTACAGTCTATCGATGATAGGGAAGTTGACACCCTCATTCCAGAAGAACTCAAGCAACTTCAGTTGGCTCACGACGCCAATGGTCTCGCCCTCCTGTGTCGTGACCAGGATCCGGTGGACTCCGCTTCCAAAAACTTCGATCGCCCCTGGCAGGAACTCGTCCGGCGGCAAGGACACGAGCTGCTCGTGGCGACATATGGGTTGTATGTCACGCATGGGAATAGCTTCCCTTTCCTGCGCCCGCTTTGCGATCGAATCGTATAGCTGTACATGCTCCTCGTCCGGCTTGGCCAGTCCTACCACGGCCACAAGATAAGCGTTCAGATCGTTGTAGTCGAAGAAAGATACTGGCTGCTTCAGTGGACCGTCCTTGATCATGACGCAGTTACCTGCGGCAGAACCCTTGACCAACATCATCGTAGCCTCTTCCACGCTACTGTCCATATCTACCCACCGCAACTCATCCGAATTGAGGGCTACAAGCTCCCCCAGCCGGACATCACGCCAATCGCGGCCCGCGAAAAGCGGATTGGGCTGTCGGGAGGGTGGGGGATGAGCCATGAGCTCTTGTACGGCGGACTGAGTGAAGGAGGGATGGCGGGAGGTTCGTGGCGAGGAGGGCGTGTGGTGGTTGCGTAGGTTCTCGGCGAAGGAAGAGCGGTGGGAGTGGATGGAGGATTTATGTAGTGAGGAGCTAGACGGTGATCGCTGAGGAAGGCCAGGATGTTGGGCTGGCGAGGTCGAGAAGGAGGTGATAGCCGGATGGGCAAGCTTGTCGAGCTGCTTGTCTAGGCTCGTGGTGGAGGAGAAAGGGGAGGTAGAGGACTGTTTGCGTGGCTGCTCGGGATCCATCTTGAGGAATGGCCCCGCGAGAGGCGGGATGCTGGCTCGTGATGGGGGCGGCGTTGCAGCTATCGTAGCTATCAAGGTGATCTGGGGATTCTAGAGACTAGTGCGCAATATAGCTATGAGATCAGGAGCCGTAGAATATAAGAGAATAGTGCGGATGTGGCGGAGGGACAAAAGACCAAGTTAGAATACGAATCAGGCCAAGAGGAAGCAGTACGATAGCGAAGTCGACGTTTGGTTCGATGTTGTTGCACAGACCACACGAAGACCTGATGTGGAGTGACAGACAACCTTGAAGGGAGAGGCGACAAGTGTGGGAGCTCCCGCCTTTTGGTGGAGACGCCAGTTCGTGACCGGATAAGACGAACGAGGGGTTCTCTTTTCTCTTCTGGACGAGCCCTGAGTCGACTTCGGACAGATAGATGATGGCTTTCTCTCTCTCTTTGCTTTTTCTCTCTTGAAGGTAATGTCTGTAAGTCGGGGTAGTAGACGTATTGAACGGTATGCTAGAGCATGGAAAGAGATAAGGTCTCTCAGCGCCATGTCAACGCGATCCCGTCATTGTGAGTGACGTGATGCAGACCGGATCATCGGCCCCCGCGTCTGCCACCATCTTGACTTTTCCACTGCCACACAGGATACGACCATTCCCATTGGCAAGAACACTTGCTAGGTGTATACTGTGGTATTGCGTTTTGATGCCTCCTCTTCTTCTTCTCCAGAAAAAAACAGCCTTACCGGTATGTGCGTTACAGGCCTACAGCTATATACCTAGGTAGTCTCATCCTGTATTATATTACCGGGACGGCCGTATCTATGGTACCACTCGAGACCGGTCGTTTCCAAGAAGCCTTCACCAAAGATGCAACAGGGTTAAGCAAAGCCCATCGCTTGTCCAGCATATTCTGCTTCTTGATATGGTCCACACGGCTGCAGCACACAGCAGAGAAGAACCAACAGAGTCAGTCAGCTTGCATATGCACTTCATGATCCTTGGGGCGGAGTGCATGTTGAAGAGGTTCATGGCAGGCATGTTTGGAAATCTCAACCTCTCCTTGCCAATCAACCAGCAGACACTGGCCACATTACAGACAAAGGGGGACTGTTTGTATGCAAAACGGCCCCACCTAGACCTCGATCGAAATGGGTGAATGAATGGTCACATGCCAGTGAAGAACAAAGATAGCCACAGAGCTTCATTAGTGGCATCTTAGGTTTGAAAGTAAACAGGTACCTACATGTCTATTCCCATTACTCCTAGGTACAGCACAAACCTTGGTTATGATGAGCTTTTCCATCCTCGAATAGAGCCAGGACTTGACACAATGATTTTGCACACCCTTCTCCATACGCACACAGTATTTGCATGCCTGTGATGAACACCAATAAAGCAACAATGTGGTCATTCAAATGAGTACAAATACTACCAAAGGTTCTACAACAGGAAGAGGTGGACAAGGTGAGGAGAAGGCAGTAATTGGCAAAGTATCCGGCATGGATGAAGGAGTGAGTGATTCATGCAAGGGTGCCCAGCCTTGTGTCTCCTGTCACTCAAGACTCACTGGACGGCAGCACCCACCCGCAAGCATGCCCCCTCATTCCCCCGCGACAGGCCCAAATCTATTTTTTTTTAATCCTTTCCCGGACTGGCAACACTTTTGGCCCAGCACAAAGCTGACCACTCACCACCCAAAGAAAAAAAAGTCGCGCTCGTCGGTTGATCTCCCTTTCAACGCGTCCACTATACAAACCCCCTTTTTATTTTCTTATGTATCTTGGGACTATCACTGTTGCTGTGTTTGTTCTATAGTCGTCTGCCTTTTTTTTTCTTTCCCTTCCTCACAACACAGCTCAACTCAATCAACCCCAACCCAAGCAAAGCCAACCCCACTCGCAGGCGTTCCCTGTTAGGCGCTCGATTCGAAGATCCATCCCACTTCCTCTGCAACTGACTGGCACCGCGGGGCTTCCTGTGTTCAACAACTAAAAAGCCACATCGCAACACCAAACCGTCAACCCGCCTCCTCCTCCCTCGACGACCGCCCAACTCCCCATCCGCCGCCTTCTTTTCGACGTGTTGCGCGCTGCGGCGCCGCTTATTTCTCGTGCGGCTTGCTTCGAACCCCGCCCCCATCTCGACTGACTCCAGCGCGAGCCCATACCCACAGTCATCCCCCTGATTTTCGACGATATATTCCCAACATGTCGATGCTTCCTCCTGAGATCACGGCCGAGCTGGGCCAGCTCATTGTGGGCCTTCAGTCTCCCAACAATGACATCCGCACTCAGGCCGAGGAGCTCCTCGCCAACAACTGGACCAACACGCGTCCTGAGGTCTTGCTCATGGGTCTGGCCGAGCACATCGCGGGGTCCCCAGACGCAAATGTCCGGTCCTTCGCCGCCGTCATTTTCCGCAAGATTGCCTCCAAGACGCGAAAGAATGAACAGAATCAGATGACAGAGATGTTCGTCTCTCTCGCCAAGGACCAGGCCGCCGTTATAAGACAAAAACTCCTCGAGTGTCTCGTAAATGAGGCCGATAAGCAGATTAGGAACAAGATCAGTGATGCTGTCGCGGAGGTTGCCAGACAGTACTCGGACGTTGGTACGGAATCTCACCTTGCACTCGTAAAAGCGAGCATACTAATTTGCAAATAGACGAGCCTTGGCCCGAACTGCTCACCGTTCTCTTCCAACTGAGTATCGCCGACGACTCTGGTAAGCGCGAGTCTGCCTTCCGCGTATTCAATACCACCCCTGGTATCATCGAGAAGCAACATGAGGATGCTGTCGGACAGGCCTTTACAAAAGGCTTCAAGGACAACGAAGTTGGGGTACGTCTTGATGCGATCAAACCACCCTTGGTCGAAACTGACAAAATTTGCAGGTGCGCCTTGCAGCCATGGAGGCTTTCGCCTCTTTCTTCCGAAGCTTGCCAAAGAAGAGGCAACAAAAATACTACCCACTGGTCCCAGAGGTCCTCAACATTCTTCCCCCTATCAAGGAGAAGCGGGATGGAGACGAACTCAGCAAGGCTCTGGTCGCGTTGATAGATCTTGCCGAGGCTGCTCCAAAGATGTTCAAGCCACTGTTTGCCAACCTGGTACAATTTAGCATTTCTGTCATCCAAGACAAGGATCTGAACGACATCTGCCGTCAAAATGCGCTGGAGCTCATGGCCACATTTGCCGATTATGCGCCGTCAATGTGCAAGAAGGACCCTTCTTTCACAAACGACATGATCACCCAGTGCTTGAGCTTGATGACGGATCTCGGAGACGAGGATGATGTGCAGGACTGGCTCGATGCTGACGATGTACGTTTCGCTCAACACCATGTTTTGCTTGAGATTGACTAACACTGGACAGCTTGACCAAGAGGAGAGCGATCAGAACCACGTTGCCGGAGAACAGTGCATGGATCGACTAGCCAACAAGCTCGGAGGCCTGACTATCCTCCAACCCACATTCAACTGGCTTCCTCGAATGATGCAGTCCCAGTCCTGGTCTGACAAGCATGCCGCTTTGATGGCCATCTCGGCCATCTCTGAGGGATGTCGGGACCAGATGGAAGCCGAGTTGAAGCCGGTCTTGGATTTGGTCGTCCCAGCTCTGTCAGACCCGCACCCTCGCGTACGATGGGCAGGTTGTAATGCGCTCGGCCAGATGAGCACGGATTTCGCGCCAACCATGCAAAAGGAGTACTACGACGTTATTCTCAAGGCCATCATCCCCGTCCTCGATTCGCCTGAGCCCCGCGTCAAGTCGCATGCTGCCGCTGCCCTTGTCAACTTCTGCGAGGAAGCCGAAAAGACCGTTCTTGAGCCATACCTCGACGAGCTGCTCTCGTCTCTTTACCGCCTGCTTCAGTATGACAAGCGCTACGTCCAAGAACAGGCCCTGTCCACGATCGCCACGATTGCCGATGCCGCCGAAGCTGCGTTTAGCAAGTACTACGACTCCTTGATGCCCCTGCTTTTCAACGTCCTGCAAATGCCGATCGACAAGGACACGCGCCTTCTCAAGGCCAAGGCCATGGAATGCGCTACCCTGATCGGACTTGCTGTCGGCAAGGAGCGTCTGGGCGGCGATGCCATGAAGTTGGTCCAGCTCCTCGCAAGCATTCAAACGAGCGTCACAGAGGCAGACGATCCCCAAGCAACGTATCTCATGCACTGCTGGGGTCGCATGTGCCGTGTGATGGGAGCGGAATTCCTTCCATATTTGCCAAACGTCATGCCGCCTCTGCTGGAGCTTGCCAAAGCCAACGCGGATGTTCAGCTTCTTGAGGACGAGGAGCAGGTTGAGGCTTTGCAACAGGAAGAGGGCTGGGAACTTGTCCCTATCAAGGGCAAGATGATTGGCATCAAGACAAGCACCATGGACGACAAACACATGGCCATTGAGCTTCTTGTCGTGTATGCTCAGGTCCTTGAAGGCAACTTCGCCCCGTATGTGGCCGAGGTCATGGAGAAGATTGCTCTCCCAGGCTTGGCATTTTTCTTCCACGACCCTGTTAGGTACATGTCCGCTAAGCTAGTCCCGCAACTCCTCAACTCATACAAAAAGGCCTACGGCAATCCGTCAAACGAGCTGGCACAGCTATGGGCAGGTACGGTGGAGAAACTGCTGGAGGTGCTTACCGCGGAGCCTTCCATCGATACATTGGCGGAGATGTACCAATGCTTCTACGAGTCTGTCGAATGCCTGGGTAAGGACTGCCTCACAGCTCAACACATGGAGCACTTCATCAACTCAGTACAGTCCGCCCTGGAGGACTATAAGATCCGTGTCGACCAGCGTGCGGAGGAGAGTGCTGGTGTCAACCCCGAAGACGTCGAGGATGAAGCGGAGGAGCTGCTTATGCAGATTGAGGATGACCAGACTCTCTTGTCCGACATGAACAAGGCTTTCCACTCTATCTTCAAGTACCACGGCGCAGCTTTCTTGCGCCCCTGGGAGCGACTAATGGCGACGTATGAGAGCTTCCTGAACAACGCCTCGGATCCTACGCAGCGCCAATGGGGACTTTGTATAATGGATGATGTCTTGGAGTACTGCGGGCCCGAGTCGATTCACTACGCCAACTACATCATGACGCCTCTCATTGAAGGATGCCGGGACCCATCTCCCGCTATCCGACAAGCTGCGGCCTACGGTATCGGAGTTGCAGCACAGAAGGGCGGACAAGCCTGGGCACAGTTCCTAGGTGGCTCGGTGCCAGCTCTCTTCCAGGCCACGCAAACGGAAGATGCGCGCAGCGATGACAACGTCTACGCCACTGAAAACGCTTGTGCGGCAATTGCCAAGATTTTGCACTTCAACTCAAGCGCTGTGCCCAACCAGGAGCAAGTGATCGCTGAGTGGGTGAACACCCTCCCTGTGACGAACGATGAGGAAGCCGCACCATATGCGTATGCGTACCTGGCTGAGCTGATTACCAAGTAAGTGTTTCCCGAATCTTTTGTTTCACTAAAACCTACGTCTTTCTTCTCTCAGTCTCCCTGACCCGTGTTCTAATATTCCACACAGGCAACACCCCGCTGTCGGACAACGACCAGCGGATGTCTTTGTCCACGTCGCCAAGGCCCTCGAGGCTCAAACCCTGACGTCGCAAACTGCTCAGCGTGTTTGTGCCGCAGCCAAGATCCTTCTCCAGGCCACCAATACGGACCCAACCCCACTCCTTCAGCAATTCCCTGCTGATGCTCAGCAAGTCATCATGAGCTATTTCAACTAGAGATCGGGATACACATTGGCGTGCATGGGTCGAACGATCGCTGCCCCAAGGAAGGTGCCACTGTCACCATTGGCACTTTGGCTTTGAGTGACGATTTGGGTTACATAGACTTGAGTGGTGGCTGTTTTTGAAGATTTTTTGGAACCAAAATCAGAAAGAGGAATCAAAGAGCGGACTGAATGTGTGTGCTTTCCCCTGTGCAACGGAGAGTTGAGTGAATCGATCGAACGGTTTCGCGGAGGTTAGAGAATCAGGATGGACATGAACCACACACAACACACATAAGAGACGGAAGAGCGAATGAAGGAGAATTTCTCTCTCTGGCGGACAAGACACCGTAGTAGAGATATGCGAGATACCACATCATACAGATTACCTTTTCTTTTTCTTGCAGCCGCCATCTTTGTGCAATGATTGCCGAATTGGGAAAAATTGGCTAATGCTTTTAGCTGCCTGGTAAGGTCTGCATTTCGAACATTACACGGCCACCCAGGCCTGGGTCAATTGACTCGGGTCGTGTGCGAACCGTCTGCGCATTCGCAGGTTAAACAGCGCTCGCAGCCCTGACAGACGCCAACTCTTTCACATTATCCCCGTGCCCACAAGTCCTCACCAGATGTTTCGTTGCATATTTTCTTTTGTTCCTTGGTAATCTGTTCATAGATATCTGATAACGCAGCGCGGGGACTAATTCCCGAGACTGGTGCGTCTATGATGGCCCCATTTCGGTCCTTGGCCAGGGTTTGGGGAAGAAAGACAAGGGGAAGAGGTTTTCTTGAGCGCGGACGCAGTGAGCTGGTCAAAGGGAGGAGGAGGGGGGCGGATGTTTGTTGTGAACAGTTGTGTTTCGGAGGATCAAGGGGCATACGAGATGGGATACACGTTGGAATTCCAGGTACGTGAACGAAAGCTAGCATGTATTTCTAAAGGAGATTCATTTTGGAGTAACATGATGTGGACCACCACATATACGTATCCTTTGGAGGAGAATATATAATGAAGTTCATTGATCGGGCTACTTGTCCTTTCAGACAGTCCCAGGAAGGAGCATACTGAAACACAGCAATGGAGGTTTTATCAAGAGATTCTCCCGGGGAATTCTAACCGCACATAAAGTATTACCTTAGGTACTTATATATGCGTCTATTCGCGTCATGGTCTGTGACTGTAGGTAAAGAATAAATAGCTTCTAAAAAGCATAGAAAAAAACTCGCTGCCACCATGATGTCATGTGCGCCTGCCATGCAAGAGATCCCAGCCTGAAGCCCACAATCGGTGGGAGACAGAGACAAGGTTTGAGGGCCTCCCCTCCTCCCATCGACACTAGGTTATTTGCATCTCGCTAAGTGCCTGATGTCCCGTCTCCTTCATGTGCTTGCTCGCCTCCGTCATACCCGCCCCAATCCACCCGCAGCTAGGCACATCGCAACGGAGCACGAAATCCGTCGTGTCAGTAAAGTAATGCTTGTCCTTCAGCTGCTTCGCAAGCTTCTGTGCCATGGCCACCACACCGTCGTTGGACGTATCCCATTTGACCTCGTCAAACTCTACGGGGAGGCTCAAGTCGAGTGTGAAGGCGATGCGGTCGTAGTGGATGCCCGAATAGAGAAGAAGGCATCGTGTGGGCTTCGACTCACCATAGCGGTCCACGCGCTGTGTCTTGACGTCTACTGAGCAAATTTCAATGTCGTAGATATCCGAGAGGATGGACAGCTCGATGGCGCCGCCCCAGCGGTCGGGGTCCTGAATGAGGCGCGCGTAGCGCTGGGGGTCCATCTCGAGAACGACGGAGCTAAATTTCTCGGGATGGGCGAGGATGTACTGCGCGACTTCGCGGCGCAGTGTGGGTGCCGGGTCGGCGCGCTGGAGGACGCCGCCAAAGGCGGTAAACATACAGCTGTTGTCGTCGGGCATCACGCGCAAGGCTGAGATGATGTTAGCAGCGGCAAAGGGGAAAAAAATGTTCTGGAGAGTGAGATTCGACATACCGAGAAAACCGTCCTTTTCGGGCCACTCGATGACAGTATGATCTGCCTCGACTTTCTTAGGCGTAAAGGCTGGCTTGCTGGCGGTAGGGACAGGGGGTGGGACGGAGGCATCTTCTTTTGGAACAAAGGTAAGGGCTTCGCCCTTGAGCTTCAACGGCTCGATAGAGGCGCTGGTATCGCTTAGGTCGATAGCTTTCAGTGGGTAGCCATACTTGAGGGCAGAGGCTTCGGCGCCCTGCTTCTCCTTGAGATGATCGAGGAGTTGCTGTATTGTCCAGTCTGGTGTTGCCGTGACGTTCTCCACCCATCCCGGTCCGCGCACCCGGAATCGTATATCGGCCATGGTGGTTATATAATTTGATGGTTGTTTTGTCTGTAAAATAATTGGTAATATGGTGTCTTGGAGGGTAGAAATTGAAGAATAGGGTTCTTGGGACCTCGGGGAGGGCAGTGTCCTTCCCAAGCCGTGATTCGAGCAGTAGTCAAGATCCGTGTAGGCTGAATGAATGCGCCAGTCTTGGGTATTGATGCCCCCTTGGATGCGTATATATGCGAATATACACCAAAAAGGAAAGCTGTATTGTTGGACCCGCCGCCTCACCCTGTCGTCCAAGCAACTGGTAAGTCGTGAGGATCCCACAATCTCTCAGGTGATAAAATTCACTTTGCTGATTGTAGAGACCTTTGGGAAGTTCTCCAACCTGCCAACTCTCACCAGCTTGAAGACAAACCCTTACAGCTGACTTTGTTGTTTTGGACAATCACCACAGACCCTCCACCTTGAGCAAGAACAAAAGATAATTTGGCGAACGTTCCCGCTCGGTAAGCACCTTTTGGTAAGTCTTGACGCCGTTTCAGAACATAAGACGCCCCCCTCCCACAGAATCACTCTCCTGTCAAGTCAATCTCGAACTTTGGAGAGTCGTCGGTGGTCGCGGATGGTGTCTCCAGCCGTGTGTGTTCACAATGGGCACAATGGGTTGTACGTTGAGAGGCACACGACCACGGAACGTTGCAGCAGACCAGTCGCCGCGAAACAGCTGTGCCTTCTCAATGACGCTCAAGGTCTTCTATCTTTGCAAGGTTGACTTTGCAAGGTTGACACAGATTTTTGAACGTTTGATGAGATTCTATGCCTCCGCTTGCCTGCGACAAGGTCACAGAGTTGTGAAGCTTGAAAAGGCAACGGGGGTCTTCGCTGTTGTAGACTGGGCCGCTTGTTCAATGAGTTGCCTCGGGAAACTCAGTCTGAGGTTTATCTCTCTTCGAAACCTGACTCTCTTTTCTGTCATCTATTGTCTCTTTGAGAAACCTAAGGGTCATGAATGGGATCACAAGTTGAGAGGGTGGAAAACAAAGGCTATTTAAGAAGTGGCAATGAGTTCGTGGTGTGTCGGACAAGAGGGACTTGCTGTTTAAGGAATCCCATCTGTCTTTGGGATATGGAAAGCATTTGCTAACGTAATCATATTCGGGAGCAGCCGAACATACAGCCATTCACCAAGAAGCACGCTAGCCAAAAGCAGCCTTAGCACGCGCTCGCCTACTCGCGGCACCCGGGAGAAAGAGAGATGGCTCCAGGCCGGGCCAGGATTCGGGCAGGAGCTTCTGCGGGTGCGAGTGCGGAGTTCCTGCCGTCCCTGCTCCAGTTATGCCGTGGACCTTCAACGCGCCTAGCCACGCCCAACAACTTTGGCAACAACCACCAACTTCGGCCTCACGTATCTGAATTGAACAGACATCACCTACGTCACATGCTGGACAGTCCTTCATTGCTGCTTCAGGCTTCCTCTGCTCTTCCACCCGAGTCGCGACAGCAATTTGTACAGACGGCCCGCGGCTTGACCGAGTACCGAGACCAAGACACGCGTGTCGCGCCCATCTTCGAGACCTGGCGCGTAGATCACGGCGCTGACGACGATCGCAAACACTTTGTACGAGGCGCGCTTCATGGCACTGACCCTGTGAGTATCCAGATTCCCTCTTTCGCGGGCATTCGGACCCTTGGGTTTGAAGCGCTGTGAGATGCGACGCGGCTCGCGGCAAGTCCAGGGTCATTGGATCGCGACTGCAATGAACGAGCTTGACATTACTGGCGCGCGTCTTTGTTCCATTGGCTTGTCTTTCAGAATCATACAGTTGCATCCATTTTCTCGTGTAACACGTTACTAATCTTTTGAATAGGAACTATACCCCCATACTGACGACCCCGTGAGCATTCTCGAACTTCCCATCCTGCCCGGATCCCAGGCTTAGGTAGACTGGGACGACGAACACGAGGAAGAGGAAGTACAACAAGCACACACAGGCGAAGATCTTCCACCTTCTGAGCCATCGCCATTGCCCGGTTTTTTCTGGCTGCAGCACTGGGACGACCCCTTCCTGCATCGGGCATTTCCCCCTCCCCAAGGCCCAGGCTTTGACGAGGCTCATACTGAAAGCGACGACGAAGAAGACCAAGGCGAGGACGAGGACGAAGACGAGGAAGTCGACGAGAACGGCTGCCGCAACGACGACGACTACCCGCCAGTCATTGAACAGGAATACGAGTTCCCGCTTGACGAAATTTCAGGTGATGCCGGGTTTGAACTAGACAGGTGTGAGAACTGTAACCGACTTTGGATTGAATGCTTTGGGTGCGGATCAGAACCTCAAGTCGACCCACGTGAATCGAGCTCATTTCGTGAGCACGCCAGAGAAGTGCGACGGAGGCAGCGCAGAGCGAACGAAACACAGGCTGAGAGAGACGAACGTGTCCATGTCCGAGATCAGCGCCCTTTGAATCCACCTGCACCACGCGACCGGGACTTCTGGGAGGAGACGAGTGACGAAGACACAAGTGAAGAAGACGAGCAAGGAGAGGCCGAGCAAGTGGGAGATCAAGAGACGGAAGCTGGTCAGACAAATAGTGACCCGCACAATTCCGGCACCCTTTGACTATTCAAAGTACACGATTCTCCTTGTCCCTCGGAAACCATGGCACCGAGAGCTAGAGACGAGATTATGGTTCGCGACTCCATCGAGGCCAAGGGCGACGAGGACGTTGAGATGGAGGACGCACCGTCCAACACAAATGGTGACGGCAAACACGCTAGTGCGGGGCCTGATACCAATATGCAAGTTGATGGTGCTGCAGACGATCGAGCTGATGCGAGTGTGGACGCAAGTGCTGGTGCTGGTGCTGATATTGATGCCGACGCCGACGCTGACGCCGATGCTGATGCTGATGCTGATGCCGACGCTGATGCCGATGCCGATGCGGACGGTGAGATCGAAGAAGAAGAGGAAGTTCGAGAAATTAAGCGCAGCGGACGAAGGAGAGGACCTGACACGCCGCAGCGGCGACTACTGGAGCTCATTGATTCTATCTCCAAATATCTCTGCGCCTACGAGGAGAAGTAAGTGTCCATGCAATCAAGGTGTTGCGCATCCGTTGACAGCTTTTACAGTGAGGAGCCGGTCGCCGGTGCTTTTCAGCGGCTTCCACGAAGAATTGATCTCCCCGACTATTACGAGATCATAAAAAATACCGTGGCATTCAGCACTGTTCGAGTAAGTCAATACCAATTTCTTTCAGAGCGGTTGTCCCAATTTCCTTGACGACCTGCAATGAAAGTCACTCTTTTCACTGATCCGTCGACAAACGCTACCAATTGCCTTACCAAATCCTTGGGTAGCATTTGGGCACAGGAGGGCTGACTTCGACTTTAGGGCCGGATCCTCAAGAAGGAGTACACCAAATTTGCGGAATTCGTCCGAGATGTTGCTCAGATTTGCCACAATGCGCAGGTCTATAATCGCCCTTCTGCCCCTGTCTTTGCCGATGCTGTCCGTTTGCGTGAGATCTTCAAGGAGAAGTTGCAAGAGCTGGTCAATGAAGGCACAATCACTGCAGAAGAGTCAATACTGCCTGATCTTGGTGAGCTGCCTCCTGTAGAGGACTCCCCTCCCCCTGGTGAGGATGGTGATGAGGAGGAAGAGGAAGGGGATCTGGATGATGACGAAGAGGAAGAGGAGGAGGACGATGACTCCGACGATGATGGTCGTCGGCGAGGCCGCAAGAGACGCCGTACTTTCAGAAAAGATGAGGATGACGAGGACTACGGAAAGAAGCGCGGCCGTCCACCAAAGGTCTTCACACCAACCGAGGCACGCATCAACGCGATTCTCAAGGGCTTGCGAAAGCCTAGAGACAATGATGGCAACCTGCGAATCCTGCATTTCGAGAAACTTCCCGACAAACAGACGCACAAAGAGTACTACCAGGCTATTCAAAACCCCATCGCGCTTGATCAAATCAAACGAAGCGCAAAGCGCAAGAAGTACCGCAACGTTCAAGAGTGTCTTGCAGACCTCGAGCTGCTGTTTGAAAACGCCAAGCATTACAACGAGGAGGACAGTGACATATATGAGGATGCTGTCGAACTTCAGAAGGAGGCTCGTCGGCTGGTTGAGCAAGAGGAAGCCAAGTCTGATGATGCTTTCCGAGATGAAGAGGGCAAGCTCCCGTTATCCGAGCTGGAGCATAACGGTGAAATGTGGAAAGTTGGTATGTTGAAGAATCACGCACCAAATTCTGACCTACATCGTGTACTGACGTATGTGTGCTTAGGCGACTGGGTCCACATTCGCAACCCGAATGACCTTCAGAAACCCATTGTGGCGCAGATTTACCGTCTGTGGCAGGATGAGGCTGGCAAGCAGTGGATCAACGCCTGTTGGTACTACCGTCCCGAACAAACCGTCCACCGCGTGTCGAAGCGCTTCTACAAGAATGAGGTGATGAAGACGGGTCAGTATCGAGACCACCTCGCTGACGATATCGTGGATCGATGCTTTGTGATGTTCCATACTCGATACCACAAGGGCCGGCCGCGAGGCTTTCCGCGAGACAAAGAAGTCTATGTCTGCGAGGCGCGGTACAACGAGGAAAAGTTCACCTTCAACCGCATCAAGACTTGGACTAGCTGCCTGCCCGACGAGGTTCGCGAGAAGGATTATCAAATGGACATGTTCGAAATGTACCACAAGCTCAAGAAGGAGCCAACCCCGATTGCTCACCTGCTGGCGCCCGATGCCAAAGAAAGCGATCCTCTGCCAAAGCCGAACTGGGGTCACAAAGATGCGCCGCCTATCATTGGTGGAGTCCACATGCGACCTCGCGAATCTAATGTAAGTTTTATGTTTTCCGCTCATCTTGCCTCTCCCTCGACTTCCTGCGTTGGCGGACTTGCCGAGGTGTTTGACTTTCTTTCTTTCTGCTCCCTTGAGTCGTACCCGGTGTCTTGGCCAGTGGAGTTTAGCCACAATCTCTTATCGTGTCAGATTCGCTTAATTTTGCCCCCCTCATACACACGCAAATTCTTGCCGCTTCATCCCTGCGTGTCAAGCAGCAAAGTTGCGCCTTGATTCCACTTTGCACCCGCTCGCACCTCCGCCAGAGTTCCGCATTCGAGCCGTGTGTCCACAAAGCGTGACTGACAACTGGGTCCCCGTGCTAGGATTCGCCTTCGCCTGAGCCGACCCCAGAACCTCCCGTGGTTCCACCCCCCTCGATGGCGTCCGACCCGATTCGTCGGCAGTCTGTGCCGATGCCTCAAGCCTCGAGCGCTTTTGCCGTCGGCGCGGGAGCTGTGCCTTCTTCTCCCGCTCACGCGTCGCAGTTCCAGCAGTCGCATTTTGCACCGCAACACCGGTCGCTTGGCCACAACCCCAGCTTTCCACCCCAGCCCATGCAACAGCACCACCAACAAGTGCCGTCACCCGCGCAGCACGCTGCACCCAATCCGCAGTTCGCCCCACAACAACACCCGAGTTACCAGCAGCAACCTCACTTTGCGCCAAGCCCTGTTTCAGCCGGCGGTCATCATCACCACATCCCCAATTCCTACCAGTCAACACCATTTTCACACCACCACGCGGCTCCCGTCCCGCAGCCGCGCATGATGGCTCCCACACAGAACAACGGTGCCCTTCCTCACGCCAGCTCGAACGCCTACATTCCCCCTCGGCAGGTGGAGGTGTACACCCTGCGCGATCTGGATGCTCAAATTCCACCCGAGGTCCGCGAGCAGTACCAGACCGACGATGAGGGCCATGTGCTCTTCTTCACGGCACCGCCTTTAAACCGGCCTCACCCTGGTGTAGCCGACTCGCACGCCGCCCTAGGTCACAGCGTGGGTTACCTGTCGGGGTTGGCGGAGCATCGCGCCGAGCGGGAACGCAAGCGCAAGGAGCGTGATGAGGCACTTGCGGTGGACCGTGAGCAGCAAGCTGCTAGAGACAAGGCCACTCGCGAGAAGAGGGAAAGGGACTTGGGTGCTGCGGCCGGCAATATGCTAGGTGACTGGATTTTGGGCCTCCAGCGCCAGAACGAGGCGTTGAAGCAGCAGGTCGCCCCTATCAAGGCTGAGAAAGAGGCTTGGGAGGTCGAAAGGGCCGCGATCGTGGCTACGCATGGTAGGGTTGCTGAGGTGGAGTGAGATGTGATGAAAAAGGCCGGGTGGCAACTGGGACCTGACCCCATACGATTGGCCTTTCGCATCGGTAGATACGTGTTGATCTATTGGTCCTTGGGGCGGCTGTTACCCTGAAATGATGGCACGTCCCGACAGTTGGCCGGTAAACGAGAGCCATCGATACGACTTTGACATTCTTACACATACACGACTGACTGGAAGACCATGACCAAAGGTCATTCATTACCTGACTCCTCATGGAAGTTGGGGATCCTTACGGAGATTTCTGAGATACGCTGCTTTCGACTTTCAACATTCGGCAGACGACTTGTGTTTATGAGCCGTCGCATATACCCCCAGGCGTGATTCTGAGACGGTCTGAGGCTGCTCACTTAGTGCCTTTTTTGGGCCATGGCAAGGCGTACTGAGAGGATCAAAGAGGGCGACGATGATGGAAGGGTAGGCATTTACAGCATGTTCGAGCCTGTCTGGGACCTGTTTTTAGAGGCCATAAGTCAATATGATGTGGCAAGTGCCACGGGAACATCTCATGAGGGCTAGGTGCGTAGGATGTACGAAGCAAAGGGGACAACAAAGGGGAATTAGGCCGGCTTAATGATCATTAAAATTACATTAAATCTTGCCTCTGAAGCTGAGATTTGAATTGAAGTTGCTGAGTTTCTATATGCTGCCCTGACTGTTCTTGCGGGAGGTCGTGCATGGTGTCTCCCGGCTTTGTATATCTTGTCTCTACTAGCGGCTGTCACGCCTATTTGTACCGAGCCACACTTATGGCAGAGCATAAAGTACCATATTGACGCAAAATAGAAAGGCTACGTCGCGGCAAGCGGGGCTTTTGTACGTCCTCAACAGCTTGTCCCGCAATGGTCACATAGAGTCGGGATATTTCATCACTTGGTACTGCGCGGTCCACACGTTGGCACTGGCGCGGCGGTCTTCAGTGTCTATCATAGACCTGCTGATATGATCGTTCTTTTCTTCCGTTGTCCCCCATCCCACCCCCTCATCAAGCGGCAGCGGAGGGCCTCTTGGGCAATACTAGGAATTGGAGAAAGTCCCTCATGCCTCTTCACCTCTGCCTGTTGTCTTCTAGATGATCCCCTCTGGTCTGTCCGTTGATGAGAGTAGCAAGCGGTTTTCAATACGCTATTTCCAGTGTCAACCTGCCTGGGAAGCAATGACAGTCTGTGGGTATTGGAGAGCCAAGTCTAAAGTCAGGCACCCAGGTGGATAGGCTGAATAGAGTATACAGACTGTCCAAAAGCCCAGCCCCTGCATGTGTTGGTTAGTTTGTCATCAGTGTGTAGCGGTTCAGCACTCCTGGGCATCCACTGATCACACTGACTATCTCAGCCATGTGTCGCGAGGTATATAAAACCTGTGTGCTTTTGTTGCTTTGAGTAACACTTTGACTTCACCATTCCCCAAGAAGCCTGGTGTCTCTCTGGATGTCACCAGAGATCACTATTTGCTGAGGTCTGAGTATATAATTTCGGTGATTAGGATGAGTAGGGCATGCAAATAGATGCAAACCGGTGTCGTTGCTTGTACCTTCGAGTACCTAGGACCCGTCATCCCGGTTTAGCTTTGCCAACCCACGCCTTGAGCCAGGGTCCTCACCCCTTGTGTACTACATAGTAACCCTACTTCCCTTACTGGATCCCACAGGTGATTTCTGTCACAGAATGATCATTTGAATGGCACTGGTTGCAGGAGTGATAAAGTCCAAAGGGTTTTCTCTTCTGGCTCATGATAGAGTATCATATAGCCCTGTTTCGGAAGTCTACTGTCCAACTAAGAAAGCAATATGGGCGGTCCATGGTCGTCAGTTCCTAGGGCAGCTAGGTAGCACACGAGTACCCATTCAATGTGGCCTAGTGCCTAGCCGAATCCGTAGTTCTGGGTGCACTGCTGCAGGTCGACCCCACCAAGCACAACGCTAGTAGGGCCTTTGGTTCAACCCTAGCCGCAGGCGAGTTAGCCCATTGGTACCTCACCGCGGTATTCAAGGGTAGAAAGTGACTTGTCTCACCAACAACAAAAGCTTATTCCACGAACGTGTTTTATCTGGGTCTCGAAACCTCCACGTCTTGATGGATTTACCGCATTATTGCCGGACATGACCCGAATTTCTGCCTGTACAGCTACATACTGACATTCGAAAATGACCGGTTATCATCAGACTAACCATTCCTCATCCACGTCGCCTCCACCAGGTTCATCGCAGCTCCCTCAACCTCATCTGGGCACCACCTCTCCATATCAGTACCAAGGCCCCTCAGCCTACGCTCAGGATGGTCTGCCCTCGTCCCAACATGGCAACGGGGCCAGACAAGGCCCAAGGCCATCCTATAAACCCCCTTCCAACAACTTAAGTGCTGCGTCACAGTCTACACGACACCCCGGTAGCCAACAGCCCCGGCAACACCATGGCAATGTATCCCCAGCTCTGCAATACCCCTCGTCTGTGCCCACAAGCCATGGGGCTGCTGGCAGCCCTCCTGCCCAGACTCCCACACCGTCTGATCAGGCCTCTTCCCCCAATAACGCCGCCAACAGCGCCAATGGGAAGAAGAATACTCGTATTCCCCGGGCCTGCGATCTATGCAGTCAGAGGAAGGTTAAGGTCAGTCACCAGAACCCTCGAAAGCTTTCACTTCCTCTCACGCGGTGGTTTTGGCTATGTATATATATATATGTACTGCTGCTGACCTCAACCTAGTGCCAAGGGGGTGTACCACCATGTCAGCCATGCCTTGATTTGAACGTGCCTTGCACGTATGACCGCCAGAAGAAGCGAAGAGGGCCGCCCAATCGAGCGGCGGAAGCTGCGCGACAAGCTGAAAATTTGAAGCGTCAACGGATCGAAACCGAGTCGCCAATGCAGACTCACACCACGCCTCCTGCCCAGAATGCTGCTCAGGTACTTGTCTCATTGAGCGCGCCGCCCAATGGGCAGTTTGTCATGGACGCTGAGCAGTGTATCGCGCCTCTTGGCGTGCTTCAGTTGCTCGTTGACGACTTCTTCACCTATATTCACCCTCTGACCCCGTTCCCTCATGAGCCCACCTTTCGCGAGGCGTTCAAGAACCGTGAGGACCGTACCAATCCAGAGTTCTTGTCCCTGCTGGCCAGCATGATCGCCGCTTTAGTTGCTTCGTTCCCGCGCTGCGCCCGCCTGCACCTGAAGTCCTCCCATAGCTACGAGAAGTTCCCCCGATCGATAATGCTGGTCGACCGGTGCATGCACGTGGCTCTGGCTTTTCGCTCTGCGGAAATGATGATGAAGGAGATGGTCTCTGTGAACGATGCCGCCATCAGCTACTTTCTCTGCCTCGCTGCGGGCTACACGATGCGGGTTAATCCGTGTTGTCGATTCCTTACAGAGTCGCTTGGATTTTTGCGCGAGATGGGGTTTCACAAAAAGGGGTCCCCTCCCACATCGATTGCCTACGGTGCCGACACAATGGAACAGCCGATGGACTTGATCAATTATGAGATGGGAAAGCGTATCTACTGGTGTATATTTCTGGGCGTTCGGTAAGAACCACTAGTTGACGTCCGTTTGGATGGGCAATGCTAATTGACCTAGTTCCATGGCTCAAATGAATGGTTCCTCGCGAGACTTGATTATTCCGCCCGACACTACTAATCACAATGGTCCAGATTATCCCGTTGAGGTGGACGACGCCCACATTCTGGCTGACAGGATCCTTCCGCAACCTGAAGGCAGCGTCTCCACAATCACCGGATTTGTCAGGTGCTGCAATGTATACCGGACAATGGAGAACCTTGTGCGAATAGAATTGGCACATGGCATGTCGGCCTACACCTGGGAGCAGCAAAAGCACTGTCTGCACACGGCTCTTCGAGATGTGAAAGCGGTTCTCGACAATCTGCCGGCCCAATTAAAGCTCGACGTCAACCGCCTGACAGCCAAGAAATTCCCATTGCCAACATCAGGGGTAGATGGGGCAAGCAACGCGCCCAACTATCAATATGTCCCGCCTGCCTATCCGAGCATTCAGCCACACGATGACGTCCGTCATCTGTTTGCGCAGGACGAGTCGACAAAACGATGTGTGCAATTCGAGATTCAGAAGGCCAACATACACGCGTCGGGTCTGGCCACTAGGTCTTACTACGTCGAGCGCTACCTCACACTACGCGACATCCATCTCAACGACCAACGAGCCCAGGCGCAAGCAGTCGCATCTTCTGGCAACATAGTCTACCGAACGGCGGCCGAAGCATCCTCATCTTCCCTTGCTGCGGCGGCCGTGCAAGCCGCAGCCGAGCAGACCAATGACAGCATTGATGATCTATTCCTGCAAGAGCGCTCGGAAATCGTAGACAACCTGTACCACGTGCTCATGTCCATCGAGCAGTGCAACATGGAGCCCAATGGTGGATCGCTGATTAGCAAGATCCGTCAGGTGGCAGCCACGCTCCTCGCAGACAGGCCCGACCGCAAAGGCGAGTACGAGCTGCGGAACGAGGAGTATCTCAAGGCGTTTTTGGAGATTCTCACCAGACTGGAGAAGACAGGCACGGGAGTGGCCCCCGGTACGAATGGTCCGATAGTGGGCCAGATGACGGCAGAGGATGAAGAGCAGGAGCTGCGCAATTGGGCTGACTTTCGAGAGCAGCAGCAGCGGTTCACCCGAACGGATTAGTGGGCGCGCGACAAGTCAGAGAAATGACGCGCCGTTTTGAGGAGTGTATTATGACTGAAGACCGAGGAATTCGCATTTAGTGTGCCGCGAGAGAACAAACCTACGAATGTGAAGCCCGAGCGAGGATGGTTGGTAGTTCGGCACACTGGAAGAGTTTTTGCGGTCCGAGCAATTTGGCCAGAGCTTTTAATCACCATCCGTTTAGCATGCGTGCTACTTTGCAGAGCGAAGCAGTGAGAAAGTCTAATACTTCTAATTAATGTGGTAAACTCTAGGGGACTTGCTCAATAGTTCTTCAAATGTAATGTCTTACTGGGTGACGCCAAGGTCGCAGACTCATTTGAGGAATATGTAGTCACGACGACGGATAGCTTTGCTGGGACACTGGCGTAGATTGAAGCACCGAGATGGGCATTGAAACTGCGCTGCGTTCTTTCTAATTTCATTTCTTTTTCGAAATAGTAAGTGAACGCGGTAAACATCATGTTTAACGTCTATATATTGACTTCAAGGAGATTGTTTGGCCAGTCGTCTTTGTAAGAGCGGGTGTATTCTACTTAGGTACACTGAAGGGCAGAACAATCTGTCAGTGAGCCATGACGATTCATGAATCCCCTTGTTTCTCGGTTCTCAGAGAGGGGCATCGTTGAAAGGAAAGTATCATATACGGAGTATCATCGGAAAAACACCGCCGAACATCACACCAGCTTGTTCACCCACACGATGCCAGAGCTCCAGTTCCTTTCGTAGTGTGAAGAAGGCTTCATAATTGACGTGAACAAGCCACGTGACCAACAGTTCAAACCCTGAATGAATACAATATCCCTCGTGGCGCAATTGGCAAGCGCGTTCGACTGTTAATCGAGAGGTTGATGGTTCGAGCCCATCCGAGGGAGGCTTTTTGGTGTTGGACGGTTGATAGCATCTTTTTTGTGTCGCTTCTCGTTGCTAAAAATTTGGCAAACGGCCCAGAAGCGGGAAGTGGGCGACGGGCCACATTTTTCTTATACCGAAGCACAACAAACATACCACGAAGGATAAGCACCTTGGAAGTAGGCGCCTATGGAGTCACATTCGCATAGGCTGCTACTTCTGATCACCTAGGTATTCACTTGCTAGATAACATGTATAAATACCGAAATACCCACTCCTGTCCCTACCACACGCTGTATCGTTGGAAGTCCTACTCGATATTGACAGCGCGGACGAGTGCTCAAAAGGTAGATAGGTAGCCACCAAATCTGTCAGGCCAAGTGTAGAAGGATTGTATGAGGAACATAAGAAAATGAAGCCACTTTTGACAAGAATCATGCTTCTAAAGAATGACCCTCCCACCGTTTCTTGGTTACACCTTGTGAGCCACTATCCATACCCTACAATGCATCCACAGTTGTGGCACCCAGTTCCAGAACCACAAGTGGCATAAACACCCCATACACCTGTGCTTTCACAGATTTGCTAAACAACATATAGGTAGTTAGTGAAATTCTAGTTCCCGGGTTCATAATGGAAACAACAGCGGTAGCGAGAATGACATGGAAATGACTGATTCGAAAAACACATACAATATGGCTCCGGTCACTCCCTGAACAAGAAAATTCGCCAACATTCATGTGGCACGAGTCGCCCAGATTATGGTTTGTCCCTGATTCACAGGTAATCTCCGTACTAGCGCCGACAGTGTCGGGCAGGACGATTCCAAGAAGAAACATGGAGGCATAGGCGAGGAGCTGCATGATTGAGTCTGTAGCTGGACAACCCAAAGTAAGAGTAAGATTAGGTTTGATGGATTTGTATGTGTGATTAGAGAAGCTAGATGATCAAGCAATTGGCACAAGACGACTGTTGGGGTTTCGCTGCTCTTTTATATGTGGCGTCCTTGTATATATATCCGCCCTCGGACTGCTGCAATCGTTGCTTGGTTGGTCTCATTGATTTTAGTCTCTCCTATCACAGTGGTCTTGCCTTTCTCATATCATAATGTTTCGCCTGTTCGGACAAGATAATACCTACGTCGTGGAGCCTCACCGGTCTGGTGGATGTCCCTGGTCATGCGTTGAGGTACAATTTACGGGACCAGCTGCTCTCGAGCACCCGTCGCCATCCGGTCATCAAGGTTCCTCCCAGAGTCTCTGTGACCTCTCATTTCCTCAATATGTGGAATTGACTTGGTGCTCAACAAGATGGAGACAAGTATCGATGTGTGGAGGCTCGAAGATTGGTACCTAGGTAGGACAGCCTTTCGGACAACGCACTGATCAGGCCCGACGAGCCTTCACTGCATGTTTCTGACTCGTATATGCATGACCTATTGCAGAAGCAATGATTTTGTAGATGCGTGAAGCCACTACATGATTGTTCTGCTTGTCAGATCTTGGCAGAGACATTCCAACAGCCCATGTATGCACAATCTCGTCCTGCAAAGAATGGGGCGTTTCTGCCGTGTAGCCCTCCAGGCTTACGACAGACTTCGTCCCGAAACAAACGGACGGCATTCAATATCAAAGAAAGGAACCATCTTCCATATAGATCTGGCTCAAAGCTCCTTTCGTATGACGTATGCGTGTATTGGTAAGATTGTGCATAACGATTAGATATTTGCCCAACGGTCATGCATGATTTAAGCAATGTTTGCCTAGCTACCGTTGGAAAAAGCCACCGATTCCTGCTACGATTATGTTATTTCGCAAAAGTGTCCAAATTAATCAATAACTCAGTGAGACTTCCTACGTAGATTGTGGTCCGTGGCTGACAATTGTTGATTTCCTGCATAGAATAATCACAGCCGCTTCAAAGTGGAATCTTATTGAGTAGGACCCAGGCTCTCCAGGCTGGTCCAATTATTCAGATGTCTCAAAACACTCAGAGGTCTGGCTGAAAGTTAGGACTGTTCTCTACTGTGGCTTGTCTCCGGCAGATACCCGTAATCCTTGGCCTCCTCAAAGTCCAGTCCATAGACTTATACGAGACCATGTGGAAAGAACAAGAGAAAGACAGTAGAGGTTTGGCAGCATTCACTATATATATTAACAGATGGTGTGAAAAATTTGATCTCGAAAGTGGAACCATAACAAAGCCAGAACAGTGGCTTAAACTCTCGCCGTATACTATATCGGCCTGTATGAGCATGAAAGCTTCCATTCCGGACCTAGCTGTGTGTGAGACCTCAAGGTCCCTCCCAACAGCCCTTGACCTCTTGTTGTTGGTATTCGCTGCTCTGTCTGGATCATTTTATGCGCGCCACCGAGGAAGAGGCTCGCCCAGAATGGAAGGGTATTGGGCTCTTGCAACGGCTATGTGCTGCATGTAGTCAGCATCACCTCTAAAGCTGAGGTCTGACTTTGACAGTGAAAACCTGGAATACTGTCAGTGGCCGGAAAGTGGAAGGCAGGCCACGCCACACGCATGCCGTGTCGCATGCATATGTGGCCAGCGCGAGATCCAATTTAATAGAATACTACCTTATTGCTGAGCTTTGGTGACGTGTATTAAGTAGTCACATAGGAAAAAAAAAAAAAAAAAAAAAAAAAAAAAAAGGCTAGCCATAGGTTCTGGACCTAATATAAGAATATCTTGCGCTTCCTTCTCCACAGCCTGATCTGCAACTCGATAGATGTTGATGACCATATAAGGCCTGGACCGCTCACAGCCCGAATCAGGTCGCAATTGAATTGATGAGGCAGAAATGCACTATCCATATTCGCATGGAAATCGAGAATAGAAGTTTTAAATATATCTTACGGCTTGGAATACTCCTTCTTCTGCGTGCTATTTTCCTCCTTCTTTACCTTACTGGCACACACCTAGGTATTCGCCGGAAGGAGTCCATCTGGCATCTTGCATACAATTACAACTTGGTTTGGACCATCAGCAGCAGAGCTGTTTGGATCGGGTAGTGATTAGTTTCGTAGTCTCATTTACTAAGACGCCACATTATGCAGGCTGGTTGAACTCAAATTGTCGGACTCGATAGTCATCTCAAAGATAGCCAGCGAACGTCCACGCAAATTGCCTTTCTCTATGGAATGCCTGAGAAGCAGAGCTTCCGTAGTATGGATATGGATGGTCAATACTTGTCAAACATTGAAGCTAAGCTAGGCAGGCGGTCTGTCAATGTCTCATGAGCATCATGTGTCTGACCAATTCTGATACCTACATTTGGTGCTTTTGCATCGCTGCACAAATCGTTTCTCATGCCCGGCAGCCAGAGGCTGAAATGCATATACGGGCCACATCTGAGCACCAGACATGCCGGGCTGGAGCCTTCTGCCCTACCCTGCATGCATTTGGTGCAAGCTTACCTACTACGGTATTGGGTTTACCCACTGAAGGTCTGACATTAGCTGCGGCTGAGAACGGCGCAATGTCTGAGTCTAGGTCTGTATTGGCAGGTGGGTTTGGTGGCGACTGAGGTGGAATAGGCAATGATGCCAGTGGTCTTTAAGTATCGTTGTCATCGTCGTCGAAGTCCCCTATGATCATCCGGAGCCTTATCAGCGCTGCATACTAGGTAAGTACCGTGAGCAAGTCACGCCCACGCCACATTTCCCTTTATTTTGCGTAGTGACTAGGTATCTACTATACACCAAAGCTGCAGTTTCCCCGCGCCCAGGGCAATGATGAGGACGATGTCATTGGCATGTGGTAGTTGCACGATCCTGGCGGATTCCTGAGTCTAGTGAATGACTGCATAGTTTTTGCCCAGCAAGCCACAAATGCTGCTGCCAAATGTAGTACGATATTTGCAGATTGATTGGCCAGGTCTATTGTGACACCCAGCCTCGTCCAGGTTTTCCATCAAGCAGAAGGCAGACCACTATTCATCAAATCTATCGAATGCGATCGGCCTCTTGTAATAGAGCTTGGACTAGTGTAGATCATGTCGATATGTCGCCCGGCATGTCTCGTGGTCTGGAATATCATGACAATAAGCAGGAAATGAGTGTGAAAGTGAGCTGCTTGAGGTTGCCAACCAATTGAGTCACTATGTAAAGATGTATGCGTTGGGATGTTTACGTAGGATATGCTGCGCTAATATATGACTCCAATTTAACACCGCTTATTGAGACTTCTAGCCGCGGATTTCACAAGGAATGAACCTCACGAAGATTCATGGTGTATGGATTAGCCACGCGATAAAGGTCTACACTGTGCCGGGGGTTAGCAACGTATTTGAAGGCCGAATGCCGGCTCCGTGAATGATAGAACAGTAATTAGCTCTGAAAGAATGCGTGCAATATCTACTATTTATGCTTACGAAAGGTTAAAATGGAGTCAAGGGTTATGGATTCGTGAAGGGTTCATGGCGCTGAAGGCTCATTTATTATAGAATCCATTATCGCAATCCGATTCATAATCGGAGAACGGAGCATATACTGAGCATTTGATTGGTAGGTGAATAAGTTCGCATCCTCGATGCGTTTGTGTCGTTATCGTGAGTCATTGGTTCATTGGTGTCCACCGAAATATCCTGTATGATGGGTGTGGGCTAGTCGTGTGGAGAGTTTGCTTCCTTCACCCCCGTCAAGTTCTCTCTCTGATTGACCAGTAAGTAGACCATGGAGCGATGCCAGGACTTTGCCAGGAGGAGACAGACAGAAGGATGTCCAACATAGCTTTGTAAAGGTGATTGAATTAGCTTCGTTCATAATGCTCAAGCCACCCGATACAGCAAATTGATCGATGTTCGTGTAGAGATATCTCACCACGACTGAAATGCTTCCTACTCCTCCTCGTCCTCTTCGATGCCTGTCTGTTTAATAGCGTACCCATCCACAAATCCATCAGGATCACATGCTGCCTCCAATGGTATCTTGTGGGCCCGAACCCAAGCCCATACAGCCTCTTTACTTAGTTGCACTCGCGGTACAATTTGCACTTCTGCTTCAACATCTTCCTGAACAGTAGCATCCCCGGCCTCCTCAGTCGCCTCGGCCGGTGTAACAGTCGCACGCTTCTTCTTAGGAGGTCCGGCCTCTGCCTCCTCCACCATGCCCATCTCCCTCAACACCATTAAACAATCCTCTGGTACGATCCACGTAGCCTTACTACACTCTTCAACATCTACTAAAACTTCATCGTCCCCGCTCGTGTCAAGACCCAATAGCCACGAAGCGACTTCGCCAGCCCAAAATCGCTTGTAACCCTTCTTTCCCAGGTCGGAGATGGGCTTCTCCGGCCCACCCAGCATACCTTCTCGACGGGAAATCTCGTAGCTGACACCCATGAGGAGAGCACCTAGACCTTTTCGCTGCCATGGTGGAAAGACCAAGATACAAGCTAAGTTATTGTTATCCCAAGAAAGCTTCTCTTTCGAGAAGAATCCTACAACCTGACGCTTCGGCGGTAAAGTTGTGTCATCTTCTGAAGGTGGGCGTGGTGTGGTGTGAACAAGAAGAAAGTACTTGAAGCCAACCACGTCGAAGAAGACGGACTTGTTGTCGAGGAAGAGTTTGGCAAAAAGGGAAAGATTTTGGCAGAAGAGACCATCTTCCTCGCCGTCAACCTCCCATATAGACCACTCACCCTGATATTCGGCTTCCTCCTCGAAAGCGTATGGCGTGGCGTCCGAGGCCTTTCGTTTCCGTCCTGCTCCCTTTGTCACGGCTGTGGTTGGGGCTGCACCATTTGTCGGTATCGACCTGGCCTGTCCCTGGGGATGTGTGTAGATTTTCCTACCCGGTACGTAACCTCGTCTCTCACACTGGTGGACGTGTTGCCACCATGGAACCAACTCTTTTGAGTACTTGAAGCAACACGGACAGACATAAAGCCTGTCTAGTCTTTCCTCTTTCGTTTTCCGATTGGGATTTGCTAATGCCTCTTCCTTGTTTCCGCCATCTTGTACACCAGTAATACCATTAGCGCTCGCACTGTTCCCGGATATATCTCCTAATGCTTCCGTACCGTATGGTGAATGATACCAGGTGGAGAAACAGACGTTTCCAAATACGACCTTGTCGATATTTCGGTCAATGATGCCGGGTCTCCTCTGGTCCGAGTTTTGCTTCGCAGGGGCCTGTTTTTTTGCATGCCTCGGTGGCGATTGGGTCGCGTTAGAAATGGTGACGGTCGGTAAGACGGGTTTGCTGGAATTAGCAGCGACATGATCCGAGGTTTTCGCCGATCGTGGTTGAGGTTGGGTCATCATAGGCGCGATCGAACTAGGTACGGCGGACTGGTGAAGGTTCCGGGTCGGCTTGGGGAAAGGTTGGGACGGACCCACAGTAGAAGCACGGCGTCTCAGCGGAGCAGACGGTGCTTCAAACCGTATCGGGGCGACAGGGTCGTTTTTGTCACCGTTGCGAGGGTCTTCGTCGCGAGAGTGTGCATGGTCGTGACGTGAATGACGAAGCAGTCTGTTTCTTATGACAGGCTTCGGGACCAAGGCCGGGTCGGCCTGATTCGTGGTCCGCAGCACGGGCCGATGATGTTTTTCGGGCGCAATTGGGGGGCGGCCTCGCTTGCCCGTTGCGGCTGCTGGCACGGACACAGTTCCAGATTGCCCGCTATGGTTACGCGAACCGGTCACTTGCTTTACCAACACATCTGGCTTCTGCTCCTCATGATCGTCTTGGACAAGGCGATTGTCAAGTGGCTGTTCCTGGACAACAAACGATTTGCGGCGTCTCCGTGGCTCTGGATCGGCAGCCCAGGGAATCGGAGGCGGGTCCGCATCTGAGGTCTGACGTGTGGCACGACGCGTGACAGTGGATGCGGACTTGGATGTGGTCTTCAATTGCGGTGGAGATGTGCCCCCCGCCGCCCGCGGTGCTGTCACTGCTGTGTCGTGAGGGCGCTTGCGCTTGAAAGACGGCATTTTGGACGCGAAATAGACAGAATCAGCAGCGAGATAGCTCTTGTGGAGGGGTCATGTTGTTGAGAATGGTCTTGGACGCCAACTGCAAGTCTGCAGCCTCCTCCGCACAGTCTGTTACTTGAAGTCGATCGTCGCCGCCGTTCGTCCCTTGAGCGTCCACGGGTGGTATCTTGAAAGGTACATGGGTACATTGAAAGGATTATGTAATCATCATAGCTGTGCCTCCCCCCCCTCTCCAACGTTTGCTGCAGGTGCGGGCATCTATTGCTTGGCAAGCTCCGTGGGCAACTTTTTTTGCCATGTCCCCTGCACTGACAGAAATTCCACTCTAGAACCTCAACTAAATACCTACTTTACCAACGCTCATGCAGCCTGCCATTGAGGACTGTGATCGCGTCCTCCCGGCTTCAAGATGACTGCATGCCGCCCTTTATGCATCGGCCGTTCCTAAAATTTGCGAGCTGGCCTCTGACGTCCCCAGCAAATGCCCCTCGTCTTCTTGTACGCCCGCGCCCTCGTCCAGGCCCTACGCCGCGCTGGCCTCCTTCCCTTGCGACAAGAGAGATCCATACTGACATTTCTGTATCAGCCCTCTGCGCATGCCGTCTACTTTCGACGCTTTGCCCACGCGGCCCTCCAGCCTCAAACTCTCGATTTCCCAGTTGTGCATCATGGTCCTGTCACCGAGAGCCAACGGGCACCGCGGCGTTGGCGAGCATCGTCTCGAGCTAAACGATACTCCTTGACGGATCCTCCAACAAACCTTCTTGTACAACGGCTGCGCAATCCACCAGGTTCCAACTCGACAGATACAGGGATCAAGTTGCGCAAGGTGGCCAAATCGAACAGCCCCAGACTTGCCGTCCTCGCCCATCAGCTAGTCTTGAGGCGAGATCAGGCTTTGCTGGAGAAAGACTTACAAGAGCTCCTTATGGATCCTTTGCAATGGAGGAAACGCCTCAACAAGTTCTCCATGAAGGGAATCCAAGAGGACGATGTGCATCACTGGGTCTGGATTCTGCAAGCAGACGACACCGACACCAAGGTGGACAGACTTGTCGCGAGCGACCGTTTCGTACCCATTTTTGTCCTCATGGCTATACTTCGCTTCGACGAGAGGATGGTCAAGGGGTCATCCCTTGTCAAAATATATGATTACTTGGCCAAGACTTACATTGATTCAAGTTCGAAGTCCCCAAGGGCTTTGAAGGAGGAAGTAGCTACGGGCAGCTACCGCCGCAAGTTGAATGGCATGGGCAATATGACGCCGTCAAATTTCGTCCTCGTTATCAGACGGCTTGTGCATCACTGTCTAACGACATTTCCATCGTCTCTACCAATGATTGCCCGCCTAGTGGTGAGCTATATTGGACTTGTTCCCGACAAGATACCCAAGGCGACCGGTAGACCCACTGGCTATCGGATTCGTTGCATGCTCTTCAACCATGCGCTGTGTACCTTTCGTCGCACGCCAGTGCTGTTCCCTCTGGCCAACTTACCCCACAACTGGAAGGCCCAGAAGATCCTGCTCAGCTACTCAGCTGGTCTAAAGCGCCCGTTGGTCATCAGCAGATGGAGTTATAGAGCCATCCGGATGGTGCTCATAGGGCTGAAAAAATCGCAAGAGGAAAAAATGGCTGCATCGCGGTACGCAAAGACATGGCCACCCTACATAAAACAGTTGGATGGAACCGACGAAGCAAGAGACAGGGCGCAATACCTCAGCAGGAGCGTCAAAGCCGGTATCCTCAAGCAGTCAGAAGGTTACTCTCATGATCTAGTCGATCATGCCGTCGACACTCTTGGAGGATCTTTACCCGGAAGAGCTGTTACAATTCAGACGCGGTCAGCACCCCGGGGCCTGTGGAAACATCAGCACAGGTCTCTCCAAATTCTCGCATATTGGGCCGCCAAAGTCAAGGCGACGAGAAATGCACACGAGGCGTGGCAAGTTTTCAATGAACCTCCTATGGCTGGTGTGCAACCAGATTTTCAAGTCTATGCGGAGATGTTTTCAAAACTCTACGCTGCTGAGATTGACGCCACATCCACAATCCTTCCAGGCGACGCCAAGAAACCTACCCACCTCACCTGGCCAATCTGACCGAGCTGGAACGTGAGCGTGTCAGGCCTTGCTCGGCACAGGAGCTCTACGAAAAGATGGTGCGAAGTGGACAGAGACCTGTCCATCAGTGCCTTACTGTGCTGATCCGAAATGCTCCTTCTCTAGACAGAGCCGCCGAGTACCTCAACGACAGCCCTCTTCACAAAGACGCGGTAGAGAACATGACAAGAAGCCTAACTCCACTGTACCAGTACCTGGTTCAGATACCTATTCCCATTTTCGACTCTTACATCGCTCTGCTGTGCTCCCGTCAAGGTCGTCGGCGATGGGTTCCTGACCGGGACCATAAACCCCAGCCCGGAATAATCAGGTCCTACGATCATCTCAAGCGCGCTATCCAGCTGATATGTGCGCGTCTGGGACCGCGACGCAAGCCCGCAATGTCTCCATGGCATACCGTCATGAGAGCGCTAGCCAACACAAGGTTGGTCATGCGACCGCATCTAAGTTGGGCTGAGGATGACTTGGACGCTCTCAAGACCATGATTACCCTTTTCGATGCACACACCGCAAGCCAAGGCCTCCACCCAGTTCCATTCGACTGTCTTTGCCGTTGCATTCTCAAGGTCATGCGCCACAATCTGCCCACTAAGCCTGAAAATCACACAGCCGCCTGGAGTGCTCACAAGCGCCTACACCTTGCGACAGAAGCGCGATCTCAAATGGATCACGCCCTTGGCATGGTGAAATCTGCCTTTTGCGAACTCATTGCGCCGGTTCAGGCCCCCACCGACAAAAGGTTGAGCAAGACAGACTCGTCCCCACTGCTGCAACATGAACTGAGCGCCTCGCACATTCGCACATATCTCGAGGTTCTCGCCAAGTCTGGTGATGTCGAGGAGGGCGTACGCGTTATGCAGTGGCTGCTTGCGACCGTGGAGCAGAGTACTCTGCTGGAGAAGGCGCAGGATCCAAGGCACAAGCAGTGGTCAATGGTACGCGACGCTATTGTCTCCTTCCGAGCGATCGTCGACGCGTGTGATGTTCAGCCGGAGGTAGTGGCGCATATAAAGCAGTCGTTCCAGGAGTTGGAGGCCAATGGTGGCCCGTGGAGTTGGCCGACGAGTGAGGATGTCGAGGAGTATGTTCGGTGGAGTGATGAAAAATACAAGGTGCCCGAAGTGATTTAAATAGATACCCGATTGGCAGCTCTTGCAAGATAGTAGATATACACACGATACCATGTATTTGATGTATTCTGAACAATAGGAAATGACTTATTCGCAATCTTCATTTCTTGAGAGACCGGACAAATCTCAATGTTGTGGAGGGAGGCTACGACCCTCGGCGGCTGCGGATGAGGGCGCCTCCCATCATCAAGTACAAATAACTAACTTTATTCTGGAACAATGCAGCATCTTCACCTTCCCTGATTCCGGCCGCACCCAACCTGGAATACAAATTTTACCCAAAAAACCACAATAAAAAGGCCACCGTGAGATGGTGTCGAAATGTGTGTGCTGGCATCTGATTGGCCAATGTGCGCTGAAAGCGAGATGTCTTGCTGGGGTCTCGAAAAGACCTGCTTTGATCGAACCGCAGCGGCCGGCAAATCGCGACGAGTCTCATCTCGCGTCTTTTACACTCGGCCGCGCAACAATTCACACCTGTCGCAAAGCCAATAGAGTTGGTATTTAGCATGGCTCGCGACGATTGATATGGTCGCATGGCTTAGCTACTGGCCTTTTTGTTTCCCCCGCTGCTAAACTGCGCTTTTTTAGAGGAGCTAGGCGTTGCGGTGGGGCTCTCATCTCATTCTCACACCCATGGATATACGACTTGGACATGAGAATTCGAATATGATTATAGGGTGAAGACGCTCATCTGGCAATGGAAGCTCATTCCTTGATCGTCAGCGATCTGCTGCCTGAATTAGACGACAAAACTCCCTCGACAATGAGCCCAGCAGAAGCCTTCGCCGAGGACGCAGTTGCAGCTATTGATGATGCCTCAGAGGAGGAAGAGTGCGATGACAATGAATCAGAAGGGCCACAGAAAACTTTGATCTCTTCGAAAAGGCTCGAAAAGAGGCGGAGCCTTCGTCAAATCGTCGTCAATTTGCCAACTTCAACTTTGATCCATCCACGTTCCGTATTCGAAGGCTTCGTGCCCCCTTCACCTCTCGCCACGGAAAGCGAGGCCATACAGAGCCTCCTACACGCCGATCCTACTCAGAAAGATGGCGATTTTCTCGAATTCGAGCTGGAGAATTTCTCCTGCTACATTCACAACAGGAATTCAACGATCCCCTTTGAGATGCGCGCTCTCCACATGCACGCTTGTAAAGCTGGGGAACAGCACTTTTATTTTGATGGCATCTTGAAGGTGGGCGACACTCGGCACTACGTTCACAAAGTCATTTTCGAGGAGATTCCTGTGGGCAACTACGGCAAGGAACATGTCACGGTGGGCGACCAGCTCTGGATCCGTTCCAAGCTCAACGAGCGCAAGCCCGTCTACTATCAGCTGAAGAAGCCTTCGATCGAGTACGCGAGATTTCATAACGCCTTTCTCTGGGTTGCGGACCTTGCTAAACATGTGGTCGACTTTTGCGAGAGTTTCATTGAGAACCAGCGAAATGTGTCCATTCACCACTTCCAAAATGAGTTTGCTAGGTGGTTGAAAAGGACACACCGGAACAACCCCGTGTTTCTCAAGTGGTACAAGCAGCGACCAAGTGATGACTTTCGCCAGTCCCTGGTTGCTTATCATCTCTTTATCCGCAAAGAAGTTCGTGGCATGTTGAAGGCAAGCGATTTCGATCGGTTGCAAGTCTTCAAGGAGATGGGTATGCCATTCAGCATGTATAAGCGCATTGGGCCGGACCCAGCAAAGGCTAAAAAGCATGACCCGATCCCATTCACGATCGTTACCCCTTACATCTACAAGTGTTTCTCTCATATGGGACTGGACCGCTTGCTGAGGGCCGTGGAGCCAACGATTGGCACAGAAGAGGCAATCAAACTGTCCTGGCCCAAAGATGCCTCGGCAGGTCTACGCTTCACCAAGACTCCGCTTGTTTGGAAGGATCGAATCGCTATGCTCGAGGGTATCGAGCCAGGTCACCTGATCTCAACACCGCCGGACGAACAAGGAAGCGGAACACTATGGCGCACGGTGCGACCCGACAAGAAATGGTATGGTCTCGTGCAAAAGGTCCATTTAACAAAAAAGGGGGAACGAAGGTTCGACGTGATATGGCTTTATCAGCCTGATGATACGCCATGCTGTGCGGCAAAGTATCCATGGGAAAATGAGTTGTTCTTGAGCAATCACTGCACGTGCTCTCAGGGCGTGGCGGCAAAAGTGGACGAGGACGAGGTTCTCAGCATGCATTCTGTCGAGTGGTTCGGTACTCCGGATACGACAGCGGAGTTTTTCGTACGGCAGACTTACACTACCGAAGAACGGCGTTTCGTCACGCTGGAAAAGCATCACCTTCAGTGCAGTCACGACAAGATGCCAAAGCCAAAGTACAAAGTCGGGGATACCGTGCTGGTTCGAGTCCCTGGGAACAGAGTTGAAAAGCTTCAGCCCTTCGAGCTGCTTGAATACATGGACACAAACAGAACAGTCCGTTTACGGCGGCTAAGGAGGCGCAGGGAGTTCTGCAGCACCTGCCCACCCAATGAGCTCGTCTACACCGAAGAAGACGCTTCCTCTCCGGTCAAAGATATTGCGACAAGGTGTATCGTCCGGTTTTATGCCTGTGGAGAGTCAGTACCTGCACCATACAACCGCAATGGCGCAGGGAACGCCTTTTACATTACTCACCGGCTTCTTGAAGATGGAACCATTCAGCCCCTTGGTGAGAGGGACAGGCCATCACTGCGTCAAGGATTCGATCCTCTCAAACGGAACAAGAAGCTACGTTCTCTAGACCTATTTTGTGGATGTGGCAATTTCGGACGTGGCGTCGAAGACGGAGGCGCCGTCGCTGCGAAATGGGCAAACGATATCAAGTCAGTTGCTATTCACACCTACATGGCCAATACGGACCCTCGCTCTTGCCACCCTTTCCTCGGTTCGATCGACGATTTGCTACATCAATCTATGCGAGGACAGTTCAGCGACTCCGTCCCGCGTCCTGGAGAAGTGGACGTCATATTAGGCGGCAGTCCTTGTCAAGGATTCTCCACCTTGACTCGAGAGAAGACAACGCTTCAGCAGCATAAGAACCGGTCTCTAATCGCCTCATTTGCGGCATGTGTCGATTACTGGCGACCGCCCTGGGGCATCTTGGAAAACGTCATCACGATTGTCAAGAACACCATGCAACAACGAGACACTGAGGACTTCTTCTCCCAGCTGATCTGCGCGCTGATAGGCATGGGCTATCAAGCACAAATCATCTTGGGTGATGCTTGGTCCCATGGTCAGCCTCAACGTCGCGTCCGGGTCTTCCTCACCTTTGCTGCGCCTGGCGTCCGGCTTCCCGAACCGCCTTACCCTTCGCATTCGACACCAGACTACGTTCATACCCGTGGCCTGGGCAAGATGACGAACGGCGAGGCCTACGTCGAGCGGAACCTCGACCAGCCTACCGCCTTTAAGTTTGTGTCTGCTAGCGAAGCTACAGCCGACCTCCCCGACATCTACGACGCCAAGACCGAGACTTGCATTTCTTTTCCAGACCATCGGTCGTCCGTCCCCATGCCTTCTGGGAATCTGAACGGCGGTGCCAACGGCGAAAGGGGCAAGAACAAGCGCACCCAGTTCCTCAACATCCCCCTTTCCCCATATGGCGTCAACTTCGCCATGGCCTACTATACGCCGCGCACTCCCGAAGGCCACCCGGACATGTTCGAACACGAGCGCGACGCCTTCCCCAACGCGCGCTCGTTGAGATGTCAGCCAATATCAAATGGCTGGGGCCGTGCTCATCCCCGCCAATTATTCCACACCATCACCACAGTTTGCCTCCCGACGGACGCGCTGATTGGAGGGCGGTATTCGCACTGGGAGCAACCGCGGACGCTGAGCGTTATGGAGGTGCGCCGTGCGCAGGGGATTCCCGATGGGGAGGTTTTGCTGGGTACCCCAAAGGAGCAGTGGGCAATGGTCGGTAACGGGGTTGCGAGGGGGATTAGTATGGCTCTTGGGCTGAGTCTGCGCGAGGCATGGCTAGGGACGCTATATGAAGATGATGGCGAGGGACAGAGCTTGTCTGAGGGTCTTGTTGAGCACGCCGACATTGATCTCGATATCCCTTGGCCAGCGCAGGGCGAAGATGAAAGTAACGTTTGGCTTGACGGAGCCACCCAAGGCGACGACTACGACGACGACGACGAGGTCGCCCTTCTGCTCTCCGTGCCTGCCACAACTGCGGCGTCCCGCACTGCCACGCCCTCTCCTCTGATTTCCGAGTCTGGGACTCGCTTCCACTCGACGACGCCTGCTACGAGTCTAGCTGAGACGCACAGCGACGAGACGGGCATACACGGGAAGCGTTCTCTATCCAGGATGCTTGCCGATGGGTTGGTGTCGTCTGACGTATTCAAGAGGCCAAGGGTGGCAGTGGCTGAAGAGATCATCCATGATAGAGACCGTTGGGCGCAGCCGGTTGTTGCAGACGAACCTGTGGTGGCACAACCGTCTCTTGAAGAGAACGACCTCGTGCTAACGCGGGAGGAAGAGCCCGGGATCAGTGCAGGACCGGATGATCTCCACCCTGCTACGACGGGCTCGTTATCGAAATTAAAGGACTGCATGGTTCTGCATGAGAATTTGAATTCGACGGAAATAGAGGAGGAGGTGGATGAGGAGGAGGCCCTGTCTGTGGAAGACGAGGTTGCTTCTATTCCCGCAGAACCAGACGACCTTCCAATCTCGGTGAATGGTTTCACCGTGGTGAGAATGTCGTCTGAAGATTTCATGGGGGAATATTAATCTCTTCTCACTGGCCTTGACGAGGTGCAAGAACGCCAACGAATAATGCATGGTACAGGTGTTCAGAGCGCTCACACGGTGCATTTGCAATCAAGGCATAGAATTCTAGATGATGTAAATAATAATTTCGAACACCAGATAATCCAGTTACGGGATTGCCTGCAGAGGGATTCTGCGTCACATTTGAATTTGCGTGTATACAAAGTCTCATCGCTTGATACCTACTCTACGATAGCTTCTCTATCGGGTTTGCCATGTCATACTTTACGCTGCAGTCGGATGTTCTCCTTTGACACAGCATGACCATTGCGCCTTACGAGTCACCGCTGGATGCTCATCGCTCAGATTTGTCATTCATTGTCCAATTGCATCCAGTAAGTAAGCATTTAAATCATGTGTTCTAAATACCATAGTGAGCCCGAAACTTGGGAGGAAAAAAAAAGATTAGTCATTATTGTATGGTAACCAAAAAAACAAAATAATCTACTAATATTGCGCCGTGCCGTGTAGAGTCCCTCTTTGTTCAAACTTTTCAAATTTCCTCAGGCGCAAAATCAGCAAGGACCTCCAATGCCATGTACAATCCCTCACAAACCTTCCCAACAATTTATACTAGCTCGGTAGTCGTAGCCAACCCCACTGTGACCGTTTCCCGCTCCACGACAGTTGAAATGGACGTGACTGTAATAAAAATACTCGTCGTGACCCCCTCGACACTGGTGGACGTGCTCGTTCCGCCCTCGGCGCCAATGAAGCCTGCACCGGCGCTGCTCGTGTCATCGCCGGCATTCCTGCCAGTACCCTCCGTGGGCGCAGGGGCATCTTGTGAGGTCGTCGTGGAATGACGCGTGACGGGGATAACAACGAGCGGGTCATCGTCGCTGCTGGAGGAGGCCGGTACCGCAAAGGTGGCGGCTGGGGTGGTGGATGCCGTGGTGGACGTTGTGTGGCCTGCATCATGCTCCGTGGTTGTTGTCGTTGTGGGTTCCGTGTGGATTTGCTCAGGCTCGGGAGACTTTGTGCTTGTTGATTGAGTCGTTGCGCTTGCCTCGACTGTTGTGGTGGTAGAGGGTTCCACAGGGGACTTTTCGGGCTCCGTTGACTTGGTGCTTGTCGACCGGGTCGTTGAGCTTTGCTCGACTGTGGTTGTAGAGGTTTCGACAGGGGATTTCTCGGGCTCGGGTGACTTGGTGCTTGTCGATTGCGATGTTGAGCGATCGACAGTTGGCGTCACTGTCTCATAAGCGGTCGACGAAGGGACCGTGACAGTGACGACATTGGCCCCATTGCCAACGCTCGAGGTGGATGACTTCCCGGCGTCAGACGATCCCGGAACTGTGACATACGCGGTGGACGATGGTACCGTTACAGTGACGGCGCCAGCGTTGCCATTTTCTGCCGACAACGTTGCGCCCGCACCGGAGCCCGTGGGTGATGATGAGCTACCAGTCACTTCAGCTGCCGACGTAGCCTCGACAGTGCTAGTTCCTGCGCTCGAACTCTGCCCAGGCAAATCCCCAAGGACGCTCACGGCAGTGGAAATCGTTGATGGGGTGTGGGACGAGAGGCTTGATGAGGACTTGTCTGCCTGAGATGTGGAGAATGTTGTTTTCGCTGACAGACTTGTTGAGGATTGAGCTACCTGTGATATGGTACTAGATTGCAGACCTGCCGTACTGAGGTTCTCAACGGACAAGGTTGTCTTTGAAGCCTCGGAGACGGCAGTTGAATTGGTCAGGGATGGCGCAGAAGCGCCTGTGGGTGATGTGTCGAGGGTACTGCTACTCGAAGGTTCTTGTGACAACGTTGAGGATAATTGTATGCCACTTGCCCTGAGCAATGTCTGAGAGGTTGTGCCCTGTTTAGTAGCTGAGGGCGTGAAAGACACGACGAGAGTCTGAGAATCAGACTCTGTGGTCTGGGCAGTAGAAGAGCTAGAAACTGTCGAGCTCCCTGGCCGAGAAGCGGCGGTCGCTTGGTGAGGAGCAGACGCCCCCGTTGGAGATTCTGTGACGGGAATGCTGGTTAGAATCTTGGGAATTGCTAGTCAAGGAACCCGGTGGCTGATCCAAAGATCGCAGATAGGGATGTGGGAACTCCGTGGATCAAGACACTGGCTATTGACAATATATGGACAGTGGACTCACGCGTGACAGGGACAACCACCAGAGGATCTGCGGTATCTTGGCTTGGTGTGGGTGAGTCTGGAGAAGGAATGACCGTTAGCACCTCCAAGGACTTGGGGTCACGGCTCAGAAACGCACGATTGCCAAAAAGGTCGGCTTTGGTGACTTGATTCCCTCCTGTGGTCACCACCGAAGAGCCAGGAAGGGTCTCCGAAGATATTGTCGAGGAAACCTGACTTTGTACTAGAGCCTCTGTGCTGGTGATGTTGTTCGATGTTCCATCCTCGCGTGGGCGGAACTGTGGGAACTTTCTCAGAGGGCCTGCCTCAACTGCTGACAGAAGAAGAGACTCGAATAGGAAATATCTGAACTGCATATCTTGTTGTTGAAAATCAGATTGTAAAGAGTGACTGAAGATCAGAGGGGCGGTGGACCGTTGAGGCGGAAGACGGGCGCCTAATGAGTTTGGCTCGGCGATCGAGGAGCCACAAACTTGTAGATCGATTGAAGGGAAGAAAGGTCAAAAGATTCAATGAACGCAAGCGCCGAAGAGTATCAAAGCAATGACAAGGGTCTTGTGTCTGCAGGACAAAAACCACAGGTCGTTGTGATCGGCGAGACTTAGCAGCAGAATGGCCTTGAGCAACAAAAACACAAGGCACAGTGCAATAGGAATCCAGGTGAAGAGAATTAGAGAGTATGAAGAAGAGACCGTGACAAACTAAGGGAAAGACAGATAGAGAAAGAGGATGAATAGTGATTGTGTGATTATGGCATGTCTAAAGCGGGAGATACAAGTGACCTCAAAAGGGTTTCTTGCAGTCTTTTGTAAAGCGTAGACGCTGGTGAACCAGGAAATACGAGGCGAAAGAGAGTAAGCCACAGCCATCAGGCCCTAGTCTTCCGGAAGCCAGTCCCGGTTTTGGACCGCGACGGCATGATGCTATCATGGTCCGCAGTAAGAATGTTAAATGAGGCCCTAAGTACAGACCTGCATCGCGGCAGCATCGAGGCCCAATGCCTTGCCTCGACGCCCGATATAGCAACCTGCAGGGCCTTCGTGATGTGTCCATTGGGATGGGTCGCGAGACCTCGGCAGGGACCACTTGGCCAAGCAGCAGTCGGGGGAGGGTAGACGGCATGTCTACTTAAGCGCTTGTGGCTCCATAGTATGAAGTCGTCGTGGAGTCCTCCTGTGCTGGCAGACGCGCGCCAATGTACGGATAGACGATGTAGTCAAGGGTCCAGCGCCAATCAATGTTGACTCGGTTGACAGACCTGCGGCGGGAAATCTGCAAACAGGGGGGGGGACCCTTGCCCCTACCACCTTGCGGCTTTGGGGCTGGACTTGAGTCTCCATGAAAATGCAACTCATGGCGGCTCCGCTGCATTCATAATAAACCATGTGTGCCCGGCTAGAGGTTTCTAATTCGATCTTTGGTCAGGTTTTTTTTCTCGTTTTCGGTGTCAGTTATCCTGCACCTGGAATAAGAGGCTGGGACATTCGGCCATCTTGACCTCAGCCTCATTGCAACAAGAAACGAACATATCAACCTGACTTGGTCGAACCATTCAGGCTTCAGGCTAGTCGAGCCAGCAGCTTCAGCACCCGCGGAATCCTGGGCCCCTTTCGAAGCGATGACCGCCCCTGTCCGCACAGCTGGCCCAGAATGACACATCAGGTCCGGAGAAGGCGCGCAATATCGCTCACCATTTCGGCTGGATGGGCTTTGCACGAATAGTATCCCATTTCGAGACGAGGGACTGGTGGCGTATTCAACGGCTGCTCTCGGGAGTGCTCTTGTGTCTTGAAGACACCGTTGTTTACTGGACGTCGCCTACTGGTTTCCCAAGTCCCAAACTTTGGAGTCTTGGATCCAGTTAATCTGGTGAAGTAGGCAGTGGACCCCAGGGTCCCTAATCGCATAGCAGTCGAACCGTCAGCCTTACTGGACTGCCTTCCACCCAAGCAAGAAGTGGAGCCATGAACAGCCCATTAGTTGATGAAGTGATGGGGGAAACTGTCCTCCATCAGATGGCCTTTTTGGAGATACCTTGGCAATAGATCGATGGCTGCATGTAAGCAGTCAAGTGGTTTAGTAAGTTGTGGACAGTGCTTTTGTGCAATTTCATACTCATCACCTTCAGTAAGATCGTCGTTGTCCTCCTTCAAGGGGCAGAGTCTCTGATGGCAATATGAGTGGATGCATGAATGCGGAGCCTCCAGGTTGATTACTGATACATGTGGTGCAGTCTGCTGGGAATAAGTGGTATATATAGGGAGGTGTGATGCCTGGTAGATAGGTAGCTGATGTGAACATTCAATATTGGGTTGATGTTGAGTGGGAGTGGAGTAGCTTTACCCCAGACTTGCTAGGCCTTGACAGGAGCTCCTCAGGCTCTGTCGCCGCGGGTACCTAGGTAGACTACGCTTGTCCCGCAACATACCCTCCCCCCCTGGAGGAAACCTTCCATCAATGTAGCCAACATCACACCATGGAGCACCGTTAAATTCGCATTCCACCTGCCTGATTGAACAAGCTACCAACAGCCCAATCTCTCAACCAAACATCCACCATAGTAGAATCAGAGGTTGGGCCGGAATAAGAGATTCTTCCGATCCGAATGGGTCGCCAAAAGGGGACTAGCGCCGAAAATTAGCTCCATCCTGTGTTGCCTTTTCGCTGAAGCTGACAAGCAAGAGCCAGCCTTAGTCCTGACAGTGCAAGTTGCAGTGCAATTGTCTGGCCTTTCCCTCCTCCCTTGAAAGGCTCCCACTTGCAGAGTCCCCAGCCCAGGCAAAGCACCAAGGCAGGAAATCCCCCCCATTTTTTCGCGAAGCCAACGCGACAAGGCGCGACTTGGAACAACCACCTCCACGTCACATCTCAACCCCCCCATCAACTCCGCCAACAACCAAAAACCCGCACGGCAATCAACAAACCGTCCTCGCGACCCCCAGCCGTAATCATGGCCTCGCCTGCCGATGCCGAAGCTGTCGCGGTCGCGCAGGCCAACGGCATCGGGATCCCCAACGTCAACGGCCTTGCAGATGCAGATGCAGATGCATCGCAGTCTCAATCCCAGCTCCCATCCCAAGCGCATTCCGATGCATCGCAGGCTTCTGGTCCCTCCACAAAACGAAAGCGCGAAGACAGCGATGATGGTTTCGAATCTCTCAAGGATACCAAAACCAATCAGCCCACCATCCTCTTTAGCGACGATCAACCACTGCGCGACGAGAGGAAGCTGATACGGAACTATTTCCAAGTTCTGCAGAGGTATGCGACAACCAACCATCCAAAGTGAACCCATTGGCACTTTTGATGCTTTCCTGCACCACCACGCTATCTATCCTGCCACCCTTTGTCTTGCTTTTTGTGTGGCATTTATAGTGGTCTAATCGCCCGTGGGCTACCACTCATTACGACCAACCTTGTGCCCTCTTCCATCTGCCAAAACATCCCAGCGTGCCGCCCAATCCCATTCTACTCATTTCGCTGACCAGCCCGACAGTCTCGACACCACGACGTCCATTCTCAAGCGACCTCTGCCGGATCCATCCACTGCCGATGAGCCGCAATCCAAGAAACAAAAACCCGACGATAGTGCCAAGCCTGTTTGTATCGAGGACAAGGTCAATCAGGACGTCTACAAATTGCTCGATCAGCTAGTTTTGGATTTAAAACAGGCCATCGAAGATAAGAATGTCGAACTCCGATCTGCCGAATCCAAAGATGGCGTGCCCTTCGACGAGAAGGCTATCGTGCAATTGGACCATTTCAAACAGAAGGCTCTTGCGATTCACAACCGGGAGCTGGCCTATCCCCAGACTGCACCGCCTATCGCGCTTGAGGGGCCAGCAAATCTTGAAGACTTGGTGCAGAAGCCTGCTGAAGACAACACCGTCCTCACTATATTCGGCCAGGCACCTCAGGGACGACACCTCTTCTCTAGCCTCCCCAAACGGAAGCACACCCACGACCACTCGGACAATTCTGTCAAGCCCCTGACTGATCTTCAGCTACCTTATGGATTATCTACGACTTCGGTTCTTCCCGCTGCGCAACCTAAGCCTACACGAGTCCCGGACTTGGGGGAAATGTTTCCTTCATCGGCGAACCTGCCTGTTGTCGAAGCACCAAAGCCACCCAAATCTGCAATCAAGGGCAAGGTGCTGGGCTACTACCACCCTGAGCTCGCAGATCGGTCGTCCTACGGTCATAACAAGGACTCTTACTATCTCAAGGAGCTTAGTACAGGTGTTTGGCTCGACTACAGCAACGCAGCGCCCCCCACCAAAAATCAGGATCGTCGTCGCGAACGAACGCTAAGTCTGGCTGGCCAAACCCCCTCGTCAGTCGAGCTGGAGGTCAACGAGATGGAGGCATTGTTTCGTGGGGCATTCTCGAGCTTCGCGCCTGAAAAGGACGACAGCGGTGCAGTCATCTCATCAGGCGAACTTGGTCGCCTGTGGTACCAACGACAGGGTTACCGGTACTTGCAACAATTGATGGATGCTGAGCTGGACGAGTCTGATGAGGTCAACGAAATAGCCTTCATTACACCAGCTGAAGAGGAGGAGATTGCCAACGCTGTGGAGAATTGGGACGACAGCCTGGTCGATCCTAGTCTGAGCGATGGCAACAAGAGTAAGAAGACAGAAGAGGATAAAGAAGTCGAGGACACCTTGCAAGAGATTTCAGACTTGATCGAGACGCTGGCTTCATACCAAAGAAACCGTCACCTCACAATGCCGACCAGTCAGAACCGCAACGCGACCGATCCTGCCAAGGCCGACATGTTGAATGGATCTCAAGCTCAGGAACCATCTGAGGAGGAGTACGAAACATACCAGATGCTCACAGATCAACTCAAAGTGATCATCAGCAGTCTGCCTCCTTACGCCGTAGCCCGCCTGAACTCTGACAAATTGGAGGAGCTGAATGTGAGCACGAAGATCCAGGTCAGGAGCGATGTATACAAGGGTGTGATGGAGGAAGACGAGTCATCGGCTAGAATACGACACCAGCAGCAGCAAGCGGCGCAGGCCACACAGGCTCCACGACAGACTCCTCAACGAGCCCCAAGTTTCCACAGTGCAACGCCATATCAGTCTGGGGCACAGTACAACCGCCAATTCCAGATGCCGAATCAAACACCAGTCCCCGTGCCAAACCATTATCAACAATCTCCTGTGCGCGCGCAAATGCCTCCAAGCTATCAACGGCAGGTTTCGGCTCCGATGACAAACATGACACCTCAACCGCATCGCTCAGCGACTGGACCTTTTGCAAGACCAAATGGATGGACTGGTCAGCAGTCTATGCAGCCGCTGAGAGGGTATGGTACCCCAGGCGCTGCTCCACCGTTTCAAGGCACACCAGGGCAGCCACGAGCTGCGTCGAATTATCAGCAACACGCCCAACCCGGTGGGACCCCTAGCCGGTTCCCACAGGGTTACCAAGGTTATAACGCACAACAGCAAGCCCAGCCTGGCATGTCGACGCAGTACCAACAGCAGCAGTCTGGCAACATACCTCCGCACATGAATGGCGCTGGTGGAAGTCCGCAGAGGCACGCTTCTCCCCAGGTCTCAATGTCTTTACCAGGTGGAATGAGCTATTCCCCGCGCACGGGACAGCAGTCTATGCCTCAAGCTCGGCCATACGGAAACCAAGGCCAGCCAGGAGGTCACGCAACGGGAATTCCTCACTTTCCCTCAAATGGCGTGCATCCGAGTCAAGCACAGAATCCTGTCCCGGGAAGCGGACAGGGTGGTTGGTCCGCTCCGATGACTGCTGAGCAGCGTGTGAACTATCAAAACGCACAGAGGGCGCTAGCTCTTGAGCGAACCAATCAGTTCAACAATAAGATGCAACAGAACCAACTCGCGATTTCCGGAAATCACCAGGGTGTTTCTGGCCTTGGTGGCATTGGCATCTCAGCCCAGCCGCCCAACATGCAGAAGATGCATATGAGAGCCGGCCAGTTTGGATCAACTGGCCCGTCATCTCCTAGTCCCAGGCTGCCTGGGGCACCTTCACCTGCTGGCATGAACGGCATGCCTCAACAAAACCCGTCGCCCAGTCCGGGTCCTATACAAGGGGCCACACCTTCACCAGCACCTTCTGCGACCCTGGCCAAACCACCTACCCCAGCATAGATGTACGATTCTCGACGGTTGAATGGAAGGCACTCTATAGCAGCCAGATGATGAGGCTGCGCGTGGCGTTCTAAAGCCCCAACACTTCCTGCAACTTTGTGCAAAAAGATGGGAGGAACAGGGCTCAACTATAACTTTTTCGGCTTAAAAAACTTTGGCGTGGTGGCTTTTCGGGAGTGCAAGTGTAGGTCGGAGTTTATAAGTAGTAGTGTGTATTCTCATACCCGCCAGGAGACCATGTATAACCTCTTTTTGCACGCTATGTTCCCCAGAAATGGGCTAATTCAGATGCCTCAATGAAGAAAATCCCTGACAAGGGATCTTGCCTGTACGTTTTGGGACGAGTTTGCCTCTTGTTCCTTTCGATTCTGGTGCCCCTACAGCGACTGACCTCCTAATGACACAAGGATGACCAAATCAGTTGTACCTCGCATAGCTCTTCAGGGCTCCAGTCTCCCGACCCTGACACACAAACTTTGTGAGACCTATGATAGACATTGGGTGACGGGCCGTCGGCCGCTGGTGGAGGGCAATAAGACAGCGGCATATACCCAACGCAAGGGATGACTAAACGAAGAGCTGACTTGTGAAACGGGATGCCAAAATTGCTACCATGGATAAGTGGTACAGTAATACCACACACACACACACCACTCTCCAGTAGCATGTAAGCGTAGACTTGAATATCTTATTTACCCCCCAACTGTGACCACATCAGATCCCGTTTCTGGGCCTCTTCTTGACTCTCTCCCACATTTCACCATGCCACGTCGTCAACAAGCCTTCTAGTACATAGTCTGCGCCAACGCCTTCTATCAGCATCAATCGTCCCAGGGTTAGAAGACTACATCCTCGGGCCCAAGACAGGAAGACCTGGTCTCCATTTTTTTACTAGGTACCTACCTGCATGCTGCAGGCCACACTTCAGGGAGTCACGGATCAGCGAAGGGCCTGAGCACCACCACCACCATACTGTCCCAAGAGCCTGGCTTGGTCCTGTCAGCGGATCGTCCCGTCCGGGGGGTTGGCCGTTGTTAATGCACTACGACGCTGCTGGGCATAAGTACAGATAGTAGTGTCTTTTTTATTAGAGACGGCCAATCGGCGCCGCGAACGGATGGAGATGAGCTCGTCCTCTTCTCGTCTTCCGACGCTGAGAGAGCTGGATGATAGGCTCAACATCAGCGGTCTGAGGAAGAATGATGAGGATGTTGCGCGCAAGAATCGTGAGGAGGCGAGCAAGGACTTGGAGTTGCAGGAACGTGTGGATAGAGTTAGGGAGAGGTTGAGGGCTGTAATTGAGGTGAAGAAGGCAGCGGATGAGCGTGGTGAGTTTTTATTTTTATGTTTTCATTGTCGTGCACCCCACTTATCACTTGAGATATGAGAGTTTATTGATGTAGTGCCTTTGGATGTACGTGTGCTCAGAGCACTGTTGGAGGGAGTTGGCCAAGCTGTGCAGTTCTCATGCATCGGCTTGGACCAGCTCGGGAAATCGACGACTGCGACCGCAGGCGTCTATAGATTGTGACGTTCGTTGCTGACTTGATTTCTTTCTAAATGAAGAGACAGATGCTGCCACGAACGACGTAGAAGTTCACGCACTGGAGGAAGAGTAGCAGAGCAAGTCGGTACGCAGGACGAAAGCGAAATTTGCAAGGGCAGTTGATCGGGATACTATTCCCTATAGACCATTTTCCTATCTAATAATAGCGACGATACCCAGGACGCGGCGGCACAGAGCAATGCCCTATGTTCCCCACCGCGGAGCACCACAAAATAGAATTCTAGTCTAGTTTTCGTACATACTCGACAGGCCCGGCATATCGATGCCGCCCATTTACGAGATAATATACCAGTGAGAAGACAGCCACCGCCCCGTAGATCAGAATACTCCAGTTCATACCCACTGCGTCGGGGCTCTTGGTCTCGGGAAAGAAACTCAGTACAAGGAAGATAACAAGGACGATCTCGGCAATGATGTTGATGGCCAGGCCGTATCTTCCCAGACTGAATTTCGAAGGCAGCAAAGGAGCACTGCTCAGACGACGCCAAAGCATACAGCCGATACAAGTGATGTAAGCGGAGAGAAGCGCGCACAAGGATAGGGATGTCAGGGAGTTGAGTGCGACTGCGGAGCCCCTGTGAGTCAATATTGGTTGTCAGTACCTTGTTCTTTAGAGGGCTACGTAGAAAGACTCCGAGAAAAGGGAGGGCATGTTATAAACTGACAGGTTGATAAGCGAGAGGAGGCAGGTGATAGTGAATGTCACAAGAATGGCGTTGAGCGGGATCTGGTTGCTGGAGACTTTTGCCAGCCATGGGCTGAATGGCAGCGCGTTATCGCGGGCAAATGCGTACAGCTGCCGGGATGAGGTGGCCATCAAGGTTAGGATCCCGGCGAATCCGAATATGATGGGGAAAATCGTCAGAGCCGTGGCCCCGCCAGCTGTCCCTGTGGCATTATAAAACACTTGCATGAAGGGGTACCCAGTGGGTGACGACAGGACCTCTTCAAAGTCCATGGCGCTGATGCAGAAGCTCAAGGTTATGGCCATGATCCATCCGGCAGCACCGTTGATGACGACAGCGGAGAGGATGGATCTTTGAAACGTCTGGTCAGTCATCTGCACCTTATAAAAATGGCATAGAAGGAGAAGGACGGGTAGGGATTTGTACCTTGGAAGGGCTCGACCAGCGTCTTTGACTTCTTCAGACATATGTACAGCAGCGTCTGCCCCGAGCAATGGCAGGATGCCTGACGATATGCCGACGAGGGCACTTCCACCGAGGCTGCCCCAGCCACCACCGTCACTGAATGTAGTCTTGACCAATTATTCATCAGCATGGGTATGGCGAGACAATACCATCCGTGTTCAGGTTGAACCAAAGGAGCGAGTAGCACGAGAATACTTACGAAGACAGTCTTTGGGTCTCCTGTAGGTGACAGGACCCACAATGTGACCATCACGCCAAAGAAGCCAAATATGTGAATGACCACCAAAATGCCTTCGATAAGAGGCAGCTTTCGTACCAAAAAGATATTGAACAGCAATGTGAAAGTGGCAGCCGCGATTGTCAGAAGTGTACCGTGCCAGGCCATGTAGACGTAGTCCGCCTTGTTCAAAGCAATGAGGCCTATTTATAAAGATCTCAGTATACAGGTGCCCAGTTTAGTCATTCATTTGTGCGAGTCAATGTAAAGGCGTACCTTGTAGTTGCGTGCCTGTGATATAAGCTGCGCCGGCGGTATTGGCCTGCCAGCCGAGTACAGATAGCCAGCCTAAGAAGTAGCTTAAGATCTTCTGATGCTGCCTCGGAGCGAACTCGGAGACCCAATGGTATTGTCCTCCAGAAGTCGGCGCCCTGATGTTCAGTCAGAAAGAGACAAGTGTATCAACAAAATCTCCGGTGCTAAGTAGACAAAGGTACTCACATGGACGCCATCTCAGCCATTGATAGATAAACGAATATGAAGCTGATCCAGCATATCAAATACATCCAAATTAGGCCGCCAGTTCCTCCATTGATGAGTCCCAAAATGGAGCAACTATGATGCCGTGAGTGACTGTCTCACACTTGAGCGATCGTATCGATTCAGGATACTTACGCCAGTACTGCCTCCCAGGACGCAATGAGAAGCATGGTGAATCCAAAGATGGTAATGCTCGAAAAGTCTCTCTGCATTGGGACTCGACTTGTCAGCCTGTGTGCTCTTCACGATAGAAATAATGTTAGGCAGAGGTGCCACAAACCCGAAGCTCTTGTACCTTGCCCATTCGGTACATGTCGGCACGGTCTGAAGCATTGCCTCTACTTCCATCGCTGCTCTTCTCGCTATCAAGCTGATTTTCGAGGGGCCCTTCACTGAACACCATTTCGGATTTGCCTGTTACGTCCGTGGCCATGGTGACGGCGGCGGGAAAAAACCAAAAACAACAGCCAGTCTGCCCACAATCCGAATCGTTTGTAGAGATATTGAATGGTCCTGGTAGTTTTTGTTGGCACGAATATTGCTGCAGGAAGAGATTGAATGTTTTACGTCAAGCGAGACGTTGGCCAGAATCCTATATACACCGGTCAAGCGTGTTCCGTTTTCGCCCCTATGCATGCATGCAACCCTGATGTAGGGGTGAGGCCCCAGTAGGTATCTCATATCGGACACCACTCCGAATGTTCTCCATTCCGAGTGGTAAATGCTTGCCCTCGGAGACCCAGGTCAATGAGTGGATACGCAGGATAGCCCACAGTGGAATACTTGTCCAGTGGCGGCCACAGGACAGCTGCAGATGCGTTGGGTGTCGGGTCGGGTGCGGATTGTATTACAGGATATGACTGTCACTCGCCCTGCTGGGGTAAGTGTTGGGAGAAGAGATGGTAAGGCATGATATATGAGCCACTGGAGTCTTTGCAGCAGATTTTTGGGCTACAACCACGACTGTCACAATCCGGCGCAGGACCGCATGTCGATGATTTTGCATTTCGCCCCGTGTTGTATTCGACCCGATGTTTGAGCTCAAAAGGGCTTTGCAGTTGCTTTAAGATAGTTCGAACGTATTAGATCATGTAGCTCGAGCTCCTGACTGTCCTGACCGGTGTGGTAAATGTCCCCACGGAACACATGCGTGGTCTCATTCGCAGAAATCCTGGGCTCGTGAGAAGCGAGATATCTGTACTTTAACCAATCTGATTTTTTAATTTTTTTTGGCTTAATCCCGCTGGAAGACGCAGCCATCATTGCACGTATACATACGCGAGGTCTTGTGCCCCATATTTCTTATGGTACCTCCGACTCTATTCCACCTATCTAAGCAACATACTCCACCTCAGAGAAACCGGGTCCCGCAATAGCGTACCGTTGAGTCGGGACAACCGTTGTCAATGGGGATCAGCCGGTTGGCCATTGAAGATTCCGGGGCTTATTGACTTGCCTATTTGGCTGTACCGCCCCCTGCTACCAAAAAGTACCTAGGGTCTGAATCCTGGCAGCTCACGGTGACATTCTTCAACCACGTTGGTGATGGAGCACCGGCATCACGCCACTCCATGCAAATCTCAGCAGTGTTTCAAAAAATTTCACTGCAGATATCACAACCAATCTCATGAAATTTCAAGGGGTGGATCACCCTCGCCCAGGACTCAATCCGAAGCTGAAGGAATTGACTGGGTGCACTGAGAATTTCCACCCCTCGGCTCACAGGCTTGTAGGACTGTAGCAATGATACCTTGGTAGGCAGCTTATGCGAGCAAGGACATTCCGCCGTCAGACCGAAATAATCGGGCCGCTGACATATGCTTGTCCTGCGGGATGATGTGCAGCAATAGGTAGGTATCTTCAGTATGCATAATGTTTGCCAACAGGATGAATGGATGACGAGGTGGTAAGCTAGGAAATTAAAGGATAACTGGAAGAACCCTTCATACAGTGCGCCAGCTCTTTTGAAGCTCTTGCAAAACTCTGAACTTACAATACCCAGGTAGAATCTTCTCAATAATTGGGCATCACTCAATTGCGAAGTTCTCGCAGACACGGCTGTTCTACATCCTGATTACTGCCATGGTCGTTCGTTCAATCAGGCCAGCGCTGTCCCCAATCGTTCTCGATGACCATACCGGATACCTCTGGATCGCTACTATACTGGGCGTGATATACACCTTTATTGTGGCAGTCGCCAGACTCTATATAAAATTTCGTGTTCTGGGCGCCGATGACTATGTTCTTGTCGTTGCTACCGTACGTTTACTTCAAAATTGCACACACTTGATGGACTGATTGACTGAGCATGGAATCATTTAGATCTTTCACATGATCCAAGCTGTGCCGATCTTCATCACACTTTCAGATGGATTTCCAAAGCACGCCAACATGGACCCACGCCAAGCAGGAGAGGCACGTCTACCGTCTTGGTCAATCTTTGGATTTTTTGTTGTTTCTGAAATACATGCTTACAATTCTCGTAACAGGTTCTGCTTGCGGCCGAAAGTCTCGCGATTGTTACACTATGCCTGGCCAAATGCTCCGTTACTGCAATCGTGATTCGCGCTCTCACGATGCCGTACGAAAGACGCTGGTATATTTGCTGGCTGCTCATGGCATTAAATGCGGTTTGGGGTCTTGGTTCGGTACTAGGGTTGTGTGTGCACTGCAATAACACCAATATTGTGATGGTTGCCAATTCAAGCCGTTGTCCGCGCCAGGTATGTATTGGATACGATCCCTGCCCCACAGACTTGGATTGGTACACAAGTGAACTGATACAAGTACAAAAAGTATCTGCGTTGGCAATTTATTACGGGCGTCGACGTAGTCACGGATCTTATCGGCTGTCTAGCTCCTCTGCTATTCGTTTGGGATCTCAATATGAAAGTTGGATTGAAAGCTGAGGTTATCTTGGCCTTCGGTTTGCGCCTCCCCATGATTGCCTTGTCAATATTACATTTGAGGAGCTTTTCCAGCCTTGACCAATCGGACGGCACGCAAACTGCTTTGACGACGAATCTTTTATACCTCCAAGGGATGCTTGCTTGGTCCCTCATTTCTGCCACCATTCCGAACTTGAGCGGATTTATTAGGTCATTCGACACGAGCTTTGGTATGCCAAAGGCGCCTCCAAATCTCCTTCAAAGAGATGTATACCCCTTGGTGACAATGGGCGGGACTTCAACCGGTAGCAAGCATACGAGGCGGAGAAGCACTAGCAGTGAGGGACTTCAGCCCGGAGGAATGGACAGCGACGATGAGCGTTGTTACCTACGTGACGAAGCCCACAACAATACCGGAAGCCTACATGCCGGCACTAGAAGTCATGCAACAGGCGATGAACAACGTCCAGTAAGTGAGAGTGGGAGTCAAGACTTGATTATCGCAAAGGAAGTAGGTTAGTAAGCACGGCACAATTTCTTTCTCCTCCTTGCGTAAGAGGCAGAACACTATCAATCAAGGAACTTTGCAGTCTTCGGTGAAGTAGTTCTCAAGAGAGATAGGTGTCTGGAAACGAGATGTCGGGGTCATCCATGTTGTCCAATTGAATGATTGGTTTGTAGCAGATACTCTTTCGCATCCTCGCAAATCTGACGAGGATATAGTTAAGTTCTCATTTCCAATGAGCAATCCCTCGTGGCGCAATTGGCAAGCGCGTTCGACTGTTAATCGAGAGGTTGATGGTTCGAGCCCATCCGAGGGAGAATTTTTGTTTTGGTTCTGTACCTGTCATCCATCTTTTTTGCTTGGTTTCCCAAAAAAAAGAATAACGTCTTCTAATGAATCTATTCGTGAAAACTGAAAGAATCGACGTTGGGAAACAGGAAAGCTGCAAGCTACATACAGATGCTTACCCGCGCCTACAGCGGTACTTGAGTAGAAAGTACCCTCTCCGTCCTTGTTTTCTAGGGCACACGCAGTCAGTGCTTTTTGCAGCAGGCAATCAAGGTCAGCTTCTAAGGATCTAAGATGACATTTTAGATCTAAGAAGTAAAGCATTTGCGGGCTCGGATCACAGGTCAGTGCGATTCTTCCTGCGTCGGGGTGGATTGTCTACTAATGCCTGCTAGAAGACTATGTCATTCAGCTCAAGGTTGGGTTGGGCAGTGCTTGTGGTCAAAAGAGGACAGCGCACGTTTCAAATGCAAACGTCTCTTTGTGTAGCAGATTCCGCAAGAGTTGATTATACCACAGATGTCGCTCGAAGCCCTGATCGATGGGCACTTCGATACGCAACGCTTCGGTAGATACCTCCCAGCTAGTCTAGCAACCTTAAAGGGCCCGTCGAAGCACGCTTACGTAAAGATCCACGGGTAATGTATTCTGGCCTTTCCTAAAGAAAGCACACCCTACCCCAGCACTATATGTTCCTTTTGAACCTTACTATTATATGATAATCTAAACTTTTATAAAAATATACTTCGTTTTAATAATAAACCGTTATATATAGGAGGAAGCTGCTAGCTAAAATCTCGTTAGATTATTTGGTCTTTTGTGGTGGCCTGGTGGCAGGGGAGACTTATTAGGTAATCCTGTCAAAGGCCCTGCAAGGATCAGGGCCCTGGCTTGCCATTCCAGGCACCAGCCTTTACACCACTCCGTCCAATTCACTATTCTCTCTATCCTATATTCGCCCACTAAAAAGTTCTGACATTTTAAGTATAAAATCTCACTAGGTATATATATTTAAGTTAGAGCTAAGTAACTTGGCAGACTTACGATGTATTAAAGACCACTCTATATTCAGATAATCACTTGGGTTGCCTACACAAGTCCCTTTGAAATGACGCCCGGCTTTCATTATAAACCACTCCAGCGACCAGAGCTTCTGCGCGTGCTGAGAGTCGACAGCCTAGCAACGACTGGCAATCTAGCTCCCACCTGCACATTACAGCAACTGGACAGACATGGTCCAGAGTCCTCTTGGATTGCGTTGTCATACAGATGGGGCGACGAGAAGGACCTAGTGCCTCTGCTGATGAAGGAGATGGACGAAACAACATCAGGATTGGATGGAGAATTATCAGACGAAATATCGAAATACTCCCTGGCCCATGTGCCACGATCTGCCCTGGAAATGGTCGAGACACTGTATCGTTCGGGGCATATTTACAACGAATGGGTGTGGATCGACTATCTGTGCATTAATCAACAAGACTTGGAGGAAAAAAGTGCGCAAGTCAAGCTCATGGGGCAGGTGTATGAGCTCTCCTCGCTGACGCTCGTCTTTTTGGGTCCCGAGGCTCCCACGACAAAGCTAGCACTGGACTTTTGGAGCATTTTAACGGACGTTTTCTGCCGAAAAGGTTCTCCTCAAGACGACCATGACTTAGTAATTTCGATAGAGATGCTATTTGAAATGACTAACACAAACCCGGGTAGCTCTGAATGGACGGCCCTCTACGAGATGCTAACGCGGCCTTGGTTTGGCCGACTCTGGGTTATGCAAGAAGCTGTCTTGCCACAATACTTGATGTTCATCTGGGGATCCCACTCATTGCCCTGGGCCGCACTCGCCGATTTCGTGGGTTGGGACCACAGATCCAACCTCAGTGCCATCATGGGCCGGAGCAAGCGCCTCTGGACATCCATCTCATCATTGAAGAAGATCAAACATCTGAGGAACAACCGCGGCGGGAGGCATCACGGCTGGAGGTGTGGCCTTTCTTACGGCCTCTACCAGTGCGACGCTACTACCTCCTTTGATCCGAGGGATAGAATATACGGCTTGCTAGGCATGTTACATGGGCCGGGCTCCGATGTTGGAATTCTTCCTGATTATGGACCGGGGAACACGGCCGCAAAGGTTTTCATGGAAGCAACGGCTTTGTGGACTGCGCAGAACGATAGTTTCGATCTTCTGTATGCAGCGGGTGTTGGATGGCCAGAGAGAACAACGCCGGGTATTCCGTCCTGGGTACCGGACTATACTCACCCCCTTCAACAATATCCTGGGGCTCATTGCCGCGCTGGCAAGGCTGAGATTGCCTCGGACCTGGATGCACTCCGTTTTGAAGGCGATGTCTTGCATGTCCAGGCGGTTACTGTTGATAGGATCACCTCTGCGATGCCATACGATAGCCGTCCAGAAAGAGAGCAATTTGTTGCCATTGATGAAGATCCTTACGTTGCAAGCTTTCTGGAGCAGGCAGTAAATTTCGCCACACAGGTCCATCCTGTACCGTGGACTGAAGCTATAGCGGAGGATTTTGTTCGAACGATCACCCATAACAGCGTAGTCAACAGCGCAGTTGACGGCGGCAGCCCGGCTCCCTCGGATTACATTGATGTCTTCGTTCAACTGGACGCCGCCAAACAGCTGGACGTTTCCGGGTTGCTGCACGGAAAACCCCGGCAGATACCAACGGCTCTTCAAAGGCAGCAATTCTTGACTACCGTTGCGGGTTATATGGAAGATCATACTATTTGTACGACTGAAGAGAAGATGTTTTGCCTTGCTCCGGCCCTTGTGAGGGTTGGTGATTCCATTGTGGTTTGTCCAGGCTCACGTACGCCGTTCTTGTGGCTTAGTGTAGAGAACCAAGGCATGGGACTGGGCAAAGATGCGTACAAGATGGTTGGCAGCTGTTACGTGCATAGCATAAATGATACAGCCTCTAGGACATTATGTGACGGGCTGCTAAAGTCCTGCATAGTCATATAAATATGATAGCTGACTCCTTCATACAAAGAGTACTTGTTATATTACAAAGGATCACAAAAGATTTTGAACATCCCCAGCCGCTCTGTGAATTTCCATCCAGAACGCATCAACATCAAGGTCGTTTGCGAACAATTGAAACGCCACAGACCCGTCGTCTCCAAAATCATGTCTTGTCCGTAACGTTCCTGGTGTCTCGGGCCAATTTCCTGACACAATCGCCGATGTTGGGAATCTGTTTGCCCGAAGCAGCGCAACCTGGCATCGGCGGTAAAGGGGATCTTCGAACAGATGATCGAGCTCATTTGGTCCGGTGTCCTCTTTATGGGAGTCTTGATGCTGTTCAATAGCTGCCCTGCGAAGGGCTGGCAGGTACCAGTTCCAGCCGATACCGGTCGCCAATTTGTCAGCCCGTCTATTTCGCAATGCTCCTACAGCCTCGAAGAGAAGACTGGCAAGATGTTCATGTGACAGTTCCTGCGGAGGAGATGATTCTGATGACGCTTCAGAAGCCATTGCATGGCACCAAGCCCAAACTTCGGGCAGTGTGGTATCGCAAATGGCAGCGCGCGCATTCGACGCCCTGTGACTGCCTTGGACAGTTTCGACAGATGGGAAGATGAAGCCAAAAAAGCGAGATCCAGCCAGGTGGAGCACTAACTGTACCAAATCTACGGACCACTTCTTGTCGTCCCTTTTGAGCGCAGGCAGCGTGTGGACTTGAACAACACATGACCGTGTCCTGTCGGAGAGTTCCTCCAAGGCTCTTTCAGCCGCTTGCTGTATCACCGAGTCCGCTCGCACATCTAGTAATGATGGTCTCTCAACGGCGCGGCCTTGCAAGTGCTGTCGCTCGCGTGACTGCAAAATCAAAGCTTCTTCCTCTTGGAAGATGCCCTGCGCTAAAAATTTCACCATCGGCTCAAAAGATCGATCGTCTCCCAGACTGTGCTCACACACATGGCCTGAGAGTCCGCTTGAGCAGGCCACCAGCTGGAGGGACTTGTCCTGCCATCGATTATGTCCGTCGCCCCAGAAGACTTTTGTTGCCATGTCATGCGCCATCAGGGGCTGAGAGAAGTCTTCATTGTCGATACATACAATGAACGCGGCGCTTTCCACGGCATCGAGATAGTCTTTGTTGTGCTTGTCGATTCTGAGCAGCCGAGCGCGCATCTCTGCCCAGATCGGCCGGGCTGCCAAGGTCAGAGCAGGAATGCAGGGACCATCGTTGCTGTCCAGCGCGGAAGCACCAAGATTTACAACGTCGGTGAGTAATGCGTACAGGTCTTCCCACGTAGGATGTTGTGGTATCGCAACGTTGAATGCAAGACCGTGGTACAGAGCTACGAATGATCTGTCCAGTGCGTGTCTCACAACATGATCCACTGCTCTTCCTGGTAAACGCACCGAGCTGAAGAGTCGTGATGAGCCCAATACCCCTTGTCGGGCAAGTGAGTCACTGCCATCTCGAAGAGCATTATCAAGGCAGCGACAGGCAGCAAGTGCCAATGTTGCAGCCCTCTCGGTTGCTGTCGGCTGAATACCATCCCGCGTAGGGTGCACAGCAAAGATGTTGTATGAGGGAATCAGTGACACCCGAACGTCCATGTAAGGCAGTCCTATAAAGAAGTAGGTCTGCCAATTGTGGCCTTGGGCCTCCAAGGCGCGGATCCGCTGCGTGAGTGCGTCCAGTTGACCAAGCTGCTCGCGAGCGACGACCTTCCTGACCGCTCTCACGCGACGCTCGGTCTCTGCTAGTTCCTCTTTTGATTTGCTCATACATGCGGCCGATATTAGGAATTCATCAAGCATCTGATCCAATATCCGGGCGTGCTCAGACTTGAGAGGCGAAGAGAAACCTTCCAATTCGACGCCAGAGTCTCCATGAGAAGAAGTCTGGCTTTGTATCTCCTGATGGCCAGGTTGATTCTTTGCTGCGTCGATACGGCTCTGGTAGTGAATAGATTCACCTGCCATAGGTGTTGCTATATCTATGCCCCCATTTGGGCTGTTCTTCTGGAGGAATGGGCTCTTGTTCACGAGCAATTGTGCCAGTATCGGAACACCAGGCGTTTCCATTATCTCGCTCGGCTGCATCGCGAACCCAAACTGGCGCTGAATCCAGTTTTTCAGGTCAATTACGATCAGCGAGTCCATGCCGATGCTCTCAAGGGGTGTATCGTCCTCTAGACTGGAGACATCTACCCCGGTGAGTGCAGCTATCTTGGCTGCCACTACTGGGGTCACGATTGCCACTGCTTCATCAGCATGGGCGGTCGACGAAAGGACTGCGCGAATGCTCAAAGCTGTCTCCTTGCTGGTACCTTGTTCTTCGCCAGTCACATTGTCGCGGCTCTTCGCCCTCGGTAGCAATCTCAGCAACGGCCTGTGGAGAGCCTCTGGATTACAGGCTTCAAAAGCGTCTCGACTCAGGCTTGTGATAATCTGGGTGCACTGGTCCTTCTGAGCCGCGGGCCCGCAAGAGTAGTCTAACAGCATGTGGATCTCCTTGTTTGTGACGTGAACGAAGCCTTGTTTTATGAAAACATCATATAGCCTCTTGTCCCGCTCCACAATGCCCGCCTCTTTCACAGGTCCCAAGTTGAGGACTACGAGCTTGGCGCGCTTTGTATGGTATGTATGAGAAAGCATGTCCATATAAGCATTAGCTGCAGCGTAATTTGCAGCACCCCTGGGACCCAAGATGCCAGCTGCACTGGACAGGAGCAGCACATAGTCGAGATCTGGCGTATCAAAGTGTTGCAGCATTAACCGTGTCCCATCCACCTTGGGCCTGACTGCGCCTTCGTATTCTTGCACCGTCATGTCCGCCAGCTCCGCATCGTGGAGTACGGCTGCGGAGTGAACAATACCTCGAATCGGAACTCCTTGATCGAGATATTTAGCAGCAAGGGCAGCGACGTCCGCCTCGACGGATACATCACAGCGCACGACTTGCATGTTTGCATCAAACTTTTGCGACTCGCGCTCAAGCTCAGCCTTCGTGGCGGGGCTGGCATCCCGTCGAGAAAGGAGGGCCACATGTTTGGCACCCCGCTCCAGCATCCAACGGCCGATGACACGTCCGATGCCGCCCGGACCGCCTGGGACAAGATGAACGCCGTCTTGGTTGAGGGTTGGACGTGAGATCGCGCATGGTATCTGAGCCACTGAGGTGTTCTCATCAGCCTTGAGAACGAGCTTGCCCACATGGTGCCCTGTGCGCATGATCCTGAGAGCCTCGTCCAGACGGGACAAGTCGTAGCACGCGAGTGGCTGGATATGGCACAGCCTCGAAGGTTTTTCGGGACCCTCGAAATACTTCAAGACATTACCAATCATGTCCTGAACCTCAAGTGGTCTAGAGACGGCGAGGTCCGTCAAGTCGAAAGCAGAGATGGTGATGCCGCGTTCCAGCGGTTCGAGGCTGATGAGAGCCTTGGAGAGAATGTCGTCCTTTCCGATCTCAACGAATGTGCCAAATTGTGCCACGCAGTCTAAGGATTCTCGTAGTAAATCACCCTTCAGCGAGTTGACGACGACATCTACACCTCGGCCCTTGGTAGCTCGGAGCAAATTCATTTTGAAAGAGGCTGACCGGCTGCTGAAGATATGGCTATCCGGAATCCCGAGCTGGCTTGTCAACAGAGCTCTCTTTTCAGAGCTGCAGGTCGCGTAGATTTCCTTTACGCCCAAGACCTTCTGGGCCACCTGAATTACCGCCTGTCCCACCGCACCCGCAGCGGCATGAACAAGCAGCGACTGACCGGAGCGTATTTTCGCAATTCCGACCAAGGCCTTCCAAGCCGTGCCCCAGGCCACTGGAATTGTTGAGGCTGCTTCCATGCTCATTTCACTAGGTATGGAGCAAACGTGTGATCCTGGCACCCTCATCCGACTTGGGAATGGGCTGGTGGACGCCCAGGCACAGACTCGATCACCAGCCTTTAGTTTGTCTTTCCACATGCTCCCGACGGCTGTCACAATCCCTGCGCACTCGCCCGTATATGAGAGACCAGCCCGCTTGTTCATACCCATGATAATGATCATGTCCTTCGGATTGAGGCCGAATGCAGCGGTCTTGATCTCCACCATGCTCGGATCAAGCTCGAGCGACTTTACAGAAGCGTCGTCGACATAGCGAATCGTCTCCAATACGCCGGGACTGACAATTTCCAGCTTTAAAGGCCTTTCTGGATGGTGGAAGGGCCCAAGCTCGGCGGATGGCTCCACGACGACGGAGCGCAAGAGACTGTCCACGGTCTCGCTTACCACAAGGCGCGGTACCAGGAGTTGCCCATGAGAGTATGCCCATTCGTTGTCATTATGCCTCGTTCGAAAAGGGGGAGATTGACAAAGATAAGCTGCATGGATTACGTCAACCAGGCGTCCAGTGACATCGTCTGGGTCATCATGCAATGGTTGGCTTTGCATATTGAAGATGACGATGTCCTTCTCGTTGTGCTCTTCGCGCGCAGAACGTAAAAGACCTGCAATGAGTGCCGTCTCTGGATTGTTCACCGCAGCACTAGTGTGGGCTATGTTTGCCCAAAGAAGCTTATCCGCTGCTGTCACTAGACTCTTGACTTGGTCGAACGCAAGCGGATTGGTCGGGCGTCCCAGAAGAGGGTGAGCCATGTCGTCGAGTACGATATACAACGTGCCGTATTTATCCACAACCTCTATCTCGTGCATCCTATGAATTGCAACATGTATACGGTCATGGTATCGCTGCACGAGTCTGCTTTGCAAATTCCTCGCGAAGGCGAGATGTTCCAAGGAGCTTGATGTCCCCGGCGCAGTCTGCGGAAGGACTAGGGAAACCTGGGGCAGCTTGGGACGACTCGGTCCTAGAGACTGCGATGCAATAAATGAAGACTTCTGGCCTGCACCATCGTAGTCGTGCGCCACGTAAGTCGTGCCGCTAAACCCTGCTCTGATGAGGCGATCATTCCAGGCATCTGTGGACAATGTTGGACATCCAACACGGTCATCGTCGATCCCTGATTGCTTTCTGTCAGCCAGAGACTTTCCTAACTTTCCTAGAATCAGCAGGTCATGACGATGCCATTCACTCACCATCATGCCATCCGGAGAAAACTCCAAAGAGGAGATTCACATAAGGATTCGTATTGGTCGTTTCCACCAGCATCAACCAGCCACCAGGTCTGAGAAGGACCTTGACGGTCTCAAGAGCCTGGTTCAGTCTCCGACTGACATGAAGGGCGTTGGAAGCAACAACCACATCGTAGCTACCTGGCTCGTATCTCTCAACCTGCTCCTCAAGACCTTTGTTGATGTCGAAAACCTTGCATTTTATAATGCCGTCGCTTACCCACTGCGCCAGTTGTCCTTCTTGAACACTCTGAAAGAAGCTCCTTGAAACATCTGTAAAATCGTACGACTCGAAAGGCACGGCCTGAGACTGATCTCGTGCCGCGAGCCCTGAGAACAAGGCCACCGTTGCCCCGCCTGTTCCAGCACCTTGCTCAAGAACTCGCAAGGCTGGATTCTTGCGAGACAGCACACGCATGAACTGGGTCATATGCTCGTAGCATCTTTGGTAACTCTCCGCACCATATACACGTGCCAGTACATCATCGGCAAAGAGAAGAGAGTGCGCGTCTATCTGACCGGTCAGGATCCCGGCAAGGTTGTCTCCCACACGTGTCACAGCCTGGCCTTCGGCACCCAGACCGGCTGCTGTTCTGAGGATGTCACAGGCTGCAGCGGACGTCAGGTCATAATGCCCGTGGCTATTCCTCGGTACGTTCTTGAGAAGCTCGTTGGCATGATGTGACTCGTAGAAGCTGTGTAGTGTATTGAGATAATGTTTTTGACTCTGTTGTACTTCTTCCCGGCGTACAACATCCAATGTACCAGAAATGTAGAGTGCTGTCGCCTGGTTGAGAATGTGATCGTGCTCTGCAGGTGGCAGGGCTTCCGAACTCGGTCCTAAGTCCTGGAATTTGAGGCCTTTTTTCGGGGGAGTCAGGTCGACGTCGAGTAGCCATTCGTGAGAGTGTACCGTCTTCCCTCGAGCTACATGCTCGGAAACGCCCAGTAGGTCTGTTTCGGCCGACGACGATATGGCCTGCAGCTGGCCGCGCGTGGCCTCGATAATCAGTACCCTCTCCCCGGTTACGGGATCACGCTGGAATACGGCCAGTTCCGTCTCTGCTGAAGTACGGCTGGTCAGGCGCGCCGTGTTGACGAACTCGAGCATTGTTCCAGGCGCAGTCAATATCTGCGCGGAGATGCGTACCTCGCCGACGCCAACGGTCATGCACGAGGTCGCTTTGGAAATGCTCCTGAAGAGCGGGAGGCTCGTGTGCGTGAGGGCGTCCAGTGTGGTTGGATGAATCGTGAACGGTTGCATAAATGGATGCGGCATTAGTTTAGCGATGTCCGGTGTCTCAACGTCGCCTGTGCAGGAGTGCGTTCTCTCATCGATCTGGTATCGGCGTACCAGGGCAAAACTTTCGTCGTAGTGATTGCCTTTTTCCGTCAAGTCTTGGTACATGGCGCTGCAATCGAGGCTTGGCTCTGCTCTTGCTTTGACTTCGACAAGTCTGCGAAGGTGCAAATCCTCCCCAACAAGTGTCTGTAGTCTCTCCTCGCCTTGAAGAAGTTCGTCTTCTTCATAATGCTCGTGCGCAACCTCGATGCTTATTTTGCCGGAACAGTGCGTCCTCCACTTCCCATACTCATCTAGAGAGCGCGCTGTGAACTCCTCCCAGTAGCCCAACGACCTCTCCCTCGACGTCCCCTTGGGGTAGGTCGGTCTAAAGGAGATGCGCAGCTCTATCACGGCTGGCGACTCCGGCACAACTAAAGACTTCACGAAGTTGAGATCCTTGAGTATGTAGCTGCTGGCCTCATACAAAGTCCCCGGGGCTCTCCGATCGCTAGTAATTTGTTTCTTCGCCTCGATAGCCATAGCCATGTAGCCAGTCGCTGGGAAAATAATAGCTCCGTCCACTTGGTGGTCACGCAACCAGGGAAGAGTCTCAAGACTCACGATATGGCGCCAGCACGGCTCCTCGAGGGGTGCGGCGAAATCGCGTATCCCCAAAAGTTCGTGATAGGGATGCTGTCGTAGCCGGTGCGATCTGCTGATATGGGACTCGTGCCAGAAAGTCTTGGACAAATCCCAAGGGTATGGGGGAAGATCTTTCAGCACTTCAGGCCGCCGGCTGGATTTCTCGGATTCAAGAGTATTGAGGCGTTCCATTCTCAGTTTGACACCCTTTTGGAATAAGGTCGCCGCGGAATTCAGCAAAGTTGTCACCGCGTTCTTCCCTCGAACGAGTGTTGGTAGGCAGAGCGCCTCGACACCTGCAGAAAACACTGATTAGCCTCCTGCCCGTTTTGCGATATACTAAGCAAAGCCTGCTACTCACCTGCCAGCTCCTCCGCCACTGTTGTCCGTGTCGGTCCTTCAAGGGCATGATGAGGCCCGACTTCGAGGAAGATATGGGTCGCAGGACGAGCCGAGGCTGTTCCCTCCACCTTGGCTTGCCCACATTTACTTAGGGCCTCATTAAATCTCACCGTAGACACTAGATTCTGTACCCAGTAATGTTCATCAAACCCGTTCTTCTTTGGGAGCCCTGTGACGGTTGAGATGAGCTTGATATCCGAGACAGTAGGCCGAGGTTTGATGCCCTCAAGTCGCTGAAGGTGGTCCAGGTAGCTTTGTGACACCAGTTCCATATGGTGGGAATGATACGCTGTGTCTACCTTCAGCCGACGAGCAAAGATATCGCGTTCTCTCAGCATCTGCTCCAGTTCCTGGATGGCGGTATCATCACCTGAGACCGTCACACTCGAGCGACTGTTCAGACAGGCAATTACAAGACGTCCGCGTCTGATGCGCTGGATGTACTCTTCCACGGCTTGCTTTCCTAGTCCAACAGCTAGCATTCCACCAGCAATTGAGTTCGCACTCCTTGCCCTTTGGGACAGGAAGCCACGAGCATACGAGATCTTCATGGCATCCTCGTGGGAGATCGCTTGAGCTGCGTAGGCAGCGGCGATCTCGCCCGATGAGTGACCAACAACAGCCGATGGCTTGATTCCAATGAAGGAGAGAGTATCTACCAACGCTATTTGCGTGGCAGTTGAGCAAGGTTGGCCAATCTCGCTGTCGTTAACCCTGGTAGTCTCCGCGCTGCGTCCAAGCTCCTCTAGAAGAGACCACTGGGCGCCAAATTTTGCGAGGAACTTAGCGGACTTGATCATGGATTCTCTGAAGATGATCGAGGTATGCAAAAGCTCTCTTCCCATTGCATTCCACTGTGCTCCCTGTCCGGTGAAGACATAAGTTACAACAGAGCAAAGACTGCTGACCCTGCTGATGGAGGACAAAGATTCTGACGTGAGCACCGTGTTCAAAGCCGAACACACCATCTCTGGCGTTCTAGCTGACGAGACAACGGCATATCTCCACGGCATCATGGACCGCCTCTCGGACATGGTGTATGCCAAATCTGTCAAAAGACGGGCCCCATCCACAGGGCGCATTGTCTTCGTACGAGTTTCCACCCAGGTCAAAAGTCTTTTAATACTCTCCTGCAAAGACCACTTTGAATTGGCGGTAATTGGAATCACTAAGTGGCATTGTGGGCCATGAGAATCCATGTCGTCTTGACCTCGAGACGCGACATACTTTTCCAGTACAATCGAGGCATTTGTCCCACCATAGCCAAACGAATTAACGCTAGCTCTGCGAACAGTCGCACTGCGGGGCCATCCGATGCAAGCTTTCGGTATCTAAATGCCTCCTGTTACTTGCTGCCCTCTTGGAGTATTTTAAAGGCGCTTTGGAGACCCAGGACACTCACCTCAATGTTGCTGCCCGGTGGCAGCATACCGTCCTTCAGGCTCCGTAGGTCGGCAACTGGTGGGATCATCTCGTGGTGCAATACGAGAATGGCTTTGATCAGACCGGCGAGACCAGCACACGCCTCGGTATGACCAATATTCGCCTTCACTGAACCAATGTACAGTGGAAGAAAGATATTCTTCTCTTCTGTTTGATGGGGGATCTTGGGACGGAAGACAGAAGCGATGGCATTCACCTCAGCGGCGTCGCCAACAGCTGTACCCGTGCCGTGTGCTTCGAAGTAAAGAGTGTCTCTGGGATCAATCCGGGCTTTTTTGTACACTGATCGAATCAGGGCCTGTTGGGCAGAGCTACTTGGTACGGATATGCCTGCGCGTGTGTAGCCATCCGAATTGACACCAGTCCCTCTGATGATGGCATGGATAGGGTCGCCGGCTTCCACGGCGTCTTCGAGTCGCTTGATGATGATGGCAGCAACGCCCTCCCCTCTTCCATATCCAGCTCCGCGTGCATCGAAGCTGTAGCTTCTCCCCTCAGAGTTGGTGATGCTGCGGGATCCATGGTCAGTTGACAATCCCCAAATTTGTGCCAGGGGTTTTGTCATGACAATTATTGAGGTGATAAGACTCACTGGAGCAGGCTCATGCCTTCCATCATATCGGGCTCCAGCATCAGATTTGAACCCGCCACCATGCCCATGTCAGATTCACCACTCCTTAAGCTCTCAGCCGCCAGGTGAAGGGCCACGAGGCTCCCCGAACATGCTGTCTCAACACTCAAGCTCGGCCCATGGAAGTCATAGAAAAAGCTCAAACGATTCGAGAAAAATGCACTCCCTAAGCCATTGGCATAATATTTTGCAAAAGTCAGGTCGTCTTTATGTGTCATGTGCTAAAGCAAGCCCCGTTATCAGCTCATGTGTGACCAGACGGCTCGTCCAATTTTCCATTGCAATCGAGTAGATCTCTCACCTCGTAGTCGTGCGCAAAAGCAGCTACATAAACGCCTGTGTTAGACCCCTTGACCTTATCTAGCGGAAGGCCGGCATTTTCAAGTGCCTCATACGAAGTCTCGAGAAGAAGTCGCTGTTGCGGGTCCATCGCCTGACTTTCTTGCGCACCAATCTCGAAGAATCCGGCGTCGAAAGCGGACAAGTCCCGCTTGATAAAATGCCCTCCACGATGGTTCATCATGCCATGCATATCGGCGTGAGGATTGTGGAAGGCTGCATCGCTCCATCGCTCCCGCGGAACAGGCGACCTAGGAGCAAATCATGGTCAACAATTTTCAACAGACAATCATGATTTCTTAGAGAAGATTCAGGGCAAAGTATCGAGTCACCAGCTGCTGAATGAAGAAACGGGCATCATCTCGTTCCAGAGCGACAAGAAGAAAGTTCATCCAGTATCCGTCTGCCACCAAAGTCTGACTTGCAGCAAAATCGACATTCAACCCATCGTGCATGTCGTCGAACAGACATATGCAAACTTACCAGAGCTGCTTGCCACGTGCGATTACCTCCCACAGTCTTGACGGGCGATCGATGTCGTCGGCAAAACGGCAACCTATTCCAATCACTGCGATCGGGCACAACGGCGCCGTGTCGGAATTTTCCGACCTCATACTTTGACTGTAGTGAGAGCACCACCAGAACAAATTGAAATACACTACAGCCTTGAAGTTTTCCCTCCACACTGTGCGTCGGAGAAAGCTGGACAGAAAAGTTTTGTCAAGACTTGTGCCAAGCTGTCAAATGATGTCTTGCACTAACTATATATTCCTTTCCCTGCAAAGGAACGTGGTGCCTTGGCAACTTTAAGTTCTCGCAGCCTGCACGCCAGCCTTACTAGCCTTACTCACCAGCCTTACCAGAATTGGAGTCCATGTAAGCTACTCTTTCGAATGCTCATAACCCAACAGGGAAATACCTAAGAACAAGCTTCTGAATATCGCCGAATAATCAGAAGTAATTTCTGAATAAACTTCCAGGGGTTTCGAGTAGAGATGAATATTTAGCCAGTAAACTCAACTTGGTTAGTGATCCGCAGACTGGTGCACAGCAAAGTCGGGAAATTAAAGTTTTGTACATAAGTTTCATCGCGTTCCGGTATCGTCAAACATAAGCCAAATTGGGCATTGTCGTAAGTTCTACGTACGTGCGAGCCAGAGAATGAATGCCGATGTACTGCAAAGTTGCAGCGATGGCAAGGGACAGACTTTCGGCATTTTCCAGAGCCTACGTGATTTCGAGGAAAATTCACATCGAACTGATAAGAATTTTATTTCACGTACCATTTCACATGCAGCGGTGAATCTTTGTTGCGAAGTTGAATCTACAAAAATTGCCAACAAGTTGTCTCCAGGGTTGGTGACGATGCTGTGACACCTTTCTGTCTGCCCTCACCATTAAGACCTGGCTAACAAATTGAAAAGTGACAATGATGAAAAGACCAGAGCCGTTGCGGATGTCATGGCCACCGTCAGACCTTCAGCGATTTTCTGCCCGTTTGGTCAGCCGACGTGACGGTTATGTGGGAAGATACACTGGAGATTTCTCTTCAGGCTCACTGCACCTACATGGCGGACCAGTGACTATGAAACCTGGGCATCAAAAAGTCACGTTGAATCATCCTCAGCTAGCGGATGACAGAAATCACCTCATTCCCATCGAAAAGGTGGACAGAGGCCAAAAAAAAGCTATCGGTGAGCGGCCTTCCAGGTTGTCAACAGCGTCAACTAAATCAAATTCCGAGGAACGACTAATACCAGGCTATGAACTATCTACTGGCGCGCGAGTCTCTGCTACGGAAATTCTCTGTGACAAACAGGCCTCTGTCCAGCTGGGGGGTGAAAGCCATGCTATTCCAGAGGATGTCCCAGATGACCACCTGCACGGATGGCGTCTTGCCATGCTCATTTTCTCTCTCATGCTGGGTCAACTCATGACTTCATTTGACGGGAACGTAATAAGTGAGTAGATTTGTCTGCACGTCTGCAAAACTCCCTGAATCTTCAGGCTTATTGCTAGAGATATTGCTAAACCTCGCCAAGCAACAGCCATTCCACGCATCACAAGCGACTTCAAAAGTCTCGACCAAGTGAGCTGGTATGGTAGCGCATATTTCATGACTGCCATGGGCATGCAGCCGCTATTTGGACGCGCGTTTCAACTGTTCCCCACCCGATCTATCTTTCTGGTGGCCGTGGCGCTGATGGTCCTTGGTGCAATATTCACGGCCGCGGCACCTGAGAGCATCATGTTCATTGTCGGCCGCGCAATTACAGGTGCAGCCGTGTCAGCCTTTTACGCAGGAGGAGCGACGGCTATAACTTTTTTTGTGCCTTTTCAACGCCGCCCAATGTTCTTGTCACTGTCAATGGCGATGAATGCAGTGGCGTCAGTCCTGGGGCCCGTCGCGTCGGGATTCTTGACGGATAGCCGGCTGACATGGCGCTTTGCTTTCTGGATAAACCTTCGTATGTAAATTTGATTCGTATTATCTTTCACGTACTTCCGCTTCCCTGCAACTCAAGCACTCTACCACTAACATGCTTGACAGCGATCGCTGTTGTCGTAACTGCAATGGGTCTGCCTACCTTTCGGACACCCAACGCGTTGAAGAACTCCCTTGGTCCTTTGCAGAGATTACACGACCTGGATATTCCCGGCACGATTCTTATGTTGATCTTCTCTGGTGTCCTGGTATATCTGCTGCAACCGCGGAACTTTGGCCAAGGGCCATTATCTGCAGAAACCATCATTTTCATTCTTTGCCTGGGTGCCCTCCTTGCTTCCTTGCTCCTCTTCATCTACCGACAGTATACCCTCGGCGACAGAGCCACTGTTCCGCTGAGCGTCATATCTCGCCCAGCGGTTTGCCTTTGCTGCATCTATGTCTTTCTCATGCAGACCAGCTCTGTCATCTCCTACTACCTGCCGATCTACTACCAAGCCGCAAAATCCGAAACCGCCAAAACGTCCGGCATCCATTTAGTTTCTCTCCTTGTTGCAGTCTCCGTTGCGCAGTTCATCAGCGCCACTACCTTTATGATGGTCAAAGGCCGCAGCTCTGTGGCTGCTATGATATGCGGAGCAATGCTTCTGGCGATGGGTGCTGGCCTTTTGACGCTACTAGACACCAAGACCCCTCAGGGTGCGCTGACCGCCGTCCAGATCCTGGCCGGCCTAGGCATGGGCTTCGGGACGCAGATGCCGCTGATAGAAGCACAGCGGGCATTTCAGACCGCGGGCACTGGACGCCACGATGCTGAGAAGCGGGAGCCCGTGTCCATCGAGGTCCGGGAGAAACAGGCCCGGGAAGCCAGGCTGCTGCCAATTTCGAACAGCCTCATCCTTCTCAGCACATTCATGGGTCTCTCAATCGGTGTCAGCGGCGGTCAAGCGGTTTTCGCCCCGACGTTAAAGCAGAAGCTGGCTGCGATACCTGATCTGGTAGATCCAGAGGCTGTCTTCAATGCCGGTGCTGCTAGTATTGGAGAGACGGTGCCGATGTTTTTGCAGGAGGCTGTGATAAGTGCGTACGACTTCGCCATTAGAAAGGCTTTCTGGCTCCCAACGGCTGCTGCAATTCTGGCTGTGATGATTGGTGTCGTGCTTGCTGTTCAAGGGAGAAGACGTTGAATGGGGACAATGCGCACCTGGTAAGTGTGCCAACGGGGCAAGACCGCTTTGATAATAATAATTTATAAGTGGCTTCTACGCTGCCCACAGAACACTATAACTAGGTAGTTACCAGTTAGACTTATATATTTTCTATGCGATTTTAACTGTCTGCTGGAGTTGTTGAGGCGGAAAAGCCCGAAGCCCAGCGTTGAGCGAGGGAGAGAAGAAAGACTCAAAATGTGAACACCTGCCCGGGCCGAGGGTATGTTGATGCCTACCAAGAGCAGGTGTGGGCCCACTGCCTCTTCCAATTGTCACCACCTGTCTGGACATGTACAAAGTTCCCAGGTACAATCACCACCAAACTAAAGTTTGATAGGATTGACATTTCATTCCCTCTTGGAACTCAGAAATTAGCCTCCGAAACTTACCAACCCAATATATCCATGCAAATGAAGCTCGGGTGTCACTCTTCCGAAGTAAGACTCTCCGATAGGATGACAATGGCTGATTGCGTCGGCTCACCAACGGAGACCCAAAGCCCGGAATACTGCGCCTGCGACCTACCACTCGTCGCCGCATTTATGAATTTGTTGGTCTTGTGCGCGGTCCAAACGATTTTCACGTCTTTGACTTAAATAGAAAGCCTTGTGCGACCCCACTCGGCTTCCATGGCCTCCTCCTATCTTGTCGCGCCCTCTATAAGGAAGCCTCGCGGCTGTTGTACCTCACAAATCACTTTGCAGTTCGGTACAGTGACCGTGGATATCTCCAATGCCTTCGGAACCTGAGTAGAAACTCTATTCTCGCCCTTCGTCACCTCAAAGTTATAATTGCGGAGACATCATGCCACTTGCCAGTGGATCAATACTACGGGGAGTGCTGTACAAGACCAAACTTTCAACACCCCACAAATACCCGTCGGATGGAATGGTGCAACAAACATCATATGCATGACTCTCCGATTAGCTCGACCAAAGACTCTCTACTTGCCGAATGGGACTTGACGGCAGCTCATCTGGCGACGGCAATAGCACCCGGCACGCTTGATCTTGCCATTGTCTGCGATGTCTATCCATCCGACGCTGGCAAACAGGTCGCTCTGTCAGTAAAAGCTTCGTTACTACGTCTTCCGTGGCTTCGAGAATGTTCCCTACGTCTGTGTCAGACTCCAGACCCTCAACTTCAGGAGCTAGCCTATAATACAGTGCTCCAGGCACGCCAAATCCTTCCACCGCCGTCTTCAGTAGCGAGCTTGCGTCCAGGCTCGACGGTCCCTCAGTCATCTCGCTTGGTCGAACTTCCCAGGGAACTTCGCTTCCGGATACTTGAGTATACTGACCTGGTCACTCCATGGACCGAAGTGACCTGGAGTAGGCAACATAGAGGCTTTTCCTGGACTTCGACCTACTGTGAAGACATGGTGGGCGAAGGCTACGATTGTCCCCAGATCAGGCACTATGGCTGCCACTTCCTTGACTGCTGGCAAGCTCCGCTCGGGCAGCTATCCATGGGCTGTTTTTGTCGCGCCGTCCACAGTGCGTACTCGTCGCTACAGTCATGCAGGTGCTGGACGCCGCCTCAGTCACTTTTTCTAATCTGTCGAACCATCCACCGCGATGCACAAGTCATCTTTTTCTCAAGGAACCGTTTCATCATCCATGATCTTCATGCCTACCCTCCGTACAAGTACGAGATAGCGTCAGAGCCAGACGAGCCAGGATACCTGTTCCCTAACTTCGCAGCAAGCATATTCTTGCGAAGTATCGTTCCTTCGCATTGTCTGAGCCCTCTGCGTTTTCTTGAGTTGGTATTCCCACCGTATATGCCCGAAACCTGGCCAAAAGCAGGTCACTGCGCCCTGAAAGACTGGGCCGACACTCTCGATTGGGCCAGGGATCGACTCAATGTTTCTGGCCTAACGATACGCTTGATTATGACAGATGTAAATGGATATGAGACGTGGCCCAGGGACTTTGTGACAAAAGCCGAGGGGCAAGAGATCATAGCAGGCTACATGAGCGTAATCAGCAACTTAGCCCTCTTGGGGCCGCTCGACAAATTCTACGCTCATTTAGTTTCACCTTGGAAATGGGACAAGCGGTCACGGATGGACGAGACACTGGCTTCAGAGAAGGAAAAGGAGCTCAAGGAGCGAGCTGAAAGGCTGATTATGGGGGACCGGTACGAGTCTCTCCCTTCTGGTCCCGCAGAGCCCTCACCGAGCATTTGGCAGCATGTTTATCGGGCTAAATGGTAGTCTTCCTCAGAATTATTCGTTTGACTTGATGTTAGTTAAGTAAGACCGTCTTGATGCGGTGAGCAGGAAGGGGAAGACACGACGATATTTAATTATAGCTACGATATATAACCGGAATGAGTTCAAAATAAAACATGGTTAATTACTGATTTTGAAGACTACAGATCTCAAAGCAAGACAACTAGTTGGAGCTTTGCAGCTGTGTGCAAGCCCCCCGGCCCCCTAATCGTCCTCTTGTTTGAGGAAGCCTCTCCTCGCGCAACTTATCCATATGCCACTTCTTCCCGTTGACCTCCAGCGGTAGCATCTGCGAATCCCCCTAAAGAGGACAACTAGCGCATGCATGGTGCTGAAGCCACGCACAGCATTCAGGACTACTCACCAAATACCTAGGTAGGTAAGTGTGGCCTACGACTTCTCTCTCACGTTGTTTATGTCTCTGCTCCCTCTCTTCTTTGCATTAGCTTGACTCTGATCTTTTTCCGCTCTTTTCTCTTGCATCTTGTCATTAAGTTTCTTGATCGGGCGCCACATCTCGGGTGGATATGCGAGCCAAAGGATGCGCCTTGCATCGTCCGAGCCCAAGTCGGCAGGGCCTGATAGCAAGACTCTCTCGATCCATCCTACATCACACTATTAGTTTCCAAGATTGCGATTATTTCGAGGAAAATTTCCTTGGACTGACCTCCCATGAGACGAAGTGCGTCCAAAATGTTGTAGAGGATGATCCTTCCCAGCCAGAAGGGTACGAACACGGGCAGAAACAGTAATAACATCACGAACCCCGTCATCACTCTTGCTATTCGGGTCCAGAGTGTCTTTCCTGTCGTCTGCGAGATATAAAGCTCGTCATGTCGATCCATAGGAAAAGGAACAGAGCCGCAAGACTCTTGAGTACCTTGTTGCCTACCCGTCCCTTCCTCGGGAATCTTCTGCATGGAATTCGTGAGTTGAGACATATAAGCGTTCGGAAAAGCTCGAAAAGCCCGCAAGATCCTGCGAGCAGGGAGTTCGACGAGTAGGTGCGAGAACCAGAACCATAAATGCCAGGATGATGTCTGTAGCTTGGGCGTCTTTTTCAAACCACCACTTTCAATGTGTGAATTTTCAGGATCGCTCTCATCTCGGTCCTTTGGAACTATGAGGCTTGTCTTCATTCGAGCTGTTGAGTACTGATTCGCGCGACCCGAGACTGCCGAGGCTATCTCCATCAGGCCTCTGGCGTTGAGTAGCAGCAACACAGTCAGAGCCAGAGCCACAACGGAGCATATTACCATGCTCCCTAAATTTGCGCCAGGTGGTGAATCACTCATGCTGAAGATGCTTACAGCAAAGCCCAGCGGAAGAAAGATCACTGTCACGTACGTGAACGCGATGATGTTCTCGTTCGATCGGAAGGTCAGCGACTCGCGCGACCAGTTGAGGTTCTTCTCAATGAACATTTCAAGCAATTTGATCTTGTTTTGCAAATCCCGAAGCTCAGCAATGCGCACGGCCGCGCTGCGATTACCTATATTCAGCCACTTGCGGTACTTGCGCTCATCGTTGCGAGACCAGTGGGGTTGTTCGCCTCGTCCACGGTCCCTCTCTCTGTTTTCCCACCGGGAAATGGTGTTAAGCGTACTAGAAATTTCTTCCTCTAGTCTTGCCAGAATAGGTTCAATATTTTCCCATTGAGCGGCCCTAGATGCGTAGTCACTGCTGTCGTCAATAGGTAGAGAAGGGATAGAAACCCTGGTTTTCGATTCCAAGAAACTTTTGAACTTGATCCAGAATTTTGTGCGACGACGCAAGGATCAGTTCCAGAGTACTCAAAACGATAAAAATCTCGATGTATCTTCTCTGCTGGAAATGCTGTTTGGTAGCTACACTTTGTGGCAATGTGCCCTCGAGTTCCTTTCTGGGGGTGTCGGGCGCATTCGTGATGTAGTGACAAGTCCAGTACCGATCGAAGAAGTCTCCATCAAATATCAACCCCACAGCGTAACGTCTGATTTCTAAGTTCTCGTTTCCAGGAAACGCGTAAATGCAGGTGCTCCGCTTTGGAATCGCCCGCCCAGGCTTGTCCATCACATCTGCATCTGCTAGCGCATAAAAGCTGAGATGGATTTCTGTCTTCCAGCGATTCAAGATCAAGAACGGTCCATCCTGAAAGTATTGGACGTATTCAAAATGGCGGTCAAAGAATTGTGACAGATCCTCTTTCAGATCATCTGGAGTTGCGAGGAAGCAGAGAAGGGCTGTCAGAGCATTCGGAGATGATAATTGTATTAGGCGCTTCTTGGCCCCTTTCTCGGTTCTTTGAAGCTTCAAGTAGTCCCACAACTCCTTATTGTTCTTTCTCATTGGGCCTTGAGTTTCTCGAAAGCTTAAGGTTCGCGTCTGGCGCTTTTCTCGGTATTTCTTCTTCGGGATGTCGACAATGAAGGAGGTGGGACACTGGGATTCCTTGCTCTCCAAGTCCAGGGTGTCTTGCCCAGTAGCACGGTAGGAGACATGCATTTTGGCTGCTTGATCGATGACTCCTCCCTCCTTTACCCAATCTTTGAGGTAGAAGGCGTCCACAACACTGTATATGTAGGGCCTGATATGTTTCGAAAAAAAAGTCGGGTAATTGAAAAGCCACTCTTCTTCGATCTCGACAACGCTGCTTGTGTCTATTATGTTACTGAAAGGCAACGTTTTCTTCATGCGCGAGTCTCCAGCCTGCCTTGTAGGAACTGTGATAGGTCGCTGAACAGACTCTAGCTGGGGCTGATGCTTTGGCTGGGCTATCGCCAACTCGATGACTTCCATAGCCTGCTGATTGCTTTCGTGTGTCACCCGAGAATCCCTTGTATAAGCCTCTGTCTCTGCCAATTTCGAGGGATAAGATGACTCGCACAGGCTGTTAATCCGGTGAGAATTGGTCAGTAAGACGTATGGGATCTCGAAGCTGGCATGAAAGTAATAGTCGCGGTCTCGTTCTGTGCCGAACAGCACAGGCTTCTTGGTGGTTACTTCCAGCTCTCCAGGGAAGAAGGCATTCGAGCCAGCGCTTCGAAGAAGGACTTCAATGGAGTCCATGACCAGATCTTTTGGGATCTTGTTGTTGAGAGAACGGTTGCGGCTTCCTACAACGACTGCCAAGGCGTACCGGAGGGCGTTTTCCCATGTTGCCTCCTGGTTGTGCTCATGGTGTCTCTGAGATGCGATTGTATTTTCCCAGAGGTCGTGAAATGCTGAATCTCGCAGAAAATAGCCCGCGTCAAGACCGTAAACAGAGCCGTGTCTCGAGCATGTAGCAAGAACCGAGTCTCATATAACGATCGCATCACAGCCAGCATTCGTTTCCCGAAACATCGTTGACGGTAGTGAATCTCTGCAAACCCGCCCGCTGTATACCTGAGTGTGTTAATATTATAGCAGCATCATCTTCAAATTTTGTCTCGGAGACAGGTTGCCCATTGGCCATGATGACCGTGTTCTTGTTACGTCCTGGAAATCTCCACAAGCTGGGTTCGGTATCGTGCGCAGCTTTTATTGCAGTCCAAATCCAGACTTGATCGTCCAATCGGAATACATTCACCCCCTTTTCCTCTCTGTGGGGCCAAACGAGCTTATGTCGCGGGTCGAATTTGGCCAGACTGCACAGCACTCCGTTCTGGACGCGGTCCACCAGTGTCTGTGCCAGATCAATTTCACTGAAAACCGCATAATAATGAGCTGCCTTGATGATCTGGAAGGGCGTGTCGGTCAGAGAATCGTCTGGCATCCAAGTGTTGCTCGCCGCTATGTTCCACCAGATTCTGCCTGCAACCTTGTAATTGGCAGCGAATACTCCCTCCTCGGTCAACTCGGCTTGACATAACCATGCAAGATGGCCTTTACACACCACCTGAATTCTGTCCAGCACAGGCTTTACGTCCGAATAATTGCTGCAGATTCGCTGAAGCTTTTTGGCAGTTTCGATGAGGAACTCGAAGGCGAAGAAGCTAGCCGAGTGACAGATTCTATGACCAGACAAGTCGCCGCAGGTCAGCGCAATTGGAACAACATCACCTGGCATATTCTCGGGAATTTCTACTTTGAAAGGATCTTCCCAGAGTCTTGGGGTCACAAGCGGAATCGCACACACCCCCAAAATGTGCTCCAGATGTCTCCAGGTTACGAATTCGATGTGACTCTCGGGTGATGATTTGGCTGGTACGGATGAAGGGAAACCAATGGTCCTGCTCGCTGTCGGCAAGCGAGGACCCTCAGCGCCCCCGATCTTCTCGGACCCATTCTCTTGGTGCATCGATTTCTCGTCGCCTAAAGTTGCGTTGCGACTCGTGAACTCTGTTGCCCCCGTCGTCGATGTTTGCAACGGCACCTCATCGAGACTGATCGTGGACAAGTCGAAGGGTGGAGTCGCGTCCTTTTTGGCAGCCTTGAGAATGTTGTCTACATCTACATCCTCACTAGAGATCAGAAAGTTCCTGAAGTGGGCTTTTGATCTTGGGAGATGCATCAATTTGAAGGCGGCAGTAAATTGTGCGAAGTCAGCGCTCGAGTGGCTGGTGCTAGGAGCCTTGCCGCTGAGTGTAATCGACCGTTGCAAGCGGCCTTCCGCATTAAACTGGGTTGCAGAGCCGTTCAGAAAGAGGCCCGTGACCGCGATGATGGAGTTGCTCTCAAACTCGTCGCCAGCTTTCTTGTGTGTCGATCCTTCAATAGCTTCATTCATGGACTCGTCGAGTGGGGCAGCCAAATAACTTCCGTACCCACGTGGACCTTGCGATTGCGACTTAGGTGAACGGTAATTGAATATGGAATGCAGATGAAGGCCAATATATTTGCCTAATCTAGACCCTCGTCAACTTGATACAAGAATGGCTGGTGAGCAAGACTGACCATGTCAACCCAGCTTGCGCCACTTCGCTGGCTGTTACACCGCCTAATCTGCAGGACGCCTTTTGCTCGTATTGATGCCTAGGCGCTGAGCTGAAATTAAAGCCGGATACACAGTGAACGGGACGCGGCCATGAGCGCACCTCCATCTTGCAGCAAGTCAACTGCTCCAAAGCCTCGCTTTAATTGACCAAAATGAAACCTGGAGTTAGGCAGCTTGCCCACAATTATAAAATTTGCAAAACCATCCAGAAAACGTTTCGTTCGCGTTGCTTCGCTGCTTTCGCCGCATCACTTATTTGTCTGAGCATGAATGTGTTGTAGATAGCAGCCACTTGCTGTCACAGGCATGGCGCCAAGTGCTGTACGAGAAGAACGCAGGATGGATAATCAATTTAGCCAGAGAATTCACGAAAGATTTAGCAATTCAGGCTGTCTGGTTCCTTGAGTCGTTGCGCAGGAGAAACGCAGGAGGGACTGGAGTCGGATATACCCAAAGGTTAACAGAGCTTCGATGGTAGCTACGACCATGTAATTGAAAGATATGTTGAAGTCAAAACTGAGTTTGTAGAGAGGCTTAATAACTGGGAAGGGTCCAGCCAGTGCAAGCACACCGCAGGTGATCACTTTTGTGGAAAGTTCCTGAAAGGTGGTCACTGATAGCTGCTAATGCCGTATAAACCGAAAGGCATAAGTCTTCAGTCCCTATCGCCTCATGGCTTGCAAGACCTCTCTTTGAACAAGCCATTTAAATCGTAACTTATATTTTTCTAGTCACAAACGCACATAGCTTAAGAGAGAAATAGAACGCTTACTCCTCCGTCACCTCAACCCATACCTTCCAGCCCCTATCAAACTTTGACTTTTCAAAAGGTCTATAAATAAGCCCCTGATCATCCTTCATCTCATAATCTCGAAGCGTAGATTCAGCCACTGTAGTTGCCTTGAAGCCCGGGGGCGGGTTGGCCCAAACATAATGTACTTGGGGAGCCAGAGCGTCAATGGAGAATCCTCGGAATCCTCGAGCCCGCAACTCAAGCAATACAAAATATGACAGTTGCTTCATCAACCCACGACCCTCGTGTCCCTCCAGCGTAGAAGTTCCCAGCCGTTCAATTACCTGCCCGAGTCCTGTGGGGTGGCGAGGCTCTTGAGGGTAATGATCGTGCTCTTCCATAATCTTATTGGTGAGATAGTACTTTGGCAAGACACTTCGCCGGAGCTTCCAAGCATCTGTGTTTCGAGGAACAAAGTCATCGGTGGATAGGACCAGAGATACTATGGAAAAATCCATGCCATCGCGCAACTTCCTTTTGGCAAAGTCGTCATCGGCCAAAGCCGGATCATCAATGTCCAGCTCATCCCAATACAGCGCACCGCCAGAGGCTTCCGACTCGGGTCGCTTGAAGACGTACTCCTTATCGATCACCATGTACGACAAGCCGTTGGAAGGGGGCATGTCTTTGCCGCGGAAACCGTCCAGCAGGGTGCGATGGACAGTCAACACTTGCCTGGCTAGGTCGCCAGCGTGAACGCCGCTCAACACCTCGGAGCCAAAGAATTGGTTGTACCAGTTGAGGGCAGAAACCCATTCTGCGGTATCGGGGGTACAAAGTCGAATTTCATAGCGAGGTGGTAAGATGATGTTGTGGGTGTCCTTGACCGGAGCGCCTGGCGCCATTCTCGATGCAGGCGCCTTTTACTGGCGGTCCAATAGGGTTGAAATCTGAAGGCGAAATGGGATGGGGACTGAGACGGAGATGTTTTGGTTGAGCTGTAAATTTTGGTGGATCAGCATAGAAACATCCTTCACAAGCTACTTTGTATTAGAACGCATCGCGCGTCTGTCAGAAAGTGTTCACACCTCAAGTACCTCCTTGCTCCATACGGTCAGAGAGGGTTGGCGGGTCATGCCGCTACTGCGTGGCGTCCGGCCCGACAAGATAGCACACCTCCTGACTATGCATGTATGACTGTGCATCAAGAATCTCACGTCAGTCGGATGGACTCTCTACTTTCTGCATAGGCGTCCTAATGAGGTCAAGAGCCTGCGCCAACATGCTGATAATGCCAGTTGTGCCATCATTGACGCAAGCAGCTGAACAGGGGCCATGGTTACCCAGGTACATGAAATTCGCAACGTCCAGAGGGAATCTTGGGTGCAGTGACTGTTGGCTCATGACTTGTTTTTGAGAAGCAATGGCACGCTATGCATAGTCAAAGTGATGCGTGTGCTAATAATTATTAGATAACAGTAAAGTGCATTGACAAAGGTACGTGTCAATGCGAATAGAGTAATTGTAACGGTTGACAGCTGTGTGAACCTAGGTGCGTGATAAATATCTTTTTGTGCGAGCATCCAATATCACCTGGAGCGGACAAGTAATCTTCCCCCGATTGATTTGCAATGCTTATATTTTTAATTTATGATATTGATAAATAAAGGCGAGTATGATATATGTCTACTGTGGCTTGGTCACTCAATGGCGACGTGTCCTTGGATGCCCGCCGCCGTCTTCTGTGATGTTTATTTCTAGAACTCTACTGACGATAGCTTGGGGCCCTCATCATTCCAACCGATCACTTCTGGTGGTAGAGCTTTGCCTGGATAGCAAAGCATTACGAGAATGCTAAACACAGTGTAGGGATGCTGCCTTTTACCGGTCTTATTCGCTGTGTTCATCGCCAAGCCTGTGAGAAGGGCCCAGAGATTTGGAAACTAGCATAAGAGTCTCGTATTAGCTTTTCGTTCGTCTCCTCGACTCGTTGGTGTTTCCCCGGCGTGCATGGAGAGTTACACTGTCAGGCACTCTCTCGCATTGGCACAGATCTAAGGTTAATGCGAGAGGGGGGGGGGCGGGCCGTAACATACTGTATTTTGTAAGGCCTGATGGGCCTTTGCCAAGTGCTCCGATGTAACTTCTGTCTGTGTTTTTTCTCCCAAGATGCTTGCAACATCACATACCCGCCCACATTCCTCGACGTAGAAATGCTCGGCGGCTTTCAAAATCTCTTGTTTGAAGCCAGTCTGCTCCCACATGTTCCAGGAATGAGAACTTGCTTGGATATCAGACAAAAGTGTCGGCAGACGACGATTTCGACCCAATGATCTCTCGTTATGAAGAGCCGGGCAATCATTCAAGTCAGCTGTGTAATAGGCTGATACTGCGGCATCCAGGCTACCGAACCCAAGCTCCTCTGCACATTGCTTCAAACATCGCAAACGATCGCTTACTGGCGCAGTCTTTGCTGGAAATTCGGGGCGCTCAGAATCCAACTGTAGGTGGTCGGCACCTACAATGTGTCTTATATTTTCCAACAAATGGTCCTGAGAGGCTGGAACAGTCCAGGAAAAGGGATTCTCAACCCCAAAAGACGTTGAGTTCTCGAATGTGTTTTCAGAAACATCCTCCTGTGCTGGTGTTCTGCCTAGTACTGGCCAGTCGGTGTCAACTGAAGTAGCACTTGAGCCGAATGCTTGGAATGATTTGGGGCCACTTGATGTGCGATTTGCTCTGGACTGTGTGGCTTCCCCGTGGGTCTTTTCCATGCTATACGGGTTGCCTGCATCAGAGAAATATTCCGTCCAGGGAGATTTGGTCCTTGGAGTCGACATGGATCTCGCTTGACCAACATGACTGCCTTGCGAAGGCCGCCGCACGGTGCTTGATACCGCCGAATGGTTGGACGCAGGCGACGTGGGTGACAAAATAGAGTAGCATGTCGTTCCCGGACTCACTGGCATGGGCCATGAGGAACGTTTGTCGTTTCCTAGTAAGTCGACCGATCCTGTGGCGCTTGATGTACCCGAGTCTCGCTCCGCGGCGATTTGCTCCAGCTCCTGCATGCGCCGCTTGAGCTTCTCCCCTAAGTCTCCATTGTCAGTCCTAGGCTCCTCAGACAGTCAGTGCTTGATACTTACGATGAGTGCGCTGAGCGATTCGATTCTGGATTTTCTTCTTCTCCTTTGGATCCGTTACATCCGGCATTGCACTGGGTATCCTTGTTTCTTCTTGTCTTGCGTTGGATAGACCCGTTGATATTTTCCTGCTTAGATTGTCGTGCGTATCTGGATCGGATCTGGATCGAATCTGGGTAGGTGAATGGGTATGTAGCCCAAGAACCACCACACTTCAAAAATCTTCCGCTGAGAGACCATCTGATTTCAGCCCGGGAATAGCAGGCAACTTCTCGTGTCGGCTAGCACTGTTCCTCGAACCGCCCTGGTCCAACCCCGCTGCGACTCGCTTCTGCAAGGCCTACTGCAGTCATCTTGTCAGCGTGGCATTCGCTGCGGTTCTTTCACACAACGTTTGCCAAACGATAGCGACCAATTTCCCTAGATGCCTGCCTAATGGGGCCCCAAGCCGGTGCGGTCAGCATGGTCTCAGATCGCTCGACTGTCACGACAAAGATGCTTATACAAACATTGCGGCACCTTGGGTGAGATTCGGTGTAATATAAGCAGCCAGATCTTCATAGCACATGATAAAGGTCGTGTAACAGACGATCGCGCGAAGGATTGAATGGCAACGAGGGCCCACCAGATACAACGACCAAGTCAGCAATGGTGGAGGAACACAGATAATTATGAAAGATGGCGAAAGACGGTGCGAACAAGTATTGTCGACGATTGTTTGTCTTTATCAAGTTAGATCTGATGCAGGGTGTCTCACAGTCCGCACGCACATAGGCCTCCCGGGGTCCAGGGCAGCGGACCGCTCCTTATTCCCTTCCTCCTGCAGGAAATAAGCTGTGTGTTGGTTGATCAACGGTGGCTGCGTACAGCTGAGCCGTGAATTCCGAGACAGATCCATGGACCCCTGGGAATGTACCTACTGTACACAGATTACCTAGATAGGTTCCTACCCACCTGGCAGCATTGCCCTTTTGTTAACGGTGTGAGATAATCACACGGGTCAATCACGTAAGTGCCCTTGCCATTTCAATGGCTCTGACTGATATTTTTCGCGTCAATGACTCTCGCTCTGCCTCTGCAAGCTTTGCGGCATCATTGTCTATCTCCTCAATCCCCAATTGAAGGCGAAGAAATTTAACAAAACCCTTTTGAAAATCAGTCTGTTCAGATTCGTGACTGTCCATCCCCGGAATGGACGACTCGGCGCTTGAAAAGCGTGGCGCCGCTTGGGAAACGGCTGCTCCGACCGAAGCCAAACCTCAACCTACCGACCAGTCCCATTCTGTTGCTCCCGGCAGTACCTTTGGCGAAGATGGTTCTGCACCGACATCAGAGGAACTCGTGACCCTTCGAAGGGTTGGTGACAGTGTGTCACTGGCCATCTACCTTGTTGGGGCCGCCGAAGTCGCAGAACGCTTCGCTTACCGGTGTCTGACTGGACCCATGCGTGAGTGATTGGGAGCACCACACCACATCCTCTTTACCGCACTACTGACTAACCTTGGGCTAAAAGAGAATTATATTCAAAATTCTTACCAAGACCAGACCCGTCCTGGAGCCCTGGGATTGGTAAGATTATTCTTGTGTTCCATCTCGGCCATCTTTTTCCTGGCGTGACCCTAACATGAGTGTGTGCAGGGCCAAGTAACAGCCACAGCTCTGGGATTTTTCTTCCAATTCTGGTGCTACCTTACCCCGATCCTTGGAGCCATAGTGGCAGATAGCTGGCTTGGCAGGTTCAAGACTATCTTTGGCGGTGCAATGTAAGTACACTCGCGATATAGGGCTGGGATAGTAGCGATGACTCTGCAGTCTCTGCCACCTAAGAAGCCATTACTTACCAGAAATTTTGTGTATTTTAGCATCTCTACCTGCGGCTTTACCATCCTCTTCACCACTTCTCTTCCGACGTCTATCCAAGCAGGGGCTGGCCTTCCGGGTCTCATTGTGGCCCTGCTCGTCATTGGCCTAGGGTAAGGAGCCTTGGAGCCCTGGTTTTGTGCCTTTGATGGTTCGACTAATGTTGTCTCTAAGAACCGGTGGTATCAAAAGCAATGTGGGACCTCTTATTGCTGATCAATACTCGGGGAAGTCTCGTCGCATCAAGACACTCAAAACCGGCGAACGTATCATACTTGACCCCGACATCACCATACAGACCATCTTCAGCAGATACTATTGGTACGAAGTCGAACACCTACCAAAAAAGTTTTGAATCTAATCTATGACAGGTTGATCAACGTGGGCTCGAGTTCGATGCTCGCTGCAACAGTATGTCACCTCTTTCCATCTCCTTCCACTCGCAGTGCTTGCATGCCGACGTCCATCTTTCTCACACTATGACTTAAGTGGGTTGAGTTGAGGGTCGGTTTCTGGGCGACCTATCTCATGGCTTTATGCTTCTACGTCAGCGCCCTGATTGTGCTCCTTTTTGGCTGGAACTCGTACGTGATGGTGCCGCCCCAGGGCTCGATCATTCCGAAGGCCTTCAAGGCTCTCTGGCTCGGCGCGAAAAGTCGAAACATGGATAAAGCGAAGCCGTCATACTTGTCCCAAACTGGACATGCTCCGGTTCCGTGGACAGACGAGTTCATCGACGAAATCAAGATTGCGCTTGTTGCATGCCGTGTCTTGTAAGTCCCCACAATTGAGATATCTGAGCAAGAGAGTGCTCTGTTCGAGTGGCATCGTACTAACATGGTCCGGTGCAGTGCTTTCTTGTAAGAGCCATGCTGTCTATCTTCCAAGGTTCGCATTACTTATTCAACTCCAACAGCCCCGTTTTCTGGCTGTGTATGGGACAGACGGGCGGTAATGTCATTAGTCTGGCTGCCCATACGAACACATATGGTCTTCCAAACGACTTCAGTAGGTCCTTCTTATGCTTGTTCGTTTATTCTCACTTGACTGGACATTCTAATTTTGTCTCTAGTGGGCGGCTTCAATCCCGTCACCATACTCGTACTGATCCCATTGCTGTAAGTTGCCGACCCTCAGCATGCATGCGAGATTGAGGAGACTAATGTATTAATACCAGTGATTTGGCGATCTATCCCGCGCTGAGGAAGTTCAACATTCCATTCCGCCCAGTCTCACGAATCACTTTTGGATTTCTCACCATGGCTGGTGCCCTTGCCTTCGCATCTGGGATCCAATGGAGTAAGTATCTCTGGTCAATCTCGAAGGGAATGTCTCTTTCTAACACGCAAATAGTGGTGTACCAAAATCCAAATGAGCAGGTGTCTTTCATATGGATACTGCCCATCTTTATCCTGGCCGCAATGGCGGAAATATTTGCATTCCTGTCAGCGGTGGAGTTTGCCTACACGAAAGCCCCAAAGTCGATGAAGAGTGTAATATCGTCACTCAACCTCCTCACCTGCTCGCTTGGTGCAGCTTTAGGCTTTGCCTTGTCACCAACCTCCACATATGACAAGGTTCTTGTCGAGTTCGCTGTTCTTAGTGGCTTGATGGGCACGATTGCGTTGGTCTTCTACATCTTATTCCGCAAGTACAATAAGGAGGAAGAGCAGATGAACCAGAAGGAGCGCGAGGGGCAATTGACATCTGAGAACGAATGATTAGTGTATCAATAGGAGGATGGGAGGGGTGGTTGTCAGCCTCACACAGGCGATTCGGCGACCCTGACAGGTGCGGGCTGACATTCTCAAGAGGCCGCAGTCTGACTCGAGTTATCATAGAATTTTGAAGGGATACCTACCCACATTTCCGGCCATTTAGATAGGTGCAGCCTGGAGGAAAAGACTTCGCTTCATTATTGCGGCTGCTATACATTAATTTCAAAACGTCAGTGATGAATTCACACAAATCTTGCAAATTGGTCAGAATGGTGCTTCGAAATCATTCCGCTGCCTTCATCCGAAAAAGTGATGTGGCATGGTGCATCTACGATTTGCCTCGAGCTGACTAGACGACCTCGGGAGCCAGCTTTGTCTCACGATTGCTCTTAGATCGTGCCAGGCTCACACAAGTGCACTCCCGTTAAATACGTCCCCAAGTGCAAGATCTCTTACCTTTTGGGAGGAAAAGGGTGGCTTTACGACGTTGGCCTGCGTAATTATCCTACCGGTTGGGCAACGTTATCCAAGTATTTACGTATGTGTAGTATCCTAGTCAACAAATATCTCCCAAGGTCGCCAGCAAGGGTTTGTTTTAGATTCCATCAATGAAGAGCTTGCTGATTTGAATCTATAGTATATAGTCGCACGCAACACCCAAGAATTTCCCTAACTCTTGTAATGGGCTACATCGTTGCTTCAGGCCAAAGGCGGGGTGATTTTGTTGCCAAGGAAAGGATCGATCTCCTCTGAGGGTATATAATTTCCCTCCGAGTCTAATGGATAGGATTTGCCTGTTTATTGTCAACCTCAACCATCCATTTCACACTTCAAAATCGCCATGCAGCGAGGGAGAGGACGGACTTACCCAAGAAAGGGTGCACGAGGGACACATTGTCATACATGTCAAAGCTGTGTTGCCCTGCCCATTCATTCACCGCGTCGAAGTCATAACAGCTGTGCTCAGTATGGAAGTCTGTCAGGGGTCGCCGATTATTGTCCACCCAGTCGTACGACCCTAGAGAAATATCGGCCTTGCACATGAGACCCATGCGAATATCTAGAGAAATTTTGTTAGCCATTCCTTGGACCCCCTGGCATGGAGAAATTAAAAGGCTGTTACGACGTACTGTCGACGCAGTGGTCAATGTGGCCTTCCAAGTGCCTTGGGAGTTCTTTTCCATCGAAATAGTAATCAGGATATATTGCCTGACGTAGTAGCTTCAGACAATGAAGCTGATGATGTACGTTCAGTCCGCTCCAATAGAGTCCGGATCCATCTGAAAGCTGGACCGAGTTCTTGTTTATCTTTCGCAGGTCCTCTGCCGTAACCCGAATGTTGCTGTATTTGATAAGGTCATTCCAAGCTGCGTCCAGTTCCGGTCGAGGCGGGCCACGGAAGACGTTTGTATCCATTATTTCATTCATAAAGAGCCATTTCTTAGGTTTCAGGGCAACGTGTGCAGGTGCTGTGATTGAGTGGACGTGGTCAGCAGAATAGAGACAGGAGTCTTGGATGAGGAGACTGTGAATGACTGGTAAAGTAAGGAAGAACTCACACCAGACTTGGTTCTGATCCGCGTAAGCACATTGTCTCTGTGATGATACGACAAGTGTAAAGAATATGGCTGTGTAAAATGCGAGGCAAGCTAGGTGCAAGATGATGACCAAACGAGGTCTCCAGACACCATTGCCATTATTTGGGGCTTTGCGGGAAGCACCTTTTTCCTCTAGCAATTGCTCCTCTGACCCTGCTTCGGAGGAAGCCTCGTCATTGAGATAGCGGTAGCTTGTGCTGCTGGATGAGAAGAATCCAGGCCACTTGAGGAGATACATCTTGTGTCTTTTTTTGACGAATTCAAGGCTGTTTAGAGGATTGGTTTCTTTCGAAACTTGATGTGCGGATGGCTACTCATGGAAGAGACCTCAGCAAATAATCTTGGAAAGACTCAACTCACTCTATGAGAATTTAGATTTGATTTACTGACGTGCTTCCCACGATACGTACTTAGTTGGTCTAATGACTACCTTATGCCGCCAGAATGCTGACATGGCAATGCTTCTGACGCATTAGGTCTGACCTGAAGATTCTGACATAATTATCTGACATAAGTATATGACACAATCCGCGATGTAAGCGTGCCTCGTTGGGATCATACCCACACCATTTGATATGCTATTGGGCCGGTCGCAAGTGACTTCGTCAAGGGCAGGCTAAATGGTCTATTGTGAAGGCTTTCCAGTACTGCCTGCACAGGCACAAGGTCCACTCTTGAATAGTTTACTAGTCAATTCCACTAGACCAGAGAGGCCCAACAATCTACCCACTACTGGTGCCGACGTGAAAGATCAGGAGGTGGATGACAATATCATATTTCAGCATGTCAATTACTTGTCCTCGTCGCCGGAAAGGAGACCTGAAATAGAATACTCGCGATGTGCTTTGGTCCTCTCGCTCATGATAATATTATTTTGTCTGTTACTCAGGCTGAACGACAATCTGTATGCAATCGCTACGTATCTGGGAAAATGTTGAAGATGCCGGCAGCCAATTCAAAAACATCATCCACCTGGGCACACAATGAAGAAGATACGCAATCCGGCACAAAGGACACAACATCTCTCTGACTTTTTCCTTATCAATACATTGCATAATGTATGCAATTACAAATGAATTCAAGGCCTGGGTGTATGTGACTCTTCAAGCCTTCCTGATCGCAATTTGTTACCTCGATACCCGTACACCTGTCACTACTGCGACAACAGTCAATGTGTCGATGTAGATACAAACAAGTCAGGGCTGACCATTCTGACTTGATGGTCATACATGAGATAAGATCTCTCGTAAGGCTATGCCCAATGGACCAGTCTCTTTATTTCTGGATGTTTGAGATTGAATTTACAGGTCTAAATAATAAGAAGTATTCTCCTTCGATCATTGTGTCTCAAGTCCTTCCCATCTCAACATCAAACAGCCAAGCATCTATTCAGAACTTTCAGATTTTTACACTCTCAGTCAACATGAAGCTCACTACCTTCCTTGTCCTCGCCCCCTTCTTGACGGCTCTCGCCGCTCCAACGAGCCGTAAGCTTCCTCTCCTACACGAAATCCACCACAACTCGTTTAGACCTTGATTCTTCCACGCTTCGGTACATTTCCAGTCCATACGCTAACAGACTCTCGACCAGTCCACGGCTCCCACGCCGTCGCTCGTGAATCGCAAGACGATGCGAAGGCCTATCGCCGCGAATCTCAGGACGATGCAAAGGCATACCGTCGGGATCTTTCTGAGGATGATGCCAAAGCCTATCGCCGCGAGTCTTCTCAAGACGATGCTAAGGCCTACCGTCGCGAATCTCAGGATGACGCCAAGGCCTACCGTCGTGACCTGTCTGAAGACGATGCTAAAGCCTACCGCCGTGACCTTGCCGAGGATGATGCCAAAGCCTATCGCCGCGAGTCTCAAGATGATGCAAAGGCCTATAAGCGAGAGGAGAGCCAGGACGATGCTAAGGCCTACCGCCGCGAGTCCCAAGATGATGCTAAGGCCTACAAGCGAGAGGAGAGCCAGGACGATGCTAAGGCCTACCGTCGTGAGTCCCAAGATGACGCCAAGGCTTATCGCCGCGAGTCTCAGGACGACGCTAAGGCCTACCGTCGTGATCTTGCCGAGGATGATGCCAAAGCCTACCGCCGCGAGTCTCAAGATGATGCAAAGGCTTACCGCCGTGAGAGCCAGGATGATGCAAAGGCATACTAGGTTGCTAGACCGTGGATGGAATCAGCTTTGAAGTGATGTTTAGGTGTGGCAGTCAGAAGGACTGGCGAAGATCGGGTGTTACTGATGATGATGACGATGATGAACATGACGACTTTGGTATGATAGCAGAACCAGCTCAGACGGCTACTTGTAGCCCCAGTGTTTCCATTGATCCCTATTACGCTGGATGTGCGTATCTAGGTAGTATGTAGATACTAGATAGGGTTCTTGTCCCAGTCCATTAAATACATACTCGGCCAGCCTATCAATATCTCTCTCTATTATCTGATGTGTCAGATGCTCGAAGTGTGAAGCGTCAAGGTTCTGTGCACTACAACATTGGTGTCGCGTCCTCCATTAGAAGCACAACAGCGGGCACCCTCTCTTGAGGGTGGTAATGTCAATGGTGTTAGTGATGAAGTTTTTCTCCCCAATAGTCTCCATGTCGGCATCGATCTCACTGCGTATATCCTCGAAAAGACCATGGCGGGCGTTGACGAAGAACAGAGTCCAGAGTACTGACGGGGCAGTCATTTTTCATCAAGATTGCAATGGAGCCTCCGACCTCGTAGCGAGCTTTATCTTCTAGCGGCACACCGTTGTTAATCTCTGCTTAGTAGCGCTTCTGAGCAAGAGCCAATTCCTTTTTGCACTTCCCTAGCTTTGTACTATGCATCGAAGACTTTGGCAAGTTTGGTACGAGCTGCGATAGACTTGCTCGCAGTGATAGAAGGTAGCAGGCCAATCAAAATTGCCATCGACCCGCTTGCAACCTCCTTGAACTTGTGCGTTACGATTTGAAATCTTCGCCCCCAATTTTCCAAGACTCGAAGCTGGTTCACGAAGATCGTGGCCGAAGCATCAAGCCCTTTAGCAGCATCACATGACAGACAACACAGTCGTAAATGCCTATAATCAGTTACCAAAGGTAGGTGGCAGAGATTGATAGGGTGACTTGGCATTTATAACTGACCTACCTAGGACAGAATAGCCTTGTTAGAACTGCGAACCGCACTCAATATGAAAATTTAGGAGATGATATGACATCTGCCTACATTGAATCTCCAATCATCTGGCCATAGACTTTAGCTCAGTTACATTCAAGATTAGAAGATAAATGGTACCCTACGATTCGTTCCCTTGGTGAGCCAGCGGAGGGCCAGCGACGATAGGTGCTCTTGGCGGCTCGGTCAGTGGACAGGGGCCGCACCCAAATTGGGAAGGAGAACAACCGTCGCGAGGCCATCGATCCTTGTCAACCGTCACCTACACGAATTACGCCCTGTTCACCATCGCACTTTTTAATAATGATGCTTGTGTACCAAGACCGGCGACATCACATGCTGTTCTCAAAGAAGCAGGCACAAAAGTCCTCAACGAGGACAATGCTCCTCTGCAATATAACACCTAGGTAAAACTCATTGGGAAGCTGGTCAGGCTTCTCACTCGCCTACCAAGTATATAGGCCTGGCACGTTCTTTTTTTGCCTCCTCATGTCATGTCTAAGGTATGATTCTCTCCTCAGCAGGATAACTCTCACTCTTCACTCTTGTCCCCGTTCTAGTCTTTTCCCCGCGACATGAAGCTCAACGTTCTTGCTCTGGCGCTGCTTGGCCTGTCAGTTGGCCAAGCCTGCCTTCTTCCCGAAGAGATTGACCAAGATGGCTTCAACGGGGAACGAGGATTCGTACGTCGGCAATCTGGGAACGGACTCGCCATTGGCACAGGCGATCGCTTCAATGGCGGCAGCACTGTGATCCGTGGTCTGGGCAGTCAGGCCTCCGGCACCACCCTGGCCTCTATCCTCAACGTCAACGAGGTCAAGAGCGCCTTCGACAGTCTCGTCAAGGCATATGGCGTCCAGAGCTTCACAGCACCTTACAAGACATACAACGGGGCGAGTGTGTTTGGCGGCCAGATCGGGACCTGCCCTCAGGTCTACTTCAACGCTGCGATTCACGCCCGCGAGCGCGGATCCTCCGACAACCTGCTCTACTTCCTTGGCGATCTCCTCTACGCCAACCAGACGGGCACTGGCCTCACCTATGGGAGCAAGTCGTTCACCAATGCGGAGGTGAAGAAGGCCCTGTCGGTGGGCATCGTCTTCCTGCCCCTAAGCAACCCCGACGGTGTTGCCTACGACCAGTCGTCCAACAGCTGCTGGCGCAAGAATCGCAATCCGGCGTCTTCTGGCGGGAGTGCCAGCCGCATCGGAGTTGATCTCAACCGCAACTTTGACTTTCTGTGGGACTTTCCCAGTCTCTTTGCTTCTAGCGCCGCTTCTAGTGTTGCTTCTACTAGTCCCAGCTCCGAAACTTATCACGGCACAAGCGCCTTTTCTGAGCCGGAAACCAAGAACATCAAGTGGGTAATGGACGAGAACACGGGCGTTCACTGGTTCGTGGATATACACTCCTATGCTGGAGATGTCCTGTACAGCTGGGGCAGCGACACAGACCAGGGAACAACCCCAGCCATGAACTTCCTGAACTCGGCATATAACACAAAGCGTGGAGTGATTCCAGACTCAGGGTCTGCCGTCTACTCAGAGTACATATCCTCCACAGACTCAACAAACGTCAAAAATGCCGCCTCGCGCATGAGCAGTGCCATGACCGCCGCCACCGGCCGGTCATATACATCCATGCAGGCAGCGGCTCTGTACCCGACCTCTGGAGCTAGTGACGACTATTCGTACTCGCGCACCTTTGCAGACAGCTCTCTCAACAAGATCCACGGATTCACCCTCGAGTTTGGCTTTAGTAACAACGCGGCTTCCTGCCCGTTCTACCCCTCGGCGACGCAGTACCAACAGAGCATTCGTGAGACTGGTGCCGGCTTCATGGCATTCCTCCTTGCGGCGGCTGACATTGGTAATGGCGGTAACACTTGCTAAGGTGTTGATCACCTAGATAGGATAAAAGTGAGAAGTTGAGATAATATAATGACACAAAATAAGAACATTATGGATGTATTTTCGGCGTTTACGCAGTCATGCTATGGGAACAAATCACTTAATTTATTGGCATACCAAATGAGAACAAATTATTGCAATCCCCAAACTTCCCTGCGCATCGACATCACAACAATAGCAAGTATTAGCTATTGCAAATGATATACGGAATATGGAGGCGCAAGCGGGTCGCAGCAATAGAGCGGTTTAGCACCAAGGGCAGTACTGGTGCCGAACAATTTGCACGCCGCTGTGACTTTCCTGGACAGTCCTAATTATCATCTCCTCCCAGTGACCAGAATCGTTTTGCAAACACTATCTAGTGTATTCATAGGTTGCATTGACATTTTCTCTGGGTGCTATGTGAGTAATCATGCTCCTTCGTGGAAGCCACCTGGTGTGCTTGACGACCTCGAATTCGGCATGGGTAATGCAGGTGATCTTGGCGTTGTAGCCGGGTGGATGTATAGTGTTTCGGCGGTCATGGACGCGGCTGAGAGTCTGTTTGGTGGTATGACCCTGTGGATTCCGGCGGCGTTCGGCGGTCTTCGAAGGCATTGTGGAAGGACTGTTCGATGTAGCTAATTAGATAGATACCTAGGTAGGTAAGCAGTTCGGGACGGTCCCGGACCGTCTATCATCAAGAATAACAACAACAAACGAAGTCATCCTCATTTTCACGTTCCTGATCCTGGTGCTCTCCGCATATTGCGTCTTGCCTTGGGGGTGGCCTGTGGGCCATCTACATTAGCTGAGTTGTAAGTGGACTCAGGCTCGAGTGGTCAAGCCTCATCATCCTCCGCCACGCGATCATTCTCCTTGTTGGGACCATGTTCCTCAGGAGCCATGCTCAAGAGTTCCTCCTCACAAAGCTCCAATCCCGCATAGTGAGGGTTGTTGCGGTCAATCCAGCCGGGAATGGGGGTAGTCAAACGGGAAGTGCTTGGCTTGCTTCAGCGGCGTTCCCCAAATCCTTCGTCCTACGGTTGCCCAACGGCCAACAATGATGATTCTAGGCAGATACTCAGGATATAAATAATTAGATTCCAATATGCTCGAGCTCTTTGGTCGTGGTTTCGATATTGTAAGCTCTAAAAGACTCCTTCCGTCCTCTGAGAACTCCTGGTACAATCCTTATGAGATTGGAAAGACTGTTCAGAAGCAAGAAAACAATGTAACATACTTGTAAATATAGAAGGACTCAATAGCCAAGACATAGGCCTTTGGCAGATATGCCCAGTAATTACAATAGTTCAAGCTTCGCACGATCAATCTCAACCAGGTACACTATATGTCGTATTGAGGTATAGTCAGCAAACCGAGTACTTATGGGAAAAGCATAGTATCCTTCCAGTTCCCTTTTCGTGCGGATGTTCTGTGATACTGTTAGAGATGGTACCGAAGAACCCATTCGGTACGTCTGCACGTAGAACATGGTCTTCTGCATGTGATGAACCTGTTCGCACACTGGCTCATCCGCCCTGCTGCCAGTATCTTCACAATGCCGACCAAGGCTGCCTCGGCAAGAAGCTCCAATTATCCCCTCCCTCTCTTTGAAGGCTTCTTATGCGGCGAGACCTAATATATTCCATTTCTGTTCATCTTGTGGCATGACTCAAATTAGGCCCTTCAACCACTTTCTCCTCCCAATCAGACGCTGGGCTTTCTCAGCCGCCGCACGATAGCTCTCAACTTTGCCGCCGTCCACACTTAAACATTGTTAACATTTAATTTCTTGCGGAAATAGAACTTGGGCGACAGGAATAGTGAAATCAACGATGGGTAGCGGAACTTGTAACATCGGAGACATATTCGCAGTGTACCAGCCAAGATGCCTGCAAAATAATTCCCACACCTCCCGTAGCCCGTACGAGGGGAGGGAAAATATGGTGGGCATGGCCCAGTATTTCGTTATTCATGGCCAGCATCTCGACCCCCTAAAAGGATCGGGCCGCCTCCTGTCGTAGGGACAATCCCTGCGCATGCGTTGGTCACATGTGGAGTGCGCTGATCATTGTTCACGGGCACAATGCGGAAAGCCTTGGCTACCCACTAAAGAAACCAGCCTACCTACTTCGTACTTGGAAGATCGTGACAGTTACTGACGCGTTGAGGGAGCGGAGGAACATCAAATCCGTTTCACCGAGAAAGACGCCTGCTAATGTCCCCTGTAACAACCCTGTCGTTGAAGATCCGCAGTCCTCAATATTGGTTTAGGAGGCTGACACTTGGCCAACGTCTTCGTTGAGAGGGGCTCCCGGTGAGAGTCAACGCCCGGAGCACCTCGCAAGTCATGACAAAAAATGCCATATATGGAGAATGAACGCATATCGGGTCCGATTAAACGTCCGTAAGTGTACTTATAGGCTGTTCCCAAGACGTGAATTCGTCCACTCGATGTGAAACCACCTACCTGTCTCATTATCTCGATATCACAAAACGCTTTCGAACTTGAACGAATCGCGCCATCATATATACTTATACATACTTCTGACAAAATGTCGAAAGTAGCCTTCATCACCGGTGCGGCCACAGGCAGTAAGTGGCCCCATATGCCTTGCTTTTGAGTTCCTGTTGGCCTCTCTGCGTAGTGCATGGGTTTGTTACTCAAGTTCTGCAGTGCATATCTGACATGTTTTAGTGGGCCGAGGAGTCGCGAAAAGCCTAGCCAACCAGAATTACAAGGTCGTCATCGCCGACTGGAATGATGTTGAAGGCCAGCAGCTAGCAAAAGAGATTGGTGCCGACTTTCACAAGGTCGACGTCACCTCATGGGCTGACCAGTACAACGCATTCGAAGAGACTTTCAAGAAACACGGGAGAATCGACTTTGGTATGCTATATTACTTTGTACTTCATGCGACGCCCAACGCTGGAGACAGACTGCTACGTCTACAGCCAGCGTAGTGATCGTACAGTATCAACCTTACTGACACCGACTTTACTTGGTTAGTGCACGCAAACGCGGGAATTTCTGACCGAGTCGACTACCTCACCACTGAGTCTACTGAGAGCCTCACAGCGGACAACCCGCCGAAGCTGCTCACGGTGGATGTCGACCTTGTGGGTGTCATATACTCGAGCATCCTCGCTACACGGTATTTCCGCAGGAACCCCAAGGACGTGAAGAGTCCGCTCCTCCTCTTGACCTCAAGCGGAATCGGTCTGTATCCTGGCCCTGCTGCACCGCTGTACGCAGCCGCCAAGCATGGAGTGACGGGCTTGGCTCGGAGTTTGGCCGCAAGATGGAGGGAGGAGGAGAATGGGTTCCGCTGCAATGCGCTCGTTCCAGGTTTGGTAAGCGTTCTTTTTCTATCTATTCATTCTCATGCTTCCAAATTCTGTTGTCACTACTCGACAGTTTCTGCCGCCCAATCCAATCGAGTCACAGAGGCCAGATGTCGGTCCTTGCGACAGCTGGCCATTTGATTTTCTAAGTCTATTGAAGTCATTCTATAGCCTTGATACTAACGATCCGTCATGTTCTTAGGTCTTGACCAACATTATGCCTAAAGTGACCAGAGACAAATGGGCCGACAAGGGTGTGAATACGTCAGTAGAGCAAATTGTTGAAGGCGTCAACGACAGTGAGTCATTTCCCTTGTCCTTCAAATTCGACTTGCAACAGCTGTCAAGAGTATTTGCACTTTCCAGGCCATTGGACTGGGAGAATTGAATCATCTGCTGATTCAGTAATCTGTAGTGTTGCACAGTGACAGGACTGGCAGCACCTGCGAGGTTAGCCGGACCAACCGCTGGTATCGCGACCAACCCGCGTTCAAGGACGACGTTCAGAGGCAAGTCATTGAGGAAGTATGCTCGTTCAAAAACATAGGCTTGGAGTTTGAGGCAGCTCGAGTTAACGGGGAGCAACCTACATCTTGAGGAGCCAAGTGCACAGGCATACATACAAAGTACCCAACGTCAGAGCTGAGTTGTCCGTAAATAATTTACTGGGATGATGTAGGCATTTAATTGATAGGTTCACAATCGTATCTATTATCGTCTAGATGCAAATTGTACTTGATAAAGACAGTTGAGAAATAATTAACGGATGTTAGACGGCTATATAAGACCGAAAGGTGTGTGCGCTCAGCCAAAACGGCTTGGACCTGCAGGTTACACAAAAGTAAGCAAGGCAACTCACTTGCTTACCTTGCTTACCAGCCCCGCCTCTGCATAGGAATGCAGTAATGCCTTCTGATCGCTTTCTTCGAACTCCTCTCTCCCCTTCATCTGTCCCATCTTCACGAGCTGTTTTTTCTCTCCGTTGGCTTGCCGAGTGACCTCTTTCGACAAACGCTGCCCCAAAATGGAGGACACAGCGAGTTCAGCGGCGACCTTGGTGTCCAGTGAAGCTGGATCCTCCCGGGTAAGTGTACGCATTGTCCTGCAACGAGATCTTGATCAGCTAACATGGCGGTTGCAGCACTGGCTTTGCGCTTCCTGCCAGACATTGGAACTGGGAATGATAAGGTTATCATCAGCAGTAGCAACTCCAGTCGTGTGAGTCAAGCATCTTCTGGGACCAGTATGGTAAGACGGCTCTCCGAGAATAGCCCAGTCAAGTCGATCGGTCCAGGCGCTGGTAATGTGCAGACACCACGCATCATTGTTGGTGATGTCAAGCGCAAAGAAGACTCCTGCCGCCTCTGCGGACTACTTTCTCGTGCTGTGAGGAGATACAGCTCAGGCAACGTGAACGATATGACAATGCTCTTCTTGACGTGGGAGATTGATGGACGTAAGGTAGCGGAAAACCACCAGCATGTTAATCTCACGCGTCGGCTGCGTGTGAGATGGACGGAGGTTGCCGGCGTCACACAGGATGTGTATCTTGTGTTGGTGGCACCAAAGTCCTCCAGGCAGATCAATTCAGATGCTTACGCTGCTTTCGGGAAGAATACCCATTTTCTCGGCCGAGGACTTATCGAACTCAACGAAAAACAATCTTTGATCAAAAGTTGGATCGACATTTGTGTGAAGGGCCACGGAAATGACACGTCCGCTTGCCATACAACGCATGGCTCGGCCAAAGATTTCAAAGATCTAATTAAAGGCACCCATTTCGGTGTCATCGATGTCGTGGATATGTGCCTGAAAGAACTGCCTCTTGACTCCAATGGGAACCCCGAGCGATATGTGGCTCTGAGCTACGTCTGGGGAAAGCGGCCCTCTGGGGAGGAAGTGTACAAGACAGTCATGTCCAACGTTTTACTGCACATCCGGCACGGTGGTATTGAGAAGATATGGAACCAACTGCCCCGAACGATTCAACACGCGATTCTACTGGTCAGCCGCTTGGGCGAAAGGTACATTTGGGTTGACTCCTTATGTATAGTCCAGGACAGTGTAAGCTCCTGGGAGTTGAACGCGCGCGCCATGCATCTTGTCTATGGAAATGCACATCTTACGATATGTGCAGCTGACGGCGACGCCGAGACCGGTCTCCTCGCTGTCGAGCCTATGTTGCAGCCGATGAGTCCCATCCATCTTGCCCATTTGGACACAGTCGCCGATAAAAGCGCGGAGAAGCCACGCCAGCCATTGACTGCACACTGCGCGCCGGGCGTCACCGTTCTTCTCACACGATCACCAGAAGCTATCATCCAGGATTCCAGTTGGAACAAAAGAGGCTGGACTTTCCAAGAGAGACTATTATCCCGAAGATGTCTGCTATTCGCAGAAGGCCAGGTTTACTTCCAGTGCCGGACGTCAGTCATGTCGCAAGACGTATTCACAGATGGTGGACGGGGCGGATGGTCCTTGGACTTGACCAATGTACCACTACGAACGTTGAGGGAGCTCGACCGCCGCGCTTTCTGGTTCTACATGAGATGCGTTCAACTGTACACCGGCCGCGATTTGTCTCAGCCCAAGGATATTCTCATGGAATTCCAGGGGACTTCATGGTTGTTACAGCAGCGGTTTAATTCACCATTGCTTTATGGGCTTCCGACTTCTCACTTTGACATTGCGCTTTTGTGGAGCCCGATGGATGCGTTGAGGCGCAGAAAGAAACAGCGACGCCACCATCTCAACACTAGCATCTGCAGTCAGGACGAGTTTGGAAATTGTACTTGTAAACCTGAAGAAGAAGACTACGGAAAGAAGGACTTCCCTAGCTGGTCATGGTGTGGATGGATAGGGGGCAAGGCCGAGTATCAGTCCGACATGATCGAGGCCTGTCTCCTGAATGTACGAGAATGGCTGACGGACCACACATGGATTTCATGGCATTTTCGTGATCAGGAAGGAAATCTCCGGCCACTATGGGACAAAAGCTCTGTTCAGGACGACGTCAGCGACGAGGTCCAATGGAGAGGCTATAAGGGGAGGCCAGCCGCAAGAGCAGTCGATCACGGCGCCGACATGTCCAAGCCCAAGCCTGAGAACGACCTCGTTATTGTAAATGGTTCAAAACGAGGCGGTATCAAGTTCTCTGGCAGTTCCAGAGAGCACACAAGAGGAACAAAGGTGAAGTTTGCGCCCAGAGCCAAGGCTGAACGAAAAGGGGGAACACCTGTGTCGTCCAGGAGAAGGCCTGCTGTTAGGCCAGGGCTGTTGGAAGACGACGATGATCGATGGTACAGGACGGATAACACGAAGTACATCCAAAACAGTTCCGGCGAGACCAGCAGTTACAGCGCTTCTTTGAGCGCCTACCCACCACCAGTTCCTCAAGCTCAATACTACTACCCACCGCCATTTGGAAATTCTCCTTACGCTCATGCCGGTAATAATCCCTTTCGACCTGTCGGACCAGCGGACTATTACCCGTATCCTGCTCCTGGGCCATACGCATATCCGCAGCCTGCAGGCATGTATCACGCACCTCCGCAGCCGCTTGCAAATGTTGCGACTCCCGTAGCACGACAACGGCAGCCACACCTTACGTACACCTACTCATCGGATGGAACAGAGAGTTTGAGCGACACAGATTCTTGGGCCTCAGCGCAAGAAACTATCAGCGACGACGACGAGGTCTATCTGGAGTCTGCGTCGTTGAAAGGTGCAGCCGACAGGGAGATACAACATGGCGGGGATGGTAATACCACAAACACGAGCTCCGTCAGCAGTTTAGATCCCTATGGAAGACCACGGAGACATCTTGACAAGTTCGGAATCCCATTCTCCAAAATTATTCCCGACAACCCATTTGGCACAATCCGCGAACCGTTCTCCAAGGATCAACAAAAACATGATTACGCAAATGCAATGCCCATATTGCAATTCTTCACATGGCAGACTTGGCTCTTCGTTCGACGCGCAGAAACAACGGGGCCGTCTGTTCTTGGTACTAAACCGAGCCTTTCTCGCCACGACATCATCGACAAAGCCGGAGACTGGTGCGGCTCTATCATGCTCCCGGATGACGGCAATAACGCGGCGCTCCAGGACGCATCTCAGTCCTTCATTGCCATCTCAGATGCCAAAGCGTTCACCCGGGAAGAGTGTCCGATATGGAACTATTATATCCCCAAAGAGAGAGACGAATCTGACTGGGACTTGTATTACGTTTTGCTTCTGCGCCGGGATAGTGACAGGGGACTTTGGGAGCGTGTTGCTCTAGGGAAGGTCTTCAAGGCTGCTTTTAGTCCACTGGTTGCGAACTGGGAGGAGATAAAGTTGGGGTAGCCTCAACAATGATAGCCTTTTATGACATTATGATCTTTACAATTGAGCGAATTTGACCAAGTACTATGAAAATACATAATATGAAAGTATGTACAAAGCTGGAATGCTTGACCGCACTACTCTGCACTTTCAGACGCAAGCCCAGAATCTGGAAAGCCGCTTTATGCAATTTAAGATTTCCTGGAAAGTACCTACAGTGCAGCAACAACTTTCGAAGGCCTTCGATAGTCGATACAGCGAGAACGGGCATCGAAAGGAATGTCGAAATACCGTGGAGCGACATCCATCGGCGTTGACGCCAAGATAGCGAATGAATCCCAAGTCAATGGATCCATCTTCGGATAGGTAGGGACCCAGCCCTCGGCGTCCTCCCGTTGTTAACCAAAGACGCATATGCTATCTATCTAGGCATGTTTAAGTGATCGATATGGTATCGGAAGCCAACTTTGCTTGATATTTAACGGTAGTCTTGTGCGTGGATGGACGTCGAGCCTCATCTCAGGCCAACTTCAGCGTGATCGAGCTCGCGAGCCTCCGCATCATCAAGTTTAAAACATAGCCAATCAACCAATGCCTTGCACCTCATTTCTGGTCTATATTCGGAAGAACTTCGGTCAATCGTCGTGTCAAGGCTAGAAGCGAAGGCAGGCTATGATGAAAATTCGTGTGACAAGCCAAAGAAAATAGAGGCACTACTCATTTTAGCATGCACTGACATGGCCTATTGGGGAAACAAGCTTGCCCTGAAGGGACCAGTAAGACAAACGCATCCTGAAATCTGCAGTGCAGCCAGCCGGCCGCTCGGTAGCGCCGACCCTCGCCACAAACGAAGACTTTTTTTTCTCCCAAAGCTAATCGACGATCTTGATGACAGCCGAGGTTGAATTGGGTCTGTTCCGATGCAATGCGTGAGGACATTGCAGTGTCGCCATTCAGGAGGATTAAAGCCGCGTTGTAGGACTTACACATAGACGAAGACCATTTATATTATCATGCACGATTATTGCCGGTGACAGACTCTCAGATTACAGGTGTAGTCAACCTTGGAAATGAGGCTCCCAGTGTCCACGTTACAAGGCACATGCGACAGGGGTCAAGCCGCAGAACAGGGATGCGGCACGTTGCGGCTGACGGAATATCGCGGGTTCGAAGTTTGAAGCTTGGAAAATTTTTCCACTTTGTTATCGCGAGCCAAAGCAAGCCTTCACAATCAGCGTGGGAAGCAAAGTCTCGACATCATGGACCCACTATTATCTCCCACTTCAAATAGCTGGCCCCCTTCGTCCGGCTGGACAATATAGAACGCCTGGTGTAGTTCGTCCTTATTATCCGGTTGAACCGTTTTGGCCCAGTTCATTCTTTCGCTCGACGCATAGCACCGTTGAGCTCGCAGCTCAGAATCAGAACATGGTATCTCAGAGAATTCTCGCAACAATCAACGCGGACAAGCCGGGTTCTCCCGAGTGTGTCATAGACACCCGAGACACGAATATACCGGTCAGCCGGGGAGATTGGCCTGCTCATCATGGTGACGACCGCATTGCAGGTTGAACCACAGCTTCTCAAGATGTCACATTCATCCTTTTCCTACCGGCAAGCCGGTAACCGAGGTCCCCTGTCTTGGGATTTCCGCCATGCTTTTACACGCAGAGCACGGAAACAAACCGCCGCGCCGCACATTTTTCTAGCCACAGGCAAGGGTACAAGCCGTGGGGGTCAGATATCGAATTTCCCAAACTAGGAAATCTCTGCTGGGGATGCTCAGCATCAACCACCCGTCATCAGCCTTTACAGCTGACGTAGGTTTGTATGGTGTTGTGTTTCTGTTTTGCTTTCTGAAGTTGCATTGTCGAAGTATGTTAGCCGTGATAGAAGCTGTGAGTCGTCGCCGGGTGATGTCAAGCTGGTGTAAGCAGACGTCTGACGAACTTTGCCATGAATCGCGTCGCCCTGCCAAGTTGGCAAGGCCGACTATAGAAGCGGCATGAAGGAATGGGAAGCTTCTCGTCCTAGTTTCGACTGGACCAAGCTCCCTTTTTATGAATGTTTTGCAGCTCCCGATATCGCCCGAGTGCAAGTGCTCTCCCGACCTCCGGGGCGTCATTTTTTTTTTCCTTGCTTGGAGCTGGGATAAGGGTCCACAGCCTCGAGCTGCTGAGTGGGTTCGTGTGCTCCGATTTGCTTCACTCATTGGCTCGTGGGTCACAATTCATAGTTGACTCTGGGTTCTGCCACCGCCAGCTGGTCCGGGTCCCCGTCCCACCCGATTCACCTGACCTCCGCTCTGTCCTTTTCCTTTCCACTCTCATTTTTTCATCTTCCACACCAAGCCAAGCTGTCCAGCTCTTTGCCATTAGCCAACCGACCTAACCTTCCCTTTGCATCAAAAAGCTTCATCTCCTCTCCATCAGTCGCAATGGCCGCCTCCCGTGTTCTCGCCTCTCGCATGGCCACCTCCATGGCCCAGGTCGCTCGCCCTGCCATGCGTGTCAACGTTGCCAACGCCTCCAAGCGTACCATCACTGGTAAGGGAACTCCCCCCATCTCGAGCTTATCGTCGCACAGCCCGTCGACCTCAAACGTCATCGCCTTGAGCCAATGAGGGGCCAATTGGCTCCCCAATTGACACGATTGAGCTCGTCAACCGTTGTCGTCGTAGCTAGACCTTCATGCCCTTTGGTACTGAGAAATTTCTTTTACCCCAGGCATGACCAAGCCCAGCCCCATGCAGAGCATGAAGCGCTCCAGCATCCTGAACACCACCACCCGCTCTGCCTTCAAGCAGCAGACCCGCTCCTACAACTCCGAGATGGCCAACGCCCTGGTTGAGGTCTCCAAGAACCTGGGTATGGGTTCCGCCGCCATCGGTCTGACCGGTGCTGGTATCGGTATCGGTCTCGTCTTCGCCGCTCTGCTGAACGGTGTTGCCCGTAACCCCGCCCTCAAGGGCCAGCTGTTCTCTTACGCCATTCTGGGTTTCGCTTTCGTCGAGGCCATTGGTCTTTTCGACCTCATGGTTGCCCTCATGGCCAAGTTCGTACGTGAAACCCCACCCACATTTAATCCCGCAGTCACCAAAGCACTGTCCCGCAAGGACCCGAACATCAAACCAAGCTTTACCTTTCATCTCGATTCATCAACCAACAAGCCACGACACCAACTCCAAGGTATTAGAACTGACAGCCATCATTGCAGACTTAAACAGTTTTTCCAATCTGTCCTTGACGACAATTGGAGTAGGCCTTGCCGATTATCGATGGGCCAGATGTTGAGAGATGGGTGGTGCGATGGTGCTCGTGCCAGCCACTCGACGGCATTCTCGACAAGCATGGGAGGAGCATCTCGTGGTGTGTGTATTGCATGGGAATGGTGCTGCAGCGGCATAGACCATAGACGGCAAAACTTGGGCGGCCAAGTTTTCAGGGAACTGTAAAATAGTGGAATCCCAGCCCTCCTCGATCCTCTGGATCTCAACTGAACTGATTTCCTTGTTCTTGACGAGCTGTTCCTGACTCAGATCTTGTTCGAAATCAAGCCTAGGCTTGTCGTGATGTTCCAGCCGTATCTGTCTCTGGAGTTTTATCGAGTAACTCTCAAGACACGAGGGGTATCCACTTGGGCCAGCTGAGCTCTTACTCGACATCCAAGCTCTGGTGGGAGCTTTTACCCTGTTGTATAGCCAAATCGTCACATTTGTGCCGCATACGAAAGAGCAGCAGCCGCTTGGCCGCTCAATTGGACCGTTTGGGAGTGTTCCAATGAAACCCGACCTCGATGTTTATCTTCCAGCTCTAGACCAGTGTCAAACCGATTGCGTAGTTCGGAGCCAATTCCGTATCAATGGCCCGTGATTCCGTGAAGCTCTAGCCGCGGGATTTCTGGGGAAAGCTCCATCATGGGCGGGTTCTGGTACGTGTTGTGGATCCGAGTCAGAGTGGCCTAGTGGCACTCCCGCCCAGTGGAGCAATTCGAGTCGGTCAATTAGGTTTGCAATCGGATCGTCGTGCAGTCACGCGAGTTTTTGGGTTGTCGACGTAGACTTTCCGTATCATGCACGCTTGGACGGGGAGTTCAACGCGCTGGTCTGGTCAACTGCAGAAAAGGGAAAGCAAGATGAAGGAAACAATTGAAAGAAGAAAAGACATGTCGTTGATTTTACCTCGCATCAGGCCATGGTCGCTTTCCCCTCACAAATCACGTGGTACCCTTTGCGCTGTGCGCTGGGCGGCCAGGTACGAGTGACCGGTGAGGCCAAAAGAGGAAGACTGGCCTGACTTTACCCCACCTTTTGCATTCCCCCATGCCCTTCCCTGCTACCCCATGGGGTCAAGGGCTGGACTTGCCTGCTCCAAACTCAATTCCTCATCCTCCTATGAATGAAGCCCATCTATGTTGCAGCTGGACTTGGCCACGCGACAACACCTTTTGGTTGAACTGCACCCTGTGACCGTCCTTGTCCTCAAACGTGTCCCTTCCCGCGATCGCAACGATACAGATAGTAGAGGCTTGCCGCTATGATCACCAAAAGGACGTCTTAAGACTGCCTTGAACCTATGCAGAGCGTCAGCCCAGTGACTTCGGAGGCTGTGTCTGAACAGAATTCAGACTGCGTTGTGAGCGATGGTCATCTTGTCAATCAAGACGCTATAGGACAAGACTAAGCCCAGGCCAACGAGGGCGAGACGATTTTCCAGCATCACTTGTATCCTTGAGAGTATCGTATACGTCCCGGCTTTCCGTTTGAGAGTTGGTGTCTCGTTAGAGATTGTCGCGTCCAGTAGGACTAGCCAACACTTCAATACAACGTACAGCGCTGCTGGTAAGTGCCACCTGGTAAGCGTTTCAGACAATCGCTTTTCATACTACGCCCTCCAGTCGTCACAACATTTGGCTGGGGAAAAAACAGTGCAGTGTAGCGATTGCATGGGCGAAGTCAAAGCGTTTGACGCGCTGTGTTCTTGATCAAGGTCCATCAAGTAATCTTTCGAGCAGTCACGCCGAAGCTGCAGAGAAAGGCTCCTGGATCGAATAAATGGCGGATGGCTGAAATAGGAACCTGAGCCACCAAAGCCCTCAGGATTTCGGCGACGAGAACGAGACAATCTTCGCTACACGATAACTTCTGGGGGCTACTTAGAGACGCGTTTTCCATGCGAGACGCCCTGCGGAGGAATGTTCCACAAAGCAATAGTGTAGATCATCTCACATGGAGTTATGTAAAGATCTCATGCCTGGGTGGGTACTCTCGTCCGGCACGGTCCGTTCAACCTGGGCAGAACCCACAAAAGAGAACGACCACGCCTCCTCACGAAGTTTGCGTGAAATTGAATCGGTAAGTCAGCATATCAGCGAAGCACCTTTACTGAAGCGTTATCAACAGTAAGCGTGACCCATAGGCCCCAAACAAAAGTAAGGGGACGAGTATACCCTCAACTGAGCGTGCCTCTGCTGTGGAGGCATCTACGCTGGCAAAGTTCCGGTTTCGATTGGTATTTGATCGTGCAACGACTGGTGAAGAATCAGTGGCTTGGGCTTGGACCATATCCTCATTGACACCAAGACGAATAGATCGAGACCAAGTTCCTCTGCTTTTGTCCATCCGCTGGTCCCACAACTACTAATCTTGTCACATGAGAAATACAGTAATTACAAGCCCTGACAGGACAGGACCATCTGAATAAGTATAAAGACACAGATGCTGACTGTGCAACATTGATGACAGGACTCGCAATGTCCTATCGCCGATCTATGCACAACGACTCTCGCGCGTCCTTGAAGACGAAATCCGTGGATTTGAGAGTGCTAGTGCTGACTCCCAACAGGGGGCTAGTTCGCGCAGTGCAATTACTGGGTCCCGTGAACCCCGCGGAATTGTTTTTAGATGACCAGGATAGCGACAACTACCGCGGATTTCATAGAAATGCTGCAAATAACAAATCGGGTTGTGAGACTCAATCTACTCCATTACAGTGAGGCTCCAAACCCGCGGTGGTTCAAAGGAATCAGATGTAGGCAACAGTATCATAATGAACATATCCAGTTGAATATATAAACAACCATGGAATCCTCACTAGACTGTCATGAATTCCATGAACAGACGCAATCACAACTACTCACTGGACATACTCCTCAATTTTAGGTCTTGGACTCTCAACCTCACAGACGTGTTGCTTCCTCAGACAAGTCAAAATGCCAGGCGCTACGAGCGTGATGCAGCAATTTTTCTGCCCGTCGAAACCGACGTTTACTGAGAAGGATCTGCCAAACTTGAAAAATAAGGTATTTTCTATACTTGACTAGATCCACCGTTCTTGTGACATGGTATACTGACTGCTAAAACACAGGTCATCATCGTCACTGGCTCCAACACGGGACTTGGCAAGGAGATCGCTCGGATGGTCTACTCCAAGAATGCTAAAGTCTACATGATGGCTCGCTCCGAGGAAAAGACGCAAGAGGCTATCAAGGATATTGAGACCTCCTTGCCCAATTCTGACGGCGAGCTGCATTTCATACGGCTTGACCTCAGCGACCTCACGAGTATCAAGCAGTCGGTCGACGAATTTCTCTCCAGAGAGCACGAACTTCATCTTCTCTTCAACAACGCCGGCGTCGGCTACCCGGAGAAGGGCTCCAAGACGAAGCAGGGCTACGAATTGCAGATTGGCGTCAACTGTTTGGGACCGTTCGGCTTCACCAACTTCCTGGCCCCCACACTTGTGTCGACAGCCAAAACGTCTCCTCGCGGCTCCGTCCGCGTGATCTGGGTGTCCTCGTCCGCCTCGGAGGCCTTCAGTCCCAAGGGTCTGATGGAGATTCTGCCAAAGATCGAAGAGGCCGGCGAGATGGACAAGTACAGCATTAGCAAGCTTGGCAACTATCTCCACGCCACCGAGTTCGCGGCTCGCTACAAAGCTGAGGGTGTCGTCTCTATTCCATTGAATCCTGGCGCGCTGGATTCGGATTTCTGGAGGACCCAGGGAGGTATTACAACGGCTATTCTGCGCAAGACTGTTCTACACCCGCCTATCTATGGAGCGTATACCAATATCTTTGCGGCATTCTCCCCTGAAATTACGCTTGAAAGGTCGGGAAGTTATAGTAAGTACAGACTACCTTCATGATGATCTTATCTCTTTCATGACTAACAGCAAGATAGTTGCTCCCTGGGGCCAGTTCTGGCAAGTGTCGAAAGACATGCTGGATGCTGCTAAGACGGAAGTCGACGGTGGCACTGGTATTGCGCGGAGCTTTTGGGATTGGAGTCAAGCACAGTGGGACGGACTGTCAGCATAAGGCTTGAGTGTTTACGTGGCTTGTTCAACGTTTGGAGTATTGCAATTGGTTTGGAACGTGTTTATTTTTTATCACTCATCATTTTAATCGTGCATCTTGGCTTTGTATTTTTACTCGTACAAGTTAATTTTATTGAAAGGGCGTTGCAATTCTCTGCGAGGTACATGTTGCAAGATGCGTGCAGTTGGGAGGAAGCGAATCCCTGCCTTTCGGTACCTATTGGACTGTCGTCTGACTACCTCTGCATAATAAGCTGTGCCCGCTCGCCCACAGATTTACCTATCTGCTAGAGCAATGCTGACAGCAATGCTGACAGATGAAAGAAATCGCAATCCTCAATCGCCCTTCCTGAATACACATCCGAGCATCCATACATACCGGAGCCCTTCACGGCGGTGTTTCGCCTCGAGAAAGTCCGCCTCCCGGTCGATGACTTCAGGGTTCCGGCTCTCGAAAGACTGCATGGTTGACTTTTCCATACATACGACGTTGCTGCTCAATCTACGTACTGCAGTTGCAACAAAGCGTTTCTACTCCGAGACCAAGATATTGCGCATAAAGGAGGGCACTCGAAGATTCTCAAGGTTCTGATACGCGTATGAGCCTCAAACAGCCCGATAGCCCATGAAGCACGTCCGCTTAAGCACAGTTGTTACTTCCAATGCCAACCGGGTTTTACCGATACACCTCTCGCAATCACACTCCCTATGTCAAGCGCATCCTACTCGGCAAATGACAGGGTCCTCGGAGCCATGCGGCCCTTTGGCTCCAGCGCCGTATGGACAAGCATGCACTGGTTGTGTGCGCGCTAAGTGCAAGTGTTTTTATCCATTCGGTGGGACTGAATGCGAACGGCAAGCATTCTCCCCTTCCTTTTTCTGTTTCCAATCTTGTTCTCATCGATATAGAATAAAGGTATTGATGAATTGGTACCTTATATCTAACAACGTGCCAGATGTCACCGTCTCGGGAAACCGTGTGAGCCGTCCATAAATGCGCGCAAACGAAAGGCGCGCACGCAGCTCGTGACACAATCCAGGCCTGCCCCTCCTCGGGCTATCACATCACACTCAGATGATCCTGTCGATGACATTGCGGCGCTCTTGCGCACCCAAGCTGCGGAGACGACCGCTTCCCTCTCATGGGACCGGCAAGACTCGCTCCAACCTGGAACAGCTAGCAAGGCTGCTTCGGGTGGTTCGAGCGTTACTTTGACTCCTGGAGATACTTCCTCCTCCGTGACTGTCCGCGAAGAGGATCCAGACCTCGTTATTACCATGGAACCAAGCATAGTTCAATTCTTAAGGCGTGCTGACCTGGGCGAAGCAGCATCAACGATCTTCACCGATGTGACCGTGCATGGTGTCTCGGTCAGGGTAGCTGACGAGAGCCTGAGAATTTTCAAGCGAGCCTTCCTATCAACCTTCCCTTTTGTCCATATCCCAGCCGAAATGAATTCTACGGATCTTCTGATGCAGAAACCTTTCCTTTGGCTTGTAATTATGGCTTTGACAGCGAAGCATGCTTCACAGCAATTTGCTATGGAACAGACCATCTGGAATATCATCTCGAGAAGGATAATAGCTCAACAGCATGCTTCATTAGACCTTCTCCTGGGCTTGATCTGCTTTGCCTCCTGGTATGTTCCCCATGCCCCGTGGTATGGTGATTTTATATATATGTTTGAACGCAACAAAGTTTACAGACTATCGATTGACCCAATTAGGTCTCATTATTTCAAACAGGACAAACCATTCATGACCATGCTCTCCCAGGTGGCAATTGCTCTCGCTTTGGAATTAGACCTCCACAAGGACATTCCTATGCGCTCAGACATGACCCAAGGGGCGAATAGCTCTGAAGAGCTACGCCTCGGTAACCAAAGACCGCAAGTCCGTTCACTGGAAGACCGTCGAACGTTCCTTGCAGTGTTTCACCTGAATTCGGCGTAAGTATATATTGCTTGTTGGGTGTCTTCCGCCCATTTATCATCTTGGGGGGCGCCTTGCAGTGCCAAAACTCAGATTGGGAGCTTATCACCGTCCTTTTGCTGATTTGCTATTTCAGGACGTGGGCGTCGTATCGAAAGACTGAGCCACTGCGTTGGACACACTATTCAGACGAGTGTTTGAGCACCCTCGCGGAGGGGAGTGAGACTGAATTAGATATTTTATTAACCATGCAAATCAAGTGCCAGATCATAACGAATTCTCTCACATGTCCGTTCCCAGATGAGGCAGTCGGGAATGAGTCCTTGAATGGGCCGCCACCAGTTTTAATGGCGGCTATGAAAGGCCGTCTCAATGACATCAAGCAGAGTCTGCCGCCCCAGATTCGATCAGCAAGTAGGGCTATTAATTCTACCAAAAAAAACCTTGAGTGCTACTGTTTCGTAGTGATTGCTGACTTTTACCAGGAACATCGCAGTTTTACCTGCACAGTACAGAAACATCTATTCTCGAATGCTTCGTCAGCAAGAAGCCGCCGCAAAACGACCGCACCGGCGCCTCGCAATTTCGCCGTATACAAGAGTTACAGTCGGTCTTAGACAGCGTCGAGCGTTGGCTGAGCTTGTTTCTGGATATGCCACTGCTCCACTGGACTGGAGTGAGCATGGATATATTTACCCAGTTTACGCACAATCTGGTCGTTCTGTTTCGACTCACGACCCTCGACGAGCCGGGCTGGGATATAGACCAAGTCCGCAAGCGGGCGGACGTCTTTTCCATTCTCGATCGGGCTTGTGACCTTGTCGACCGCATCCCTGGTGAGCTGGGCTTGATGGATGCTGATGGGCAGAGGAGTGGGTTGTTCTTCAAGACGAATTACCTGTTCCGCGCCATCAAGCAGTTGTTCCTCAGGCAAGCGAGGGCGAAAGGAACACAGGTTGAAAAAGCCGTTACCAATTTTGGTCAGGGTGTTGAGGTGGAGTCAAGTCCACAAATGCCAGCCTATGAGTCAACAACTACAACAGAAGACTTAATCATGGACTTGTCAAATGAGCCATGGCTAGCGGACCTTCTTGAAATGAATCTGGACTGGAATTACGGAGCAGAGAGTTTGCCATGGTCGCGGTACAGTGAGTACTGATGGGGTGATTTTTACGTGAAGGACGATGAATATTTCAGCTCCCCTAGGCTGCGCACGTAGATACGAATATGTCGGAGAAGGTAGATCATAGGGCTTTCAGGATCAAGTAGCGGGAGAATAATTAGACTGGGTCAAGCCCTTGGAAGTATTTACATGCTATTCGAGATCTTCCGTTCAAGTACAATAGATTCGTATATGTCATCTGGGCTCCCCTCACATTCTTCCTTCTTCTCATCCATGATCACGTACGAGGGTCTTCCATTCTTCTGGGAGTCAGTGGAGACGGTGGCACCTCATTCACACAGAAGCTGACTCTATTCTCCATCCATTTCTTCGTCGATAAGGATGATGGGGATTGGATCACGTCGTCCCCGGTCCCTGGTTCTTCTGAAGTCAGCGCTGAATCTCGCGTTTCCCTGCCAAAGTCGAGCAAGATAACAGAGTTCACTACATACCACTGTCACTGGTCCTTGATCGAGCAGGTGGTGGGGCCGTCAGAGGATTTGCAACCATAGTCACATTGCTCTCCTGGGGATTTCGGAAAGACCATAACGAAGCCGAAAGATTACTGCTTAATAAGCTCATAGAGGTGAGTCCTTGCGGCTTTTTCGCGTTGCCCCGCTTCCATCGGTCGATTGGATCTTCGACAAAGTTGTCAAAGAGCTCTGACATGATTACTGAGGAACTGCCAGGTGGTCTGGATGTGCGGGGGCTTGAAGGGTAGGGACTGTTCTCTTCTATTTGTCGTAACCTCCGCCGGCGCATGAAGATGAAGATACAGAATCCGGTTACAATCAAGACGAAGACTGTCGTTGGGACCACCGCCGCTGCGATCAAAGGTCCGGTCAAGTGGTTATCGTTGCCACTGGATGAAGCTAAGGCCGTCGGGGTGACCGTCTCAGTAGGTGTTACTGTTGGCTCTCCCGCAGGTACAACGGCAGACTAATATAAATGAATATTGTCAGTGATTTACAGTACTGAGCAAGCCCTTTCAGGATACACTTACCTCTGTAGCTAGAGCTGGTAGATGTGTTGCAGAATAGGTCGGGTCATCAATGAGCTCACCCTCCTCCACCACCACTGACCACCTCTCAAGCTTGTCTATGCTGGCGGCCTGATCCGAAGCGTCGATTCGACTCAGATACGGCGCCAGCGTGTCATTGTACAAGCTGAATCGACCTCCCACAGACCCAATTTCGATAAAGTCTGGCTGTAATGTCCATGTTGTTCTGTTCCCGCTCAACACATCCGCGTGTGGAGTGAGTGTCCAAGTCTGATTGTACTCTGTGGTGAAGTTTCTCAGGTGTGGCTCGTAGTCTCCTCGATCATTGATGAGAACATCCAACTTCAGCTTCGCGCCTAAAAAGCTGCTCGAAATATAAAAATGTCCACGGTCTTCCTCCGACTGCAGGAATTGCCATATCTGCCCAGAGAAGGGCCCGCTAGTTTTGACGACCAACGAGCCATTGGGCGCTGTGGTTTGGGGTGAGGCAACGTCTAGCGATACTTCTGGGCCCAGTGCGAGATTGATGAGGCGGTAGTATTGGTTAGAATCGAAGGAATCAGTGGAGTTGATCTCCATATCTGATGCTGCTGGCGCTGCTGCTGCTGCTGCTTGTTGTAGCTATCTGGGCGGACTAGAGGTATGTGTTTGCTACAAGCCAGCAGAACTGGAGCAAGGGCGTGATGTAGGAGCTGTGAAATAATGTGACGAAAGATTCTGCAAAAAAGCATTCGACAGGGCCAGGGCGGAATCTCCCATTGATATGCACATCATCTTGTCCGTAACCTTGTGAGAATATACTTCACCATCGAGGCGCCTGGCGACCATTGCTCAGATGTATAATTTCCGTATCTGGAATATATACCTGTAGGTACGTAGGTAGGTAGCAACAAGGTAAGTAGAGTTTGTGAAGGTTAGAAGAGTCGAAACATATAAAGTATCACCGAGCGTCCCCTTGCATGTGCGCTCACAATTTAGACTCTGGGACACTTGGCCTCCACGCTGTTCCATCTCTTGGTAGGACGATCAGCAGAATGTCGCGGCGCTACTTTTTTTTGAGTGTAACCCTCTTGATCGCCTCACATTTCTGCAATGAAAGCAATCACCAGCGGCTCAAGTCTTAATAGAACACGGCATATACCAGTAAAGTTTTGCCACGGCCCCAAGCGAAAATTAACCTAATTTTAGGTCCTTTTTCCCAGACAGAGGTGCTCTTCAAAATGCAGTAGCAAGACTTCGGACGCGCTCGTTCGTATCACAAAAGGTTGATGATGCAACCTGACCATTTTCGCAGGTATCTCTCTCTCTATCTCTTGAGGAGAGGATCGACAGCTGCGAAGGCTGTCCACGTCCCGCCCTCGTCCCAACAACAGTCGGTACCGGCGACGAATGTGCCCGACAGCGGCATCAGATATGATGATGCTCCACCATGAACCCCTACATTTTGGAACAAACTTCTTGCCCCTTACCCTAACTCAACGCGCATCCAGGTCTCTACACCGCGCAGTCAAAATTAAGGTTCCGAGTCCGAGAAAATTGCGGATGATCCATCGTTCTAGCCACGGCCAGCGTCCAGAGATGACTGGTCTCGGCTCGTTCACTGCCACGCCACACTTGCACATGGTACTGTAGCCGACGCTCTCGGAGACACCCCACGACGATCTCATTTCTCTTATTGGCGTCTGCTGTACAGCGCGCGCTCGCAAACATCAAGGCGCGCTGTGCTATAGTATGATTCGCCTAGGCAACTCGAAATGCTGCGGTGTAGCGCGTCGAAAACCCAGCAAATCCGGAGACACCGACGCAAGAGCGTGTCTCCTCCTCGTAGCAAGGCTGAAATAGTGAGGTTGTTGACCCTTGGAGATTTAGAGGTGTCCAGGAATTGGCATGGCTGGTATCCAGGAGGTTTAGACGTACTGCGAGAAGGTTCAGAAGCCGGCGATTCCGGGCAGGATGGCCAAGGACTCAAACAATGTCATCAGCATCTCATTCAGTGGTGGTGGTGGTGGTGGTGGTGACGTTGAAACGTGCAACTCTAGCAGCTCCGTATCTCTGTCCGTGTTACACAAGATCAGACCTATTTCTACAAAGTACATCAACCGCTCGTCGATACCGTACGCGCCGTGTGCAGCCTCACTCGCATCCCATGTATTATCTGTCCGAGTGCCGCTCATCATCGTGAACATTGCCCTCCCAGTGCAAGTCGAGGTCACTCGTCCCATCCGTAGCAATGCTCTCCTGGTGAACCTCGAATTCCAACAATAAATCGACAAGCCATTCCCCAACTTCATACACATTGTCTTCTAAGTTGACCTACTTGGCCCCTCGCTCCTAAAGGCTTTGATCGTCGCTCTCTTTGAATCTCATGGCACACCTGGTCAATGGCCTGGGCCTGCTCGGACGCCGAACGGCTCTCCTCCTTACTTCTCTCAAGCCTGCCAGCCTGATAATCCTCCCCCCTCTCACAGCGTTCGTCTTTCCATGGTGACTTGAGTTCGAGACAAGTCACATGTCTTTCATGATTGACTAGTTCAACGGCAGACCTCTGTGCATCATCCCTTTGCCTCTTTACCCTATCTATGCAGACCTCATGCGCCTCTTTCTCTCCTTCCACTTCCCTCGTCGAATATGCGCTTCAGCCTCAGTTGAATCCGCATCTTGCCAAGCTCACTGGTCCCCTTGGATACGTTTCAGTCGGGATTTGCGCAAAGGCCACGGTCCTCGTCCCTTCTGGCTGCGTCTCTAAGACTCTATCTTGGGCTCTGACTGCGGCCGTCGTCGTACACTTGGCTGACACCAATCCAGGGAGTATTCCTTGACCAATCTGCACTGCAAATACAGTGCTCTCTTGCGCTTTGTAGGATCGCCAAAATGTTTGGCGAGCGACAATTCTTCAAGATAAGATTGTCTCGTTCCAGGTCATCGGCAGCCCGTCGGGCAGCAACATGACCGAAGCCAGTCCTTAGTATCGAATTAACTTTCAATATTCTTCCATGTGCGCCCGTTTGAAGGCCTTTCCATAGACTGAGCCCGATGTTGAATCAGCTCGGTGTCAGACATCGCAAAGTTATAGGTGAAAACATGTACCATTTCACGAAATGTGAAATTCTAGCCCACGAAAGGATCTGACGGACACCAAAGGGACGCCAGAGGCATTGCAGATGCGATTGAGGGCCACAATACCGAGATGAACTCTTGTGACGAAACGCAAGCCTTCCACTCGAATGATGAGATACACATCGCAGCTGTACTACTCGTCATGTCTGAAGAAGAGCATTGATTCGTCCATTGTGTGAGCTGAGGCGATGTGAGATGCAATCTAATCGTGCGCGTCACCACGAGGCCCGCCTGGATGATTGCATTTTTGCCAAGCATGTGTATTTTCTCAGCGTCGTACGCGGGACGCTGCGTTACTCCAATCGCGCGTATCGTTGGAAATTTTTCTTGCAGCATCACATTATCACATCATCTGATAGGGCTCTGCCACCCTGACACGCAATTCCGTTTCATACATCGACCACCAAACGCTGCAACGCAACGTTGATGGTCGCCTGTATATTCTGCGAAGGGCAGCAAGGTGTATCGAGAAGGTAACGCTGTTCACCATTGCAATTAATTGCCCATGAACGAAAAGCCACCGGGCGACCTGTGCGCAACAAGCCTTCACACATTGATTTGCCAGCGCCTTTCCCCTTCCGCCGTTCGCATTATGTATATCGCCCACTTAATGCCCAACATACCCTCTGGCTCTCTGTAGTTGGCCTGAATGCCTTAATTTGCCGTTCATGACCGGTATCTTGCCTTCATCCCGCACTAGTGCATTGATAGCGGCCCACATGTCCATGATACCAGATCTCTTGGCAGGCAACATGCTGTACTGTAGACTATAAAGATTCTTGCGGTTGATGGGTGGAACGAATTTGCCGGTGAGAAGACAGAGTAGCACACGTGGCGAGAGATAGTGTTTGCGGATACGGGAACCAAGCTGGAAGTATTGGTGAAACATGGCGCGGAATGTTAGGGGGGATGGACTAGTTCAACGGTCAATTTGGTTCTGATAGATCGGGGTTTTTTTTTTTTTAAAAAAAAAAAAAAAAAGAATGAGGACGTACCTTGAGGTATATCACGGATGTGGAGGGAAGGTCAGATTCAGAATTAGGTACGGGTCTATGTTCTTGGGTATCTCGAAGTTCAAAACGGATGCCCCCTGTACTCTCGTCAGCGAGGTTGGGACAGCATCATGGCAGGAGCAATGCACATACCTGGCAGCCTCTGGGGTCCTTGATCCGTAGCATCAGGGCAAAGAGAGGAAAGTGGTTGAGACACGAAAGCAACGTGTCGAACGACGCCTTGAGCGAAATGATAACCATCCGCGCAATGGCAAAGTTGAGGTAAAACACCACAACGGTCGGGAGGAGGAATAACAAAAGACAGAAGACGATCGTGCCGACCAAGAGCTGGTCAAGATCGTAGTCGCAAGAATCGATACGATTGCGCAAGACGTTGTGCTTCTTTCCTCGGAAGAGATGAAAGAGTGAAATTAAAATGGTCAACTGCCAGTTGTATATACGGGCAGAGGCAAGATAGAAAGAGTAGATGTGGACAGTGAGTATGGACAGCAGATCCGAGAACATGGCAATTGGCATACTAGCACCGGCGAAGGCCGAGAAGCCGACGAACCAGATGATGTGCGGTAGAGCTGGTCGGAGTGTTTCGAGGCAACCTACAGAAGTCAGTTAGGAGGCCTTTGCGAAAAGCTTTCTCAAACAGAACGACTCACTAGCCCAGTAATCAATAACCCACAGGAACAGGTCTCCAAGGAATGCCGCCAACTCGGTATTGAGTTTCAGGCCGGCGGGCCAGCCCATCAACCAAGAAATGCTGCTTTGCAGGGCTTCCACGGTATATCTCGAAAGGATCGCATTGATCTCATCCGCGACCCATCCCGAGTTGTCGATGATATAAGAGCCCAGAGCTATGCCAATAATTACATCGTTGGCGACAAGCCAGAGGCTGTTGTAAAATCTGATGTAGTCCGGGTGGCTTGTGGTCACGCTGTCCCAATCGTTTTTCCTTTGCCGGAGAGTCACATATTGCATTGGCCAGTAACAGAATTGTAGAAGTCGGATCTCAACCTGCTGCGCGGTGGCCGATATGTCCTTCAACGCAGCCATATGAGGCTGTGGCCGCCACTCCAGCATCATCAAGAGTAACTCAGCCGCGATGCGATGACCAATCAGGCCGAAAATGAAAGCACGCCGGATGATGGGAAACACGTAGACAGTGATCAACTCCCATATCCAAAGCAGTATGAAGTTTTTCATGGTGGTGGCAGACTCGACCACACGCTCGGACACACTAAGAGCTCGCCTGGGTCTCGCCCCTAACCTCGAGACATTCTTTTGTAGAAGCTGCTCCAATTCCGAGGACCAGTTGATCTGGTTGACAATCTTGGGAAGAGCCCTTTCCTTGTCTGACGGCTGTCGCTTCGCGATGGAGTGTTGTTTGATCTTTTCGACAAGTCTCTCGGTCTTGGCCCTTCGCTGCCTCTCCTGCCTTTCATCTTCGGCCTCGTCTTCGCCAAGGTTCGCTTGTCTCTCATCCACATGCTTGTGCCCCAAAGCCAGGGCGATGGGGTTCAAGGATATGTACTGCATTCTCGTGGGCAGTGGTCGTTGGAACAATATGATTTGAATGCTCGATGCCATGGCGCATCGGACCTGAGGGGCGCGCGTATTTGGATTGACTGTGACGCGCACCCATGAAGGGTTGATATCGACCGAATTGTCGGCATTCGAAACGCCCAACACGGACATGAATGACTGACCGCATAGCTCGAATATTCGCCCTATTGGATGCGGCGCGCTTCGGAGGAGGGTGTGCAGCTTGAGTGCTTCTTCGACATTTCGAGCCTGGCATTCTTCCTCAGTAAAAGGTCTAGAAGCTGAATAGACTATGGCGACAAGACTCACCTCAACAGCTTCGAGGATCGCGACCACAAACACGTCGAGCTTTGAGTTCCTCCAGCCTACGACAACACCTGGCAGGTCAGACCTCGGGATGTCGATCGGCCAGAAAATGCGCATCAGTCCATCATGCTCGGGCATGACAGACAATCTCGTTGGAGCGTAGCCCACGGGCCTAGAATGACCCTCGCCTCTTTAATTGCTCGCGCGCGGATATGCCTGACCCTGGTGATCGAGGGTGCTTGTGATATTGTTAGCTCGAGGCTCAGATTCGCATATCGGAAGCTGCAGAAGATGGCGGGACCGTCGTACCAAATCTGACTCTCTTGCCGCCAGACGTGCCACAGGGAGCAAGACGACTAGGAAGAAGAGCGAAAGTATGACGAATCCGTAGGCGGCGCGCAACTAGACGAGCAAGAGGGCTTAAGTCAGCCGTGGTCGTGCGAGTAATCTCACTCCTTGTCGCGACACAGGAGGCCCACGTGGACAGAGCAGCCGCGAGGCACGAGAAGGGCAAAGAGGGGAGATCAGGCAACTTACGACGACTCCGTAGTCCCAGGCAAAGATGGCAAGCTCATAGAGGCGGGTTACAAGGTCCCATCGAGCGGTTGTGTAGCCAGCTACGAAGATACCGAGCGTGAGGGCGGAAAACGGGTGCATAGAATCGCCGTCGCTACGTGATTTGCATTCCGAGGTGAATTACCAGTAGCTGGCTTTAGCCGATTTGAAGGGAGACGGAGCTTGCGATGGCCTTGTCGACAGCTGGAGGAGTATGTAATTGGATGTATCGAGTTGGAGGTGCTGGTATGAAATGGGTGGATCTTTGGTGGGTTTATATCGTCACATTCGAGTCTGGCGCGGCGCGCAAAAGGTAGTGGGCCCAAAATAAGACGGAGACAACAGACCTCATGAGTTCAATTACAGAGAAGTATCCATGTTGAAAGCTTAGGATCGAATCAGCGCTTCTTGACAAAACAAGAGACGTCTACTTGAAGAGCTCCAAAGTCCAACTTTCGCGTCGGGCTCTTGGCAACTGCCCGCGTTCAATTGAATGACCCTGATCCCTTCCAGGGCTTTATTGCGAACATGTGTTCGCTGCCTGCCGGTCTGTTTACCACATGCATTCCTTAACAGAGGTCTAGACCCTGGACCCCGGATTTCTGAAATGGCAGGGGCTCACCACTAAATTGAAAGACTTATACGTAGAAAGAATGTCTAAGTGGGCATACACTTATAAGACTACCTAGGTGGGTTTGCTCTTCTCACGACTTTGACTCCCTAGAGTAACTTGCTTTTATTTGTCAGGTCGCTGTCACCTAATATACCATCCGTCAGCCAATATCTGGCTCATCTTACCAAGCTCGCCTCACAAGATATCTACATGCCCGTACATTATGATTGAAATGTTGCTCCAGCACGCATCAATTGGCTCAAACCAGTCTCGTTGCATTCACTGATCATTCTCATGAGCACAATTGGACTGGGGGACCTGCTGTAGCCGTTCAAGTATTTGCTGCTGGAGGGTGGGATTGCTTTGTGGAACTTGACATCACCCCAAGAAGTCACCAAAAGAAACATCGACATGAACATGAATGCCACCATCAGAATAATCTCTGGCATGAAATGGCATGCAAAGAATTTTCCCTGGCAGGTAGCATTATCATCAAACGCCCGAGCTAAGCCACCTGAAAGCCTTGCAGGCTGTACCTTATATTGCAGCAGAGTCACTATCTGCAGATCACACACAAGCATTCAAGTTTGATACCATGGTAACAACTTGTAACTCAAGAAGAATATACTCACAACGTTCCCACAAAGAGCCCAGCATGTTGCGTAAGACCATGTGGGTTATTATTATTTACTGTTCGGGTCCGTCGACCAAGTCATTCTGGCTGTGCAGGTCTGTAGACGTCAACAATCAGGCCGCACAAAACGCTTGAAGGTGCCAGAAGGGGCGGTCCCGTGTGGTTCTCTTTGTAGAGGCGAGTCCCAAATCTATATATATTATAGCAGATGCGAGATGACCATGACCTGTTTAACGCCCAACCACAACCCCGAATCTCCTGGTCCCGAACTCCAAGCCAAAGATCAATTTTCTTAGGGTGTCGATCTTCGGAAAGAGACCAATACTCACGGCTGATGAGGTTTGAACTATTTCTTTCTCATATGTGTAGCATCGTTCTCCTTATTGTCCTCTCTTGCCTCGTCAAGCAGCTTGTCAATGCCCCGTTGCTTGAGGGCGACCTGTGGTGTTTTAGTACAGACCGTCACGAGAATTCATCGGAGACACTCGAAGAACGGCGGTGTCTGCCTTCTCCTCTCTGGCACGTTTGGGATTCGTGTTTGCAGGTCACGCAGGTGAGAGGAATAACGTACACCAAGGCAGCTCTGGTACTCCTTGAACAAGGTAGAGCATTCATTATCGTCGGCCTTCCCCAAGCCTCTTAGGTATTCTGCGACACGTAAGTTTTCCCGTCCTTGAATAGATGAAGTAGAAAAAAAAGAAAGAAAACAAAGTCCCACCTACTTTCACTATACCATTTCAAAAAGCAGTTGTCATATTTCCTACACCCGTTCATCAGTAAAACGTGTTCGACGACGACCGTCATTTATAAGGACAAGCTCTGAAGACTCACTCTTTGACCTCGTTGCATTCTGGCGCCAGAGAGGCAGACATGTTTGTGATCGACAGCTCGAGGCGCGTTTCAATGACCCGAACAGCTTCGCGCTCCAAATTGAAAAGAAACAAGACAATGCGTGGTCCTCCACGTCGAGCTTGCAGGCCTGATCGAGAGGTTTCTTTGAGGGAATCGTCCGGGATATAAGATTTCGTTGCTAACTTTTGAGATCAGAAATCGAACCGACCGCCTCGCAAGCTGGAATCGAAGCACGAACGGTGTAGGGAAGCCTGAAGTCATCACGGAGTTAACGTTTATCTCTTATCGACTGGCCCTCTGTACCGCTACCCATCGACCCCTGCAAAGACGCCGAAGTTTTAGCTGTTCTAGGTATATGGACATGTGGAAAGACCCCTGCTAGCACAGACAGTGCCTGCCGATTGAACATCGCCAAATTTTCTATTGGCAAGGCGAGCAATAATTCCCAAAGTCTTTCCTCTTACAACAAGTCGCCAGTCTTTTGTGGCGCATCATCCCAAACACCCTCCTTTTAGCCATGGATCCCTCGCAAGACTTCAAGTCCTTGCAGGACGCAGTTCAGGCTTCCCTCATCTCGACCACCCGAACCGTAAACCGAATCGCAAGCGAAGACCTCACCTTCCAGCGCACCGCCAACCCGCGCACCGGAGACCGACTCGAGGAACTGTCGACTCGTCTTCTCAGTGTATCCAGCGAGCTGGTCAACGCGGCGGCCAAGGCAAATGGTCAGAGGAGTGTGGAATCGCTTGAGGACACAGAGGATGTCGACATCCATTGGGCTGGTATCGTGGACGTGATCGATGGTCTTCTCGAAAAGGCAGACACCGCATTAGATGAATACACTGGGCGGGTCAAGAGGAAGATTGATATTCCTGAGCCCCCGCCTTCGAAAAAGCTCAAGACAAACGATCGATTCGAGCCAAATTGGCGCCGTGCCAATATTATCAAGCCGCAGAATGCCTTCGAGAAGAAAGTCGACAATTTCGCGTCAGGTCCCTGGAAGCCTTTGCTCACCAAGAAACCTCATGCGACTGTATCTTTGGAGGAGAGCCTTAGCATGACTGATGATGGCAAAAACAAGAACCAGTATGAAAACCATTCTATTTTCCCTCTTCCCCTGCTCCTTTAAATCCGGACCGATGCTCCACGGGAGCATTAGAGCCAAAGTGCAAGACCGAGGTTTTGAAAGACGGACAGACAATTGATGCAGAAAGGTGCAACAAATGATGCTGATTGACGATTTAGATACAAGCACCCATACGAGGCAGAGATTCTCAACCTGAAATACCCGCCTCGAACATACGAGAAACACGACCCCATACCATACCAGCCTATTGAGAAGGCCCCCGCTGTCTGGGTCGATACTTATGAGGGTGTGCTGGAGATGTTAGAAGAATTGAAGCAGGCGGATGAAATCGCAGTTGATCTGGAGCACCACGACACCCGCAGCTATCACGGTCTGCTATCTCTCATGCAGATTAGCACTCGAGAGAAGGATTGGGTCATCGACACGCTACGACCGTGGCGACACAAGCTTGAGGTCCTGAACGAGGTGTTCGCCGATCCCAAGATTCTCAAGGTCTTTCACGGCGCCTTTATGGATATCATTTGGTTACAGCGGGACCTGGGTCTCTACATTGTTGGCCTCTTCGACACATATCATGCCTCTGTGGCACTCAACTATCCACAGAAAAGTTTGGCGTTTCTCTTGAAGAAATTCGTCGATTTTGATGCGGACAAGAAATATCAGATGGCAGATTGGAGAATACGGTAACCAGACCTGATTGCCTGTTTGTCGTTCTTCGCTAACAGTCTTAGGCCCCTTACTGATGAGATGATGTATTACGCCCGTTGCGACACTCACTACCTACTCTACGTTTACGACAACATGCGGAACGATCTTGTCACTCGTTCTGACCCCAACAAACCACAAGAGAGTCTGATCGAATACGCCCTGCAGAGATCCAAGGAGACATCATTAGACAGATACAGCTCTTACGTCGCTGACCCTGACAGTGGCGATGGAACTAGAGGCTGGATCAACGCCCTGATGAGGAGCAGCATTAGACTTGATGGGCCACAGTTCGCCGTCTACCGTGCAGTCCATAAGTGGCGTGATGATTTAGCCCGTACCGAGGATGAGGGCCCTTTCTTCATCATGCCTCAACAGACGCTGATGGAGATCGCCAGACTCTTGCCAGTGGACCCGAAGGCCCTGCACAGCATACTCGGTAGTAGGTGTGCAAGTATTGTTCAGCGATCACTGAGCGAGCTGTTCGAAGTCATTTCGAAAGCGAAGAAGGAGGGCGAGACTGGTCCAAGCTCGGTGGAGTTTCTGAGGGGCACTCTTGCGGACAACTCGCTCGCAGCGGTTGCAACTAGGGAATTGCAGCAAAGCAAGAAGCCCAAGCCGGACCTCCCGCCCGTCGAGGTGCTTCGAGCGGAGAAGTCTCAGCTTTTTGGCGATATGCCTATCAGCAGTCTCTGGGAGAGTCCTTCACAGGTTGCGAAGAAGGAGACAAGCACCCTCATATCATTGCCATGGACAACGTATATCCAAGAGGCAATGGTCTCATCAGCCCAGCTGGAAGCCGAGGCAAAAGCCAAGAAGCAAGAGCCGGATATCATACCTTTAGAAAGCACGCCTAAGGCCCCTGCGCCGCCGCCAGAGGTAGATAACACCGAATTTACTCTCCGACAAGGACGCAAGCGCAAGATGGACGACGTTCAAGCCGAAGAGTCAGATGCCGACGCTGGCGGTGGGGCGGCACTGTCGCAGGACGTGATTCCGCTCCACGATGAGGAAACCAAAGCCCAGCGCAAGGAGCGGAAGCGCGCGGAGAGGAAGGCTAAGCGTACTGCAAAGGCCGAACAGAAGGGACAGAAACCACAGAGGACGTCGAAGACGAAGCGAATGCCAGCGGAGGATGACGAGGACGAGGACGATGAGGAGGGGGAGGACGAGGCGCCATTTGATTACAGCAACGCGCAGTCTGTTCTACATGCCCAGCGCGCGATGATGGGCGCTCCGCAGGAGGGCAAGGGCAAGAAAAAAGCTTTCGACCCGTATGCCGCGCGCATCAACGCGGACGGCCCAAAGCCTGCGCGGCGCATGCATGGAGAGAAGGCTGGAAGGACGTTCACTTTCAAGAAGTGAGCAGTTTTGCACGGTTGGAGTGCAGCCGGCGCGGGTCAGCATATTCTGGCGTTTAGAAGATGCTTCGGGCATGTGTGGAAGACTGGTTTGCTTGGATATGCGGAGGGCGGGTCTCTGTGGCATGATCTTCAATGGCTTTAGTGTTGATTCAAGAGCACAGATATTGATTGCCACCTTTGCTCCAGGTCGAGAAACCTCCCGTACGGTACATAGTCGCGAAAAGGAGTGATTGATGGCGATAAATGCTAGCATCTCTGTTTGAGTGACAGAGTATCTTTTTTTTGGAATTCAGATACCCATTCTGTTGGAGATGTTGTTCCCAGAGCAGCAGCACCTAGGAATTGTGTTGTTGCCGTGCGTCTAGACCCATGCAAAATACTCAGACAGGAGAGGGAAAAGGACAACGAGTCTCATGTGAAATGTGTAGAAAAATGCAAACTGCGGGGGGACATATGTCGCTGCTATTCATGTGATTGTTAGACCGGCCCGCCGCTTGCGCAGTGCGCGTTTGCGAACGACCTCGGTGGATTCGGCAGCTGTTGTGCGATGTGAACTTCAACCTCAAATTATGCTACGAATTGAAAGGACTGTGGATCTTATCATTATTTTCACTGTCTTTGGAAAGTACGCATTTCTGGCTACTCAGTTCTTCTTAATTTACCCCTCCGAAAATTGACTGTTGCTCTAAAACCCGCCACTCTTGATACTCACCATAGTTCGAAACAAATTGCTAGACCTCATATTTATTTCCCATCTTTCCTCCTTGCACACCTTTACCACAACATCTCGACACAATGGCTTCCGAACCACCTCTCAGTCCCTCAAGCCTCCCTTCAGATTCTCACGAGGTCATTGCTGTACTAGAATCCATCCACGTTCCCTGGGAGCCAATAGACCTCAGTCCTAGAACATACGAAGCACTCGTCTACCACAACACCGTCGCAGGCACAGACGACATAGAGGCAAGGATCAAAGACGCCAGTATTATAATATGCACTACATGCAAGCTCACAGGCGAGACACTTTCCCAAGCCCCCTACCTGTGCGAACCAGTCCCTCCCATCCCACCCTCCTCCCCCTCCCCTCAAAAGAAACCCCTACCCAACTGTCGAATATAGTTACTAAGAACCCACGGAAATCTAGAAAATGTATCCTCGGCCATGCCGTAGGCACAGACCATATCGACCTGGCCTACTGCCAGCAAAATGGCATCCAGGTGATGAACAGCACAAATTGCAACACCGAGACGGTCGCCGAGCACGCGCTGGCGCTCTACTTTGCCACGCGTCGGAGCTTGGTGACGATCCATAACACCTTGGAGGATTTCTCTTCACCGGGGCGCCCGAATGAGTGGAAGGCGAAAGGCAGTATGAATGCGCGCATGCGGGATGGCACGGGGGCACCGCCGAGGACGTGTCGGGAGGAGGTGGCTGGAATCGTGGGCTATGGGGCTGTTGGTGAGTCCATTCTCTATCTGAGATCTAAAAATTATCTGCCTGTGATTTTTTTATTTTTTTCCTTAGAGGCTGAAAGACTATTGTATGGTGTAGGGAAACACATCGCTCGCCTTTGCACCGCGCTGGGTATGAAAGTGCTCATCTCCTCACGTAAAGACGACAGCTCCCCAGCGGTCAATGGTGCTTCGTCTTCCTCTTCCATTCCCTCACGCGTACCCTTCAACACCCTCCTATCCACTTCATCCGTCCTCTTCCTCGCCGTTCCCCTCTCACCCAGCACACGCTCACTCATCTCCGCCCCCGAACTCGCCCTTCTCCAACCCAGCACAACCATCATCAACGTCTCGCGCGGCGGTATCGTAGATGAAATCGCAGTACTTGCGGCGCTCAAGGCGCGGAAGATGTTTGGATACGGCACAGATGTATTCGCTACGGAGCCGGCGGGCGACGGGGAGGATAGTTGCTTGTTGGGTACTGCGGCGCTTGGGGAGGAGAGGGTGAATTTGGTCATGACAGGCCATTTGGCTTGGTTGAGTGAAACGACGATTGAAAACCATAAGAGGAAGGTGGGGGAGAATTTAAAAGCGTGGGTGGAGGGAAATGGGGGAGGGGATGTCATTGTGAGAGGAAGTAAATAGGGTGCAACGTGCTGCATGTGTCACGAATGAAGTTGAGTGAAATCAAATCGGATCGGGGACATGTTCGAGAGGCTCTACTATGGGGCTTCGTACGAGTATTGGCATAAGCGAAGTGGCCAACACAATCACAACCATTGCATCAGCCTCACTTTGTAGGGATAGAGGCTTCTGAGCCCCATGTATAACAGCAGACCCGCTTGCATTTGATCAACCGCGTTGAAGCGGTTCTAGAGTCCAGAGAAAGCCACACTCCGGATACCTTGGTCCTGTATCACGAAGTCAATTGCAACGCCTGATGAGATGCACTGCATATGACCTTCCCGGTAATTCCATGGTTATTTTCGTTTCCCGATATGCCAAAAATAAAGAAAAATAAAAGGAAAAAAGAGGGAACAAGGCTGTGGAAGCCTGCCCGGTATCACATCATCCGTCCTATGACTTTTGTTGAATAACGCCAATGCCCATCCGACCGCGCTTGTTGTGTGTTCTATAATCATCTTTTCGAAAGCGACGCTCACATCACGTCACATCAACCCCGTGGGGGTGCCATGCTGAGTATCCCATACTTAGATACCAGCATCCATACGCCAGCCCTCAACGGGCAGAGGGAATGTCGTGCTCCACTGCTTGATCTCCTCCCTCAGGGCGTTGATCTTCTCAACCTCGCCAGTCGCGATCTTGGCCTTGAAATCCTTGAGCTTGTTAGCCTCCTTGGGCAAGGCACCCTGCACCTCCTTGCAGATCTTGATAGCCTGGTCGATGAACTCGGCCACGCGCTCAAAGTCGGCAGTGCCGAAGCCACGGGATGTCATAGCGGGGGTACCAATACGGATACCGCAGGGTGTCAGGGCAGACTTGTCACCGGGGATGGCGTTCTTGTTGCAAGCAATGTTCATGTTCTCGAGCACAGTCTCGACACGGGCGCCGTCCAGAGAGAAGGCGCGCAGGTCCAAGAGAACCATGTGGGAGTCAGTGCCATCGGAGACGAGCTTGTGGCCCATGGCCTTGAACTTGTTCTCCAGTGCCTTGGCGTTGTCGACAACCTGCTGCTGGTAGGCCTTGAACTCGGGGCTGTGGGCCTGCTTGAGAGCAACAGCCAGCGCCGTGATGGTGTGGTTGTGGGGACCACCCTGGTGGCCGGGGAAAACGGAGAAGTTGATGGCATCCTCAAGCTCGTACAGAGTCTCCTTGCCGGTCTTGGGGTTGACGGAGCGCACACCCTTGCGGAAGAAGATCATGGCACCACGGGGGCCACGGAGTGACTTGTGGGTAGTGGTGGTGACGACATCGGCGTGCTCGAAGGGGGAGGGGATAACACCGGAGGCGACTAGGCCAGAGATGTGGGCAATGTCAACAACCAGGTACGCGCCGACGGAGTCGGCAATCTTGCGCATGCGGGCGTAGTCGATCAAGCGGCAGTAAGCAGAGGTTCCAGCGACGAGGATCTTGGGACGGTAGAGACCCGCGTTCTTCTCGAGCAGATCGTAATCTATGATACCAGTGCTCTCATCGACACGGTAGGGCATAGTCTCGAAGTAGTTGGAGACGGCAGAGATCCTGTGTACCAGATTAGCTCAGGTGCTTTCGATTCGAGTCAGACAAAGAGAAAAAGCGTACTTCTTGGCAGGCGTCTGGTATCCGTGGGACAAGTGACCACCATGAGGGAGGTCAAGACCCATCAGACGGCCATGGACAGGCATCAAAGCCTGGTAGACCTGCAGGTTTGCCGGGCTGCCGGAGAGAGCCTGGACGTTGACTCCCCACTTTGCAGAGTCAAGGTTGAAGGCCTCGAGAGCACGCTTCTGGCAAAGCAGCTCGATCTGGTCAATGTGCTCGTTACCACCGTAGTAACGGGCACCGGGCAGACCCTCAGAGTACTTGTTCGACATGGGCGAACCAAGGGCATCGAAGACGGCACGGGAGGTAACATTCTCGGAAGCGATGAGGATAATGGACTCCCTCTGGCGCTGGATCTCGTTGGTCTGAAAGGCGCGTATTAGAAGTGAAGAATAGACAGGCTGCTGTTGTCAATGCAGATTCGAACATACCATGATCTTGGCGACCTCAGGGTCGGTCTCCAGAAGAGACTTCTCCAGCATCTAGAGAGTAGAAATTAGTCACTGTACGCGGTTCTCTTGATGGCGTCGCGGGGTAGAGCTATGACTTACGTCCTTGTGACCCGAGGACAGGGCGTACGAGACTCCGTTGGTAGCCATTGTTCTGGTGCGGTGAGATTTTCTTCCTGTCAATTGATATGACACAATTCTGGAAGAGTTAAGAAACTTGAGGAAGTGGTTGAAGTAGTGCTGAGAGAAGGGAGTAGAGTAGGGTAAGCTGGCGAGGGAGGCTTGAGTTGGAGCGGGCCGTTCACCTGGGGCAAAAAATTCATGGGGAATACGCTAACAATTTGGCGGGGTTCTCGACTCAGGGACTGGGGCCAAAGCCATGCGCGACCAGCGATTCTCGGAGCACTCTCTTCCACCTTGGGTAAAGGCGGTGAGATTCGGCCAGTGTCAATGATGACTCGAATGTATTCTGTATTCTTCTGTGCGCCACCAGGTATCAGCGTCTAAGTGTTCACTGCACGCAAGGTCTCACGAGTACCAAAGCCTTATTAAATCTGCGTGTTGTCCTATTTGACTGATGCTAATCCGAAACTACCGTACATTCTGTTGCCATCCCAAACAAGACGAACTAAGGAAATTTCCCATGGATTGGGGAGTCGGAGTAGAGGTGAAAGTTGCCTCTAGAAAGGTCGTGCCAATGCGCACCAGAAACACCATTAAACCGTTCCGTATTGTCCAGCCTCAAGTCTGAGCTCTCAGCCTTGTCTGTTGATACAATAAACACCATGAAATCCCAATGCAGCTGGTTAGTCAAAAATAACATCTAGGCCTTGGCCTTGGCGATACCGACCTGGTTCTTGCCGAGGTCGTAGATAGAGTACCATGGGCGGAGGAAGGCATCACCAAGGATACCAGCCAAACCAGCAGGGAGGCTCATACCCATGAAGGCGGAGATGCAAGAACCACCAGACTCGATAGTGTAGTCATATGCATCAATGGTGAAGTTGTGGCCAGCAAGGGTGAAGGTGATGTCGGGGAGGTTGTCGCGAGTGTTGCACTCAAGAGTGTAGGTTCCACTATAACCCTTCTTGGCGCCAATCATCTTGTTGAGCATCTCCGCGAGGTCGGTCTCAAGAGCAATCAGAGAAGTACCGGTGTCCAGAATGATTCCAGAGTCATCAAAAGAGGCGGTCTCGCCATCGATGGTGATACCATCGAGGTCGACCTCCCAGTAAGCCTTGCGACGGATGGGAATGTTTGTGATCTTTCCAGTGTAGTGGTCCTTGTCAGAGCCACCAAAGACAACCTCGGACCCATCGCCATCTGAGCTGAGGTAGAAGGCGAATACGGGCTCGTCGATCAGCTTCTGGTCGACCATGTTGTAGAAGGGAGGAACAATCTTGTTGACGGAGATTGTGTCGTATCCCATTCCCAGAATGCCGTCGAACTTGCCGAAAGCAAAGGCGAGGCCGGGCTCCTCAGTAGCCTCAGCGAAGTCCTGGTTCTTGATGGTAAGATCGCCGATGGACAAGGTGTCCTGGGAGACGAAGCCCTTCATGGAGCCGGAGCCATATTGAATTTCGAACGAGGAGCCGTTCTTCTTGTAGGTGGAAGAAGAGGAGGACTCGTACTTCGTGTGCAAGTAGCACGCTATGGAGTTGCACTTGGAGGATGGAACCCAGAGGTTGGAGCTGCCGGTGTCGAGGATGACCTTGAAGGTCTGGGGAGGTGTTCCGACGCTGATCTCGGAGAAGTCTGTGGCCGAGTCAGCTGGGGTGCAAATGAGGGTTGTAAAGTATAGGGTAACTTACACTGAGCGTTCAGGTAGTTCTCGATGGGGACAGGGTGGTCCTTCTGGATGCTGACTTGCTGCTGGCCCTGCTTCTGGGAGAATGGGTTCCAGTTTCCGGAGTACTTCTGCTCAAGGAACTTGACCTGGTCCTGCAGGGGGAAAGCCTTCTGTTCGTTTGTTTCTATGTTTAGTGACTGCACGCCAGGTGGATGGTGATGCGATGAGGCGTGGGGGTGCTACTAACGACCTGATCCTCAAAAGGGACCTTATTGATCTTCATCTTGTGGACTCCGGCCGCCTGGGCGGAGGCGCCAAGGACTGCATCGTGTGAGATTAGCATTCAGAACAGTGTTGGGCGATGGAGTGGTAATGGGAAGCCGCGCATCGCAGCACTCCATGGAATTCTCGGAATGATTTGAGAAAGGTATCCCTCGTATTCAAAGAGTGTTCAATGGAGTGCATTTGATGCCGTCGTCGGCGCTTGGAGGTGAAGATGGCATCATCACATGGGGTGGCGACAAGCGACATTAGCAAGTGGAACTGGATAACTTACGCATGGCGCTCAACATAGCACCCTTCATTATGGGCAACTGGGTGTTGTAATATGGGGTGGAAGAGAATCGTAGATGGGTTGGGAAATGACTGTTGGTGGTAAGTTTGATGGGGAATGGGTTGAAGAGGTTAGGAGAAGAGTGGTAGGTTAGATAGGTTGTCGAATCGATGGAGGTTGGTGTTTGAGGTGCGGTAAATGGGAACGAGGAACGCACCGGAGGGTCACAAGGTGCTCGTGCTAAGCTACCTTACCTACGTCAGGAGCTCACATGGGGTGCTAGCAGGCCTGCATAATGATTGCTAGGGTGATGGCCCGATAACGACAGTAGCTCCGGCTGACGAGGCCTCAGCGTGCCTGGTGCCTGCCCTGCATCCAGTGGTCAGACGGGCGGGCAGCTTTACCCGCTCCCGAATCAGGCAAGCAGGGGTAGGAATTAGGTCCTAGATGACGCTTGCAGACGAACGCCGATGCCGTCTAACGTCTCTCCGGCCAGAATAGGTGGCAATCTGTTAGTGACTGTCACATCTTCTCCCCAGCCATTTATTAAAAGACTACTATAGTAGGCATATATGGCAGATGGCTTGCCAACAGAAGTCATTGCATCCGGTAGCTGACAGAATTCCTTCAGCTCCTCCCCCAAGGCTCCAACTTTGCCCAAGGCTCATCTCTTTAATTTAGTCGAGGCTGACATGGGTATCCAGTTCTTTTCCATCGTGATGCCTGATACGCACCGAGGAGTTCGACATGTATCAGAAATGGTGTCACTCGTCTCTGTCTTTACAGTATACTCCACTGACTCAGACCTGGTCCACTCCATATCAGCCTCGTCTTATACGTGTACAAGCTGTATATGCAAACAACGCTCTGGCCAAAGGTCTTGGCTGCCAGCATGGCATCGTGGGTCAGAATACTTTCCTACCTTCATCTACCTAGACACATACGCATAATCAACAGCCATGCTGAGGTCGCTGTCTGGCTCGCCATGAGCGCGCATTCCATCCACCCATCGCCCATTTTACTTCAAGTTGAAACGTATCTCTGAGGAACGAACATGTCCCCGCAATCCCCATAACGACTGTTGCACACAGCTCACCGCCCAAGTAGATCGACATCAAGCAGGAAAGGGACAAGAGCTAAATAACATTCTTACTCATGGGGAGGCCAACGGCAGTAATTGATTTGGAGGTTCGCTTCCAGTAATCTGAGGTCTCTGCTTCATTCGGTCACAACGACGTCCGCTGGTGGTACGCATCTTCTTTCTGGGCTTTAATGTCGGCCTGCGACGGCGTACTGAATCGAGGTGATGGTGCCTTTCCCGAAACTCATCGTAACTACCCATTGCATGCGTAATTACTTGCTTCCGTCGCCTTCAGATCGAGAGCTTGCCTGAGAACGTCCCCTTGAGGCTTTATCTTCTGTATGTTCATGGCTATTAAAACTTCGCGGGCATATGTTCCATGATTCAATGTGTTGCGCACACTTGTCGATGGCCCAAAGTCCTTCATACTCAGTTGCACAGTACGGGTCTGTCGATACAGGATGCCAGCGTTCGACTTCAACCGAAGGCTATGTTTCTAGATACATAGAGACATGGCTTGAAGCCTCATATCCTAAGCCATCAAGCGCGTTTTGATAGACTTCTTCCACAGAACAATGTCCTCCGTGCTTGCCATCAACGTCCTGTGAAACTTATGTAGCTCAGAAGCTCAAATTTTAATGCTGCAAGGTTGCTTCAAGTCGATATTCGGATGAGTTCCCTCCAGGAGCACTTACACAACGGCGTACAGGCCTGTCCCCTGCACTTTAGACCCGCCCACTGCGGTTGGGCCCGGGGGAGAGAGGTGGGGGGGGGTCTTCCACCGCGTCAAGCGCGTAACTGCAGGAATTCAACCGCGTCGAAACTGGTAGGATGACGCTGTATTTGCAGGAACACAGCCAATGCAACTTGACATCTTGAGAATTTACATATTGCCCCTCTAGGTAGTCGCAGCATCACGCGAGCATTTATACATACATCTTGTTCCAACACCAGCCACATTCACTCACTACCTAAACACCGTCAAGCGTATCACCACTTCATAGACACGCCCAGAGACCCTAAAGAGAGCATGTCATAGGTCAGACCGAAAAGGCATCATGGACGAGCTGACCCGACAGCGTTACGAGAAGCAGGCTAAGGATCTGCGCGTAAAGATCAAGTCATGGGAGGTCGACTTCTACAATAGCCACGATGGCAAGAAACCCAGCAGGTCAGACATTAAGGAGTCCGATATGTGTACGCCAGTCCTCCAAGTCCTGTCGGTCCCAATGTCCTCATCTAACGCCCTTTCCCCCTCTCACAGCCAGCACTTACAAGGAATATCAACGCCTTCGCGACATCCTCGACGGCAAGATCCCGCCCCCGGCATCCAAGAGTAAAGACGCCAGCAACAACCTCCGCAAACGTAAATCTCCCCAGCAACAACCTTCGCTTACCCCCTCCACCAAGCGCTTCAGAGCAGTGGAAACACCTTCCTCACGACGCCAACAGCCCGGCGATAGCATTGCCATGAATATGTTCACGCCCAGTCATGGCTCCACCCCTTCCCTCAACCGGAAACTCTTCGACTCTCCCGCCGTACCAACCTCCATCGGCCCCACTCCTCAGCGCGACGGCCGCGTGCTCGGCCTATTCGACTCATTGCCCTTCAAGGACGCGGAGATTGACTCCCCGTGCAAGCCAAACGGTGCTGTACGACTAAGCCAGGTAATTGAGGCCGGCAAGGAGGTCATGGCAGCGGCTGCTACCCCGAGAAAAACATTGGGCCGGGAGCCTGGTAGCGCTGCATCGCTGGGGAGGACGCCGTCGTCGAGGCACAAGCGGCAGACGGGGGCAACGCCACGGAAGAATATACTCTCGACACCGCTAAAGCTGGATGGCGGGAATGGCGTGGCCAAGACGCCTAGCACATCAAATACTGTGTCCAAGTTACAATTTCAGACGCCAGCATTTCTGCGGCGAATACCGATGCCAAAGATCAACGAGAACAGCGAATACACGTCACCAGAGCCCATACGACTGCCTCGCAAGCCCCTACTGCGCGGGCTCAGCAGCGTTGTGGCGGACCTGCGCAAGATGCAAGAGGCGGAGCTTGACGACGACCTCGATGCGCTGCGGGAGGCTGAGATGGATGGCCCAAGCAAGCCCGTAAATAGAACTATTCTATCCGACAAGACCAATCTTCCTCCTCCTCCTGCTCCTTCTACGCATACCACCTCCATAGAAAAGCAGGATGACGCCTCTATCCTAGGAGAAGACTCCGAAAAGCAAGCCCTGGGTCTTCTAGGCGGCTTCGACGACGAAGGCGATTACGATTCAGCTGGCGAGCAGGATGCAGGTCTAGACCGCAACGGGAACCCACTACGGGTTTACAAGAAAAAGGGCCAGAAACGCACGACTCGTCGGTCCAACATGAAGCCCGTGATGACAAGGCGACCTGCCGCTGTCATTGCCAAGCACGAGGACACGAATAACGCAGACGAAAACATACCGGATGCCGAACCAAACACCGCAGCAGGTGATGCCGAAGAAGATGACCCCGCCCTACACTCTGGCTCAGACTTCATCGCTTCGGATGACGAAGATGAACTAGCCCAAGACATTGGTGATGTCCGCAAACCCACACCCAAGACGGCGAAGGCGAAGGCGAAGTCTGCTGCTGCTGCAACAGCTCCAGTCAAGAAGCCCGCGCGCAAAGTCAACGAGCTTGCACATGCCAACTTCAAGCGCCTAAAACTGCGCAACAGTGGCGCCAAAGGTGGGCCCGGCCACAATAGCCGGTTTAGGAGACGGCGCTGAGCCTGCGTTGCGGCGCATAATGATGATGAGCTCTTATTTTGGGGCGGGAGACGTATTGCTACTTAAACAAGGACAGCTTGCATAGATTGTTGAGGGATTCAGTTTAGATGACAAGAACGCTCTCAAGACTTGGCCATGATGGCTGGAAGTAAAGCTTCGACTATTTGCTGCATCCTATACGGTTGTGTACAGACAGGCATCTCAGAAAGGCGGCAACAGTAGCCTGCGCAAGTATAGAAATATAGTAAGAGGCATTGCCCCACCTCTCTGCTTCATATTGCCGTGCCATTTCGTGCGCGTCTTTAACGTGCCGTGCACCATGTTCGGGTAAGATTTGACTTGGAGCATGTATCTTAGCACGTCCAAATCGATAGGGCCTAGTCCTTCCTCGTTTGCTGTATCAAGGCGAGGCATAGCTAGAACAAAGGCGATTTTTAGACTGCCTTAAATATGGCACTACGGAGGACAACGAACACATGAACAAACGGCACACATCTCTATGGCAAGGTGGCTGCAGTGGATACACAACCGTTCGAAATGAGGAATGTATCGATATCGTGTCGGAATCTATGCTAGTGTACGGATGCTATTGCCAAAAAGTGTACCAAGGTCTTTTGTCGTGTCGGAATTGGCTTTCGCCGGGCCTGATTCTATAATGTAGAGATCACAACTCGCTCTCATTGTCCTCACTGCCTTGAGAGTCGTCCTCGTAGGCATCGTCCTCATCGTCATCAGAACCGTCCTCGTCGTCGTCGGAATCATCCTCCTCGTCTCGGGACCGGTCCTCGCTATCTGGATCTGGCAAGTGCATGTGTTTCCTATGTGGCAGATCAACGCCGTCATCATGATCCGGCATAATAAAGGCACCATTGGCACTGGATGAAGGTGAATCATCCCCTTCTTGCTGGTCCCAATCATACTCGTGATTTTCGTGATGGTGCGTATGGCTGTCGTGCTCATCTTCCCAATCATGATCATCCTCATCATGGTGGTCCTCGGAGCAGCATTTATAATTGCAGTAGTCATCGTCGTAACAAGACTTCTCATGCTGGCGGTGGGGATCTCTGCCCGGAAAGCCCTCGTAGTCGCCAATGCTGTCATGGTATTCTGATGTCACGTCAGTGACCAGGCCAGGAGTAGTTTATAACATCTCCACAAACCTTGCCATTTGCCGCTCCAATCACCATCGTCTGTGTACGAGTTAGGGGCCTTACTTGGGGCAAAGCGCATTTCAGAACAACATACCTGGACGCGTCTTGCCGTTTGACTGACCAACATCATCAGGAAAGAGACCGTGTGGTACACTGGGCTTGCATTCAAGCTTGCAATGTGCAAAGCACAGATTGTCGCAAGAGTCGTGTTCCCGATCACGCTCGTCCTCGTGGCCGTAGGGAACTGATGGAGAATCGCGCTTCTGCACAAGTGTGCCACAGGTCCCAAACTAGACTCTGCGTCAACACCTCGACTCATAACGGCTCGGTGGGGAAATACTTACAACACGACATATGAGAGAGGAAAGCGAGTCCATCAGCGTCTTTTTGAGGGCCCGTCCCATGTTTTTGAATCGCTCTCCCAAGCTAGAGCCAACTTCATCTGCAATGTCCCCAAGCCGGTCTCCAATGTTATCTCCGTCGCTGGGTACTGGCATTGGCTGTGACGTCGGCTGTGGCTGCGGCCCCGGCTTCGTTGCTCGCCCATCCTTGTGTCGAGGCTTATACATGATATTGCTTTCATTATAGGGAGCGGGCATTCGAATGAGATTGTCCAGCGTGCCTCCTCCGGGTAGGAGGTTGCTAGCAACCAACATTCTAGCAACGAGGCCACCTTGCCCATGACCATAGACGTAAGTGTTGAGGAGGTCGATTTGGGTGTCCGAAGTCCAAAGCAGAGGATCAAAATTCGAAGATTCGTTGAAGTGCAGTGCAACGGCCATCAAGTCGACAACCCTACCTTTGTTGGCCTCGCGAGGCTTGACAAGTTCTCCCGCCAAATTGAACAAGAATTTGCCATTTTCCAGTTCTATGACGCCAGACTGGAATGCATGGTCTACAGTGACGACCACGTGGTGATGGGATGCAATGTCAGATGCAAGCTGGGTGTAGGACTGTCGTTGTCCACCAACTGGCGGGCTGAGTATGATCAAGGAATACTTGTCCGGACAGATGGAAGCGTCAGGAAAGGCCTGAGATTCCATGTTGTGCATAGAATTGGTGTCCCCAAACACTTGTGCTGTGATAGTCTCGAGGAGAGACTGCGTAAAGACTGGCGCGGTCTTGCTCTCAGGTTCTTGAAGGATCTCGCAAGTCGGATAGCTTCAGAGTAGATCAGCAACGCGTCGGGGATTGAGACGCAGCAAGGAGTGGGTTGATAGACTATTACTCACAAAACTGAAACTGGAATACGCCGAACACCGCTACAAGTCTCGTTGATGAATGAGACTCCGTCCTCTCCATACCGCTCGCGAAACAACGGCAAGGACGCAGTGGCATTGGTGCATTCAGGAAGAGGAAAGCGTTGGAACCCCAGATCATGTTCGACGGTGAAGTGATGAACTCCGACTTTGTCTGGGCCAGTTAATGATGGAAGCCGCGTGGCACTGCTGTTGAAATCTATGATGTTGATGAAACCAGAGGGAATGCCCAGTAAGCCGGAGACACCATTCAGTGAGGCCGCAGCACCCACAGCAGGCAACGATGGCGACATGACTGGGTGGAGAAGCTGGAGCGTATGAGCTGAATCCGCAAAATGGGGAAAGAGGATCAGATGGAACCCAAAATCGAAGGCTTCAAACGACTGACACAAACAAAGACAAGGCGTTACCGAGGCTGGCCTCCAAAGAATGAGTGTGAAGCCAACAGCGGTAGTGATAAGTGAGAAGTGGAATGAGTGATGAGAGAATTTGGACTCGATGATCATTTGGAGACCGGTTTTGTTGATTTTCCTCAGCTCAATCCTTCGTACCTGCCAATTGTATACAGATATCCGTCAGGATGGCAAGGGCAGTCCCATACACTCACACCGAGTGTGGGAAGGAGCAGGCGTTGATAGACGACACTTTCTTGCTCTTAGCAAAGGAAGGTCTCAGTCCAAGCCGAAGCCTTCTATTTCGGGGGTGATAGAGTGCGTCGCGAAATGTCCCGACTATTGGCTGCGTGAGACCAGTTGATGCACATTGTAGGTGTGTCATTATGAACTCGACTTAGCAAGGGGCAAGACCTCTTGTGTGGTCCTTCATCAACCGGGCCTCCAGCTGTCAGTGGCCCCGTTCCTCACAAAAGTCCTTGGTGGACGACGAGCCCAGCGATCTCTTGACCTTTCCTCGAATCGCTGTGGTCTATACCGATCACTCGTCTGCCTGGGCCTTCCACTATAGTCAGCTCCTATAGCTACACGCCCGTCTTGCGAGTTTGCCCTCGATGCTGCCTTAGACTCATCATACTGCACATTTTTATCCCACGCCTCGATAGAGAACGGGGACCTCAAGAAGCTGCGAAGCTCGTGCAAGAAGATCTGCGAATTTTCCCTCCCAAGAAAGTCACTGAGCAGGTTTTCGGCATGGCCGCTGCTTTCCTGGATGTCGACCGTCTTCAGGATAGCAATAATGTACTCTAACACAAACACAGCATTGTTTTGCCGCCGCCGCCTGCGTCCAGCCCCTTCTACGCCGCTATCTTCTGAACGGCCTTCGCTGTCATCATGCAGAAACTCAAAGACCTGCAATTCGCGCCGGATCCAAGTACGGGCCCGTGAAAGCAGGTCAGGGTCCGATTGGAATTGCCTTAATGTGATTTCCTTGTACCTTGAGGTTGGATTCGATCCCACATGGAGGGAGAGCAAACGATTGCGATAGACCTGGCGCCTCTTTGCCAGGGCTCCTCGAGCGCGGACCTCCGAACTAGATGACGAGGACTGGAATGGGCGCCTTCCGGTGCGGAGATTCCCATGGGATGGCTGATAGCGACCTCTATGGTGGTTATTTGAGGGTGATGTCTGCTGCGGCCCCTGGAGAGTTGAAGTCGATCCAGCCTGAAGCCCAATCTTAGGAACTCTGTATGTCTTACTGCTTCCCCCTTCGGTGAAGTCGTATTGGATTTCGGTTACTTCGGCTTTGCAAAGAGGACATGATGTCTTTTGCTGAAGCCAGCTGGCTAGGCAGAGAAAGTCGAAATTGTTGTGTGCACATGGCCTCGCCGTGCATGCCTCAGATATCTCGGACAGGCAGATTACGCAGGCCGCTACCGTCTCGGCATCCTCTCTGGAGGCGAGACCGCTAAGTGTTTCGTTCAAGACTTGGCCCTGTACATCGTCTCGTGTCTCCTCCTCGCTACCCATGACCCCGAGATTACTTCCTCTGGCCGTCGATTGAGAAAGTGTGGGTGCGTAAGTGGCGTATTGTTGTCTAGGTGTATGGAACTAGGTACGGTCAGTCTGCAATTTGGCACCATGTAAGTCGCTTTCAGTCGCCACTGTACGATGAGTAAGCCAAGAGCAACAAGTACTCCGTACCTACCCAACCTCTTCTACAAACATCGTTAATTTCAAAAGTGTTCCCAGTAAGACGTCACGTCTGATACGAGAAGTGTCCTAAAGAATTTGGGATTATTCTTGGACAGGCATCCTGTGAGGACACAACCTGCAAGAAGAGACTCCTATGCAAAGATGTCTTTTGCGATAGTCTATACCGTAGGTAATAACAGCGTCCAAAAGGTCGTCCATGCAGGGGGCCTGAAGTAACAGCGCACAGAAGAAGCCACTGGATTTACAGACCCCACTCATTCTTTGGCACATATAGGATAATCTCACAAATTCACCATACTTGTACTACTGTCGATTTGAGCATATAAAAAGAACCATCACTTGCTCACAAGAATGTGAAAGAAAAAACTGAGGAATGCCGTCCGCAAGGCGGAAATACTGGGTGGACGCTTACCAAACAGAGTAATGCCTCGGTCCCGCGAGATGATCCGCATTGCGCAAGAGACGTTTGATTTATCAGCTTTCACCGGTTACTTTGGTCGCAAAAGTCCGAATCCTCCGTACGACTGGCCACAAGCCAATTGTTATAATACTAGCTATAACTCGATGGTACGCTGGCAGGAGCCGGTCCCTCGATGCCTGCATGAGTGATTTCAAGGCCAAATTCAGCCATTCTTGTCAGCTCCCGCATGTTCCACCCCACAAAAAGACTGTTCCAGCGACAGCTATCCACCATGACAACCATCAATATAGATATTGTTTCAGACGTCATTTGCCCTTTTGTTATCTGGGCAAAAAGCGCCTGGACCGCGCCATTGAAGTCTACAAGAAGACCATACCAAACGGCTCGGATGACAAATTCAACATCACCTGGAAGCCCTACGCCCTGGACCCGACCCTTCCACCAGGCCGGTCTTTCCCCGTCCTGGAACGCATGGCTCAGAAATTTGGCGCAGACCGTCAAGATGCCATCACCAAGCGGCTGACGCTGATGGGCCAGGGCGAGGGCATCTGCTTCTCATTTCAGGGCAAGCTGGGCAACACGCGGGATGCGCACCGACTTGTGCAGCTTGCCCGGAACAAAGACGGGGAAAAGGGAAGTGAGGTGCAGGAGAAGCTCATGGCTGCGTTGATGGCAAGTTATTTCGAGCAGGGGGGCGACATCACCGACCGGGCTACTTTGTTGGAGGCGGCGGTAAAGGCTGGGCTTGAGAGAGGTGAGGCGGAGAGCTGGCTGGAAGAGGGCAAAGGGGGGGATGAGGTTGATACGGAGATTGAGGAGGCGTACGCGAGGGGGATCAGAGGGGTGCCGCACTTCATTATCAATAATAAGTATGAGATCGGCGGGGCGCAGGAGGTTGAGGCGTTTCTAGCAGACTTTGTCAGGGCAAAGGAATCGGCGTAAGTTTTTTGTTGTATATATCATCAGGTTGTTCTCGGGGCGTCTACACAGTCAATGACAGCGAAGTTTGGCCAGGCGCGAAAGCGGTCGCATAATCTCACTCATGTTGGGTATCATCACGCTCAAATCATTCGCTCCAACAAGCCTCACATATTCAGCAACCCACCCAAGTCTTTGTCCATCGCCCTCAGCCTCTCCTGTAATTCCCGTTTCTTCTTGTCCAGCTCTCGAACCTCCTCTTCTTCCCTCCTCAAATCTTCCTCCGTCATCATACTATCCAAAAGCACAGCCTCTTCCTCAACTTCCTCTTCTTCCGCTGCAAACTCATCTTTCTTCCCCAAGCGCCCTAGCCTCTCCGCCTGCTCCGCAACCTTGGCCTCATAGTATGCAAGCGTATTTGCCTGCGCACTCCACCGCTGCCTGATACCCTGTATGCGCTCCAATGCACCAGGCAGTGGGTACACATTGCAAAGCTTCTCGGCACCGTGAAGAAGCACCTCGATGTCGACGTCGGCAGCACCCTCTGCGCGATTGGTCGGCTGCCGTCGTGTGATAGCCGAGTGCATGTCACTGCCCAGCACAGCCGCGACGGCAGTATTGCGCCGGGGGTGGCCGGCTGCGCGTGATGTGGGCGGCCCAGTGGTCACCTCGCCGCCGCTGACATTGAAAACAGTTTGGCGGCGGGAAGATTTGGTCGCCTCTGACGGTGGGTGTTGTTGTGAGGGCGGTGGTGGCGGGGGCACAGAGAAGAGGGCGCGTTCGTGGCTTTCAGTATCGCGAATCAGAGAGGTGATGTCGTGGTTGGAAAGGAGAGCGTTGGTGAAGATCTTGGGGGCCGGGAAGCTGTAGATAAATTAGCAAGTTCATGATGCGGGAGCTTTTACTTCGCGCGCAGCATACGGTAGGCTGTCAATGCCTTGACAAGATATGGAGATTTGCTCCAAATGTGCTGCAAGGAGCGTCATGGCTCTGTGCTGGAGATTGTTTACTTCAGAAGTTCGAAATAGTGGCGCGCCGTTTGCGACCGAACAGCTTCTCCTGAGGCTGCAGATGCGAGATTAAGGAATAAATTGGTGTTATTCAACGTTTGAGTGTATGAATCGTCTTTGTCGCAACAATTATCAGGACACTTAACATAGTACCTGGGTAGATGTAATCTAGATGTTTTCTGAGGCCTCGGTCTAGCGAGGACGCGTCGCTTATCGATAACACGGTGAGGGCCCGCGGTCAGCATAGCATAGTGGGGTTGAGCAAGACGTGTGTAGGTACATGGTAGAGGAAGTGGTTACAAGTGACACCACACTAGGAATCGTTTCATCCACTCTCGCTTGTCAACTCTATCTCAACCTCACCTCGTCTATCTCAACGTCTATCTCAATGAAGGTGAAAACCATACCTGGAGTTTGGGACCAACGCAAGTCTGCCTCGCCTTTCTACACATAATTATGATCTCAGGTGTCCACCTGCTGCACGAGATGCAGCGTCGTGTCCCACCCGCATAACAATCGCTGCAAGCTCCGTGCCTAGCTCAAACTACATGCTCAGCAGCATCTTCCAACAGACCCAACCGGATTGGACCCAAGGACTAGCTGCCAGAAAAGAATCGTTGGCCCGGCATGGAAACCGTACCGAGAACCTATCTTGTTCCTCTGTAGGAACGGGGTATCACCTACATGTGGCGGCGATTCGGCGGACACCCCGTCATCTCTGCATAAAGTTGCAATACAAGCAAGATTCATTGGTGGCGTTCAGCTGCACGTTGAAGCTCGACATTTTCCACTTTCAGTTTCATGCCGCCATGGAAGTCGAAAGCGACCCGTGAAATCCCATCTCGGCCCTCCCACACAGGAATGGCATTGTGCTACTGGGCTTGCGTCCACGAATTGGCAAAAGTGTGTCCAGATTGACCTCGAAGTGGAGACGACTCATACAGGGTGCTGCTATTTCACAGCATACGGCCATTTGGCCCCGGCTTCTACCATTTGTCAGGGCAATGCTTTGCATCTTTAGGCTCTGCAGTCCTACCCCATTCGAACAAGTGCGGGCTCGAACAACAGCAGGGCGTTGTCCAGCGATAGAGCCAGGTACCAGAGGTATTGCTGCCCGAAGCACCCTCATTCTGTGGGCCTCCCAGGCCGGTATGGACAAGCTGCGTCTCACTCGCCGCAAGCAGACGATGGCTCCACTCTGGACAATTGACCGTATCGTGATCTCAATTGGGCCTTCTCACAGATGGCATTGACGTTACCGTTAGTGCGGTGATGCTCACGAGAGCAAACATGCTGCTAGACAGACGGGAACCTACAGAAACAATGGTCTAGTTCAACCCGAGGCCTATACCGGAGCTGCCCTTCAGCCTGATCAGCGACAGTCATGAATTTGAATTGACCGAATGCACGGCGTCGGATGTCGATGGTGGGTCTAGACCTCTCTTCTTCCTTCGAGTGCTTTCTGAACAAACCCTTCTCATCGCAATCTTTCCTCTCCTCTGCTCCCGTTGTCTATAAGATTCAATCTGTGTTGCTACACACCACGATTGAGTCCCGGCTTTCCCTCCTCTGTCAAAAGTCGCCACTATGCGGAGCGATCGAGTCAAGCAAGCAATGTTGCGGTCAGAGTAGCATCTTACAAAGTCTCCCAGTGTCCAGTAAGATACAAATTCGATCGGCCTTAATCCTGATCTCCCTCTGGAGCATATCTTCACACCACGACAGGCATCTCCTTGCTACTCTATCTTGCATCCCAAGTACGACGACCGCTCATTCTCGCAAGCCTCACAAACTCCTGTGGAGCTGACGCTTTGTGGTTACTTATCCCATTCTTGTCTTCTCGTTTCCTGCAAATCATCTTGTCGCATCAGGAACTTGGCCTGGTCATACCTTTCCTACACTTTCCGGCAGCAGAACAATCGCCTCGCTTACTGCTCGTGGTCACATACTGTTCTACAAATTATTATGTCCCACTCTCCCGAATCGACACGAAATTTATAATGATCGCCACTTCAAGCCTGGCCGACCTCTTTCCCAAGCTGGAGGCTCACACTCCGAGTGCTGACGCCCCAAAAGGCCCGCTCTTCTCTTAACCCCCCGCGCATTGCGCACATTTTACCCCACATTGTCGGTGAGGAAAGTCGATCGATAAGATCTAAGCGCACACGACACGACAAATATTTGAACTTCCAATTACTTCCCCAGTACGGAATAATTTCCGAATCCACAACACTCAAAATGGGGACTGCCTCACCGGTATTAACTTTTCCTCCTGGCTTGCGGCTATCATCACCACCTCACACTCCCACGGCTCCGTCACCTCCGCCATTTTTCGCACCGAAGATCAGCGCCGGCCCCGGCGCCGGTCCGGAGCAGTTCTCACCGCCAATTCCTCCGGCGTCGTTGTCTCAGTCTCCAAGCACCCCGCCTTTCAGCAACGTCCGTATAAACTATAGTCAACCGCTAAGACCTCAAGAAATATCACCTTGCTCTTCCAATTCATCAGAAGCCGACTTTTCCGAGCCAGAGTCCGTTTCGTCGGATGACGATAGAGAGCCCGGCTCATCATCGCCTCCACCAGACTATCGTGACTTTCACAACACTCAAGTTGATTCACATCCCATAGTGACCATACGAGCCAATTTCACCATCGAAGAACTTAGCGATTTCGGTGAAGATGACATGAGGGGTCGGTCCGACATCATCTATCCTTTTGCTATCGAGGATCCAGAGTCGGAACGGCCCGTTGACATACTAGACCGCTTGCCCAAAGACCTCGAGAATCTACAATGTTGCAGTCCACACCCAGAGACCTCGTCAGACGATTCGGATCTTGATGAGGATGCCCACCAAGCCATCTTACAGCGCATCCGAGACCGCAATCGTCGAATGAGGATGAGCCAAAGCAGCGTTGGAACGAAGCGCACCATGAGTGAGCGTGGCAGCGATAGCGACCATGATGACGTGCGCAATTACATTGGCTTTGAAGAGGCCGGATCGAGCGCACGGCGGTTGAAAAGGAGAATCGGGGGCGATCGGCGCTCTTTGATATTCCAGGACCCGCCGCCCAGGATTGATGAGGTGGTTGAGCCGGAGGAGCTGGAGGAGGCGCTTGCGAGAGAGTTGCCATTTTATGAGTATACGAGCATGGAGGTGGATTCGCCGAGATCGCCTTAGGACCAAATCGCCGCCTTTCTCACGCTCACGCGATGTTGTTACGATGAACAGCGGCTAGTACACCATCTATCACCAAGTCCGCTACGCACATGCAAATTTTCTACTACAGCTTTATTTTCCTTTCATTGCTATTCGGACCTACGATTGCTGCTTCAGAGCATATGCATAGCATGTATCGAGGATGTTCTCGGTCAGTCATTTTCTTGGGACGGAGCAAGAAGACGTTCGATCATGTGTTCACGATTACGACCCTTGCATTCTTCGCAACACGGCGCTTGGGGGCCCCAGGGAGGAGTCAGGAGTGACTACGATAGAGGAGGTCTTTGGCAGAGATTTGTATCCTTGGGCTGATGGGGTTCGGGGGACTTGGTATTGTGTCTGCACCCTGTCTGCTTGATGATCTGTCATTGTTCAGGCGCGTGGACTATATATGTTGGTGTCTATATCTGGCATGGACGACGGTCTTTGCATACAAGGATTGATTGCACGCCTGCATCTGGCAGTGAATCTGTAGCATATGGCCTGGGCTATGGTGCCTGTTTCTGCGCCTATGATATTCCTGTTCTATAGACTACACTGATGTGCTTATCAGTGGGTATGGAGAAAATGGGATTTCTGATGTTGACCTTCATATCGCGTTTTCGTCGGCACAAGTACAATGTGGCTCAAAGTTCGTTGCGATACAGTCAACTTGAACCTGAGCATTTGACCATTTAAGTAGACCATGTAAGACCTCGAAGTCTCATGGTCCAAAAGAACCCTGTTAGTTGTTAGATTAGATACCTAGTCATTGCTTGCCAGGCGGACCTGTAACAGAGAGATATCTGGTAATAATGACATGTGTATACACCAGATGTATACTTTGGCTTCAATATATGGCAGCTACATTTGCGATGCTGAGTATCAAGTCTTCAGTAGTCACAATCAATATCAATTTGAATTCAGGAGTGAGGTAGTTATGAAATAGCTGCAGTTATAGGTGTTCCTGAGTCACCTGGGCACTTTAGGATCAATAAAGCCTTATGAGGTGGTAAAAGGGCCAGGGATGAGAATGACCCATCCTTGCAGGCCCACTCCAAGCCTGCCGAACTCCACTTCAGCCTCACACCCAAGAGACACTTGCCTACTCCAAGTCTCTCGTAGCGTCCATGACCACCTAACATAGTCAATGTCGACTCTAGACCCTCAGCTCCTTCAATACCTGGGATTGACAGTATCATCTCGGACGATCATATTCGTCTTTTATATCTGCAGAGCGCCATTGCGCCTCTTCGGATTGATCTAATACCTCCTAATCACAGATGTGAAGAATCCCAGCGACGCGCATCCATATTCAAGTACGCTACCCGGATCGCATGTTGTCCAGCGATTGAGACGCAACGCAAGGCGAACATCACCGACTAGACGGTGTCCACCACGTCACACACTCATCTCTATAGTACTGCGACTCGATTTAGCGAACGGCAAACTTCCTTCGAACCCCACATCATTCGACGAATCCGACATCCTTCGATATGAATCCAGCAGGTCAGGCAGGCCAGCCCGGTCAGATGGCCTCTGGCCAGCCTAGTGGTCAGCAGCCACAGCGACCTCAAGTCTATCGGCCGAACGATATGGACAATCTGCCGATCTCAGAGGCCGACAAGATCAGGTACAAGAACGGCCTCACGGGCTTGTGGCGGACTATGCAGAGCCACGCTAAAGGCACGCAACAACACACCGAAGCCCAAAGGAAGATCACAGAATTCAGTGCCCAACTCGCGGCCAAGATTCGGGCCACTCCTCGACCTCCCAACCAGGCACCGGGAAGCTTCCAGGGAGGTGCATCCAATTCTCAAGGTGCGCAGAGCTCACCACCCACGCAGGCGGGACCGGACCAGAATGCGGCTGCGTCGGCTGGCTCTCCTCCAGCTTCTACAGGTGCTCAGCCTGCTCCAGCCACTGCAACAGCTGGAGGAGTGCCCAATACACAGGGCCAACAACCGCAGCAAGGTGGTCGGCCGATTGGTGTTACAATGAATCCACAGATCCGTCAGCATGTGACCGACACAGTGGCTCACGCCCCCCAGGAAGTGGTCGATCAGGGTCAGGAGGCGGTGACTCAGTGGTTGACCAGCAGAAGAGAGAGATATGGCACTGCTCTGATCAGGATGCAGCAAATCACCTCCTCGATTAAGGACATAGAAGGGAAATTGAGAGCGCTGCAACAGAAAGGCGCGGCGATGACACCGGAGGAGCAGAAGACGCTCCAAGAGCTCGGGACCAAGAGGACCACGGTTCATGCCGCCCACCAACAGGTCAAGGGCGTGGCTGAGAGTATTCGGAAGGAGCAGGCCTCTATTAAGGAAGCTAGAGGGCTGCCGAATGGAGCCGGCGCATCGACACAGCAGCCTAACAATAACAACAACAACAATAACAATAACGCCTCTATGCAGCAGCCCAATGCTGCCGCCGCCGAGGGAGCAAAGGCCCAGCAACCTGGTGGTGCGGCCGGTCGCACGACAGGCGCGAATGGTCAGGCAGGGCAGCAACCGCCTCAGTCAACCCAGGCCCCTCCACAAGCCTCGACTGCCACCACGGCGCAAGCGGCTCCGGGCGCGGCCTCGCAACAACAACCGATCAAGACCGAGCCCGGTATGTCCCAACCTCTAGGACTGCCTCCTGTGAATACCGCCATCGCATCTGCAGCAGCTTCAGGACTGCAATCCGCTGGCACCCCAACTCAAAACACCAATCGCGTGCCCAACACTCCAATCCAAAACGCAACACCCACCACTGGCGCGCCCCACTCGCTCTCCCATACTGCTGCACTTAATCTCGCAAACCAGAATCGGTCTTCGCAGCCTGGTGTTGCAAACCAAGCAAACCCTCAAGGAACACCTCAGGGCACCGCCGGTACCCCATCAAGTGCAGGCGTTATGGGCAGTACTGCGCAGCAAGCAGGCCATCCTCACGCGCACCCAGGCCAACAGCAGCCACAGACCGCCATCCCTCACAAGCTACCCATCCCGAAGCACCTCCCTGAAAAAGCCGCCATGCCTCCTCAACCTGTGGCCACTAATCTTGGTGGTGTCGCGCCTGGTCGTCCTACGTACACGCAGGGAGGTGGTACGGCTGGTGGCGTCATGGGCCAGCCAATTCTGCCAAAGATTCCTGTGGTGCAGATGGAGGGAGAAGGCGAACGGGTCATGAATCGCAAGAAACTGGATGATCTTGTCCGCCAGGTCTGTGGTGGTCAGGCGGAAGGTCAAGAAGGCAACGTGTTGACGCCGGATGTTGAAGAGGTAAGTTTGTCGTCCTCGAGCGGCGTCTCACTCGAATGTCACTTACACATGAGAATGTGCTAACCATCTCTGTGCAGTCGATCCTCAATCTGGCGGACTCGTTCGTCGATCGCCTACTGCACTCGGCCTGCGCCATCGCCAAGCAACGCGGCTCCAAGGTTCTCGAGATTCGCGATATTCAGCTCGTGCTGGAGCGCACATACAATATTCGTATTCCAGGTTACGCCACTGATGAACTCCGCGCGGTACGCAAAGTCCAGCCCGCTGTGGGCTGGCTCACCAAGATCAGCGCCATTCAGGCCTCCAAAGTTACCGGTAACAAGGAATTTTAAAGATCTCGATCCGTCGTGGTTGTGTGCCCTACGCCATTTGATGAAGAGCCCCTTGTAGAGGCGCTCCTCGTCAACCATGCGGCTTTGTTGGCACTCGTGGTTAATGGTATTTTCAACGGGGATTTGATTTCTTGTGGCGCATCGGATGGAGAGAATGGCTCAATCGGTCGGTTGGATGGAGCAATCCTCGGCGTTTCTACGGAGCACGGTACTAGGCGTCTACGAGGCGTCTACGAGGCAGTCAAGGTCCATAGTCGGCAAAAATGGAGAAGCACACGGCAATAAGAAGCGCTTCTTCCAATGGATGACGGACTTGGGCCAGTTCTCTATTTGAGTTCTGCTAGCTAATGCAAGTCGAGCAAATGCAATACAAATATGTGAATGAATCAGCTTATCATCATGTGAATGTCATGGGCTCTAGATCACTTCAGTCTGGCGAGCCGTGCCCTCTGGTTCTTTTGAGCCTGTGCCTGTGACGTCTTGATGAGTGGTGAGCAATCCGCCAAGCAAGCGGGATGCGTGGGCCAGTGACACTCGATTACGTTCACAGGCGCGAGATAAGAGCAGATAGTTGTACCGATGCACGCACTGAAGTTACAGACAACATTTGACAACTAGCCTGTGAGGATAGAATTGAAGTGAGTAAAAGAGACTCCAGTCCACCTCTTGGGTGAGCCTGGCTGAGATACTTGAGGCTGAAAGTGCTGTTTGCTGATGGATGAATGAATGATACGTTGAACACCGGCGCATACTAAGCAAGAGAAAGCACAGACCATCGATTCCCGAAGCCGACGCTCTTCGGCAGGCACGCACAAGGCACCTGCTGAGAACGTCACCACAGTGGGTCAAGATAACGAGGTACATGCCTAGCCCTGCCAGAATACGCACTAGCCAAGGTTCTTTCTTACTGAACGGAAACAGTGAACTGGCAACCTTTTGACGAGCTTGCTTGACTGACTGACACGGGCCTTTCTTGCAACCTCACTCCGTGACCATTCATCCAACTGCGACGACCTTCCACACCCTTCATCCCATCAAATAACCACCGGCGACATCCCACCAAAGACAGCCTTCCCTTTGATTGAAGGAGCTCGAGTAGAACGCCTTTCAGTTATCTGTCAGCCTGCGTTCCTCACGTTCGGTTCAGTTCGGGCAGCTGATCTAAGCAACAACAAACGTTGGCCGTGCCGGGCTCTGTTTTCATTACCTCCCCCGCCGCCTTCGATCGCTTGCCTTCTTCGGAACACGCGCGCTTCCTCGGGATCTTTCGATCTCAATATCATCCAGCTCTCAGCGCTCAATCTAGCCACCTGAACCATCCTTCCCGACAAATCAAGCCCTACACACCCCCCCCCAAACACTCCGACCATGCCCGGAAAGACACCCAACGGCAACGGGAAGGAGCCCGTTGAGAATGGTGGCTACCCCGGGAGCAAGGACATCGAGATGAAGGACGACTCCTCGTCTCTCAAGGGCAAGGGGAAGAAGGGCGTCAAGGACGGCGATGAGGAGATGACTGTCGTTGTGCCCATGTCTAAGAAGCAATCTTCCCAACCCCCAACAAACGATGCCGATGGTGACGTCGACATGGAGGATGCTGAGAAGGAGGGCGAGGCCAAGGTTGATCCCGCTGCCCAGACGGTATCAGGTAAGTGTTGATTGCTTTTGCCCCGTCTTCATTTCGGCTACTATCGATTCCCTCTGTGAAGCTTCACGTATGCTGACTTGACGTCACTCCAACGTAGATATCATCAGCAATTTTGCTCTTCTCGACCGCGCTGTCGCCCTCTTCGATGCCAGATTCTCCCTACGAGCACTGCGATCCGTCTCATCTATCCGCAAACGCCTCACTCCAGAGATCCTCAACGAAGTCATCAACAAGACCTTCTCTGCTACAGCCATATCTGGTAGTGTGGCGAAGCAATTGTTGAATGCTCTTGGCGAGGTTTCCGACGTGTCTATGGCAGGTGCCGGGGCGGATGGCGACAAAGCTTCCGCTAAGAACGGTAGCAAGGGACCCAGCAAGGAGGTCATCCCCGAGATTGATCTCTTTCTTGGTATCTTGATCCAGGTCCACCTCTTCGACACCAAGCAGTACCAGCGCGGCGCCGAGTTCTCCAGCTATTTGTCCGACCGTATCCGCACTCTGAACCGCCGTACATTAGACTCGCTTTCAGCCAAAGTTTATTTCTACTACTCATTGTTCTGCGAAAACATTGCGCCCCTGCCGCCATCGCCTCAGTCCCCGATCGTTACCCTCCGACCTACCCTGCTCGCGGCCCTGCGAACGGCGGTCCTGCGAAAGGACATTGACATCCAAGCCTCGGTTATTGTTCTGTTGCTTCGCAATTACCTGCTCATGTCCCACATTAACCAAGCCGATCTGCTCGTCTCGCACACACAATTCCCCGAGAACGCTGCCAACAACCAGGTCGCGCGCTTCCTCTACTACCTCGGCCGCATCCGTGCCATTCAGCTGCGCTATACCGAGGCTCACGAGCACCTGACCGCTGCCACTCGCAAGGCTCCTTCAAGTATGTGCGCCCTTGGCTTCAGCCTGACTGCCACTAAGCTCCTGCTGGTGGTCGAGCTGCTCATGGGTGATATTCCCGACCGCGCCACTTTCCGCGTCCCCACAACAGAGCAGTCACTGCACCCTTATTTCTTGCTGGTGCAAGCCGTACGTGTCGGCAACCTCGAGGACTTCGAGACGACGATAGCAGACCACGCCGATACCTTCCGCCGCGATGGCACGTACACGCTCATTTTGCGCCTGCGACAGAACGTCATCAAGACCGGCATCCGCATGATGTCCCTGTCCTACTCCCGGATCTCGCTGCGCGATATCTGCATTCGCCTGCATCTGGGTAGCGAGGAGTCCGCCGAGTACATTGTCGCCAAGGCTATCCGCGATGGCGTCATCGAGGCCACTCTCGACCGCGAGCATGGGTACATGAAAAGCAAGGAGACGGGCGATATCTATGCTACCCGCGAGCCCACAGAGGCGTTTCACGATCGTATTGTAGCGTGTTTGGCGCTGCATGATGAGAGTGTCAAGGTATGATTTCTACTCTTCTGTACACCCTGATCGCACAATACCCAGGTAGCTGACACCAGATTTCTAGGCCATGCGCTTCCCTATGAACCAGCACCGCCTCGAGCTGAAGAATGCTCAGGAGGCACGCGAGCGCGAGCGCGAAATGGCGAATGACATACAGGAGGGCGATCTGGACGAGGACGACCTGGGTGGAGACTTTGATGGCATCTAGGTAGCGGACTAGCGGCACAGCGAGCGAGCGACCGGCACATCGTCAATCGAGAGCAAGTGGAAAGGAGACGATCAAGCATGATGGCATACTGCGACGACACCACATTGCAAAAATCGAATGCCTTGTAATAAAACGAAATACATGTCTTAGTGGTTTCCTTTCTTTCATCCAACATCTTACTTGCACTCCACGCCCTGAGGACTCCTCTCCCAGCACTTTTCATTGTCGTTTCAGGTGGTTCACTTTTGGGTTTGCAACATTGGGTTTGGTTGGTTTCGCTGGCACAATTCTGCGTTGTTGCTTACATGCGGCATGTACAATCTATTTCTTGTACTGATCATGGAGGGGTAAGGAGGGGAGATGGACGACTTTGAATTTGCAAGGCCTTGTGTTGTTGGGTGTCGTGAACGAAGGAGAGAGCGGTGAGGTCGGTGAGGTGACTGCGAGAGGAAGTGCACATGATGAGTGGCGAGTGCCACGATGATGGATGAGACGGTTAGACTTAGCCGGTAGACAAGGTAGGGTAAGAGGATATGGAATACTATTGGCAAGAGAACCGGGCCATTCATGCCTTGTATTCGACTTGATCTTTTGTGCAGTGTGTTGTACGATTTTCGAGACAGCACTATCACAAGATAATGATGGAGACAGCAGGAGACCAGCATCAGTGACTGTGGGCGGCCGCGTCGAGCCGATCTCGAACAGATCACAATACCTTGGGGACTTGTTGCAGACTTTATGGATGTGCTGACGGTATAGCAATGAAACACCACCCTTTTTTGGCGACTTCGCGTTGAGCTCGGTTTTTTTCTGCTCGACTATCTCGCCCTCTTGACGATCAGTGCAGGTTCGATTCTAGTCCTAGGCACTCGATATTGAAGGTGATTCCGGAGCCAACATTCTCGGCATATGCCGTGAGAATAGCGTGCTGTCGTTCCAGGCTCGCCTCTTAGCTAGGGCTTCTTGACTAGAAGATATGGAGAAATCTAACGGTGAGGCGCAAGGTTCTATACTGAATCGAGCTTACTCGAGAATATGATCATACTAACATGGTATACACAGTCCAGCTGGCAAGCTGAATCATCATTCATTTAGTAACTATGCCATGCTATAAAGCATGCTCACCGTTATTTCTCCCAAGCATCTTTTCGTCCACAGCCTACTGAAAAACCTCTAAAAGATACCCAGATACCCAAAGATTCTTCGCATACCGTTGAAAGCCATATCCACAAAAGAGGTCTCCTCGAAAGCTTCCGGATCATACGAGCATGGCAACTCAACTTTGTCTTCGTTGTAGCACACCTGTCCGATTTTGACTACTTCAGTCATTAATTCTTCATCCTCGTAAAATCTAATCTCCACCTTTTGCTTATCTTTTGCAGGCTTATTCACGACAGCGACGATGTTCTGGAAGTATTTCTTCACGGCTTGCCAAATCAATGTGAATGGATTTTCAAGCCGGGCAAGATGCATGAGCATGACAGTGGGACTGACCAGCACTTGTTGGTAAGCTTTCGATGCTTGCTGGAAAGGGGCAAGTGCGTTGTTTGCATATTCCGCAAGCCACGGACGAGCCTCTGGAAGTACTTGTTGGCTCAATTGAACACCAGTAGGGAGCCTGTAGTCGTTGGGAGATCCAAGCTGTAGGACGGTGTGCGGGTTGGGGTGAAAGGAAAGGAGACTTGTGTACATCATGTAGCCAACGCCAGCCACTACGCCAACGGCCACGAGCGATGAGACGATGTGTAGAAAGCGACGCTGGGTGAGATCATTCACGAGCTTTCGGCCGCGGCGGTATAGCTGTTGAGTAGGGATGGCTGTCAAGTACCTGGTCCAGTCGTCTGCAAAGACAATAGCGGACAACAGATAGTGCTGCCAATAGAATGCATTCGTCATACGATACCAGGCCGATTTGATCGAGTAGTAGTTTGTCTGACCGAGCACGTTGTATAGAAGGTCGTTCCAGGGCAGAGCCACCCTGTTGAGCAAAGCGCCTACCCAGCGGCCATACGTCGTCACAACATAAAGATAGGTTTCCTTCCCTGAGCGTAGAATTGGAGGACACTTCCAGATGATGGACTGCCAGATATTGCGCATCGAGCCGCGGACATCATGGCGGATTATTGAGAACCAGAAGACAGCGAGAGTGATCCGACAAAGCGTAAGTGCATTATCAAGAGACAAGTTCGCTTGAGTCACAAATTCCAAAGCGTCTCTCGTGACAAGGAGTAGGAAGCAATAAGCGAGCGTGTACAGGACCCATTGCCTCAGGCTGTAGTTATGCCGCGTAGTAGTCTGGAGAGAATAGTGGTAGATAGGTATTCCGAAAGGTGCAAGTAATGTGAACATGGCATGGAAATGCTCCTGGCCGAGTTGAAAGGTTACGTTTGTCGCGTACCAGGCGATATTGAGTACCGCATTCAATGTGAGATGATGATTGATCATTTGTTCACGGGTCAGGATTGTCCAAACGTAAGAGTTTAGAATTGATGTTGGTGAGGAATACACTCAGCAAAATCTGTTAGTTGATTGTATGGCTGATTGTATGAGTGTTAAAGGTTTGTTCAGACTTTGATTCAGAATAGAGTTGTTCACAGCTTGAGCCATGTGACAGTATGGCAAGCCGCTCACACAACTATATAGAGCAAAAAGTATAGCCATCTCCTTAATCTCTGAATATCTCAAAGGTTATCAGAACTCAATAGCGAATGAACACAATTGCTTTGACAAGTTTTTGACTTTTACAAGATTGGAAAACAAAGGCCAATGTCAATAATTAGACTCATCGCTATGCTGGGTCCTTGGCTTTGTTCAAGTCATTGTTTCCGTCGAAGCCTGTCGATTCTTTCGAGGTCTAGGCAAAGACGCAACAATCTTTCTGGTCACGACACAAACCCATAGCCAAGTAAGCAGCACACACAGCAAAGATGCTCTATGAACTACATCCTAGTCGTAAACAACATCTGTTGCCTATGGAACTGTTGATCTTGGCCCGGCGGCTAAGTCGTCTCTCTCCTTGGGCACCATGTCACGTTGGCCTTCTTTGTTGCCAGAGAGACAAGGAAACGTCCCCAGCCTAGAAATCTGGCGACAGCTTTTGGAGCAAGAAGAAACGAGTAATTCAGGCGCTAAAAATTCATGCGATATGACCTGAAGTGAAAAAAAAAAAAGCACAGGGAGTTTAGCTGATTAGGGCCTGACCATGTGTGTGCGCCTCATCCGGGTATGATTGCTCGGTAGCGGGACGGTCAGGCAGGTCTGGATGGATGCTGGGTGATGAATTTCCGGGAATGAGAAGTGTAGAAGGACCCTTGGCGATGACCCTTGGACAGGAAATAAGATAGGCTTCTTATATGGGGTTGTACTAAGACAGGGGATCTAGCCAGGAAGATATTTCCCGGAGGACATATAGTACATGTCTGTCAGCCTTGCCTCGGTCCGCGCTTGTTGATGATCCAACCTATCTATGTGTGTGGTGCAGCTGTGGACACTCCAGAGCGGGTCGGTACGGTTGATATTTCTTCGAACATTGATGAATGGAATCTTTAAGCTTAATAGAAATGCAAGTCATTCCGGAAAGAAAAACAAACCTATCGTTCCGAGGCATTGGAGACAATTGTGGGATGGCCGCCCTGTCAAGTATCTTTTCGTTCGCTCCGCCTGCCAAAAGAGAGGACCTGACGTTGGCAGGGTTAGGGAACCCGCCTCCGGATTTTCAGGGGATCCACATTTGGGGGGAGGCTGGGAAAAGGTCCCCCAATACAGGGGGTTTGGTTGGCTTCTACGTCATGCAGGAAAGCCTAGTTTTGAAGATCCCGCATGCGCTAAGCCTAAATTGGGGAGTGTTGCTCTCGCAACGCTTGAGGCTTGTTTACCTTCTTCAAATCAGCCTCAGCTTTCGTTGCCAACGAAGCTCACTACCTAAGGTACTGACTGATACAAGACAATATTTACCGTCACCGAGCCATTGATAGGTATTGCGGGATGACCTCATTTCTGTCATGGTAGCTGCTGTAATAATGTACTTGGTCAAAAGAATTGAGCCAAGAAATAAAAGAGCTCGAGGATCGAGGAAACATACAAAATTCAATTCCCAAGTAAAATAAATCGGTGGCGCAGGTTTGGGCTTGACACCCGGCAACACCCAACCACACTTCTCCTCTAGGTACTCTAGGTACTCCAGCTAGGTACCTCAGGTACTCTGGTACTCCTGGTACAGCACGAACAAACGTCCCCAAAAAACTTGTATCCACTTTCCTTTTCGCTGCACGGCATGACGCTGCAGTCGGTTTCCCAGCCATCCGCAATACTCGACTCCACAAATCCCACCTTCAGCCCATTCCCACCGCGCCTACGTGCAAGTAAGCTTTGTACGAGACCACAAGCAATTACCACACAGGAACCTGCATTTTGCATCCGTCTGCATTCATTCCTCTCTATTCTTCCCTCTTACACACTCATCCAAAAGATACACACACTCTTGTCTTTCTTTGCATTCCAGCTGCATTCTAGTCTCACATCTATCTCTCTACCTTCCACAAACTCAAACTCACCCAACCCACCTCCATTTTTTAGTACCCAAGAGTGTACAGTATACACTCGAGCAGCAAAACATTCCAACGAGCTCAGTCCTACTGTCCATTCGTTGCCCTTCTCGAACAATACTACTACAACGAACTGCCACGAGGCTTTCTCTCTCATTCCAGTCCAGAACCTCGCCTGCGTGACCGCTCACCACAACGTCTCCACAACTGCAGCGACTACACGGCCTTGGACCACCAACATCACCAATTGCGCTGTAGGGCGCTTCGACGTCCCACCGATTCTCCAACGGAGGTCGGGTTTGGGAAAAAGAGAAGAAAAAAACAGACAACCAAAGGAAGCGGGTTGTCGACGCTGAGGTTACGAAGGAGAAGATACCGCAACCATTTCCGGAATGGCACAGTTCAGGACAGGATGGGCCCGTATGTTTTCCCCCGAGAGTCAACAACATTCCTCAGCATGACAAAAAGAGGCAGGGCCTTGTCTCTGACAACAATGCCTTGTTTGCGCGAAATGAGAAAACATAACTAACATTTTGTCTCAGGGTTCGTACCGTTCTTGGGATACCATCATGTATTGATGATATTGATAGCAATTGCTATTATCCTGCTATGTAAGCCACTTCACATACTAAAACGCCTCTTCATCTTTGCTTGCAAGAGGGCTCATTACTAACAAACACAACCCTCTCCAGCACTACTCCTCGCAGGCTGTTCCTCCTCGAGTCCCTTAATACCTGACATCTTCCTCCTCTCTCTATACTATGACAATTACACGCCGCATCCCGACACGGCGCAGGTAAACTATGCCGTCTACTCTGAGATCCAGAGCATCGCAGGTGACGCGCGCCTGCAAGCCCGTGTGGGCTATTTTGGCATCTGCATTAATCCGGATGGCGGCTCTTGGCTGTGTTCCAACAACGCTACGGCGCTGGCTCAAGAGGTCAGCGTCGACCAGGACCCTCTCAACCTGATTTGGTTGGCGAGCCAGTTCAAGGACATGGTGGTGTTCCCTTACCTCATGTAAGTAGCGTCTGGTCTCTCTATTCCTATTCCTTCCAACACTGTACTAACACGTTCCGCAGCATCATCGCAATCATCTTTGCATTCATCTGCTTCCTGCTCCTCGCAACCTTCCCAGGCTGGCACGAGGAAGAAGACAGCATCGGCTCCGAGCGCGAAGTGAAACCCTTCCCCTCCCGTCCTGTCTCGCAAGTCGCCCTCGCCATCATCTTTATCAGCTCCATCTTCGTGCTTGTCTCCGTGCTATGGCAGCACACAGCATCCGTGGCAGCAAGCACAATAGCAGAAGACTTTGGCAACGGCGCCGTCAAGTCTGGTGTTGGTACTAGCGCCATGGTGCTGGGTTGGTTCTCATTCACACTATTGATTATTGTGACAATTGGTCTATTGGTCATGATATTGAGTATACGTGTCTTGAGCCAGTTGGCAGACTAAGAAGCGAGGAAGCCGAGATGGAAATGAAGGTGGTGGAATTCTATTATGAAGGAACGAAATATAAGGGATGAGATGGCCAAGGTTACGATATGATGGCTCTGCCACCAATGATCTGCACGAATACCCATCTGCACGAGGACACGCCGCGAGTATGAACGGGCACGAGGACTGGACGACGAACTCGATGACGGAGAGAGAATGGCTACACAATACCTTCCAGCCGCATAATGGAGCTCGGATCAATACCAGAAGAATGAGGACGGAGATGAAAGTACATCAGCCTGCCTCTTATTCTCCTCAATACCCTTCACCTCTCCCGACAAGCAGGAGACATCAGGCAAACCGACACGTCGGCATACCACAACCAAAAAAACAAACGTGCATTTGGAAAACCGGAGTTTAATTTATTCATGGAAGGGGGGGAGGCATGGTCAGCATGCAAGGCAGCCAATCTGATTTTCATGCGGAATCTTGAAGGGGGCAGACGACAACCACACACGCACCATTCGGTGTGGATTTGCCTACTTCTGTTTCTGCTTCTAATTCTGACATATGTGTCTTTTTATTGTTTTTTTTTTATCGCTTTCTCTTTCTATAAGGCAGCGGGAGCAAATCGAGCAAAGCAGTTGTCTATAGATCATAGGATAGAGAAAGGTCAGGACAGGAAGCACTTGATCCACGGATCGAGATACTAGGAATAGGAATGTAATAGCATTCACCTATCTGCATCTTTTGACGACCATGCACCGTACTATGAATGCTTTTCGTGTCCATGACAAGGTGAGAAAAGGTGGTCGTGCTTTTCCTTTTACTTAGCCGAACTGATGCCCAAGTATCAATCCCTCTTAGACTCATCCGCTTCCTGGTCAGCCTTCAAACCCCTGATCAAGGCCAGTCCCACCTCCCTACTATCGCCACCCTGCCCTCCCTTGTGCCAAAAGCCGTCCTCATCATTGCCGTCGCCCCCCTGTGGCGAGGCTCGCTCCGTATGATGAGCTCCATACAGCGCCTCGCGAACCTTGCTTTGCACTTCCAACTCATCCAGGTACTTCTTCCGAAACGCAAACGTCGTGGCCTTCTCCCTCCGCACCTGCTCACTTCCAATACGCCGCAACAGCGCCCCGACCGCCACACGCATCAGCAGATAGAGGTGCTCGCTTACAAAAACCGTCACAAGCAGCCGCATCCAATCCCCACCATAGCCTACCACCGCTACCGCACCGCTGCCGCCATCGTCGTTGCTGCCGAATAAGTGCACGATGGCCGCGGTTGAGATACTGCCCAGCCACGTGAGGACGTCGAGCGCAGCTACCCAGGGCCCAATCCCTTCTGTGCGGATCGGGTGTGGGCGTTGGTGCTGCGTGCACAGTTTGAGAAAGTCGGATCGCAGCTCGATCCAGTTGTTGATGAGGAACCCGACGGACACGAGCGGCCACACAGGGGAGAAGAGAGCCAGGTAGCCGAATTGAATCACCATTTCGGAAATGTCGTCTTGGACATTATACACTTCGAGTGTAGCTTGTTGGCGCACACTCCCCACGAGCGCGGCACCATCGCCACTACCGCTGCTTTTGCTGCTGCTATCTTGGGCCTCGGCGATGATCTTGGTTGTGTCTGTGACATGGTTGGCGTGAAGACGGCGATTGGTTTGATATGTACGCCACCATGTGCGGAGCTTGAGCTTGATGAGAGGCAGCGCCATTTCTTCAAACATGTCGGAGAGCTGGCCGGTGACGGTGAGGGCGATGACTTCGTTGCGGAGACGATCTGGGTCTGGGCTGAAATGGTCGTCTAGATGTGCGTCGTGGCCGATTGTGTTGCGGAGCAGATGGCGGATCTGCGGGACCACGGCTGGTGGATAAGGGTGGGTTAGCAGCAGCTTCATGAGGGGGAGGAGATATTGGAATCTCGTCTTGGGAAAGTCCTCGATTAAAAAAGGGAGACGTGAATCTCCCTATAAATAGGCCTTCCCAATAGTGCCCCGGGGGGGGGGTGTGTGAAAACTTGCTTGCGCCCACTCCGAAAGATGTTTGTCGAGGTGTAGAAGTGAAAATCGAACTTACTGTCACCGAGCGGAATATATACAAAAGCAGTAAGTAAAATGGGAAGATAGTTCGCAATAAACGCGAGAACGAAACGCTTTTGCGTAAGTGAAATGTCAAAGTTGTCCTGCGTGCGATGATTCTCGAACTCGGCGAGACCCTCGGTCACATCTTCGAGGAAGGTGTTGATATACGGCAGACATATAGCCAGCATGACAGTGGGAAGATATTCCTGTATAATGAAAGAAGCAATAATTAGAAGAGAGGCCAGAAAAAACCTTTGAGAAGAAGACAAAAACATTGAAAGAGGAACCAACAGGAAAAAAGGAAAGGAAGGCTTCTTACCAAATATGACTTATACGGCCCTTCGTACGCCTCCGAAATCAACGTCTCCAGTGTAAACACCAACGCAATAATCGACCCCAGCACCAACAACGCCACGCCAAAAAACGGGACCTGCACCGTCTGCCGCAACAACGACTTCCATTTCGGAAAATAATGCTTCGTCCGCCCCGCCGCATCAACCACCGTCTTCTCATACCGGAACCTGGGCCGATTGACCTTCAACGAGCCTACGCCCTTGACATTCCACCGCATGCCCAAATCCGCCTGCTGCATCTTCCAATACTCCAAAAACACCGTGCAGCCCAGCAGCGTGACGATTGCGTACGCAAGACTATATTTGGGCAAAAACAGCCACGCCAGCACGCCCGTGACCGCGGGGAAGAACAAGAACAAGAAATACGTCTGCATAAACGCAAAGTAGAACGCCACCTTGGACCCAAACAAATCGCGGATCTGGTCCAGGTCTTCCTTGCGCAGCAGCAGCCGCTTGCTCAGGTGCAGCAGCAGTCGGCGGTTGGCGGCCTGGTTGTGGATCGGGAAGATGGATTTGACGTTCTCCCATTTTCCGTACCCGGGTGTGATGCCCGCGCCGCCGAGGTCCTTGGACCAGTTGACGAGGTGGTAGAGGGAGAGGATGTACTCGGATTCAAAGGCGCCGGGGAGCTCGTGGCCGCCGCCGCCGCCATCTTGGCCGCCTGTGGTGGGCTGTGTGGGGGTGATGGCCCAGAGCCAGTCTTTGACTCTTTGGGGATATTATTGTGTGAGGACAAGGAGGTAGATGTGGGACTAGGGTTTAGGTTTGCAACTTCAACTTACCTTGATTTGTATACCGTGGCATCCAAAAGCTCTTTGGGTGCTCTCACAAATACGAGAACGGACTGGTCGTGGCCTGCTCTGACTTGAGTTTCCAGACCAGCACCATGTAGGTCTTCGAGGAGATGCTTGAACTCTTCGACTGCCGTGTGGGAGTCTAACATGTGGTAAGTCTATATTCTTGTTCTATTCCCAAATGACTTTTGCATGAACCAACCAATCTCGGAGAAATCGTAGTGAACGACATATTTATCGTGATACCTTCCACTAGAATGGAGAGGGAATGTAGCCTGCTTCTCCAGCCCTCTGGGCTCCACTGTATCCATCGGGCAGAATCTAGATAGAAAGGGGGGGGAGGAATCTCGGAAGTCGGTCGCGTACCTCTAAAGAGAACTTAGTTGGTTGAGACAAGGTGGAAGTCGTGGAGCAGAAATAAGTAAACAGTAGTGAAGAAAATTGATCAAAATCCCCGAAAGCAGCTTGACCCACACAGTTTCGTCATAAACCCGGACGGACCCTTTTTTTACGTGACAATAAGTATGTGCAACAATCCACAACCAACAGGCCCTTGTCTTCTTTCAACTTGCTCTCTATTGGATACAGCAACATAGCAATGAAGCATAGGATATCGGGGTAGGTATATTGGCTTTGTTAACAAATTTCTTCGAGCAATAGAGTGGTCTGCCTTGCACTGTCATGTTCCTGGCGTCTAGGCATCTGAAGAGAAGCAACACCCTACTCGTACTATGCATGTTGTGCTGTCTGTGCTGTGCCAAGCCGTCTTTACTCCATACCCAAATGCAAGAAATTCAACCCAGTCCCATGCTAAAATAGCCAAGCGAAGTCCATCCCAAGGCTTCTTATTCTTGTCCACCTTTCTGGTAAAACGCCGCAAACACCGTCCGCTATGCATGTTTTGTACATTACGTTCAGACAACCTCACCCTCTAGAGCCATGAAGTATCCTCGTATGGTGGTTTGTACAGCATCAGACCACGTAGTGCTGATGGAGAGGTACTACCAGGGTCCCTCTACGAAGGCCGCCTGAATGGATGCGCCTCGGTGTTCAGCACCCAGTCGTCCAAGGACACAACATCGGGCTCCGAGTACAGCAAGTAAAAATACTTGAGCGTTTCAGCCGTCCAAAAGCTCTCCATATGATCCGTAAAGGTGACGCCATAGGGGCTGTTAACGCCATTAACGGCAGAGTGGGCCGCATCAGTTTTCACGTTGCTGATGATCGACTTCCACATCTTCCAGCCCTTGTCCTGCCAGGTGCGGTCACCTGTAATCCGGTACATGTACCAAACCGATTCAATGGCTTCGGGCCTACGCAGTGCATGTTAGTATATGTGCGATTCGCGGGAGAGCAGCAAGCACGTACCGTAACTGATAGCCACCGTTGCCGATCTTGGTGTAACCGGACGGCAGGCCATCGCCCTTGATTCGTTCCGTCACGTACTCGAGATGGGTGGGAGGCTTTTGTGGCTTCGAAGGTACGGTGAATGATGGCCTGGGTGTGATGGTAGGCTTTTTGGCTTTGGTCTGATCAATAGGCACCTGGCCCACCTCGCCGCCAAAGGAATCAGTGGGAGGTGGCGTAGGATTTTCGTACTCCGCCTGGAGCATCTTGACCTTTTCCTCGATCGCCTTCTGATCGAGTGTAGAAGGATCGAAGGCAAGCGTGTCGCCGGTCTCGGGGTCAATAGCTCGCTTCCGCTTGGTCTGTCCGGGCTGGTACTGTGAGTCGTCATCACGTCTGGGGGCGCCGTCTCTGCTGTGACTTGACCCGCCAGATGAATGAGGCTTGCCCTGTCCAGGGACTGTTCCCACTGCTCCTGCCGGCCCATCTGGACTAAGTGGGTCATATCCGAGTTCCTCCTCTGCTTGCAATCTCTCGGCTTCGGCACGAAAGGCCTTCTGCTTGTTGACTTCCCATTGCGCCAATCGCTCGTAGTACTTTTCAATTTGTAACTCTCTGAACGCGCCGTCTGGATCAATTCTCTCGTACCATTCCGTCTCGTTCCATGCGCATGACTCAGTGCTCTGGCATGGTGCGAGCTGAGCGTACTCTGCCATGATACCGGTCGGCATGCTGGAGTAGGCCCACACACATCCATCTGTGAGACGACGGCCAATTTCCAAATCCTCTTGCGAATCAAAAATCTTCCCGCCCATGGCAAACATGCCTCCTAGGAAGCACGTCAGGTGAGTGACTTCGTACTCCGTTTGTATCTTTTGGGAAGGCTGGACATCCTTGTTTGGGGAGACTTTTAATTTTGCTGAAAAGAGGACATCGGGTTCATCTTTCGCCAGTGGGCGGAACAGCAGGTGCTTCTTCACTGCTTCGACAGTATTCTCATGCAGTGATTTATATTTGGTGTCCAAACCACCCAGAAGCAGGTATTGCTTTGGAAAATACTCATATGCCGAGTCCTGGCTCCCGCCCATACCGTACATTTGAGTTCCGGTCGCCGCGGTGAGATTCTGGGCCACACATTCCCAATGAGCAGGGAGCCCATCTGCAGTTAGAGGTTGACGGGTCGACGAGCCTCCTTGGAATCTAGCGCTCCAGTGTTCCCTATCGGGCTGTGGAGGGGTTCGAGCTTGAATACTGCGCTCGCGAGCTTTCATGGGCTCACCTATTTCTGGCGGCGCAGAAGCGTCGCGAAGCTCCACCTGTGATGGATTCTTTGCCACATGTCCCAGGGGCCGCCCAGGGGTCACGTCGTTGACTTGTGCCTTGGCTCGCGGGCTGGAGCTATCTTCCAATAGCATGTTCGTAGCTGTGCTATTGCAGCCAGACGCATCAATATCTTGGGGAAAGATGCCCGCGATCAGGGGAGCTGTGTCATCCTCTCGATTCTGCCACTCATCCAGAGCGTCAGTGATGCGCGCGATGGCGTCGTAGTATTTATCCTTTCCGGTCAATTGTGCTAGTCTTGTAAATTCCATGGACAATGTTCCGAATTCTGCTACTCCCGACCTGGTAGAGGCACGGTGCGGTTGAGAGGCAAAGGCTGGTTTCCAGTTGTAGTAAAGCAGTGGCATCCGATTCGGTGTGTCAAAAACACCCATAAGGATCTCAGCAAGCTCGACAGCCTTCTTGAGGAGCAGTGGGTAATCCCCTTTATGACCGCCAGAGACATCGTACGCGGCAATAAGCCCACCCAGGTAGCGAATCGTTGTTTCGAACACTGGTATATCATTCCGAGTGCATGTGGTGAAGTCAATGTCGTTCAATCCGCGGTAAGCCTCGTCAAACTCGTCCTTCATTCCCATGATCCACAGTGTGTCCAACGAATCAACGAGCGTCGCGCCCCAGCCTCCAAATGGGTCGCGGAAGCTTTGTGCGATTGGAATCAGCTCGTCATGCCCAAAAGCGTACCTGCTGTAGCTATTCCAGGCGCGCTTCATTTCAATCTTGACCTCAGCCAAGCGCTCCTCCCGCTCCCTTTTGGCCTCTACTGTCTCTGACTCGAACTTGTGCTGTATTCTTGGTATGGACCTGGTCTTGCCAGTGGGCAAAGGGATGAGGGAGCCTTCTGGGACGGGGAAACGCTCCGGCAGCTGCGTCCAGTGAATAGGGGGTTCGAAGGTAGTACTTGGCTCAACCCGGCCTGGAGGTTTTTGAATATGAAGAGCATCCTCCGCATCCTTGGGGTAGGCATCATTGATCACGCCAGGCTTTCGTTCCGGAACGATAACGGCTGACGGCGGCGGCGGCGGCGTGGGAGCTGGCGCATCATGGACGTCTGCTACGGGAGCCGGGTTTGGCAGTGCGAAAGAGTCTCCAGCGTCGGGACTGGGTTTCAAATCGGGTATTTTGATTTGTTTCGACTCATCGACGTCTGTTGGCAAGCGAACAGGTTTTTGCTTCAGTTCTTGCTCGGCATTTTGCCCAGCGTTGGGTAATACGGCAGAGGCGACATGGCGATACTGAGACTGCAAGTCGTCGTCCCATGCTGAATTGACCGAAACGCGGTAGAGGAGGAAGAGGAAGACGACAGCGCACGCCACGAAGACGCGATATCTTCGCAGACGGAGCATCTTGAGAAGCGAGGGGTGGTTTTCCTGAGGGGCCGATCCCCAGATGGTTCCGCGGGGCACGTAGGCCCGAAGCAATGGCCCTGGCTGGCAGCAGAGTAGATACCAAAAATAAGTACAGTCGATGCTCTATTACCAAGACAGATTCGGCTTTATGTCAACGGTCGGCTGGTCGTAGAGCAGGAGGAGACGGAGGAGGCCAATGTTCCAAGTCACCAGGACATGCGAGCAGAACCACCAAAAGAAAGGAGGGTAAGTAAGTAAGTAAGCAAGCTACAGCTGATGATCAGCTTTCGGCGCGGCGCAAGGGCAAGGCAAGTCAAGGCAAGGCACAGCGATAGGCGAGCAGAAAGGGATGAGCAAAGTTTAGCTGCCCATGGAGAGTTAAAGGTGTAGGTAGAGGTGTAGGTTTGGAAGAGGACGAAGGAAACAATAACAACATTTCGGCGGACGCGAGAAGGAAAAAGAGTGGCACGAGGGCAAGGCAGATTGACTGTTGGCGACGACAGTGAGGAAGGAACTATCGAAGCCGAGCTTTTGCCAAGAGCTTTTGCCAAGACGGAGCTAACATGGCCAGCATGCCCAAAAGGAGCCATTCTTTGGAGCAGCAGACCCTGAAAATCCAATTCAAACTTCAACTTGCCCGCTTTCAGCCCACTTTTGAAATGGGGAAGGTGCGGGTGGTGTGGTATGGTAGGCCCACCTTGAGTTCTTACTGCCAGTATTGCCTAGGGAAATTCCTCTGTGCAGGCAATCCCCCCCTTCCCCCCTAACCCAATGCTGTGGTGCTGTGGTTGCTGGGTGAGGCAAGATTAAAACATCCCGGGCCGAGGGCTTGGCATGTCTCATAAAGGTGGGAAAAGAGCAGCAGTTGGTAAGTGTTCAGTACTGTTCGAAGGGGATGGATGGATGATATGCGGTGTGCGTGGTTTGGGTAAGAAAGCTGTGACAGCGTTGCAACAGAGTATGGGAAGACAATCAATTCACAGTTCCTTGGCTGGCGTAAAAGTGATTTTAACCTTGTGTGGCCTTGTGCTTCATTACGGGGCTCCGGAAATATGCAGCTCAACTTCCTCTCAACTCTCGACTGTCGACTCTCCTTTTCACACGAGTCGTTTCCAAAAGGTCCCGGGTCTCTGGAAATGTCAAAAAGAATGGCATGCATGGCAAGATGGGGCAAAATGGCACAAAAAGAATCCACACTTTGGCCCCTTGTCCATGCCCCCATCGAAACAGGCAAGTCGAAACACGCGCCCCAAAGAATTTCCAATCCCATTCCTCCTTTGTGTGCCGCATCTCTTTGAGTTAAGCTTGTAATTTGGCTTCGGGTTTGACCACAATAAGGTACCTAACGCAACAAGATACTACCATAATGCCTTCGGGGGGATGGGGAACTTTGGTCCACAAGGTTGATTGATGATTCTGCACCTGTCACCCCTTCGTGAACTCTTACCCCCCCCCTTCTCCGGACATCGTGGCTTTCACTTTTATACAGGTTAAAATGCATCAATATTCAACCGGATGCTACCTTCCGTTCCCAAAGATGTCACAATATCTCTTTCTGTCCGTCTTGATGCCCGTTGCTACTAGTCATCTTCAGAATCGTCTTTGCCAAGCGTCCGTCCATCTCTAGCCAGCATCACATCGGATCACATGGTCCGAGCTGCAGGCTAAAATCCGAGGTTGGGGGTTAGTGCGCTTGCCTTAGCAACCAATATTGTACCCTACCAAGTAATCGAACACCACCATCAGTTTTGGAAATTACTTTGCATGGCGCAAGTATTCATTGCTATGGCCTGCTTTCGAAATATATCCGTTGTTGACCAAATATCCGTTCTTGAGGCGCGGCATCTACTTCAGTATGCCGTGGGGCCTCGGTCCAGCTTGGCCTGTTCTAGTAGAGCTATGCGGGTGGGTGAGATACGAGCACGGATGCGGAGTAGCTCAACTGGAAGAAAGCAAACTTCACAGGATCTCACAGCTGCGAGAGATTATTATCATGGGACTGCTAATGAACCCCAGACTCCTCGTGCGATTGGTGGTGGCCATCTGCTTGTGAGTCGTGTCTTGCAGGAAAACTCAATAAGAGGCAAGTCAAGTAGTACATCATGTCTTAGTATGGATTCCCGCTCATCACATCTCACAAGAGATCCTCGTCTACCATGTGCCACCAGAATTGCAGTTCGATTGAAAATGGCTCGTCTATTGGGTATATGGTAGCCAACTTCCTGCAAAGCACTCTACAAGTCCAAGCAGACTTCCAGTCCGTAAGAAGCAAAGCGCCTATGCGTTGCCAAAAGTCTACACAATCTCTGTGCCCTTCTCCACATCCAGATTCTGCACTCCAGCAGTAACTTTAATTTCACCCCCTCTCCCCTCTCCAGAGCTTCGATCCTCTCGCACCTCGTTGCCGACAATCTCGGTCGTCGTCGTTGTCGTCGCAGCCCGTTTCTTTTGCCTCTCCAGCTTCTCCGCAAGCCTCGCCCGCTTCTGGTCGTTCCTCGCCTGCTCCTCCCTCATCTCTCTGATCACCGGGCTCTTGGCCCGAATGCGCTGGCCGTACTTGTAAAACACAAACGGGATAGGGATCAGCACCACCTCCATCAGACCGAGCAGGGTACCGGCCCATTGTGGCGTGAGCCTGGCGTACATGCTCGGACCAGCAAGGGGAAGCGTGGCTCCGAAAATGGACCTCATCACCGCATTGCCAGCAAGCGCGCTGGCAGCGTAGTAGCCGTACGCGCCGGCGAGGTAGTTTGTGCCGTAGATGAAGCACAGCGTGTTGCCCATGCCAAAGGGGATGCCAAAGGCGATCGGGACGGCGTAATGAATGCTGGTCGGGAGACAGGTCCACGAGAAAACAAGCTGGCCGATCGGTGTGAGGACCGCGCCGATGGTCATGATGCTCGCGCTCGCCTCGGGCGCCACACGGCCCGTCTCCGGGTCCTTGGGGTGGGAGTTTATGATTTTGCGCCAGACCGGCTCCATGAAGATGGCAATGAGCGTGCCGATGCCGATGCCGACAAAGGATAGGCCTGTGTCACCGGGGGACCAGCCTCGTGCGTCCGAGAAGACGATGGGGTACGCCACGAAGCACTGTAAATGACTCGTTAGCAAATCTGTCGATGCATGTGAATGACCAGAGTGGGGGGCGGGGGGATGGGGTGTGTGTAAGACCTGGCAAACTCACCAAGTATAAGATGCCGTAGATGACAGAAATCCAAATGTTAAAGAACCACAAGATCGGCTCAGTGGCACTCAAGATAAAGGGTCGGCTCAGGTTGATCTTCATCAGCTCCGCGGTCGACCTCACCGCGTCGTCGTATTCGCACCAGTATCTATCGTCGTCCTCTTGCTTCCTTAGCTTTGCCGACTTTGTCTTCAAGATGGCCGGAATATATGTCTCCTTGACCGTGAACATCAGCACGTTCGCGACGCCCGCCAGAATCAGCACCAGCCACATATCCCACCTCCAGCCGAGATACTGGTAAACAAACCCGCCAATCAGCGGCCCTGTTACCGGGCCGTTCAAGGGCGCAATACTCCACAGACTCATATACTTTGCGCGATCGTCCTCTGTCGATATGTCGGCGACCGTGCCTGCAGCATTGCAAATCATGACGGCACCAAACAACGCCCCAAAGAAGCGCACCACAATGATCTCTGTCAACGACGTGGCAAGCGCACAGGGAAGGATCAGCAGCAGTGATATAGCCATGCAAATCAAGTACACCGGCCGCCGCCCGAAAAGCTCACTCATGGGCGCCACAATCAAGCTGCCCGTCGCCAGCCCCATCAAGTACGTCGTCACCCCCAGCGTGGCAACGACCTCACTGCCCTCGTTGAACGTCGCCATCAGCCCTGGGATGGCTGCCGTGTAGGACGTTGAGTACAGCACAATCACCCAGGTCGAGTAACTGACTACAAAAATAACGTACATCCGATACCATGTCGGCCAATCCTTGGGATTCTGTGCGTCTGTGGGCTCGTCAAACGACACCTCATAGTCGGGCGGACGCGACCATGTGCTCGTTGCCGTGGCCCCGGTGGCCCCGGTGCGCATCCGACTCATGGACTCTCCATATTGGCCGCCGGACAGTGCTATGTGAAGCGGTTCGAGGGGATCAGTGTCTGCGGAGGAGTTGGATGAGGCGCGGGACCGTGTGTGGTGGCTGCGGCTGCGACTGCGGCTTTTGGTCGGTGCGAGCTCGGGTGAGGACTCCTCTTCACCAAACGAGGAGCTGTCTGTGTGCTCGTGCTCAGGGCCGTTGTTCTGGGTGGAATTGGTGGGAGGAACAGAAGTTCTGAGATTAGCATAAGAGGGTTGCTGCTCTGAACCAAAGTCGATTGCGTCTGCCATGGTGTGATACGTCCGAAGATTTTCCCATGGATTTGAATCCTGGGTCCGTCGATGGGATGGATCTACGAGATCAACGGTGAGGGGTTGCGGAGGGAGTTGATGATGTTCTCCAATATCCCCGGGTGGTGATGTTGCTTGTCTTGACTTTTGGAGGGACGTTGAGAAAGAGAATGAGGGTATGTCACTTCAACATCAAGGTCCATCCAACGTCTAGGCGTGAGAGCATATGCATGCGCAATTGCGAATAAACAGCTAGCAGGCCGTTCCAGACACGAGAAATTTAGACCGGAGATGTCGAAACCGGGAATTGGCCCTAGTTGTTGGTGCACGAACTTTTTGTCACCAAAATTCATACACTATGGCCGGAGTCACAGGACAGGACGCAAGACAACGAGAGGGGGGAAACGGGGAATAGATAGCTATGCTATACACGACAACTCTCGAGGAGCAAGGAAAAATATTCACACATCATTCCAACAACACCCGGGGGAAGGGGGCAAAAGATTAGTAGGCAAAGGGAAAGAAAAAAAAGAGGGGCTATAGTCTGTGTAGTCCGCGGTACCCCCGGGCACAACGTGGAAACAAACCCACATTATCTCCAGTCTTCACCCGCATGTCTCCATTTTCAACCGCGTCTTTCCATTCGACAGGATCCACTTGGCAACCTGACAGACAATATACCTGCTATTCCAGATTCTCTTGTTCTCTTGTCAAATCCTGGGACACTGAGCTTCTGCTCTTCGGAGAAGCAATTCTTTCGCTTGCGACCTTGTGTGCATGAGAGTATAGCGCGGCATGTTTCTGAATGACGCCGTGCATTTGGCATTATAGACACTTCCGGCCCGAACCGGAAAGCCAATCTTCTTGAAAGGCAGGGGTTTGGTTGCGGTCAGCGGTATGGCCCAATCGGCACTTGAAGTGAGGAAGCCGGGCCCGGGATCGGGGCTATCATTCATTGTTGGCAAAAGACAAGTCCGTTGAACGTTTGTTGTGTTCAAATCGACATCCTCTTTTTCTCCTCATCACGAGGTTGGCGTTCTTGGGATCTTGAACTCTATCGGAGATTTCCAACGGTCAAAGCCTGTCGTCAAGTACACAACATGAGTCGTTTGGGATTAAAAGTCCCTAACCGGTGTGTCGCCAAGACACGCTACGCCGTACATCTCGGCTCTTCGCGCTTCGGCCTGTGGTGCCGACGACACGAACAGTTGGGGTTGTCGGGGTTGTAGGCGTATATTGGCGTAGGCCCAGACATAATTTACCACGGCGACAACAACACGTGGGAATTTTGTTTTTGAAGGATCGTGACCTGCCTCCGCATGCATGAGAAAAAGATATTCCTTCAGGCCGGAGAGCTGCAGCAACCCGATGCGAGTGCGGAACTATGGCGCGGTGGGGAACGGCGATGGCGCGTTGCGGAGCCCCGTTCGATATGGGGTGCGTGTGCTGCGGGTCGTGGTTGTGCAACCCGGTGGATATTGAAATTCCCATTATTCAGCTGCCTTGTTGCTGATGCTTTTTCGCATGACAGACTTCGGTAAGTTCAATACAGAGAAGACAGATTAGCCCTCGTCAGGTTTAGTATACCAGTGCCCTGACCACAGTCGCATGTACATCCATCATTGCCATCACTCATCACGTCAGCAAGCCAGGAGCTGACAGACGTGGCCGGCGTTTGCCCGGATCCATATTCATACAGCGCCCCGGATCCAAAAGAGATCATGGGCATTCCCTTGTCAGCCGCGGCGGCCCTCGCAGCCACCCAACCTAGCGCAAACCCAGCCAGAAGCAACACCAGCGCTGACAACGCCGTCAAGAATATCTGGCCCCTCAACACTGCATCTGGATCGATCCACCTCCTGCTATATCGCAGTGTACCCACGCGCATGTAGAACAAATCTGTCGCTACGTATTCGCCCTCGCCCGGCATGCGTAGCTCCGGGCAATCCCGTGGCTTTGGTTTCTCTTCGAGCCTGTTTTTAAAAAAATATGCAACGCCTTAGTCACTCCTTCAAGGTCACCAAACCCGTCAGTCACCCCCTTTTAGAATCAATGGGACGCAGTGATTGGAGAGGAAGAGGGAGGAGGGAAGGTCCCGTTGGGGTGTGGGGGAGGGTGAAAGAGGAAGCGCTCAATACTTACACCATGCTGAGGGTGAGCTCGCCGCCCAGCTTCGCCTTGAGCTCCAGCTCCACGTCTAGGTTGAGTCCGATCGCCAACTTGGCGGGTTTCTTGCCACCTCCGCCTCCGCCCCCGCTGCCCTTATTTGGTATCGGTGGGAGCCCGTTACTGTTGGTCACATTCGCCAGCGAGCTCGCATTCTTATTATTGCGCCGCCGTCGCCTCCTCCGTCCGTTGCTGCTGGTTGTGCCGGTACTGTCGGAGCTGAGCACCGAGGCCGTGTCAGAAATGCGCAGCCCGGACATGTCGATGTTAAGCTGGTTACCCGAACCCGAGCCCGTACCTGTGGGAACGGGGCCTCCGGGACCGCCGCGCCGCCGTCGCGGCTGCGAGGTGGTACTGGCTGTGGAGGAGGCCGGCTTGGGCCGTGAGGCGGTGTCCGGGGAGGACATTGTGGCTGAGAGTTGGTAAGTTTGTAGAAAGGTAGTAGACGATGGGCGCCTGATCGAAGCGCGAGAGCGCAGTCTGGCCTATGTGGCTCGCGTTGAGATGCCAGGTAGATGGGTTTCTTTCAGGTATTGCCTTGATCGATGAGATGATACAAAACGTAGCTAAGTGAACGTCTTGGGGTGTGAGGCTCGAGGACAAGGGTTTCACGATGACTAGGTTCCTTGAAGAAAACTTTAGATGTTGGGACGCATTTCAAAATGATAATGTCATGTTGAGTGAAGAAAAAGAGGAGTTTAGTTTGCAGCCAAGTTGTTTCTGCAGACCGGGTTGACCAGCCCAGCGTGCTTGACTAGTCTCACTTGTCATACGATTCTTTGTGGAAATGCCCGTCTGCTCACAGACGTGTGGCGGAACAGCATCATCCTATGTACTGGGGTCTTCTGACAACAGGCAGGGCTGTGAGACCTGAGTCACTGCATGATTTGGCTATCTTGAAACAAGTACTTAGGTGTGCAAATCCACCTGGGTGACTTTGAAACCGCGACTCGTGGTTAGATTTCTTTGGCTGCGTCTGTTGACCCACATCCACGGACCCGGGGAAAGTGAACGACTCTCACGAAACATAATTCGCTGTGGGAGAGATCGAAGTCCGACTAGTATATGTAAACACCGGAGGCGCCCGTCAGTGTCGAGGGGAAGTCTCCGTTTTCGAGACTTGCTTTTGCCGCTTCTCTGCAGGTGAGCTAAACCCTGGTAGCATGCCAATTGTGCTCCTATATCCGCCGGGAAAAGAAGGCACCTATGATTTAAACTAGTGACTTTGGTGGTAAGAGACAGTCTATTTCTATGTTTCTTGCAGCTGTTCCGGAACCTCGTTGGCCTGCAGGCCAGCATTCGCCTGTAAGTGCCGGACGCCGTCGATGTCGTAGTCGGTACAACATCTTTGGTCTCGAAGGCAGTCGAAATCAGAGTGGACTGCCTCACCGTAGCAAAGAATACGCACTAGATGAGGCATCAAACGGCTTGCATTAGCTTACGTACATCCTGTATATAGGACTGCAATTTATGCTTCGACTTCTTGGTCAGGATCGTTCTCTAACGCTAGCTAACTACGACCTATTGAGTCCTTTGGAAGATCGCATCATTAAACGTCTTCTGCAATGACTGGAAATTCCTCAAGAAATTCTTTTCATGAATTAGGGAAGATCGAGGCGGAAAATGATTCTGTTCTTTAGCGGTCAAGATCGTGGCCAAAGTGCTTGATGGGGGTAATCGCCGAAAGAGACTCGACACACCTTCACAGATTGTTTCTATCTTAACAAAAGAAAGACGTCCATCAACAGCTTTTACTACCAATGAATATTGCAAACTTATCGAAGGAGCGTAATATCGATGACTCGGGCCACTTTGCCGGGAGGAGTCTGCCCAACTTCGGAAAACGGCCTGGATGGGATTTGTGACCACGAGCTGTGCCAATGAATTCCCAAAAACTCGCTTCAAGCACTCAAACGGGCCCTCCTCATTACGTCTCGTGACGGGTTCTGTGTCCCGTGACAGATTGATCTGTCCTCCCCGATCGATGATCACTACCACATATATATCGCTGTCAGGTACCCGAGCTCACAAAGATCAAGAACACCGGATCCTGTGCACCTGCTCAACACTACACCATGAAGAACAAAGTACACCCATTATGTCAATTCTCGGCATACCGGCAGACTTCGCGATTGCATCAAGATGTGGTCTATTCGTTGGCTGCCATACAAATAGAACGCTACAAGCCGCTCGTAAATACAATCTCAAGCTCTCCCAGCAAGCCATTCCCCATACCTTGAGACCTCAAGAGGAACCTCCGAGGAGAAATTGGTTCTCCATAATTGTTTGCCTTCAATCTGTACCACCGATACTTGTCTGATCGTCACAATGAAGTTGACTATTGCTTATTTGTTTTTCGTTGTGGTGATGGCCAAACCCATTCCCAATGCCTCTCCCAGCCCACCTGGCGACACCATCGAGGAAAACCATGCTATGCATCCATCCATGAAAACGATTGTTGTCGAGCCTGCCGAGGCTCATACTAATGAAACACACCGTCCCTGGCATCATAAGGGCAAACATTCAGGTGACCACTGGCATGAGCACGTGAGTATATTGTTATCAGGAATTGTCCTACGGTTCCAAAATTAAATTGACGCAGCAAACTGCATAATTTACACTTGCCATGATGGCTAAGACTGTCACATAGGGTAAACACCGCAGTCACAGTGGACCAAGCCAACGGCCACCTCCGCCCCATCGGCCGCCACCTCATAGCCCTCCCCACGGGCATGGTCCACCCCCTCACTGGCATGGCCACCACGAACCACCAGTTCAATCCGGGTCATATGTTTTGAAAGAAGAGGATCCTCTGGAAAATGACCATCTGTGGGTATGGAATGTCGAGGCAGTCCATGAGAGCCACGATGACGGTGAGAGAAGACTTTCGGAATGGGGCGACGAGGCTGAGCAGTGAATAGATGGTTTCATTTATAATTTTTTTTTCTATGTATGTCAATGTATGCGCCGTTTCCTCGAGACATCGCTACACAAGCCTTGGTATTCACGAGTCAAGGACAAGTTATGAATCGTTCATTACCTTGTTCATGAAATACACCTACATCTCTCTCAAGACAGCCAAGTTCTACAGAACTTGAAGGGTAGCAAGGAAAATACTGGGCATGGCATTTATTCTTCTATTTGGTGGGAATGATTGGACACATAGGGCAAGAATAATCCATTGGCCTCTCCTGTCCATAGCGCTCCTGACAATGATACATCTACGATTTGACAGATAGATGCCCTGGTCTACCTGATTGGACTCAAATGACTTGGCTACCCATAATTGGGGCCGGGCGATATCCATGCCGCGAGAGGGAGGGGGGGGATAAGAATATGATTTACAATAGTCTCTATTCGTTTTTATCATACCATGACTGTTTTCAGAGAATCCAAAGCAGCATTAGATAATTGATAACTTTTACAACGTCGTAATGATGTACATAGAACGGCATCCTAAATCCCAATTACAGAACACCCTTCAAGCCTGGCCACTGTAGGTCCTGGAGACTACTGAGGTTTCCCACCAACGACAGCCATTCATTACTTTAGATGCCTAGAATGCTTGTGATGGGTTGGCATCCATATGGATTCGGCCCCGTGGTGCTGCCTCCACTTCCTAATGTGGACGGACCCGCATATCCAGCAGGAACAAAGACTGTGGTAGTAGTCACAATTATAGATACTGTAACAGAGCAGGTCGATGGGTTTACTGGCGTGGGCAAGCCGCCAGGCCCAATCACTGCTGATGTTGGCGTAGGAACAGTCGGTGAGACATAGAGGATCGCGTTGAATCCAGTACTAGTGCCCGAGGGATATGTTTAGTAAATCTCTTCATATATGCAATGTCCAAGAGGCCTTGCTTCAGACACCCTAAATTACTGGTCCCCTGAGGCAGATACAAGTGACTGAGGAAAGATAGAGTGAAAAAAAAAAGATTGTTCAATTTACTCACATGAGCGGCGCGTCCAGTCCACATTGAAGCAAGAAGTCGACAGAACCAATGAGTCCAAAGTTCACGATGTGGTTGTCAAGAGCAGGGCAAATGCCAAAGCCAGTGACAAGATTCGCCAATCCAGTGTTCGTGCAGAGAAGGGGTATGGTCAGTTGTGCAAGCCCCAGCAGGTTGAGATTGCCGGAGCAGGTCAGGGGATAGTAGCCAGATTGCGTCGTGACCACATCTGCATCGTAACCGGTCAGCTCCAGGAGGCCGAGCAAATCTTGGGTGGTGACAGCAGGCACGGCATAGCCCGATGGGAACTGCGCGAGATTGGTTGTTGCCTGGTACAGGAAGCCGGTGCTCTCGTCGGCTGTGAATATCGCAGCGTTGGCAACTGAGTCGGTGGTTGTGAACTCATTGTTGACAGCGTTTTCCACATAGGCGATTCCACCGGTGGACAAGGTGACCTGAAGCTTGATCTGTGGACCTACAGGATCCACCTGGGCCAGAGAGGTCCCGAGTATGGACAGGAGTGCGATGATGAGAAGCATGCTGGCGGCCTGGGTATAGAAAGACAGTGGCTGAAGTTTGAAGTGCAGTTCGAGGGAGAGTCAGGTGTCGGGTGCAGGAAGCTCAGCTTCTATATAAGCACCTCATACTATCCGGCTGTCGCCCAAGGCGGATGTCGATGCATGTTGATCTTCGCGAGTTGAGAAGTAGAAATCATCACATCACATCTTATGAGAGCACATTCCTTGAAGACTCACGCGTTTGGCGGATTCGCCTGTATATAGATGCGAAGTGATATTCAGTGTCTTAGCCTCTAGCACAGTACACCGTATGCAGACAATATGTACCTGTACATCACCTTTAGTTTTCAAAAAAGCTAATTCAACCTCTCACTCTCGTCCGGGATCGAGGCACACGTAGATCAGCATTCCACATATGCCCAGTCCCAAAACAGTCAATGAAGCACTGCTGCCGCGATGAGCGTTGCATAGCAAGCAAAGAGGTGTAATTGTAAAAGTGGGCACTGAAAGAACCGACAGAGTGGTTTTGTGATCGACCCAAGAATGGCCATTGAAGAGTAAATAAATAGAATAGTGGTATGTCATTGCTGAGTTCAAAGAGTGACGAAAAAGGGCCTCCATCCGCAACGTCACGCCGAAGAAACACTGTGCAGTGGAACTCTGACATGTATAGGTGAGATGGGCATCCCTAGGTTTGCACACACACAGAAATTGTAAGCGACGAAATTGTAGGTGCGTCATGGAGTTCAATATCGCACGTTTTGGCTGGTCAGGGAAGGTCTCACCACGACCCCATCGAGCGCCACACTCCAGAAATTCTCTAGCGGGCCTAACAAGCAGGACTGCAAGGTATGAAGTGGCGCAAGCCCATAAGAAGGGCAGTGGACCGAGTATAACACCCTACCGGGGAGGTCGAATGAGCCATGAGAATCGATGCATCTCAAGTATCAAACTCTAGAGTGTCTACCATCAGAAAGCAGAAATCAGGTATCTACTCGCGAGGACACTTTCTACAGAAAGACCTTCGGCGACAAATGTAACTTCTAGTCCATATAGTCTCCATGTAATTTGCCAGACCTTGTAATCAACTACTAGAAGCGTAAAGCCCAGTATATATAAAAGCATAACAATCTTTTGTCTCTGATGCCCTTGCAAGACAGTAATCTCTGGGACGTCAATTTTACCATAGTGCTATTACGTACACGTGATGACTTAATCGACTTCCAAGGTTTCTGAAACAAGCGGCCCCGTGCCTAGAATACCAGTAGATCGTATTCGGTATTTCTAGATTCCTGATGTCCCTCGAATGCTGTGTTGGATTAGAGATCTTGGGAAGTAGTTAGCGATTATCACAAGTGAACTGATTTTGCAGGTCCTCTGAGAGTACCTAGGTAGGTATCGATCTGCCTTTTGACTGGGGAGGCCACAACGCCATCCCCTGCCGAGCCGCGTACAAGGTGGTCATACGCTAACTCGATAACGCAGTAGATTGTTCAGAATGGCTACGTAGTGTAGTACAAAGTCCAGATTTGCCCAAATGCTTCCCCTGCAGCAAGAGTGGTAGGAGGCTTTCACTGATTCTCAGCAATTGTCCCTCGAAGACTGTCAAACACAATAGCTCGGTTGTGTGTCTACCTACAAAGAAATTCAAGCACACGAGCTTCCGTGGATGTTGAGCCACACCGTAGACCAGAAGGTCTCGACCCTTCGATGCGGTTAAATCCTTGAGCCAAACGTCATGGCTACTGGCCTGTTTAGGCTATCTTTGCGCCGCGGTCTGCGCCAGTATAGTACTGCCAACGCGCTATGAAATCATAGAGTTGATAGTTCATGGATTTTTGCAATCGTCCCTCAAATACTTGAAAAGCTGCGAGTATACGCCCACAGCCTGCTGTTTCAATTGTAATTCAAACATACCGCTCAACGTACACACACAGAACTACATTCAGTACTGCGCCACACGTTCAAAATGCCTCCCAAGGACAAGTACTCCGATCCCAAGCTTCGTGATGAGGTGAAGGAAGAAATCAAACAAAGTGATAAGGGCGGTGAGCCAGGTCAATGGAGTGCGAGAAAGGTCAGGATCGATTCTCCCAGGTCACCCAATGGCTGTCCGACACCATTGAGCGCATGATACGCTGTAATATCAAAGTACTTGCTGGCTAACAGAGATTCGTATAAAGGCACAGATGATGGCTAAAGAGTACAAGCAGAGAGGTGGTGATTACAATACTCCTAAAGAGTCCAAGGATGAGTCACAGAAGAATCTGGACAACTGGGGTAAAGAAGACTGGCAGACGAAAGAAGGATCAGGACATGCTAAACAAGAGGATGGCAGCCGGAAGCGATATCTTCCCAAGAAGGCCTGGGATCAGCTCAGCGAGAAGGAGAAGAAGCAGACTGATGATAAGAAGCAGGAGGAGGGTAAAGAGGGACAGCAATTTGTCTCAAACACCTCCGAAGCCAGAAGTGCGCGGAGGAATGCGCGTGCCAAAGCTAAGGACGGAGGTGATGATGAAAACAAGGGAGCCTCTGACGAAGATGAAGGAAACGAGAAGCCGACGCCGGACAAAAAGCGTGGACGGAAAACAAAAGATGACGGCGACCAAGACCAGAAAAAACAGAAGACTGATACCAAAGATGAAGAAGCAAAGAACGGCACAGTCGGATCCAAGCACGATAAATCCGATCCCCCTGCTCAACAAGGCTCAAATGATAGGCTTCCAAAGAAGGGCCAAAAGGATGTTCACTGGAAGGCACTTCCAGGCTGGGTACACGGTGAAGTGGTCGAAATTGTCACGTCGTCAAAGTCCGTAGAAGGCAAACAGATCAAGGCTTCCAAGAGTGATCCTAGGATCGTGCTCAGGTCCAAGAGTGGCAAAATCTGCGTCCACAAACCAGACAACATCTATTTCGATTAGTCAAAGAGGAGAGTAAAAGGGGAATTTATAAACGAAAGACCTCATCGGCACAACTTTCTGTTTTGAGTGGTAGTCAATATCGAAAGCGTGAAAGTGGATACGTTCAGGAATGTGCTGTCTTAACCGAGATCTGAGACAAGCATGATGTCTTGTACGATCATTCTCACACACACTCAGCCTTGCCGAGGATCATTTCCGGATAAGGCAAGTCTCAGCCTTGGCTGTGAGAGGTCTAATTTTTGGAGTGCGCCACATTATGCTAATTTCTTCGAATTTTTGAAAAAAAAAATAATTAAATTATTTGTACTACAATTGTAAACAAGTAAACAGAAAATATGTAGAATAGCCAATAACATAAGAAACGAAGAAAATGCTGGACTCATACAGGGGTAATCTGCATGCACGCCACTTGCATGTCATCTGACACCTCCCCGGCCCTCCAACAAGAAGCATTGCCTCCATGTCGGAAGCATCAGAGGCTGTGATATGCCGAAGAAAAAGGGCAGTTCAAAGTCTGCCAGCTGCTTGAGATTGTTTTCGTTTTGGCTATAAAAGCTGTGGTTGGCCAGCACTGCGGCTCCAGCTCACTATGTTCATCTTGATCGTGTCCCTCGTGCTATCGTTGTTGCCCGCTGCATGTGGTGCTGCGTATGACTACATCATAGTAGGTGGGGGCACAAGCGGCCTCCTGTTATCCATGCTCCTCTCCGCCGACCCAAATGTCACCGTCGCGGTGCTCGAGGCCGGCCTCGACGGTCGCGACGATCCACTCATCACCGTACCGGAGAATGAGGGCGCCATTGTAGGGACAGCGTATGACTGGGCTTTCACAAGCGTTGCACAGTCGAATCTCTACCAGGACGCGTCCATCGCGTATCCGCTGGGTCGGACGCTCGGCGGCAGCTCAGCGATGAATTTCATGATCTACCATCGTGCCTCGACTGTGGAGTTTGACGCGTGGGAAAGCGTATTGAACATCTCTGGCTGGAATTGGGAGACCATCTACACCGCCTTCAAAGCGGCCGAGAACTTCACTGCAGCGCCGACGGCTCTCGAACAGGAGGGGCTGACGTCCGATGCTGCGTATCATGGCTTCTCCGGCCCCGTCGCTGGGACGATGTCGAGAAATGTCTTCAGCCTCTGGGAAGACTATGTCGTACCGTCTCTGGAAGAGCTTGGCGTGCCCAAGTTGATTGACGCAGATGGTGGAGAGACTACGGGCGTTCGCTATGTGCCACTCGCCGTGAACGCGACTTCGTATACTCGATCGTACTCTGCCACGGCGTATACGGCCGTCGAGGGCAGGTCGAACTTGGATGTGTTGACCAACACCACTGTGAAGCGACTCCTGTGGTCGGACAACAGCGTGGGTGAGCTCGCAGTCGCCAACGCAGTGGAGTACGTAGATCCCTCCACTGGCAGCCTGGCCACACTCAACGCCAGCAACATTATTTTGTCGGCAGGTTCGATTCAAAGTGCACCACTCCTTGAAAGTTCAGGTATAGGTGATCCGTTGATCTTATCTACTCTGGATATTCCCGTCGTCGTTGATCTACCTGCAGTTGGGACCCTATTCCAAGACCACCTCACGTACGCTGGGTCCTTCAGCTTCAACACCACACTTCAATTCACTGGTGACCAGTATATTCAAGCCCTCCAAGACTATGCACAACCAAGCCGCTTCCTATCTTCAGAGGACTACGCCTTCGCCACTGACCTGCTCTTCAACGTCGCCGAAGCCACGCCCCCACCGGGTGCATCGAACGCCAGCCTCACAATGCTACGCACACTCTGGACAGCCGACGAGCCCCTCATAGAGTTCGGCTGGTTCCTTGGATTTGTAACAGGTTACGTCCTGCATCCTCTCAGCAGCGGCACCATCCACGCAGCACCCTCGTCTACCCAGCCAGCGATAGATCCCAACTTCAACGGAGCGCAGATCAACGGCACAGCCTTCGATCTGTGGCTTCTGTCGAAAGCACTGCAGTACTACGCCACCAAGGTAGCTTCTGCAGGGCCGCTAGGGGCTGTTGGCGCAGAGTTCAGCGTCTCTGGCGATTTGCCTTTTGATACATTTCAGAACACTGTCTTTGCGGGCTTGAGCAGCGGCAGCCATCCCACTGGCGGCTGTGTGATGATGCCGCGGGATCAGGGTGGGGTTGTGGATGAGAACCTCCAAGTCTATGGAACGGCGAATGTGCGTGTCGTTGATGCGAGTGTTGTGCCGGTTAGTCCTGGGCAGCACACGATGGGGTTGGCATATGCTATCGCGGTGAGGGCGGCGGAGATTCTGCGAGCCGGGCTGTAGGGTAGTGGGCATAACTACGTTTTGACAAGTTGGGTAAGCTAAGTCAGAGGCAAGACTGCAACACTCTCTTTCTCGAGGCTAATTGGCCTTTGAACATCAGGGGGTAATATATGTACATATGGAAAATGAGACCGGAAGCGACTGAGTATTGTCGAGATGGTCCAGAATAAGGTCAAGCCACAATAAATAGTCAATGGCTCAGTATCTCTTATGCCCCGTCGGGTTGCCAACCCGGATCTGCTATCTCGTACGTATCTGCATCTGCTGAGAACCCCGGAGCGACTAATACCTCGTCAGCATCCAATCCGCGGAAAGGCAAAATTAGGATTCTATGAGCAATAAGAAACTGTACTTACCAGTCGTTCCAACTAAGGTCCACGCCCCCAAGCTCCTGGCACTCTGCCATTCCCATCGTCCCACAAATCCCTGAGGTCTCTGCTCCCCTCGACCACCAACGACCTGCCCACCAAGCATCACCTCTCTCACAGGCTTCCCATCATCACGCGACAGCCTCAGCAACAATGGTGCGCCAGCGTAGTAATGCCAAACCTCGAGCCCATCATGACGGTGCCAGTACGAGTCCCCCTCGTTGCCCTCGAGGAGGTAGTAAATGGCTGTGCTCGCAGCGCGCGTGGTGGGGTATCCCGTCCCATTGGCTGTGATCGCTGTGTACGTAACGTTGAGCGGGTCGATGAACGTTTGGGTATAGTAGCCTTTCTCTGGATTGGCGGTGAGATTGAGGGCGGTGATGATATCTGTGGCGGTCTCGGTGGGGGGGTGCTGCCACGCCAGTGCTAAGGCGGGCCAGATGCAAAAGGCGACGAGGTTGCGAAGATCGGGGACCATGGTGTGTTGTGGTATTATGATCTTTTTGGCCTTTTTTTTAGAGATGAGGAAAGGCGAAATGTAGCGGTATTGATGAAATGTGGGTGACCGTTCATGATATATGACTGCAAGGGGTGTTGCTGATGTCTCTCACCTGCATGCTGCATGCAGTATAATTGTGGCCCGAAATTAGTGCTGACCGAATCTCTGGATCCATATCAGCACTGAAAGTAATATGAGCTGCATCAAAATCGTCTGCCGTCTAGCCATCGCACGTGTTTGCTTGATCTCCTTTGAGGTCGTCGAGCTCGTGGTACAGTGTAGATTCCGACTTCATCCCAGATGCCTCACCATCCATAGCGTTGATATTTCTCGAATCAGGAGCTGCTTTGCCTCATAATTGCTGCGGTCCCTCGTTGTATGGAAGAGGTGGGCCCATGCCTTCATTGACAAAGACGGAGGGCTTTCTTTATCGACCAGCCGGGCAGTAGTAGTAGTGAAGGAAATCCCTTCAGTTATAAATGGGCTCTGCCGCGACATGAGCCATTAAGAATGGGTCTTGTCCTAGCGAAGCTTCACTCCAGTGACCGCTAGGCGCAGTCATCATATCTTTTCATGGTGGTTTTCTTCTCTCTCCCAGATTTACAAAAAATCATGTGGCAGCCTGAGACTGCCTGACCCACCAGCGAGCCATGGAGGCCATCCTCATCTTCCAGCGACTCCGCTCCGTCACCGACCCCGGAATCACCATCCGCTTTACACAAAGTGCCGTCCTCCCAGTACCCTCCGGCGCCTCCGCAGCCGCATCATCCTGCCGATGCGGCCGATATGCCCACGCACGATCGGCCGCCTCCAGCTCCTTAGCCAGCCGCGCGCGCATCGTTAACAGCGTCTCCCGCTCATGCATCGTGGACCTCGCCGGCGTCCACTCGGCGAGCTCGACCAAAGGGTCAGGCACATCCAGATCCACCTCGCTTCCGACATGCACCAACGAAACTTCCCGCAGCGCGCGTTGAGGCAGCGCACGCTGATGACACAGCAGCGTCTCAAAGAGCCGCCAGCGCTCAAAGTCGGTGCCGAACATGATGTTGTTATGGCATAGGTCGGCACATTCCTGCGATAAGGCGAGGCGCGTGACCCGGGCCGGCCAGGGTTGTGGATTTCCGTACTTGATGGCGAGCTTGATGACCATGCGCATGCGGTGCAGATGCGCGGGCCACCGCAAGAAGATGATGTCGATGTCCGGGTCGAGTGGGCGGTGGTCTTGGCCAATGTGGTAGCGGTCTGCGACGGATGGGCTGAGGAGATGATGGCGGGATTCGCTACAGGTGTTTGTCACGAGAGGGTATCGTCGTTTGCGCACGCGGGGGAAAGGCACGTCTCTTTGTTGATAGTAATCGGCCTTCTTTCGGTTGGTGCCGGTGCCCCACACGAAGACGCCTGGTTCCACAGAGTGGTGGACACAGAGTTCCCAGATTTGAATACGAAGCTCTGCAGGAAGATCGGCGAAGACGGCCATGTTTTTTCTCTCTTCTTGATCTGGATTATGTACGTACTGTACCATGGCAAGTACGACCATTTGTCGTAGCAGACAGAGGCGAGATTGTGAGACTTCGAACTTGAGGGTGCGGGTGAAGGCTGACGTTTCAGACGGAGACGAGTGAGAATTGGAGTCTGTTCTCTCTCTCTTGATACGTCGTGCCGCCTCACTCAGCAGCCTCTAGTATGCTGCTCATTCACATGCCCACCCCCCTAATAAGAGAGCAACCGACAACAAAAACTTGTTCGACGCCGCCCCTTTGGCCATATAGCACGGGCCGCCAGCTGAAAAGTCAAAGTAGGTCAAACGCCCTGGAGAATTCACGGTGCAGTCAGTCGGCAGACAAAGCACCTAGTCCACTTGAAATCAGGGATTACGCACCCTTCCAGAAACCGACTGCTTGCCTCTCTGCAGCCCTACATACCTCCTAAATAGGTATTCTTAGTTCCCATAGTAAACCTGCCTGCCTATCGGCCTACTCACTCATCCACCCATCAGCCCGTAACGTGGTGTGTTTGTGTGTATGTGTGTGCACCGGACTCCCGGCGAACAAAGGCCCAGGTTGGCTCGGACACGGACAGAGACCCGGACAGAGAGAGAAGAGACAGAGACACTGAACCTTGTCTGCCAAATTGAACCCTGTTCCATCCAAGAAAGAAGCTCACTGTTGACGCAATCTCGGCCAGCCCTGCGCGGTGCCAGTGCGCCAGTGCCAAGTAAGTGCCAGGCATTTTCTCTTTTGATATTGATGACCTTTTTCATCTCATCTCAATCTTATCTCACTTCCTGACGAGACGTCCGTTCACAACATCTCAACCTCCTTCTTTTTTTCTCCTCCCTCTCCCCTACAAAACCCCCCTCCACTTCCCCTTTTTCCCTGATATTGAGAAAAAGGACACATTTGTTCTATGGCTGCTTGAAACACATCGCCATGGCCTTTTCTCAGTAATTCGCTTTATTCGTTCATTCACAGCGCAGTCACTCATTCCAACATTTCATTTCTCAAATTGTATCATTCCCCATTCCGAATTGTTTCGTTTCATTCGTCTTTTGTTTTCAGACTGCAACCCACTCTTAAACCTTCCCAACCCCCCCCATCGCAATAGTGAGACCCTGAAGATCATCTAGCAGGGTCCCTGCAGAGGTGACATTCTGATTGCCTTAGAGCCGGAAAGGGGGCCAACAACACCTTACCGCCCGCCCCCCGAAAAATCAAAATGGCCTCTAGAATGCGCGTACCAGGGGCGCTGCGCTCACTGCGCATGCACCACCCACCGAGGAGCACCGCACCACAGCAGCATCTGCTTCTTCAGAGGGTAACGATCAACGGCCACGGCCACGGCCACGGCCACAGTCACGGCGCTGCTGCACCACGCCGGCCCTTCTCCACCACCCGGCCGCGTCGCGATGCCGACAGCAATAAATCCTCGCCCGAGCCCACGCTCGCACACAAAATGATAGAATCCGCCGCCACCTCCTTAGCCTCCATTTTGGTGATCGCTGTGGGCTTCGCGACCGCCGCCTACGCCTATCACAAGCTCTACAAGATCATGCAGCTACAAAAGATGGCTGGCGCCTTTGAGCCTGGCGATCCCGTGCTGGACCTGGCTGCCATGGGCAAAGGCATCTACACCAGGGGCATGTCATCCGCGCACAAGAGATCGAATGGGACTGGTGACTACGATGATGAGGATCACTGGGTACAGCGGCCGGAGCAAGCCAAGGTCGACCAAATCGTGGCGGGGAGTGAGAGGGGCCACTATCACCTGCTCATTGGCGAGAAAGGCACGGGCAAGAGCAGTATGCTCATCGAGGCAATGCGCAAAATCGACGGGGAGGGCGTTGCCATGTTTGAGGCCCACAGCGACCTCGAGATCTTCCGAATACGACTAGGCAAGGCGCTGGATTACGAGTTCCATGAGGATTACATTGGCGGTTATTTCAGCGAAAGGGGACCTCGTGATACCACTGCCCTCCTGGATATCGAAAGGGCGCTCAACAAACTGGAGAAGGTCGCATTGCGGAGGCGAGCCAAGGTCGGACGGCCGCTGGTGGTCATCATGAACCAAATGCATCTTGTGCGCGATGACGAGGATGGCCGCGACCTGATCGAGCTCTTGCAGCAGCGGGCGGAGCAGTGGGCTGCATCAAACCTGGTGACAATGGTCTTCAACAGCGACGATTACTGGGTGTACGAGCGACTGAAGCTGCTCGCCACGCGCATGGAGGTGCTGAGCGTATCAGACCTACCTAAACTCTCGGCGACCGCAGCGCTCAAGAGGTACAGAAAGAAGTACTTCCAGGAGACCTTGACAGACGATGCGGCAACGCAGGTGTATGACCGCGTCGGTGGACGACTTTCCTTCCTGAATCGAGTGGCCAAGAGCAATGATATGCTAAAGACATGCGATGAGATCAAGGAAGTTGAAAAGACGTACTTTCTCAATCAGTGCTGGATCCTGGGCGAGGAGATGGATGATGACGTGATGGACCAGCAGAAATGGGCAGTAAGTCACCCTCACCTTGGAGCTTGTGCCATGAGCCACCTGGGTGGAAATTTCTAGTACTGAACCCAATCCACAGGCGGGCGCAATGGTTCTTGCCCTCGCTTTAGTCGATCTCGAAGACGACCTGTGTGCCGGGGCCTCCCGGGAGAAGATTTACGACGACATTGTAGGCCATCGTCTGCCGTCCTTCCCAATGCACATAGCACAGCAGATCCAGACGCGCGCAGACTTTGTTCGTGAATTGGACCGCATGAACCTGTTCACCATCACCTCCAACGCGCAGATGCGCGCCTCCAGCGTCCCTATGCACAGGGCGTTTCGGGAAATTTGCACCGCACCTGGGTTCCGCGAGCACCTCGAAAAGACCAACGACCGTATTGCAGCGATTGAGAGTCTCGGTCGTACAAGAGAGCTGGTCGCCAAGGACTTGGTATTGGGAGGAAAGTACGATATCCAGAAGGAGGGCGAGGGAAAGCAGGCTAAGCTGGTGGTGTCTTTGCGCCAGCCGCCCGAGGATGACGAAAATGAGGAAAAGAAGGCTTGAGAAGACAGACGTGACTCCGTCAAGCCAAGATGAATACCGGGTATTCGGGTCTGGAGGCGGATGGGAGCACATCTCCTCAAACCCGATGGACCGGACCATATGGGCTGGATGGTGGGAATCGATATTCTGCCAGGACCCGGCCCGGTAACAAGCAAAGGCGGTATCAAATCGCAGAAACATCCCTGCGATTCGTTAGACTTGGCGTTGATGCCAAACATGTCAAGAGTCCAAGACTTAACCGATTAGGATACTAGACCCGGCGCCAACGTAAGCCACCGTCAATGCGCTAGGCCCTCTGCTACTTGACGACACATTGGGGGGAGGGGAGATTTTGGCAGCAAATGGCTAAATAGGATTTCTTCAGGACTCTGGGGATATCCACAAGCTGCCCTAATAATGATCCCGGCGGTGAGTTTGGGCAAAAGCTGATGGTGGCCTCGCGTGGCCTCGCAGGATCAGCTGACAGGTAAAAAGATCTGCAGCTGAGCCCAACGGCAGGTGCATATAGCTGCAAGTGCTTAATTACTACATGTGAAAGGGCACGTTGCTACAATGTAAGATTACCGGAAGTTTTGGTCAACCCATACCGATCTGCCGTGCATTCGTGAAACTTCAAGATTGTGTGAGCATAGCCCCCTTCTGGTAAATAAGACTTTTGGACCAAGATGAGACTGCAGACGGGATTGATCACGGGAGTAAGCAGCAGGACCTCGTAGATGTAGGTGAGCCGCCACATTCCGTCCCAGCGCGCTGGGCTCGGTGTAATAAGTCATGCAGGAAAAAAGCAGTTGAACACCAGCCATAGGTGGCTTGTCGGTAAAGGCAGCCGACAAGGTGGCAAGGCAGATTACACACTGTCGTGCCACTTGCTAATACTGTGTAGTCAGGGAACATACACACAAGACCAAGACCTATTTAGTGGCTTGTTCACGACGTACCAAGGAGGCTGCTGGCTCATATTAAGCTGCCACGGTAAGCGGCCAGCATATTCCAACACGCAACTCCCACTAACGGTCGTCTTCCGATGAACTCCTCTTTGGTCTTGGCAAAGGTGATGAGGACAGGATCGCAGCCCAGGGGACAACATGAAGGACCTTTTCACCGTTACCGTGCTTGTGGGCTCCTCGGCTGGATTTTGCTGCTGCTGCGCATCAGTCAAGGCAGATCATCGAAGACGGGACAGGGCCCCACGAAGGATGGGGAAAGCCAACAAAACATGCAGTGGCTGAAAGGCAAGGGGGAAAAAAAAAAAGTCTAAAACCACCATAGAAGAAAAATAAAGCGAGCCAAAAAAAGAAGCCAACCAACCTACAATTCTCCGAACCAACCTAGGCAATGCACCTCAGTGGAGGCGTCTGCAAGCAGACCCCTAGCGCTTGACGCTGTGCAGCAACTGCAAGAAGGCATTCAGAGACTGACAGCCAAAGGTGCAACTATGCAGCATGTACGGAGAGAAACCCCGGGTTTTGGTTGGTCTGGTCTGTCTCTTGCCATGGTACCACTCCCGGATAATTTTCTTTTAAATTTTTTTTTTAACAAAAAGGAAGATCACTCCCCAGCCGCCGCCTTATTTCCGACAAGAGATTCAGCGACGCGTGAACCTCTCGGTTAGGCTGCCCGTGCAAAACCACTCAAACACCCCGCATTCCCACTTGCAATGGATGGTCGCTACGGCCACAAAGCTCGGATATATCCACAAAATGATGACATTGCGTGCGCCAGCGTCAGGACCCGCCTGCAAGCGCAAAGGTCAAGAGACTGCGAAACATCGCACCGAGGGGGTCGCAGCTGCAGACGCGTGATGTGGTGGGTTGCGTCTGACGATCAACGCGCCATTGTGACTTTTTGTTCTTCTTTTTTTTTTTTTCCAGTGGTCAAGGGGGCCGGTAGTGTTGCAGTGGAGTCGAGCAGACGACGCACACAATCAAGGTTTTGGCGGAGGTGCTCTTATTCTCAGCTTGCTAGGGCTTTTTGTACAAATCAGCCACGCGTTGCTGGCGTTTCGTGCGATGGCATTCAATAGTCTTGGGAACACGTGCGCGGGGTCATGAGTCGGGCAACGAGCGAGGATTCCGCCTTCAACCACTTCGCCCACTTCGGCAGCCTTGCTCGGCCGCCCGACGACGACGCCTACGGAGGCGGTGCTTCTGGTCTCGGATGGGCAAAGAAATCTCCGTTGGCTGTGGTCCGGCTCTGCGGCATACGATGACCAAGTTCTGCCATGCATTGATGCTCCGCGATACTCCACAGCCGCGCGCGCGAGTCGTGACGCTGACTCCAGTAGCTATCAAGGACGGCCAACCTGTTGCTCGTATCAATTGCATCAAGTCATGGCTTTGGGATATCATCGTCGTGGTCTACGGCTGGGCGGTGCCGAGAGGGATTACCGATTTGTGCCGTGCTGTGCTCATCAGGTGGGATTATAATCATGGGGCTGTGACATCGTCTCTGCCATAGTCCTTTCTGGACCTGCCGAGAGAAGATCGTATTTCAGGAGGAAGCCTTTCTAAGACAATAAAATTCAAGTTAAAATCGGTTCTATTGCTTCTCATTACGGGCAATGCCCAGGACTTTGGATTATTCGGCACATGAGCTTGTGCCTGCAAGCTCTTTGGTCGCAATATGCGGAATCGGTCGATGAAGCTATATCGGTTAGACGCATAGCAAGGAAGTTGCCCGAGGTATTGCAAAGTACCGCCGCGATAGAGGAGTCACTCAACAATGGCCATCCCTCTTGTGGCATAGCGTCTTGAATCCTAGAGACGGACATGCATGAGTAGCCCAATCATAATATCTGGGAAACATGGGAAATATGAACCAGAATGCCCCTCTCTGATGCGGAATTGTAACATGAGAAGGTCATGTTGTCGCCGCTGATCCAGAGCCGACGGTTGGAAAGCAAATCATCTGCAGCGTGGGGTTCATGTACGCTTCCCTGTCCAGAATCAGAGACTGCAGTTGAGACATGCGTGGCTGGCTCAGTCTCCCACCAATCCCTTGGGGTCACTTGTCCCCATCGTGAGATTTCGATAATGCCTTTCTCTGCGAACAAGGCCTGTGTCGCACAGAGTACGATGTTCAAAAGGGTTTGGTTAATGGAGCAGCAAGGGCCGCACAGACACCCGATGTTAAACATTGGATTGAGATCCGGTGGAGCTTCTCTCGACGGCTCGCCCCGCTTCCGACACCAAAAACGGCGATATACCTCAGGTAGGCCGATGCTTGCTCTGATAATCTCTACCCCGCCAGTCCGTGAGGGGATCAATGTTTGTCGGGAAAAGACTCGAATATCCTGCGGACGCGGTTACAAACAAAACTTTTGTGATGGGTTTCCACTGGGATCGAGCGTGCCTCTAGCATTCTTGCATAGACCTTCAGCTCGGATACTTCCACTGCATGAAACTGCATGCTGTGCGTTGTCACTTTGTTGACAGCGCCACACAGCGCTGGTCCTCTTTCGTGATAGATCCAGCTGGACGCGCCCATGAACTGTCGACGTTGGCGAACTCTCTACCTCGGCCAACAAGCCTCCCCATGCGATAAGCCATTGAAAAATCTTGAACCATTCTGCTGCAACGTAGCGTAGTGCGGTTTTTTGAAACACATCCCTTCATCTTCGGACTCTGTCCTGGTAAAAAGAGGGGTTGAATGGTCGCCGATGTAGTTGTACGGGGCAGCTTTGTATCTGATGCATCACATGCATTTGCGCGGTGGAGTTGTCGGATACGTCGACCCATACAGCAATCATACCGCGACGAGTCCACATATCGCGTTGGGCCAAGAGGTGGTCGCTTCCCCATAGACAATCCCAATGAAGCAGGCTGAGGCTCTCTGAAAACCACAGGCCGCAGAATGCCATTGTTCAAGGCAAAAATCGCGGTGACTTTTCCAGCTGGGCTCTGATCATCAGAGCAGTCAGGATCATGACACATCTGCCGTTCATCCGGAAGCCAACCGCGACACGTCAAAGGACGTAAAGTGATTACTATGTCTGGCCTTGCCACGGGCCGAGCTTAAGAAAAACTCAATTCGAAGGTGAAGGCTGATCTTGGTCCTTGTAAGTGCACCGTCCTGCGGTATTCAATTAGCGAGAACCATGGGGGCCTTGCTGTGGCTTTCCCTGACGTAGCGTGGAGGCGCTGCAATTGAGTATCAAGCATATGCAACACTCGTCGACCCAGGCATCAAGACGATGTAATCTATGCAGAGTTCCAATAGCAAGTAATAAGCTCATAGTCTCCTGTGTATTGCATCCGTAAATACTGATCTCATTTGATGGTGTGCAGAAGCGGTGAGCTCGATGCAGGCACACTCCTTTCTGGCGCGCCACCGATTCTTGGAGGGCCAGGAGCATCCCAGTTGGCAAGAAATCTGCCCGGGGTTTGCAAGCATCCGAGATGCTCTAGACGTCCGGAAGGACAAGTTGACGGGACAGATGATCGACGACTGGCGCGACTCCGTCCGTCAAGTTTCGACCTGTCCTAGTCACGGTAAACAAGGAGCTACCCAGTTTGAAAGCTTCTATATGGAAAAGTGAATTAATCATTGTTCCAAAGGCGATTCAATTGCTGGCAATGGTTGCAATTTAATCGGTCGCCCCACATCCCGCCGGTCGATGAAGAGATCAAAAGCCAGTCAGCCAGTAGAGTGCTTGGTGGCTGGGCCCAGATCGTCCTCAACTACCAACACGTACCAAAATGGCGTCGCACTTGGATGAAAAATAGATTTTGGTAGATCAGAATGAAGCACACCGCTCATGGTGAACCGTGATGGGCTGGCTGTCCCTGTTTTTCTTCCGACGGAACATACCGCGAGTCAGGTCAGAAGCAGATCGTCGAGGCGCCCTAGTTGTATGGGACTTCGTACCAAGTACAATGCAATGGTAGACCGCCGCTGCGTACGCAGTAGGCTTGTTATCCGAAATGCTGACAGACCCCCACCCCCCTTTCCAGACAAAAGGTCAACATAAAATCCAGAGGGATTGCGGAGCCGGGTTGGTAGACTTGGATCGAGCTAATTGTGTCAGATACAGATCCATTGCAGATACCTAGGTGTGGCGCACCGCACCAGGTCAGCCACCAACATGACCGGCGACCAAGATAGTAGGATCCGGGATGCGAGGACTGCCTCCGAACGTCGTGGGTGGCTCGGGGTATATCACCAACAATGCCGTGCGACCCCAATCTGTCGTGCAAAAAATGACCTGGGACTTGTCGGAACGTTTCCTAAAGGGTGGGCAGCACGACAGATGATATCATGGTACAGACAACCATCTCGTGTAGCACAGCAGGGCGTCGATATGAATCAAGATCGAGTCAGGCTTCTTAGTAGGCCGCGGGCATGTAGGCTATATTGCAGCGGATGGAGTTTGTGGCTGCGCCGAAACAAGACGGGCATCCTATGAAAGGGCGCCGAAATCCATCAACATGCACCAGTGTTGCGTCAGGTGCGTGTGAGTATTGCATGAAGGAAAGTACTCACTGAAGGGCTCCGACGCTGAGCTTTGAGTAGCAAATCTAGGATCTTCAGTCTACAAGAAAAGACATCCAACATGCCCTGGAGTACATGAGTGCCCGACTAGGCAGCCACACCTTGTATTATTTTGCAGTGGGTACCGATTGTGTGTGTTGGCAACAGTGACAGAGAACATGGCCTGCGGGCATTGGTCGATGTGGGATTGAAGGACCGCGTGGGATCACAGAAGGAGCTGTGGCATTTGGCTTGAAGCCCTGGTCAGCAAGACCGCTGCAACAGGTGTGGAGACACGATCGGAGGAACCCGAGGGGTCGTGCCGCCTTCGAGAGAGCATAGTCTATACTAATGAAGGATTCGTCGCCGTGTCTCAGTCCGTGCCGCGACCTCCCTACCGTAAGCGCCTTGTGAAAAGCCAGGGAATTGCATGATATGCCAACAGACGTGGGAATTGAAAGGAGACGACGCGGCTGTTTGGTTCTAGATCCAGCGACCGAGGCCCGGACAAGGACATGTCATTGGACTGTCATCCACATGGCATGGCATGGCATGGCATGGCATGGCATGGCATTGCACGGCATGGCAGCGCGTTGCATGGCATCATCTCAAACAATTCCTTCTTCTTCGTTCTTGTTGACGTGGCTAGAATCTTCGGGTCCCCTTTCCGGAGGGCTAGCTTAGTATTGGCTGCTGTGCTATGTCCTTGCAGCTGACATGTCGAGGACACGATAGCCTCAACCTGACGTTTTCAGCATATAATGGTCCAGTGGTAGAACGAGAACGGGATCAGCAAATTACAAAACCTGTACCAGTGGGGTTCATACCATACCTAGGTATTACCATGTATAATGCTCATCACTGAGATTTAGCGGAAATGATCCAAACCCAACCGGGAATGCGGTGCATAAGTAGGTAGCATACGATGCAGCCAATTAGTAGTGCTGGCCCTAAAGAGGACATGTGGATGGGCGCCAAGGTCAGCTTTTTTTTACGAGCTGGAACATCACGTACTAGTAGTGGCTGTACCAAAGTAGGAGATCTGTAAGCTTGATTCAACTCGGACCCGTACCTTAGTAGCCAGGCCTTCCAACCCAAAAAAAACATGAATTGCACAATGCAACTGTGACAACGAAAGTTTATTTTCAAGAAAAAGATCATTTACAATTGTTTGATTAATTGATTGGCCTCAGGGTCCTCGTCGACTTGCAAGCTCGTGGAATGCGAAAGGAGAGTAGGAAGCAGTTTAGTTTAGTCGGGGTAAGGATGCCTTTGTTCAATACCTCCTACCCGAATAGGTGACTTACACATTAGGTAGGTTCGGTAAGTAAGGCCATGTGCACCGTCTTCTGAACTATAGCAGACACAGTAGCGCACCTGACACGTTAAAGAATGCCCGCAAGCACAGACTACACCATAATGATAGTACTACGACGGGAGGCGTGCACCGTGCACACCTTGTTTAAGATCGAAAAGAACGGGAGTCTCCGTCGTGGCTTCTCTGGTTCCAAGGGTCCTCCTGCCTACTGGAGAGTTCCCGGGCCCCCCGCACTCAAATTCCAGTCCAACCAAGAAGGCATACATACCATAGTACTATGGGATTTCAGCTGTTATGCCCAGGGTATTTCTGATTCCATCTCGACAAATAGAATTCGATCAGAACAAGTGTCTGAAGGAACCAAAAAAAACCACCATCACCACCCTGACACGTGCATGTTCAAATAGCTGCACGGCAAACGGAATATCTCGGAGAAACTACCCACCCACTCGCAGAATGATGTCGTCAGACCCGGCTGCAGGACCCTTTCTGCATCACGGATTGGCGTTCACTCAACGAGGATAGCCCTGCCATACAAATCGCTCTTCTCTAGGGTCTATCTTCATGACCTCGTTACGATGTGGCTCCACTCGGATTATCTGCTACCTGGTACATACTGCAATAGTACTGCCATGTATGGTTTTTGTTTGGCTGGTCGAGAATCTCCACCGCAGGCCCCTCCACTGTCTACCGACCCCCTCCACGTCTTCCCTGCTCGCAGTCCACTGTTTGTCAACTTGTCGCATCGGCGTGCCGACGACGGCAGTGGACCATACCATCCCACAGACGACATGGTCAAGGACAAGGGCTTGTCGATGAGGGTGCAGCTCCACTGTAAATGGCGGATACCGACACCCAACCCAGCGCCAGCCAGGTCAACTAGACGACGTCCCAACGACCAGGGAGCAAGCAATAAGAGCTGTCCCCTCCACCTCTCCTCCAACCAGATCAGCCCTCCCATACAACGTCCCCTCCTCCATCTGCCATTGTCTCTATTCTGCCGGCTCACTGCGTCTGCAGATTGTCGACATATTGCTTTTTTGTCCCGTGTCACCAGCTTGCCGGATCACGGGTCCATTCATCTGACTGGGTGCATTTCTTGTCAGAAGGAAACAGGGTCCAAGTGCGATATCAGGAAAAACCGAGACACAGCACTTGTGTGCTATACGAATCCCACCCAATACGACAAAACAGGACACACTGCTTCGTCTCTGCAGCAAATCGCATCGGTTATTCGCAGCTGTGTGTGTGTGTGTGTGTCTGGGTGCCTCATAGCCTTCCTGCCGCCCTGGCCCCCTCCCATCGTATTCCTCTCACCACTTCAGATCGTCAAGAGAGCCACCGGACCTCTCAACTTTGTGCGGCGCCAGCAGGTGTTTTGCCCGAAACTAGAGCTGCGTCTCCTCTTTTGCTCCACTGTCGTATGCACCTGAACACGCCCTGGTCATCATATTTCCGTGCGCCAACCCAATCCTACCAACACGCATATCGCGATCGACTCTCCACGTCTGCGGCTTTCCGTATTCGGAAGACAGACCAGACCTTCTCATCCTCTCTACTCTGCCCGTCTCCTCTCTCCTTATCCGCCGGCTCTGCGTCTGGGCCAGACATTAACTTTGATTATATTCCTTGTGCTCTGGCACCCTCTTTTCTATCGACTATACCTTTTGCAGACCAGCCATAGCCCGGACGCTCACTGGCTGGCTCGGTCATTCACCCGCAACGAGCTATGGAACAGTCTCTGCGCACGATCGCACACGACAGGATCATTTCGTGGTCAGACGCCAATGTCGGCGGTCTCGACTTGAATGATTACCAACATTCTACGCAACCTCCTCGGTCTCCTCCGTGGATGGACCCATATCGGATGAGCCACGGATTACCCATCGCAAATTCTAGGACCACTGCTGATTCTAGCTCGACCTCCACATCAATGACAGCAAGACACCCGCTCAACGGACAACTATCGCCAATTAGCACAAGCATGGACGGCCCACATGGTCCTGCTACAGACGAGAGTGGTTGTTCATCCACGGTAGAAACGATGAACGCTGCTCCTTTGCCGCAGTCCGCGTCTTCGTCCATTACAGACTCGTGGAGCCTGGTCTATGGCGACAATGAGGACTCTGACATGGCACATGGCATGGCCGAGCATGATGCTCACTGGGAACACGGCTCGGACGATGAGATGGCTGTCCCCAAGGTCGAGCCAATCGACGAAGACATCCGCCTGGAGGAGATCACCGAGGCTCCACCGACCCCGGTCCCAAGTAACACCAGCCCGACATCCACTCAACCAAAACCGAAGAGACCAAGGGGTCGGCCACGAAAACACCCATTGGCACCTGCCGTCGCCACGAACAAGATTACCAAAGGTCGATCAAAGACAGGATGTCTCACTTGCAGGAAACGCAAGAAGAAGTGCGACGAGGCCAAGCCAAGATGTATGTCCAATCCAAAATCGTATTCTCTGGCGCATCTGTATCAGAGCAGTATATCTCTGCAGTTACTGACCTACCATATCAGGTATGAATTGCGAAAAGAACGCGGTCGTGTGTGAGGGTTATCCCGAGAAGCAAATCTGGAAGAGCGGAAAGGACAAAGCAGGTGAAGGTGTGTAAAGTCGGCAATGGGGAATCCGCTATTGCGTTACTAATGCCGTCGTATAGGACATGCCCACACTGCTTCTCTCCCTGTCATTACCATGCAGCCGATGTTCCACGGTCTCGAGAACGCAGAGGACATGATCTTTTGGAAACACTATCATGTGCACCTCAGCAGCATTCTGACCGTTGAGGGCGAGCACAAGAATGCGTTCAAGGAATTGCTCATGCCCATTGCGACAAAACACCAGGGCCTGATGCACTCGCTCCTTGCGCTATCTAGCAAGCATCTCGATTTTGAAACGCCCTATGGAATTAAAATTCTCAAAGACAATCCCCACACCAGCCTCAAAGCGCTGCAGCAGCGGTCTGATCACCACCATGAGAAGGCTATGGAGAAGTTCTACGAAGACATCGTGCGGTCCCAAAGCGCCCACAGCGATGCTCCTGATCCTTCGGCACGATACGGTCAGATGATGTGTTTTCTCCTTGAAAATTTGGCAGAAGGGACTCCTAGGGGCGAGCACAGGGTCCATCTTGGTAGCTACCAGAGACTGATTCAGGATTCGCCGCCTGAGGATCCAGCGTTCCTGTCTTTCATCACTGAGTTCTTCCAGTACCATATCTTTGCAGACGAGCTCATTCGGTTTCCCGACATGCACACGCCGAGACTTGCTTCCGAGGATTGGACAACTTTCACGCCTATACACCCGCCTCGGCTACTGGGTGTCGCGGATGGTCTCTTCAAGTATCTGTGCCAGATCACGTCGATCAGGAACACCATCAGGTCGAATATGGCTGCTGGAATAGACCCCGCTGTTGATTATACAAGTCTGTACCGCGCAGCCGAGATTGAGCAGGAGATTCGCGCTTGGCAGCCGTGTTGGCCACCAGGAGACAGCCGAGACCGCGTTAGTCTGCTTTACCAGCAGATGTTATGGACCTACCTGCTCCGAACCATATACCCGCCATCACCCGTTTCGCCGCCGTCTTCGGCCACTCTACCCATGCTCCATAACTCTTCTGTTCACACCAGCTCGACAAACACGCCTCCAATGTCAGGTCACAGTAGCAGTTGCTCGTCGCCATCCATACGACCTCGCACATCCGCCTCAACTCCGCACCCTCAACCCGCCCGCCGACATACCATTGCAAACTATACAATTCCCCAACCACCCCCTCCTTCTGCACGCCACCATCATCACACTAACAGTCTCGACTCTCATCAGCATGGCGCTGACTCACCGCCGCCTTTCCGGCATCCTCCGAACCTGGACCCACGCATACCCCGCAGCGTCGAAGAGTGTCTAGCAATTCTTGACTCCTTCAAGCCTAGTGATCCTTCTCAGAAGCTACTTCTGATCCCCTGTCTTGTCATCGGCACTCTCTGCTTCTCCCCCACACAGCAAGAGAGGATTAGAGTTGCCATCAGAACAGTGAAGGGCTATACGGGTTTGAGAAACTCAGAGCGTGTCTCCGAGCTCCTCGAAGAGGTCTGGAGGTGCATGGAGCGTGGCGAATGGAGTCGAGTCTGGGACTGGCAGGGCATCGCTAAAAGCATGGGCTGCGACGCTTTATGCTGCTAAGAAGTTTTCAAGTGTCCCAAAAATCAAAAGAACGTTCCCAATCGAGGGGGCAGTCGATGAATTGCATGTGTCTCAAGAATGTTGTTCATACAATCGACAACATTGAGACGGAGAAGATTTACACCATCACAGACATACTACCGACTTCACCCGCCTCTTTAAGATTCTTGGGCAACATCACCATTGCGGCCCCTTTCGGCCAAGCTTTTCTCACCCTCGTTAAGGCTCACCAACAGACATTTCGCCACTTTCGTTTCGTATATCTCGACTTCAGCGTATCTTCTTTCCCTCAGTCTTTACTATATAGACTATTTTCGATCATCATTTTGTCTGCCTCTGTTTTTTTCGGGGGGTTTTTTCTTTTCGTGTTTTCCGGGGGCGGTGGCAACCAATTTTTACCATTTGCATTTATCGGGCATCAACGGCGTTTCCAAGAATTTTTCTGTTTTTCTTTCCACTTTCATCTCCAGGAGTTTGCTCGGAGTTGTCTATCCCCACAGTGGCCTTGTAAGACCCTTGGGCGGGCGGATTGATTCCGGATCATAAAGTGGCGCGGCTGATTTGATTTCATTCTGCATGTTGCGGTTAGAGCGCGGATGGGAAGAAAGTGCTTTGTTCTAAATGTTACCTATCTTTGCTTTTCTGGTATTAGGATATGTGGCTGAGAACGCCCCCAATGGAACTGTCTTGGCTGGGCACAGAATGATTTTCTGTTGCCACGGCACCCCGACAAACTTGAGTGTGCTTTTGATACCTGTCGTGTAACTGTGACCGCGTAAAGCGCAACGAGAAGCCGTCCTCTTCATTCTTGAGTCGTGGATAGGGCGAGTGTGTGGCCAATTAATTTACCTCTGTCTCATTGATGGGAATTCACCCGGTCAAGATGCATGTTTCAGTGCTCCCGTGGGGCGTGCATCTCACGAGACCGCACTACTCCGGACTCGGGCCCGGTCTACATGTTCGGGGTCCGGCCGGAGGAACGGCAGATAGTTCGTATACCAAGATCCTCTCAAGGTGCGAGCAGCTGTCACAGCCTCTCAAGCCATCCCCTCATTTGGGTCTGTACACTTTGGTGCTTGATAACTAGAAGATCGAGAGAAATTATCACAAATGGGTGGCGGGCGGCATATTAATCTAGCCACTTTGTTCACGGTGGTTCGAGGCTGTGAGGAATTTTTTGGTGTACACATGGGTTTAGACTATATTTATTTGATACTGGACAGTTGCCTCTCCTTGCATCAACTTAGTCCCAGACACCCTCTGGTAGCAGACTGACATAATCCAGAAACGCTGCTTCCACTCCATCTGGCGTGCCCACGATCCGCAACTCTTCCCCCTTGGTCACACTCACGCCACGGAACGTAATCCGCGTCGCCGCGCTCTCATCTGGGTACCAGGTGGTGGCGTGGCCCAGAGTGTCTTCCATATCTCCTACCCAGTCGCCGACAGAGCGGTTCCCCAAGAATATTTGCCACTTTGCCTGTCCACCATAGATGTCGAAGTAATTAACCGCCAGATCATACGTCCCACTATCCCAACTATCAAGTACGATGCTCGCCGTACCCGCCGTATCATTGGCTGTCGTCATGATTCCCATGTATCCCGAGGCCGTTTGCAGCGGATTCGCCACGAACGTCTCGTACCCAACCAGCCGCATGGCCTCGGCCTCGATACGATACGGGTGGTCATTCACGCGTCCGTTCGTATCGGGGATCTGCGTCATGTTGTGGAAATAGGCCGTGATCGAGTCGCGCCACACGAGCGCGTGGCCCGCTTGATATACCTGCCGATACAGCACGTCGGCGTACCGTTGCTCGTCAATGCCCGGCTTGCCCTGCAGCGACTCCCACATGCCCACGAGTTGGTACGCGGTTTCAGCGCCGGCATGGTGCGCGTCGTAAAAGTGCTGGATGACAGTCTCGCCGCTGTGGAGGACGTGGGTCCAGGGCACGTGGTGGAACCAGAGGAGGAGGTTATCGGGGGTGCTGTCGATGCTTTCGTAGGTCTCGAATACCTGCGCGGGGTATTGTCCTGCGTAGCCAGTGCCGTTGCCCGTGCCGTTGAAGACGGTGCGGTCCATGCCGACGGTGGTGGCATCGGGGCGAAGCCATTGGCCATAGCCGTTGAATTCCTGCGACTGGGGCTTGGGACCGTAGTGGTTTCCGAGGATGTTGGTGAGCGTTTGCACGCCTAGGTTGCCCGTGTAGTTCTCGTACGCGGGCCAGCTAAGCATGGACATCTCCGTGATAGTGTCGATGACGGACGCGTCAGACGAGAAAGTGAGCCGGATCCAGTCTTGCAAGATGGGCTCGGGCTTCTGGGCCGGGTCCCACGCGAGGCGTCCGTAGGCGTACAGATTGGACATGGCGAGGTGGCTGCCGAGCCAGGTGCTGTTCATGCCGACGTTGACCACAGCTGCCGCGCCGCCCAGGTTGCGATTGAATCTCTGTCCAGAAATGATGTTACGCACAAGTGACGACTGGTTACCGACTCGCATATCAAAGTCCAGCGCTGTCTTCCACAATGGTGGGAGGTACACCAGGTGGCACTGCTGTCCAAGATATTCCTGCGCGACCTCGAGCTCGATGGCTACATTCGTGTTTGGTAAATTTGCAAACAAAGGACTCGTCGCCTCACGGACTTGGAAGTCAATGGGGCCGTACTTGATTTGCACAACCACATTGTCGTCAAACTCTCCATCCAAAGGGGCAAAGTTGTCCACGGCGGCCTTGGCTCGATCCGCATACCAGTCCGTCTCATTCAACTCATCATTGTAGACGAAGGCTCGGTACATGATGGTCCCACCGTACGGCGCCACGGGGCGCGCAAAGAGGTTGGCCCCATCGGCGAGAGTACGGTTGTACGTGCCGGGTCCAGGCTGGCCCTCAGAATCACCCTTGACGAGGTAGCCCGCAAAATCCGGGACGGCGCGGTAGATCACGTCGGTGATGTTGGTCCACCAAGCGATCACGGCCGGGTCAAGCGGGTCGAACGTGCCGAGCGTGGCGTTGGGCGAGGCGAAGTTCAGCGAGATGCCGGTCTGGATGCCATAAGGGCGTATGGCATCCGCGATGCGCTGAATCCCGCCAATGTTGGTGTCATTGAGGAGGTTAGCGTCGGCATTGACATTGTTGATGATGATGCCGTTGATTCCGATGGAGGCTGCTAGTCGGGCGTACTGGACCACGCGGGTGAGGTTGTCTTTGACAACGCCATCGGCAAAGAAGATGGAGGCACCGCCATAGCCACGCTCTATACTGCCGTCAAGGTTGTCCCAGGAGTTTATCCATCGGATGGGCAGGCTGGGATTGTTGGCAGAAGCTATTGCTGTGAAATTTCCTTGAGCAAGGAGCGAGAGATATTGAAATGTACCCTGTGTAGTTTGTAAGTGAGTGACAGAATGAGTGACTGAGGGATCACTTACATAGAGGGCACCACGCTCGTTCTGGCCAAGGATAAGCACATTGTTGGCGTCTGTGGTGTCGAGCCAGTATCCGTCTGTCGTTAGGTCTGGTGTTATGGAAATGCTCCCCCCAGCCTGTTGATAATCACTCAAGGTGCCGACTGTGACAGACGAACTATTGCTCACCGGCTGGCTGGCGAGTTGAACATTCTTGCTGAAAATTCCCTTGATTCCCTGCTCCAGCTCAACGCCAGCAGTATAAACCGGACTTGACTTGCTGGTATTAAGTACAACGACTGTTGAGGGAATCCCTTGGGCAGAGATATCTGCATTCGAGATGGGAGCGTACCGAAGCCAAGCAGCCAAACCATCCTCGGCCACGACAGCATGCCCTAGGAAGGGCAGGAGACAGAGAAAGACACGCAGCATCGTGACTGCAGGTGGCCAGGTTCGATGGCTCCCACATCACACATCTTGACTTGAGGATGAAGAGATCGATGAGATTATTTATTGGTATTCTAGATGCATGACACCGTGGTCATAGGATAGGTCACCGGCACGCTGCATCCGGCCTATCCAATTGTGCCTTACCACATTATGCCGTCCTAGTATCGCTCCCTAGGAACTGTGAGCAGGGCCCCCGGGAGAAACACCAAAGATGGTCACCCTTTTCCCCGCAAAATGCACTGCAGACAACACTCTATCTTTTGCTGGACAACAGGGTCGGGGGGCGCATCTCTTGCTCATTGCTGAATTTCGGCACTTCAGGGACCGAGCTACGCCGCCCCATGAGAACGCAGACGTTAATGTTCCAGCCTTTGACTCAAAGACGTCGTCGTTGCCGCACTGACGATGCGGGGACAGATCGATCCCCCACATTCTGGGGCACTTTAGCCTAATAACGCTGGCAGCCTATATTTGGAAGAGTGTCCACAGGTCAAGGACACAGCACTGTCAAAGGTCAGTGATCCTAGGCTAGCAGTGTAATGTACTAGGCATGAAATGGTAAGTAAAATTTTCACCTTCCCAAAGAGCCGTTCGGCCGGTTGATATATGATCTTTACTCCACAAAAGAACAATGGGCAAAAGAAAAATCTCGCTGCAAGGGTGCATCTTAAAAGAGATTCACAACTACCTAGATCAAGGCCCAAGAAAAGTCATCTCGAGATCTGAAGTCTCTAGGTATTAGAGAATCAGGCCGGACTGTGCGTATACGGTTTCAAGACCTGATTAAGTCATCCTTCGTGCTGCGATATATTCCACTCCAATCATTCCACTTACCGTCAAGACGACAAAAAAAATACCATAATCGACAGTTGAGTCCAAAATGGCCAAAAAAAAATCACATTATCGATATCATTATTCATTGAGGGATGCAAAATAGTAGGTGTAACCCCCGGCGAGGCTCGAACTCGCAACCCCCAGCTATCAGGAGTTTATTGTCGTAGAAGGCTGGTGCGCTACCGATTGCGCTACGGGGGCAGAACCAATTGCAGTTCAATGGTTGGAAAATTGTCTTTATTATATAGACGATCCTGTATGCCAGCCGTTCTCCACCCCAAGAATTGCGCCAACTTTTGGAGCTGGGACGTCAATTCAACCAAGTGCCATAAAGCAAATCCTCGAGCAAATCAGTTCTTAGCACTTTCCAAATGAACAACACTTTGTTTTCCTCAGACCTCCTGCTGCTTCTAATAAAATCTCCAAAGCATCTCCGATTTGCTAATGTAGATCCGGGCTGGATCGAGAACAACGCATCTAGGCCTCATATTGCAATACTCCGTGGGTAAACTTTTATCTCCTCTCTTGAGACACTCTCAGACCATAGCTTCACTCTTTGTGGCTCTCTTGAAGACTTTGAAGACGAATGGTCATACACTGGGCTGCTTGAGTATGGTGCTCGGTGTACTAGTACCTACAGTAGCCATTATACATTATATTTACAGTACCTTTTTTCCTGCAAACAATAAGGTTCTGTCTTGTAGACCAGGGTTCTCTCGATACCTGTCCGTACATATGCCGTCTACAGGGTTTTTGGCATCCAGCTGCTAATGTAACAAACAAAGCGATTGCAGCGCTCGCAACATGAAAAATGTTTTATGCCGAAACATCATCCCCAGCCTGAACAGGGCATCTCTTTTTCACCCAGTGTGCAACGACCTCTTTCCAGTCTCCATCAACTCTCCCTGATATGACCATCCCTACATCTGGAACACTAGAATGCTTAACACCATCAAAGACCACATCGATCTCTTCGAGCGTCTTCCCCTTTACCTCGACCCAGTAGTACCAGATGAAAGCAAAAATTGCTACATTCCACGCACCGTTGATCATGTACAACTTCCACCCGATGCGATTTAGACCAAAGGGAAAGGCAAAGTTTGCCCAAATCCCTGTGACATTGATGACAAATGAAAACATGCCCATGCCAGAAGCACGTATAGAAAAGTTGAGCATCTCGGCAGGAATAAGGAACAAAATGGGGATCCAGCCAAAGCCAAAGCTGGCTGAAAAGACGAAAATCATGGCCACAGTCGCATAGATACCAGGTGCGTAGTCCGTAGTACCGTACGTCAAGGTCAAGCCCCCAATGATGAACAGCGAAATCGTCAGGCCGGCCGTGGACACCAGGGCGGCAGACTTGGCGCCGGCCTGGTCTGTATAAATGGTGCCGATGATGGAGATGATGAGTGTGAGGCCGTTGAGGCCGATATTTACTATCATTCTATGGATGAAGATGGTTAGTACGTAATTCCGTGATTGTGCCTGTATGGGCTTCAAAAGTTCCCCCTCGCCTACGACCTCCTCAAAGAGGGTTGCACCAAATTGAGACATGACAGATAAAGGAATTGCTCCATCTAAATGGATACTCACTGGGACTTTTCATTAGTCAGGCCAGCATGTTCCAGCACTCTGCCGATTTGATATTGCGTAAGCTGGTTCCCCATGATCATGCTGAAAAACGCACACGTCAAAGTGATGACCAGTCTCTTGCGGGAACCTCGACTTTTGAGAATCTTTTTCCATGGCAATGGATCTCTCTCATATCCTATCGTGTCGCAAATCTCGCAGAACTGCAACCGCACAAGGTCGTTGGTCGTGTCACCGTCGGCGTTTATGGCCCCTAAAACAGCGAGGGCTTCGTCATGCCGACCCATGTCAATGAGCCATCGTGGACTTTCTGGCATCCAGGGGAGTATGAAGATACAAGCAAAGCCCCAAAAGCCTTGTAAAAGACTGGGTAGTCGCCATGCCCAATTACCCTCCATCTGCGATGTACCGTATGTTACTCCTGCTGCCGTGAGCGCACCAACGTAGAACAGGTCATCGAACAGCGCCAGTCCCCAAGCTCTTTGGTTCCATGGTAGTGTCTCCGCGAGGTATGCTGGACCCGTGATTGCCGATGCTGTGGTACCAAAGCCGATGAGGATTCTGGCGATGCAGAACATGGCGACATTCTGGGCCGCGGCCTGTATCATAGCTGCAAGAACTGTGATTAACGCAGCATAGAACAGAGTCACCCGGCGTCCATATAGGTCGGTGAGCCATCCCCAGCAGATGCAGGCGATGCACCCTCCCATGTAGATTGTGGCGATGTTTAGAGATTGCGTTGTAGTAGTAAGTTGGAAGTAGTCGTTATATTGTGGCATAATGTTCAAGCCTGCCATCATTGCTCCATCGTAGCCTTGTGTCTGTCAAAACGTGTGTTAGCGCGGCTTGATATCTGCTGATCTGGGGTTTGGTACTTGACATACCGCAGCGGTAACGATGCAACACGCAAGAAGGATCAGTGTATTGCCCGGCTTGTTCCACCCTGGCATTCGAAAGGGAAGGATATTTCCCTGTTGGTGATGTTGAGTATCGCTCGTCTTCTTCATACTCGATGGTGGTTTGGATGGTAACAGCATCACATAGCATTCGGCCAATGGCTACAAGTACCTAGGTATATACCTGATTATGCAACAGCCTGGGGCCGAAAGAGTGCAACTGGGCTTTACAGGCGCAGTCAGGAGCTTCTTCGGTGATTTGAAGGAGGAGTGTATGAAACTTTACTTGATTAGATTCTAAAAGGATCAGGAGAGATCAAATTGACAGCTATTCTAAGAGCAGAACGCAGTGGGGCAGCAACAGCAAGGAGAATCCAGAGACAAAGTGGAAAATTCATTTTGCCTATATGCACCTGTGTCAAGATCGACAGATCAAAAAGAAAGTTCTCATTGTGCGGAATCAAGCTATAGCGACTGTGATTATGATTCATAGATTCATGGACACACCTGGGCAGTCCAAATCAGGCTAGGAAAGTGAATTGTCCAAAGCTTAAAACATCTACTTTTTTTTACCAAAGTTCCATGCTACTTAGGTAGCGCTTGCACAAGAGACAAGTCTCGCTTATGCACTCCATCCAAGGATGGGGAATTGGATTCAAAGCAACCAAAATGATAATGTAGACACTGTTAAGCACAACACGGAGATAAAACGTGTACAGAATAAGAACATGAAGTTGATTGAAGAACAATGGGGTTGAAGGGAGTATACTGCATACTCAACCGTCATGCATGTAGGCAAATTACCAAGTATTGCTATACGTGCACAATATAATCACAGTACATAGGGCTTCTACACAACTCGGTTGTCAAATTGAGTTTTGACAGGGGATGTATGATCGTCTACCTACCTAGATACATACTACATAGTGTATACTTGGAAGTTGCCTGCTACAGCCTAGGGTGCGCTGCTGGGTTCATAGAAAGGTGCTCTCGGCGAAATAATGACTCAGGGAAACTCTATTTATTGTAAAAATGACGAAATATTGTTGTCTTCCCTCACTGGATGGATTACAAACGTCTCAACCCATATACGGAGAGTCGCACCTCGGCATAGTGCACTCTCTACCCGCGAAGTATATTTCCTTCCAGAAGGCTCTATCCTAAGATTCATGTAGCAGCATCGCTGTCGCGTCAACCAGTGAAGACTGGATCACATGTCCATGGATGACGCCCAAATCTTCTAGAGCCCCTACGGGTTTCTACAGGGCCTAGGGTAAGACAATTTTGCGCAGAGGTCGACTGGCAATGTGCTCATGGTACTCGGAGAAAACCCAAATGCCAGGTGGACCACAACCCACAGCAAATCAAAGCTGCCCCTATGCGACGAGCGCGCCGCGCGAAACAAGGTTGAAGGAGATAGGGTAAGGTTGTTCTGCATCTGGCTTCTTGGCAAACCTACACCGATTTGATACTCAGGAGTGAGTATGTTGACAGAAGTTTCCGGGGTGGACATATCCGTGCTTCTTCAACGTCACAATTGGGCGGTCCGGAGACATATGTTGTTGTCGCTACAGTACATACCTAAGCGAGATCCCGATCCGCCGGCTTTTGGTTGAAGAAGAAGAAGCGGTCATTGAGATACACATGCGTGGTGCTTTGCCCTTATCGCTTTTTCTCAGGGGTCCAAAAACAACGATTGTTATCGAAATAAAGCGATCCTGATGAGACTCCCCAGCGGCCGCGCGGACAATGCTCGAGTGGCTTCCGGATTGTCACCCGTTTGGGTCGGGGATCATCGGCTTATCGTTCGACGTTTGTTGAACTTGCATCTCGCCTACAGTATGCGTGTTGTATCCCCCCCATGATACTTTTAATCCAGAGAGGTTCACAAGGCGGGTTATGCCGTTTGATGCCCTTTTTTCGTCTTGGACTGCGGTGACGCCAAGGTCTTGTAAACAAACCTTACGGTCGAAAGAGTCAAGTCGGGCGCTCCCACAAATTGGATACTGCGTGCATACTAGGTGCTGATTTTGTGCAGTCTTATTTGTAGTATGCGTTCACGGGTATCTGTACCGCCAAAGAGTGAAAATGCGGCACGATATACACAGCTAATACCTAGATCGTGTCCAGTATTGAAAATTTGTCATTCGACAGTGTCCCGGCATCAATTTCACGAGTCATTGGACCAATGTCTCAGCCAGATGCCATCTCATTACTATAGTATGGTTGAGTATGATGATCATGCTGCTGGGTTAAACTAAATCTGTACCGCGTAACACTAACCAGCTCTGGCTGCAATGCAACCCCCCACCTTGCCGGAACCGTGGAAGGGACCAAGTTACAGTCAAAGCGGAGGCGGCGATAAACACGGACCTAGACAATCACTGGCGAAAAGAGCGGGGCTAAGTACCTGTAGTGAGAGGATGGGTTTGATTTGGTCCTTTGCTCATACCACGCCCTATTGACCTCGCCCAACTCAGAGCGGTCACAAGCTCGTCATAGGTATCTGAACTGTCCAGATCGTCAGGCTGCAAGATTTTGTGGCGCAAAGCAGTCTGTAGGATGGTCCGCAGTCAAGTTTCGTGGCTCACGCCCACTATCTTTGGCCTGCTAGTGGGCAATGCCGCAGCCCAGGACACGTGGTGTGGGAAGGTGTACAATGGGTAAGTCTTTCACGACACTCAAGTGTGAGACAATTTGTTCAAGTGGTTGAAATTTGTATACAGGTCCGCACAAATCATCCCCGGTGGCTTCTTGACTCAACCTGAGGCCTCATCCAGCCCGCTGCTGGATGTCCAACTCACTACCCGGCATAGCATCTACGTGGGTAATGAGACAATCGCAGAGTTCATTGTTGACGCCGTTCTATCTCCGTACCACGGCTCTGCTTACTCTGCTGGCACATCGACCGGCGCCAATACGTCTGACACTCTGGACTTCACGGTGGCCAGCCAAGGCAATGTTCTCGTCTCCGGCTCTGTTGGGGTGGGCACCTCGGACAACTTGTTCTCCTTCAACGTGAGCCAGCTCGCACCGAGCACCACTCCTTACCCAATCACTCTTACGGGAAGCACGTCAGGTGGTGGAAACTTTACGGCCGCATCCGAACTTTTCTACCTGCCGAATAAGGACAATGGCAGCGTTGTGAAAGTAGATAGGCTCTACGGATCCATTCTGTACCGCAGTAACAACACTGCTGGAGTATTCAAGGCTTACTTCCCTTATGGCTATTATGGCTCATATGGCGGATACTTCAATATCACAGGCACCCCTACGACATTTGCAAATGACGGGTTCAATGCCCTGAACATTGTGAGCGATTTCGCGGACGGGGATATGACCTACACCTTGGATGAGATGGATGGAACAGATCTCATGCTTCAGTACGACATGCGCAATTCCTATCAAAACCTCACCTCCGTGACACAGCAGCTTCCATTAGTAAAGGACCACCCGTCTCTGTTAACCTACTACACCGCGGACGAGCCAGATGGATGGGGCTACACGTTTGAGTCCACCACCGACGCATACGACCTTCTCGCCAGCCAAGACAAGTATCACCCTACCGCGCTTGTGCTCAACTGCCAGAACTATTTCTTTGAGCAGTACAGCGCCGGATCTGACATAATTATGGAGGATGCTTATCCCATCGGCATCAACACCACCTTCTCGACCAAATGGAACACGCCCGTCAATCTCACATACGGCGACTGCGGCTGCGACAACTGTGTGGGCAGCTTCAACCTCCTCAACGTGGCCACACGAGTCGAGGATTTCAAAAAGTACGCCTCATGGCTTGGCGGGTCGGAAGTAATGCGCAAGCCCATCTGGGCGGTGCCGCAGGCCTTCTCGGGCGAGCAATACTGGAGTCGGGACCCTACCGCAGACGAGACCTGGGCCATGGACCTTCTTGCTTTCAACCATGGGGCCAAGGGCCGACTGGCATGGATATACCCTCCATCAGCCGTTCTGGGGAATGCGACGTCCCAGCTGGCCAAGGTCGTGACAGTTTCGCCCGTGGTGGATTACTTGACGAGTGCCAACCCGGTGCTTGTACAGGACGCAACGGCTGGTAACAGCACTCTCGATGTGGCTTATTGGGCGCCAAATGGTCAGGGCGTCTTGGTGAGCGTGGTCAACCCGGTGGACTCGCCGGTGGTGGCTCCGGTTCGAATTGCACTGCCTGGGCTGAATGTGTCCAAGATCAGTGCCACGCCTTGGGGTAATGCGAGTTGGGCCTTTGATGGTTCAGCATTGGTGGCCGCAGGTGGACTCGCAGGGCACGCTACGAGCTTCGTTCTTCTACAATAGAGGCAGAGAATAAGTTTTCGCAACTCGTTGAAGTCGAATTTGGATCAATACTTGATTGTGGTTTTTCCCCACTTGCAACTTGTTGTGTCACCAAAGCCGGTCTGATTATCAACGCGGGCCTTGAGTGGCATACGATGTCAGTAGACTTTGTGTTCAGCCACTTGGTAACTCAGCTCAGCAAGAGATAATGTATTCAACCTCGCAGCAATTCTATTATGGTCCGCCTTCAACAACTATGTCCTTTCTCTGGAGATTTTCTTGTGTGGTCGGTCAGCGACCTTTCAATCCAAATACAGAGTGCGAGCTGTAAGTTGGCTTAGTCATTGAGGACCCGTATGTATCCACCAAAGTTACCCTGGACCTGAGAATCAGATTCAACCTCGCAGGAAGAAGAGGCCGACCAAGCTTGACTCGCCAGAAACAATTACCAGCGCAATAACTCCAATAGTGGATTTCCAGTAGTCTGTAATGCCTACTTTGGAGACGCTCAAGAACTATTGGGAAGATGAGAGATCTATGTGGTTTTGAGACCACGCTCAATATAAACCTAGGTAAGGCTGGGTTGTACTGACGATTATGTAAGCACACAACCTACGCTGGACGTTTACCTCCTACCTTCCAGGTTGACTGAAAGGCACAGCTCCAAATTTCCCATCGTCCAACAAATCCATTGAAAGTCATATTATCACTTGTCTCATAAAACAGTCAAGAGTCCCATCTCCACATAACACAGGACCCTCTCAAGACCAACAACAACGCCATCATCGTTACCAACTACACAAGTACAAAGATGGCTGGTGCTACGGGCGACGTTCTGTTGCCTAGCCAAGTCAAGATGGACGATGACAGCTACGAACTCATCTTAAAGCTCATGCTTGAGGATTCTCGCCAACTGGCAGAGGGCAAAGGCAAACAGAAGGAGGGTAACATCTCAGATACTGAAGTCGCCTTCAATCTCTACGCAAAAGAAATCGAAAATGCGTTGACCATCGATGCCGACCACCGTCTTGTTATGAGTATACAGCAAGCGTTGAGTACTGATGCCAATGCCCTCACACAGCTGCAGGACGAGGAGCGTATGGCCCAACATGATCACGAAGTCGCCATTGCCCTATCTGAGGGCCGTGATCCACCTCCAATGCCAACCTCACCGCCAGCTCCTGATATTGTGCCCGAGGCATCCTTAGCCCACGATCCTGATGCCAAACCGTCACTCAAGAGAAAGGCAGCGAAGGACACCGACCATGCACAGGCTACGAAAGTCCCAAGGACTGGGGACTTCGACTCTGCCAGGCGATCGGACAAAGGCAAGGAGCCAGAACACACCCATGCCCAGCCTGCGAAACGACCCAGGACTGAGACTTTTGATTTTCGTGACGAGACCGACGACGGCAAAGATCTGATCCTCCATGGAAAACGGGCAAGATTGGGCGAAAGCTCATCTTGGGCTGCGAATCGCCAACCTCCACGAAACCACCGAACATGCACGTCCTGCATAGAGTCCACACCAGAGCTTCTTCTCATACGTGCCCCTTGCCAACACGAGTACTGCCATGATTGTATCAAGTCCCTCTTTACCCTCGCCATGAGAGACGAAACCTTGTTTCCGCCCAAGTGCTGCCAGCAAGCCATACCCGCCGAGCAGCACGCCCGTATTCTCGGGAGCAACCTCGTCCACCTCTATCATGCCAAACAGATCGAATTCTCCACAGAGAATAGGACATACTGTCACAACACAGAGTGTGGCAAATTCATCAATTCCGTTGATGCTGGCCACTGCTCGAGCTGTGGTATGCGCACCTGCACTTCTTGTAAGAAGGTCGCCCATCTTGGTGACTGCCCTCAAGATGCCGAGCTCCATCGCATCCTCGAGATGGCCGAGCAGAAAGGTTGGCGTCGCTGCACGAAATGTAATTCCATGGTTGAACTGTCACACGGTTGTAACCACATGACGTTAGTCATTCTGTACCCTCTGAAAGCTTTGTCTGATGATCAATCCTAACGAAACATGTCACAGCTGTCGATGCAGTCACCAATTCTGCTACATGTGTGGTGTTGAGTGGAAAGACCCGAAAGAGTGTCGTTGCCCTCTCTGGAATGAAGAGAACCTGATTCTACGGAACAACGAAGTACAACAGCGGCGCCATATTCTGTTCGATGTGGACCTTGGCGAGCCGCTGGACATCAATCTCGAGTGCAACCACCAAGGAGACTGGCGACGGGTCCGGGGCGACGAGCTGCAGTGCGACAATTGCGCCTACAACCTCCCGTATTACCTCTACGAGTGCACTCAGTGTCAGCTACACGTTTGCCGCCAATGCCGTTTTCATCGCCTGTGACGCGACTGAACAATGACGGTCTGTATTCATACTGGGGGCATTATTGTCCTTCTCACCTCAGCTGGCTTTTTCTGCATCGCCCCCAATTACGAGACATGACAATGTATCTAGCTCTAAATGGCGGAGATACTTACGATGATATCCGGCACGAATCATGCCTCTCCGCCCACATATGACCAAATGGACATTCACAGGTCCTCATAAAGGAATAAAATCCCCAAATACGAGGTAGTTGGCGCACGGCTCCTTCTAAGACCAAGATAGCTAGCTACCCTAGGTACCTAATACAAAACCTGAGATCGCTAAGACTTTGTAACAGAACTCCCAACACCGTCCAATGCAGTTTTTTTACACATGCTTTTAATTCGGCATTCTGAATGGATGCGCCTCCGTATTCAAGACGAATTCATCGAGAGATATTAGGTCCGGTGGCGACAGGGCCAAGTAGAAGTACTTCAGTGTCTCGGCTAGCCAGAAGCTCTGGATATCAGTTAGTACAATTTTATCCCTAAAGGGTGAAAGTCAGTAGTACCCACCTCCATGTAATCCTCCTTCGCCAACGGCCTCGTCGTACTCGTGACATCCAACACAGCAGCGTTCGCAAACTCGGTCAGCGTACCATTCCCGACAGCTGCGAACATCTCCCACGCTATCTGCTGATACTGGGCTTGTCCAGTGATGCGCCACAAATAGAAGATGCTCTCGATCGCTTCGGGTCGCAGGATGTACCGCGAGTCTTTGCACGACGTGAATCCCAACGGAATCCCCTCTCTCCATAGGCCCTTGGCTGCCTTCTCGTCTTCCCACCTCGTCTGATTCCAGGGGCACGCAGTGCGCGAGTCACACTTGACCATGTTGAAGCGCTCGCACATCATTCCCGTCGCTGTCACGTTGTACGCGTACGCGCAGCCTAGGCCGAGCTTCGCTCCAACGGTGAGGTAGTCTTGTCTGCCAAACAATTTCCCGCCTAGTGCATACGTGCCGCCCAGGAAACACTCCAAGTGCTCGCTTTCCGGGTCCAAGTTTGAGCTGTCGTCGCCGTAGAAGTCCAGGTTCCCCGCAAAGAGAATATCCTTCTCGTCTGGGAGCATAGGCCGGTAGAAAATGGCTTTGTCTGCCGCGTCCATCCAGTCGATGGACATTTTCTGGTACCGGTGCTCTTTCCCACCCAGAAGCGGGTACATCTTGGTTACGTATTCGTACGTCGAGTCCGCGCCTGATCCCAGTGTGAATCCTCCCCCGGTCACCACGTCCATCCTTGACATCGACACGACCGTCGGCCAAAGCCCCGGTGACCGCGTCTTCCCTTGGCCTTGCTCGAAGACCGAAATCATGTTCGAGATGGCGGTGTAGTACTTTGGGTCTCCCGTCACCTGGCTCAGCCTGGTGAACTCCATCGTAAGAGTCCCAGCTGCGGCGTTGACAACCTGTCCTTCCACAACGAGGCCCTCGCCCCGCTGGCTCTCGTCCATTGAGAAAAAGTCTACTGGCATCCGGTGCTCAGTGTTGAACCCTGCAAACAGCATATCACCCAGCTCCACGGCCTTGGCGAGCAAGACCTTCTGCCCACTCAAGTCATACGCGCCTAGCAGACCGCCCAAGTAACGAATATTCGTCTCAAACATATTCACGCGCGCATTCGTCGATTTCCCAAAGTCAATTTTGGCAACAGCCGCCACGGCCTCCTCAAACTCATCTCGCAGGCCCATCATCCACAGCGTATCAAGCGAGTCCACCAACGTCGCCGCCCAGCCTGAGAACTGGTCGCGGCCTTGGCCAGAGACCGGAAGGAGCGCGTCGCGCATCCATGCATGTTTGCGATAGGAGGCCCAGTTCTTTTGAAACAGGCGCCGGACTTCGCGTCTGCGCGCCTCGCGGAGCTCGAACTGCTGGGGTGTTTCTGGGGGAAAAGTCGCCTGGATCCGGGGGAGCTTGGCGCGGCCTTTGGGGAGGGGAAGGTTTGGTGGTGGGGGATAGGCATAGTGGACAGTGGACCAATTGAAGGAAGATGGCGTGAGGGGGATTGGGTTTCGGTCCAAGTTCATATAACGCTCTAGGCGGACGGACTCGGGTGGTTTCCTGGAGTTGGGGCGAGGTGAGGTGCTCCAGTGTTTGGTGTAGAGCAGGTATATCAGGGCCAGGCACGTGAGGGTGAGGATGAGATCCCGTCGCCCAAAACGACCTGATGCTGAAAAGGGATTCCGGCGGAAGTGAGCTGGATGTGCCTTCATCTTCTGTAGCTTTGAAGCCATGCTCTCCGTCTTGGAAGATTTTCCTGTTGGTCCCCCCGCATATACTTGCTTCCCTTGGTAGTTTTGGCTTCACGACAACAACAGCAGCAGCGGCCGCAGTGAGCAACACAGAGAATACTGTACAATGGACGTGAAGTCCTCCGTGGCATAATAATAAAACTCTGGCATGGACATGTGATCTACATCAAGACCCGTCTCGAAACAATAGAAAAGAGAGGCATGGTTCCCGGAGTTTCAAGTGCCGGTGTCTGATGGTGGCTTGGTGCTGTGTTGGTGGCCACAACGGAACTCTTGGCAAAAAGTAAGGATGAGTGGGTGTGGGTTATTACCCGCAAAACATTCCAGTCACATCGTCTTCCGTGCCAAGATTGGGTTAGCTGATCTAATAAATACATGTGCAGCATACCATCCATCATTGGACTTGTTTGCGCCTTGTCGTGTCTTTCGTAAAGAATTGCTTGCTGTGGATGGGAGGCATCGCACTAGAACCAGCCCAAGGTTTCAGACATGTAGAGGAAGTTTATGTGGATAACAAGCACGTACCAAGTCCATGACCAACCATTCCCATCGTACCAAGAGAATTGCAATTACATTTGACTGCACTGCGTCTGAGAAGACAGGGCGTCGTCTTCCGCCAAGCCTGAGCAGAGCCACTCACATGGAGAGGCTCTCGAAGCGCAGCGGTTGTCGATTACCATGAGCATCTGGGGACTCGATTGTCTTTGCCTCATCAATTGGCACAATGTAAGGCTTCCATTGCCTCTTTTTTTTTTCTTGCGCCCACAGCGTCATCCGAGTCTCGTCAGGCTCTGGATTCTGGAAGAGGGAGGTAGTAGTTATTATCTGTGGTGCAGATACTTTCGCTATGGCTGTGGTAGTCATTAGGAATTGGATGGTTCTTGGCACTTATACGAAGAGTTTTGGACAAGCTGGGTCAAGCAAATGACTAACCGAGTATTAGATTCCGGGAATTGCACTAGTATACAACGTAGATCGAAATTGTTGAGCACCTAGGTTGAAATAGTCATGGACCGAGGAACGAGTCCTATATTTGTATGCAGTCCGTACAGTGAACGGTGACGTTTGTTTTCGCTTCTCGATGATGATCAAATAGGTTGCAATCACATTTCTTTACCTAATTCAAGAGTTAAATTAGGACTTGAATGGCGTCTGTTTAGAGAACTTGAACTCAACTTCACCTAAAAGCCATCGTTTCTCTGCCAGTCGACACCTAGTTCTTGAGCATACTCTTCTATCCTTCCAGTAGACCGTGGTGCGGGAAATGATGCCTAGACCACTTGCAAAGCACTCAGCCTCTCCTTGCTTCGATCCTCGAGTGGTTGATGGGACGGCCATGTCGCTGTATGATTATCGCTGGACCCTCGTCCCAGTATCTCATGATGGAATTGCTCCTGTAGATTTGATATCATGATATCATTCTTCATCGCCCAAACAATTTCACATCGAACCCGCGCTGCATGACTTCGAGATGACGGACCAATGTCTGACGGCTTGATAGAATCGGTTTCAGTGACACATAACAAAGAGCATGTCAGAAGGGCAGTATCATAAGTTCAATAGACCTTACAAAGTTCACGAAGGAGAAGTGGCCATTGTACCGCGCGATCCAAGCAAGACTGACTGTTCACTAGTTGGTTCCGGAGAAGTGTTTCTGAACGTCGTCATTGCATGCCCCATTCGTGAGATCTTTGTGACTGAGAGACTGACTCACCTGCCAAGCTAGTGCAGTCTTAAAAAGAAAATAGCAAAAACCCGCCGAAAAGAGCGTGAGAGCCCAGATGCCCAAAGTGCCGCGAGTGAAGTATTCTGCTGTGATCCACGGGTGGGCACGAGACGCACGACCCGACGCGTCCTCAGGGGAAGAACTCTGGCTCATTTTGAAGGCGGAAAGCAGGGTGAGAGCATCTGTTTCCTCTCTCAAACGTACGGAAATGGCAGCTCGGCGTAATCAAGGCAAGCCGCAGTATGTCCGGCGCGACTGAAGCCAATGAGCTTTTCGGTATTTAATCCATGCCGCTGTAGGTATCCCAACGCCCTTGTCACACATCCTGCAGCCTATCCAGACCAGAATGGCAGAACCTGGGCAACGGCTGCAGGATGTCAACAATCCAACGCGGATATCTGGACTCGATAGGATCCACTTCCACCGAGACACTTCCGACTATGAATTGTTCTAGCAAAGTCCGGTCTCGAGGAAGTAAGGCCTCCCTGGTGTAGCAGCTTCTAGCAAACAGACAATTGGCAGGCACATTGCAACGACCTGTCGTCTTCATGGAGATATCCTTCAACATCTGAGAAAATGGAAAGTTTGGGAGCTCGGTCAACTGAGAAATTGGTATACACCTGGAGAAGCCATTTCATCTTTGAAGATATTGCGGTGCCTCGCAACTTCTTCCCCACTCAAGCTGTTACGACAATTTCTGTGAAGGTTTGGGCAGCCATTGCGCTCAACACTCTCATGGCGTCCGTTGCGTTACCGCCGGGGAGCAGCAGTGAGGCTGACGGGGAGTTTCACCGAGATATTCTGCCTCACATAGACGTGTGTTTGAGCGCATATGGCAGTCCAATCTCACCTTCCATCAGGGACATGGCAACATACCATATGCGAGTCGCCAAGCTTCTCCAGCCGACAGTGCTTTTGATCATGCGAGATCAGGTCCAGATCGCCGCCAAATGTGGCTGGGTATTTGCAGAGCGAGGACATTTTGAACGGGCTGCGTTCCATCTTCAAGCAGTCAAGTATGTCTTGGAAAAATCCCTTGGGCCTGAGAACGATAGGACGATGACTTCCATGTTGGGGCTTGCAGGGGTGTACTGGGGCTTGGGCCGGTTGGAAGAGGCAATTGTCCTTCAGCAGCAGGTGGTTGAGACGCGAGCAAGGATCTTTGGTGCAAGTGACGAGAGGACTTTGCGAGCAATGGATGCCCTGGGAAAGTCCTACTGGCTTCATGGGATGTATAAAGAGGCCCTCGAGCTGCAGTCAATCACGACAAAGCGCTTGAGAGCAGCCTTTGACAAGATGCATCCGCGATACACAGACACGCTCTCTGCGATGGACAACCTTGGGGTTACGCTGGGATCATGGCGTCGGTACGAGGAGAGCTTGGACATACATGAGGAAGTTTTGCGGTCTCGAGAACGGCTACTTGGACACGCTCATCAGGACACATTGACGACAAAGTCCAACCTGGCGATGGCACTGCTAGACCTGGGGCGTGTCGACGAAGCCCAGTCTTACATGCTGGAAGTCTATCACCATGGGAGACAACAGCTGGGAAAGGAGCCTCCATGGACACTCTGGTCCATCTGTTATCTGGCAAAAGTCTACATTGAAGCTCGGCATCTCAAAGAGGCACAGGACATGCTTGAATGGGGCGTGGAGGCTGGAGCTAGGAGCCTCACGAAAAACCATCTCGGTATCCTGATGGGGTCGCGGAGAACTGGCCCGCGTCTATGTCCGGCAGGGCAAACTCGAACAGGCCGAAGTTCTCGCTGCGGAAACCGTCAAGCTGGTGGAAGAGTCACGCGGCGTGAGTCATCCGGATTGCATCTATGGCCTTTGGAGGCTGGCATCGCTATATTTGCTGAGGGACAAGCGCACACGTGCCCTCGAAACTGCACAGCTGGCCTTGGGAAGGGTCGATATGAGGATCACTCGAGCACATCCGCTGGGCGAGGATGTTGAAAAGATGTGTCGCATCCTAGCGGACCCGTCGTCTCCAGCAGATCAGATTGAGAGTTTGAAGCTTGTGTTGCAACGTCCTGAACAGGCCCATCCGCACAAGTCGGATCAGGACTCTGTCAGCTCGATAAGGTTGCTGAGTCGAGGCACCTCTCGCACTCCTACCTGGTAGAGAGCATCTGTTGGCAGCGTCCCGAAGTAGATAGTACGAGACTGCCGTATGGCATTATCCATGGCTGTGGGGGAATCGTGATCTAGATGACATTATGTCACTGTAGAAGGATAGGGGGCGTATTGTTCTCTGGAATGATTCAGTATAACACTGGTCATCCGTGCCACCTAACATCGCCCAAAGTCCTATCTGGGATCCAACAAAAGCATACGAAATAGTGTAGACCCTTGGCATTGCAGAATCGATTAGGGAAGCGCCTCGCTTGGTCCATATTCCCAAAGCAGGTTTTCTAGATGATACTATGCAATGGCCATTTCGTGATATCAATACCACAAAAAAGAACACCCTTCTATGCAAAAACCCCTCCAGGGAAGTATTTTTTTTTCTTAAATGAACTTTTCCAAACGCCATGCCTACCGGCCCTCTTCTTTGCCCACGGTACCAAGTCATCACGGTGCAGCCTGCCCATTCATCTTGACCATCTCGTACTCGCCCGCACCATCCCTCCCTCTTCCTCGTCCCCGGCCCCTGGAGAAGCCCTGCTCTTCGTCTCCGGCAGATATGCCATCCGCAGCACCACTTGAGCCCTCCCCATTTGCTCCTGTCCCCGCGCTGCCATTGGCAGTGTTTTGTCCCCCACCACCACCACCACCACCACCACCCTGCTGGCCTCCGAAGAAGACGGGCCTCAGCTCGCGGTATTGGCACCCCCAAATTCCCAGCGCCACGCCGACGGCGCTAGAGGCGGTCATGGTGACATACCAGAAAAAGTTCCGCGGCACCTGGCCGGAGACGAGGGAGACAGTGAGTAGGTGGAGGAAGTGGGTGGTCAGGGCGAAATCGAGGACGAGTTTGGAGCGGATTACGATGAGGACCATGGCCACGGACCTAAGGGGAATATTGTCAGCAAAAAAAATAAAAAAAATGTTGTCTATCTCGACCTCAAAAATCTTGTTTCCACACTCCCTCTTCACAAAACAAGACACGCCGGACTGGGGAAACTAAGAGCTAGACTGACATAAACAAGCCTCCGTCCAGTATCCACATAAACGCATTCAACCAGCCCTGCGTCGTATCAGCCCTGACCGCAGACCAGCCCAGCACCAGATCCAGCTTGAACCCGCGCCCAGACACCAGCGCGCTGAAGAGCATAAGCACGAAAGCGCAGATATAGTAGAGGGCTTGGAGTGCGAGGATCTGGCTCAAGATCTTCAGCGGTGGGAGCTCAGTCAGCGCGCCGGGGCGTGGTGGTCTCCTTCGACGCGCCATTCTGGTGGGCGCTTGTGGTGGCGGCGGCGAAGGAGGAGGAGGAGGAAGAGGAGGAGGGGGAGAAGGCCCTTGTCAGGCAGGTAGGGTTCGTCGAGGGATGCAAGTGGTGATCTTGAAGTTCAGGGAGCTGGCAAGGCTGCTACCTCGGGCGCATTTCGAAGAGGAAACAAGGGCTGTCGAATAGGTCTGGAATGTCCTGAGAGATTTGGGGAGATTTGTTCAGGTCCGTGGATAGGAAATCGCAAAGGACGTTTTGGAAATCGTGTTCTGGTCGTCGCGAAGAAATGCTGTTTCAAGCTTCAAGTAAGTTAGGTAAGGGTAGGTAGGTAGGATAAAGTCATTAAAGGAATGGAATGTAGGTAAAAGAAGTATGCTGTCTGTCACGTCCGTGTGGTGATCGCAATTCCCATCAGGCCCCCCCCCTTGCTCCTAGGTAATCATCAGCCTTTCCAAGGATTCCGTCCGTCTGCATGTGCCAGCAAAGCTGTGCCAAGATTACCTACGGTGGGTGGAAACAAGTCTGAGCCACTTCGTCATTTTTCAGCTTAGCACTATTCATCAAATTCGATATATTAGCATTATTTATTAATAGATTTTTATCAATCTTTTTATTTTAAGTTTTAAAATGGATAAATTATAATATATAAAAGATTAAAGCTAAAATCTCTTATAATTAATTATTTATAATAATATATTATAAAAAAGATTAAATTTTAACTTATATAACTTTAATAGATATTTTAGCTTATAGAAGCATAATTAAAGAAAAGTAAATATACAAGCTTATAGAAAAATAAAGAAATAATAAAATATACTTTTCCGATTTTTAATAATTAATTTATTATAAATTCTATAAATTTGCAAAATTAAGACAGTGATTCTTTTGCTTAAAAAATGAGGAAATGACTTGCTTTATAGGGCACTTACAGGGGCGTTAGCGCCTAAGAAAAATAAAAATTTTCAGTTTCTTTCACTTTAAACTTATCTGCAATAAACACAAAAGGGAAATATAAAATTTCGAAGAGACAAAAAGTTTATTTCTTTAAATTGTATATACATATTAAAAATTCGTATAATATTACTATATCAAATCGTGGAGAAAATTGTTGTTGAAAAGTGCGACTTTTGCCGTTTTTTGGTGTGAAATTGCAAAAGTGGCTCAAACTTTTTTCCACCCACTGTACCTTAGCAAATGGGCTGTCGTCACTCCCCCAATCGGCCGCCAATTTAGAAGCCCTGTCAGAAGCTCTAGAAGCACCTAACCTACCCCCCCTGCAGAAAACCACCTTATTAGCGTACCTGGTAAATAGCCTCACATACACTGAAGGTACCTAAGTTTATAATATGTATTCCCCCACACCGCCCAAGAAATTCTGCCGTTTAGCGACATCATCAACTCGAATCTTTGCCGCAACAAAAACGCCCAAAGAAACAACCCCTCGGCATTAGAAAATACCCCCCCCTTTTTTTTTATGCCCCAAAGCGTACTCTCCCTCTGCACAGCCACCAAGATGGGCCTCACCTCGTACCTCAACCCCTTCGGCTCGTCGTCGACCGAATCCAAGCGCGCAGAGGAAGTTCGCGCCGGCACGCGCGCCCCCGATCGCACCGAGCGCAAGAAGTGCTGGGAGGCGCGCGACGGCTATTTTGCCTGTCTGGACAAGAACGGAATATTGGACGCTATCAAAGACGAGAAGGTCGCGGCCAAGGCCTGCGGGGGCGAGAATGTGGTGTTTGAGCGGGATTGCGCGAGGGAGTGGGTGAGTTAGTTTTTGAATTGCAGCCTCTGGAGCGAAAGATCGCAGAGAAAGATCCCAACCCCGATGAGGGGGGGGGAAAGAGAGGGGGGCTTTGCCACTCAAAGGATTGTCGGTGTTATCAAAAGTAATGGGGGAAATCGTGTGACTAACCAGAGACGTTTTACTTCGCAGGTCACATATTTCAAGAAGTGGCGTGTTGCGGATCACAACAAGAAGCAACGGCTCAAGGCCCTCGAGGCGCAGGGTGCACAGTCAGTCGAGATAACGGGCGGGCCTGGCGGACCACCAGCAGGGCAATGAGCGACATAGACCTGGAAAATAGGCAGCTTCATTTACATGGCGTGTATTCTTACTCCCATGATGAGGTGGTCAAGTCAAGACAAGAACAAAAGCTTGATAGTGGTTGGGAGGAAATTCGACATGTACATTGGGAGAGAAGACAATATTGTATGATATTAACAAAAAGCCTGACGAGAGATGCTCGAAGGATATGCAGAGGTTGGGCAGGTTTCTACCATCGGGTGCATCATGAGAAGGGAGAGAATCATCTCGGAATAGGGATTATGCCATAAGAAAGCACCTCACTCTTATTCACGTTGGTCCTCGAGGACCAATATTACTGTCCGGTGTATCTGTGTGTGCCTCAGCTAAAAAAGCATTATATAAGAATGGGGGAAAACGAGTCACTCGTCTCGAGAATATTCGACATGGTCTTGCAACAACCCAACGCGTATCCATTACGATCTTTGGAATACAGCCCAGTCTATGAGGTATCATCGAAGCTATATACAACACGACACTACTAATCTGCAAGAAACCCCCCTCTCCCCTTCGCGGTCTATCTCGGCGCTCAAAGATTTTGTCCTTCCTCCGTTCTCCCTCATCCGCGTCACTGATTCCATTATGAAGAACTTGGTTCAGTCTGCCTTCTACAAGCCACGTCTAAATCAACAGAAACATAACTCCAGCAATCCCATTCCACCCCATCCCCGAAAAAAAAAGATAATCCTGTGCACAAAGGAAAGAAAAAGACGGGCTTGTTGCCCAAGGTCATTTGGATGCGGCCTCGCAAATGGATTGGAGGAACTAGGCCCTTCCGTGGGATGACGATGGATAAGGTAGGTGAAGAAGAGAAGAGAAAGAAAATATAGACAAGGAAGGAAGGAAGCTTTCTTTAGAATTGCGATTCGATGCTCTTCGATGCTGCTGCAGTGGTATCATATCTTTTCCCCTTTCCATCTTTCCCCAGGAATAAACAAAATAAAAACGCAGTAGTAGTAGAAGTAGTAGAAGTCGGATACGGGGGTAGTGTGGTGTGCGTCTTGCTCGTCCTCGTCAACAACATCTGCTGGCACTTTCTTTCTGCTCGCCTCGCTCCAATCTCAGGTCATCCGTTGCTTGCTCTACCATTCTCACTGTCCAGGAACAGGTCTCGGATTCCTAAGCAGACCCGTTGGCCATTGGCAGCGGCGGGAGGGCCTTCTCTAGACTATCCCGACTCATTGATCCCTTGATAGCACCGGTGCCCTGGCCTCGCTGGCTGCCACTCCTCGCCCGAGAGAGCTCCACGCCAATTCCGCTATCGGCGCTCTCTGGCTTAGTGAGACGTTTGCCCTGGCTGGAGCCGTTTCCGTTTCCCGACAAACTTCCCGCAGTTTTCGGCGGAGTAGGCGGGGCACGTGATGGCGCGTTGCGTACGTGCGAAAGCATCGGGTTGTAGGGTTCTTGGCCATCTTTGGCGGGTGTCAGGGGTCGCCCTTCGGATCCTGCGGACCGGTTGCTCAATCGACTGGCGCTATTGTCACGACCTCCATTCGTCGAATTCTCACCAGTCTCCTCGACGGTTTCAAGGATTGGATTAGTAGTCGAATCCCGGCCGACTGGAGCTTGTCCATTACCACCACCAAGACCTGGCGCAGCGGCTGCTGCAATGGATGGTAGAATACCAGTGACCGAGCTGCCTGTCGTCCGGATGGTACGTTCTGGGACGCCCTGCTCGTTATGACCGTGCTTTTCGGACTTATTGGCGACCCTTTCTGCTCTTCGCATAGTCTCCTCAGCCTCGGGGGATCTCGCTCCAGAGCCTCGGCCAGGAGGTGGTGGAGGTTGGTGCGTAGGTGCAGCTGGGATGCTGCTGCTCGTCGATCTCCGGCCTGTACTGCCCCAACTAGAAACGCGGTGCTTGTCGCTTTCCAAAGCCGCCTCCGCTGCTTGTCTTTCCTTCTCTTGGGCTTCTCTCTGTGCTTCCTCCTGCGACACAGTGATGCCTTCCATGAAGTTGAGAAATCGGTCTCCGTACTGAACAGGAGGCAGCGCGGAAATTTGGCCTCGATCGTGGGAGAGACCTTTCCAGAAATGTTCGATTTTCTTGATCACGCCGTACTGTGTTTTTTGTTAGCATCTCAAGTGGGTAAAAGTGCGCGTATGTCACTTACGTGTGTCAGACAGTCAATCACACCCAGGTAATAAATTTCATCACCTGGGCTATTATCCTCGTGCGTCGCCCTCATCCCTCCATCTTCCGAGTAAAAGGCTGAATCGTTTTTGACGACACCTTCCTCCAAAACATCCGGCATTCCCGAGAGGCTTTGTCCCATTGGCACTGGCCGCTCAGCCTTTATCATCTGTCGCATCTGAGCCGCGCGACGTTGATTCTCAAGCTTGGAGGGAGTCCGCATCAGCACTTGATTAGGATCCTGTTCCGCCTGTTCGCCGCCTGGGCTAAAGACTTGCAAATTCCGGGCACGCAGATTCTCGTCGTTGCCCTTGCGAAGATCATGAACACCAATGAGCAGCGAGTAATCCATGATTTGAAGTTTCTGCATCAGCTTGACGTCCTTCTGGAGCTGCTCCATAAAGAGTCGCTTCTTCTCCAGGCCCAGCTCCAGGTGTCGTTGTCGCCTGAGCCAGTTGAGGTCCTTCAAAGTCGCCCTCGGGTTCTTTTCAAGATCCTCTTCCTTGTAGTCTCTGCCAATGGTAGATCCCTTCAAGTCAAAAGTGGTGTGGATATCACGGTGCGGCGGAAACAGGTTGTTCATGACGACGAAATGAATCTTCCTACCCCATGGCGTCTTGACTCTGTGCAAACCATAGAATTGGGACAGGAGGGTATTCGGGTTTTCGTTGACGTGTTCGTAGTACTCTTTCAGGATCTTGCGGAGGAACTTGTGCTCGCCATGGTGAATGGTCTTGATGATGAACCTGTAGTCTCTGGAAAAATAGAAAAAGCTCCCGCTCTTGCCCGGGGACCCAAGCTCGGAAAGGATGTATTTGCCCGTCAAAGACATAAGATAGTCAGCCGGGTCAAGATGAAATAATTGTCGTAGATGTCGAAACACCCAGGGTGCGTAGTCCTTAAATTTGAAGTCGTACTTGGCTGAGGGGATAAGCTCATTGCCGGTGCTGCATTTGATTAGTTAGTGGTCCACGTCTCCGCTCAGGTTGTGATGTGCGTGAAGACTTACATATCGAACGTTGATTTCTGCTTAGCTTCAAAGTCCGCATCTGTCAATGGACGGTCCAGCTTGGCGTTTGTTCGAGACACGGCCACACGAATGCCCGTCAGCATATTGTAGGCGGTCACCCAATTGGCGTGCTTCTCATCGACCTTGTTACCAATTAGTACCCGGTCATCATCCTCCTCTTCCTTCTTCTTTCTCTTGCTAGCCCGTTTCTGCCTGTACGCTTCGGCCCATCGCATGGCATCCTCGTCTGGGTAGGCCTCATCACGCGGGAAGTCGCTATGCATCGAGCGCGTGTTACGCCGGACCAGACTAAGGGACGCGCGCCTAGCACCACCAGCACCGCTCGGACTGGAACCGGTCGGGGAGAAGCGACCGCTGGCGAGAGCGGAGTCCATGCCATCTTTTGACCCGCGGGGTTGGCCGGGCCTCGGTACCTCGAGGGTATGACGATGTTTCAGCCCTGCACTTGTTGGGTGGAGATTAGACGTTGATGCACTGAAACCCGTGTTACCCGACATCTGGGCTGGGGAGGAGAACCGCTGAGGGGCTGCGTTTGGATCAAGTCCTGTTCTTTGAGTGGCGGGGCTCGCAGCTCGAAAGCCAGGAGTGGCGTTGTTGCTGGTATTATATGGGTCCCCATTTTGCGTTTGCTGTACTGGCAATCCGACTGGTGAAGGCTGACCACTTGTGACTGAGGCCATTGATGTTCTTATTGAAGGAGGTTCCACGTAGCTCATATTACTTGAATTTCGCTCAGCTGTGCCGTTGGGTAAGGGAGAGGCAGATCCATCTGGCAATGAAGAGACGAACGGGGCACCGTTGAAACGCTGCTGTTGCTGTTGCTGTTGTAGTTGCTTTTGAGAAGCATGTTGATTACCAAATCCGTTGACTTTTACCGGCTCCCCTTCGCCATCGGACACCCCGTTCTGCAGGATGCTTGTACTCATAGTCGAGGTTCTGGTATTCAGCTCGTTCGAGTCTTGGGCAGCATCCGACGTGTCGGTGGTGTGCATGGATGATTGGGAGGAGCTGCCGTCAAAACTATCATTTGACGTGTGCGAATTAACGATCGTACGAGGGGGGACGTGTCCATTGACCTTAATGTCGATGCTGCTGAGGCCGTCGTACTGGGACGGGCTTGGCCCGTCCAGGTGCACTACGCCTGCGTTCTGAGAATAGATCGGAGCGTTGTGATCGTTGAGGAAGGAGGGCATTGCGTGATGTGCCAAGGAGATGTCGATTGGCTATACTAAATGAGCAATGCCGGGCCGCCCTATCCTGATCAATGACTGCCGCTGCTATTTCGAAAGGCAAGACAGAGCTCAGGTATAGACCAGACTGTGGCAGCACAACGCCCAAAGGCGGTGACTCGAGGTCGTCGGTCGGTGGTACAAGAAGGGGAGAGGGTTGGCACAGAGACTGGAGGGGGAGGGCGATACGTGGTGGCCCTTTTCCAGAGTCGGCTTGGCGCGAATAAAGATTATACTCCAGCAGCCGGTACGTGTATTTTCAAAGCAGCGTCGGCGTTTGGTGATAGTTCGGGAGTCGAGATCGTAGAGTAGATTAGGGGACAATTCGACACGAGAGTCGCATCGGCATCGCTCGATGGGTACCAGGCTCACAACAAGGAGTGGACTGATGGAACCGAGCCAGGTCCAGCCTCAAGCTAAGAGTTGCAGGAAAAAGTTGACGTGTCGTTGGAGCTTGACGCAGGTCGCTCGAGAGGGTGTGCTGATGCTGAATGCTGATGCTGATGGCAGGATAACTTGGGCTACGTAACCGACCCGTTCGTTGCCGGTGGCTGGGCTCCTACTGTGTTTTGACTGTTTGGTCGGCGGCCGCAGATTGGTCGTCGAGGATTGGCTTCGTGGGGGAAAAAGCAAGACCGAGACAGGAAAGACAAAGAGTAATACAGAGTGATGTGGAAGAGATGGGTCTGTTTACAGGGCGGCTATCAGGGCGGGGGAGGTCATGAACGTCGTCGCGAAAGAGAACGGAAGAGTAAAAACCTTGGTTAGGACTTGGACGTTGGAGACTGACTGGAATTGGGAGAGGTCGGTTCGGTCTGGGTTGGGGAGAAAGGAGGTGCCAGTGGACCACGACCCTGGGACGGGGGTCGATGGGGGCGCACGGGTGCTAGCGTGGCCTGGTCCCCAAGCATGGAATTGGCACCTGTACCGGCTCCACTTCACATTCATTGACCACCCATCGCACATGTTTAGGTACCTACCTACCTACCTGTCTAATTCTAGGTAGGGCTCGGATACGAGCAAAACATCACTGCTGCTACCACCACCACCCGGTGAGTTCTATTTGCAAAATATGTTGACAATTATATACACATGCATGCTAACTCACCAAAAGAGAATGATCGCCTTCGTACTCTCTCCTCCAGAAAAGCCTCAAACCATAGGCAGGAATAATACCGACCGCTTCAGCGGCCCTAGCTGAGGAAATCCGGCAATTTGATACCGAGATGATAGCTGTAAGAGGCCCCATAATCTGACTGCAGATGGGCGAGTTTGCTAAGTCGCCTTGTACTCGGATCCGTCTTGTTATTTTCTAAACTATCGTGGATTTTTCATTTTGAATTTCAACGTTTTTCTTACTAGTCCTTTTGCAAAAGTCGCGATGTCTGAATGGTTCTAATTTGGGGTGTTCCCTGGCCGAGTACTCGTACTTTCTTCGGCACACGCATTGGAAAATCAAGGATATCCTTTCCTCGAGCCGCAGCGATACCTTCATTCTTGTACATGACGAAATCCACGCAAATTTCCAACACGCGGCTGAGGCGACAGGAGAAAGGGATCCCAATTGATATCAGAGACTTTAGATATATGTATATGTACGCCTAGTACTATGGTAGATGGTGCATGTGTAACGCGGAGTTTTAAAACAGGTAAGCAAGCCAAAATCATAAAAGATGCATGTGATGGTGAGGGCGGCAGGCAGTAGAAGCAGCATCGAAAAGGACAATATCAAAAAGGTAATAATTTTTGGTATCAACAAAAGCCCCTGACCGCGCAAGCGACGGACCCGGCCAAGTGTCAAAATGGTTTTGAACATTCTGTCAAAACCACATTCGATGCAAACTGCTTCCCCCAAACAAACAAACTATTACTACTTCTCGAACGACCCTTTCTCTTCTCTGTCTCTTCTTCTCTCAACCGTCACTTGTCACGAATTCAGCCCCTGATTGTCCCTCGACAACGTGACCCATGGGGGCCTGTATGAGGTCACAGCGCAGAAACATTCCCCAGCAAAAGATCGCCGCTGAAACAAGGCAATTGAAATAAAAACCACATTATGCTTACCAAAGCATCCTTTTTTCCCGTGAGAAAAGATGCGTCCGAGACACCGACGAGCATGATTCAAGAAGCTAAGCATTTCGGCATCACCTGTAGTTTAGTATCAACTTTTAGTCCCTCCCTTTCACTCACTCACCACTCACTCACTCACTCACTTACTCACTTACTCCCCCTTCTCTAATCCTACTTAAGCCAAACACCCACTAGCACAAAGATGGCCCATTCAAAGGATCAGATTCCCGCCGGTTTCCAGCCGCACAAGGTTTCCGCTGTGTGCATGAGATGAACACTGGGGGTGGGTTCATGTTGCTCAGCCTCCCCGAGTAGCTCCACTTCCAATCAAACCAAACTGGGGCGTTCTTCATCCCAAGGCACAAATGATCAAACCCTTCGCCCCTCATCCGCTGCGCGACACTGCCGAGACCAGCAGACGAGATTTGCAATTGCCTTCTTACAATTCCGCCTCACCGTTTTTTTTTGTTTTTTTTTATATCTTCCGGAAATCGGATCCGGAGGACCGGTGGGCCGGGTTTAGAAGCTGTTGAGGGAGATTGCTTTGGATGACTGACATTGGGGATAAGTAGGGAGTAAACTCATTAGATTACGCCCCAGATTTGATCAAGACACCAGTAATAACAGAACATGGGGCTGCCTCACGTGAAATCCGGCTCATGTCCAGTTTCGAGACCACGGCATAAATGCTTTTCAGGCATTTATGAAAGGTGTTGTCTTTCTGGTGCCCCTCCAGCATTCGCTGGAGAGGTGCAGTCCGAATCACGAAGGCCTCGTGATCCTTCCTAACAAATTTACGTGACTATGCAGCTAGGTAAGTGTACAAGGTCAGACGTTTTCAACATACAATGTTGGTGATGCAGGGTTCGCCCTCTTATATAGAAAATCAGTAGATGAGTGATGTCCACTGTTCATTACAAGCTGAATGTCGGCGCCTGAAGGTCATGACTATGCCCCAGCAACAACGGCCAGTCCATCGTATATCATCCTCCGAACCGCCCAAAACGTACCCCCAGTCACCGCACCCGCACCAAGCGACGGCAAGCCAATGCTCTCAACCTCAATGCGCCCAGCTGCCGTCTTCCTGACCGCCACACTGCCGTCCACCAGCAACGTTCCCTCACCGCGAAACTCTGCCGTATGTCCTGACGTCTGCATAGCCCTTCTCAGGTCGGCGAGTCGCAGATCGCCCACATGCAGCGGCTGCGCTACAGACCGTGACGCTGAGGCCATAGTAGTAGGTAGGACGTCGAGGGTTGGCACAATGGTAGCGACGGCAAGGTCCTTAGATTCGTCGTCAGCAGTGGCTTCCTCAGAGCTAGCCACCTCAGTCTTGAGCCGCTTGCTGGCGCTTTCCTCCTCGGCCGGGTAGCTGGGAAGATGAGGGTGGGTGTCCGCGTCGCCCTCTGTGCCAAGCAGCCGCGCTGTGAGGGCCACGACATTGAGTCCACGGACGTTCTGCCATTTCAACCGGCGCACAAGTGGATCCGCGAGCTTGACGACCCATGCATTTGTGTCGACGCTGGCGTCAATGGAAACGCCGACGGCGGGTGTGTAGACATCTGTCGTGGCGCTGCTACCCTCCTCTGTCGCTGTGGCGCCTAGAAGTTTCTTGCAGTCGTCTGCGAGAGCCATCGTCTCTTCCTCATTTCCCGACACCAGGATGAGTTTTCGAGGCGCGATGAGGGGGATGAGCATTTCGACTGACCGCTTGTCGTGGAGGCCACTGAAATCCACAAAAGCGATGCGCAAGTTGACTGTGATGTTTTCTTTCGTGGTGACGAGTTTCGAAGGCCCCATGCTTGGTTCCTCTTCTTCTTCTTCCTCCTCTTCCACGTCGTCTTGGTCACCATCTGCTTGCGACGCGTCTGACGGATTGGACATGGCCACGTCGTCGTCGACGTTCTTGTTTATTTGGGTTCGCTTGTTACTTGCGTTGGGCTTCTTGCCTATGTCACCCCATTTGCGTTTCTTTCCAAGGCCTTCGTCGTGCTCATGCTTGAGAGCGCCGGGTTCCTGGCCAACATCTTCACGTTCCTCGGCCTTTAGGAATTCTTCTGGTCGGATGATGTCGCCAAAGTCGTCAATTCTTCTTTTGCGTATCGGCACGGGAAAGATGCGTTCTCTGCCCTTTTTGTCACGTACGTCGAAATCGTGCACGCCCTTCTTCTTGACCAGCACGTTGATGCCCAAGTCCTCGTCTTTGAGAACGACTTTCTTTCTATTGGCTTGGGCCATGGTCGTGGATATGTTCAAGGCTCGGCCTTGTTGTTCGTTCCCAGAAACGTCCGAATCGGTCGAGGACTCGGACGAGGCATCGTCGACCACATCCACACCCTCGAGGGCGGCTCCGCTACCCGATGGCAAGGTAGCCTGGAGCTGTCGCTGAGTCGCAAGCCACTGCTGGTAGATGGCAACTTCATCCCCAGCCAACGGTTGTTTCGTAGCCTCGACAATCTCAATTTCTCGTCCTCCGCTGTGTACCTGTTCAAGAGACTCGCCGTTCTCCAACTGCTCTACAGCAACACCATCCCGCCGTTCTTGCCACCATTCCCACAGCTTTCTCGAGATACTAGGCGCAGCCTGCGAACTCAAGCTCGGTTTCTCCGTCAGAATGACCAGGTTTTTTGGATCCTGCGCAATTTGTTTGAGCACGTCCTTGGAAAATCCCCATTCCAGACTGCGATCACTAGCGAGAATCACCATCCCCTTGGTCCAATTCTCCTCGCGTGATCTGAGTAGTAGACGATCGACTTGTGTCTTTTTCTCCAGCAATTTGACGTGTTTGAAATCAAAAGGACCCGCCCCTTTGCCTCTTTTGTTGTCGGGATTGACATTTCTCATCGAGTCTGCCACAGCCTCAAATTCTCGCACGATATTCTCATCCATCCATTCGAACATGCTCCTTGCATGCCGTAATGTACTGCTGATATTCCTAGCAAAAAGGTAGAGGTGTGCATCGTTTAGGGGCTTTGATGCGCCAGAGCCTTGGGCCGCTTCTGTTCGCCATGCATGCTCCATCAGGTAGGACAGCTCGAGAACACGTGCGCTGGAGTCTACCGGAATCAGAACTGTTCCTCCCTTTGCAACACACGCACGTATATTGTCGAGAAGCTGCTCGTCTCTCTTGGAACGGGGAAGTGCTGTTGGCATTCGGCTACTGCAAACGAGAGCGGTCGGCTTGCGCAACTGTTCGATGACCTGGGCTCCTCCATGTCCACCACCTAGCCAAGCTGCACCTGCAAACACATTCTCGCGAGCCTGGTTCCAATCCACGGCGTATACAATTGATTCGAGGCCATGCTGAATGTGCCATATTGTGCCGCCGAGTGTATGTCCGGCGTTGTAAGCGGTGACGGTGAGACCATTGAGTGGAGGCGAAAAGGGAGATGGTAAAGGATGATGTGGCTGCGAGTACTTCAGAGGTTGTATCAAGGAGAAATATCTTGCGATCTCCTCCGAGGTCGGGGCCTGGCGCAAGAAGTTGCTGTCTCGAGATACCGTCTGGGTATAGGCGTATAAAGTGTCGGCAAGCTGGTCATGGTCAATGGCGGTCGCTGCTGCAGGAGATGACGCGTATAAGTCCTGTGTGAGAGTTCGTCCGAGGTCGATCACAGGTCGGGTCGCATATACGGGGATCCGGGTGAACTGAGGGAAGTTTTTGCAGCAGTGCGCATAGGCGCCAATATGCGAGACGGTGGCGTGCGTGAGAAGAATCAGAGATATGGTCGGTACTTGTCTGTAGATGTGCTGTCAGCGTGGGTGTGGTGACTCTACTCGGGCTTTCTGAAGAATAGCCCCAGGTAAGGAAGATCAATGTACTTTTCAAGCTCCTTGAGCTTCCCCACGTCAAAGGTCTCGTCCCAGCCCACGTCAATGAGAACCTTGACACCTCCGTCAAGCTCTAGTAATGATTGAGAGGCAGTGGAGTCTGAAAGCGCCCCCTGTAGGGAACAGAAGGTGAACATTGTCGCCCTCGTGATAGCTGCTCCTTTTATGTTCTAGTATTCATCTTCCAGCTGGAGAGGATGTTGAAGATGGCTGTCGTCGCAAAGCGAAAATTGGTGTAAACCAAGTAAAGTCGCAGAGTGTCGCCAAAGCCAGAGAGACTATAGAGTCGTTGCAAAGCGGAAGGGAGGGAAAGTATCGTGTCTGAGGTGATAGATGTTGACTCTTTTGGGGAGAGAAGCATAGGCTGAGTCGCAAGACCGGCAGCGAATGAAGAGGCAGTAAGTTGGAAGCTTGGTGATCCCGGACGCGACTGGTGAAGGTGCAGGGGTCCACAGTAGGTGCGGTTGGAATTGACAGGGATATGACGCCCCTCCAAACTCCGGGGTCGTGCATCCATGTGGCTGCTGGGTCAGACGAAGCTTCTGAAATTGAGGACAGCTAAACCACATCTTCAACATCCAATCCAACGTTAGACCACCTGCAAGAGGACTGTCCTTCCCTCTATTACATCTTCACTCGAGTGCCACCCTGTCGTTTCTTCCGAATTGAATTGACTCGATTAAATCATTTCACGGTGATGGCCGCCATTCTATACAGGACCGCATAACTACGATCGTCGTTGACCCTCTGCTCCACAAGCGCCGACCTATTCCGAATATACACACTCGAACAATCGACCAACCCTGAGCGTCTCTTTCTGTGCCAAATAATTGCGCAACAAGATGGACCAGTACCATGCCCTCGGCGCGGGCCAGCAGGACCCCAACGACCCGTACAATACCAACAATCACTCGGCACAGCCCGCCCCGAATCAGTTTCAACCGCCCATTGCCCAAAATCCCTACCAGCAGCAGCAGCAACAACAACAACAACAATTCTCTCCACAGGGCCAGCCATACTATGGGACGCCCTCGCCAATGGGCCCTGTCGGTGGCCCCTTGCCTCAGCCTTCACAAGGTTATTTCCAAGGACAGCCACAGGCACCGAGTCCAGCTGGAGACGGTAGCGATATCGCGGCGCAGATGGCAGGCATGACGTTAGGCGCCGAGGGACGACAGACGGGCACAGGCAAGAGGAAGAAGAAGGACAGGCACGCGCACCACGCTGTAGAGGCTCAAGGCTCGTCGCAAGCATTCAATGGCATCCCTCCTGTCGGGACGCCCGCCACTGCCTTCCTGAATGCCGACCCATCGGGCACGACCGGTTTTGTTGGACAGCCGGGCATGCACTCACAGAGTCAGTTTCCTGCTCCAGCAAACCAGCCCTTCACCCCCAACACCCTGGCATCTGCGGCCGAATTCGCCTCAAGGGACGACGACTGGGACTCTGCTGTGCCTGCAGGAGGTCAAGGCAAGGTCTCCCAGGATGATCTTCCCAGTGTTCCTCTGGCGCGCGATTCTGCCCAGCAATTCTACCTCAGCAATGTATATCCTACTTTTGAAAAGCACGTCCCACCGCCAGCTGCTATTTCCTTCGTTGCTCACGACCAAGGCAATTCCTCGCCCAAATTCGCCCGACTGACCATGAACAATATTCCTGCGACCCCCGAGGCGTTGCACACCACCGGTCTACCTCTGGGTCTAATTTTACAGCCTCTGGCCAAATTGCAGGCGGGCGAACCTGACGTTCCAGTACTAGACTTTGGCGACCTTGGCCCGCCTCGGTGCTCACGATGTCGAGCATACATCAATCCCTTCATGATGTTTCGGAACGGAGGCAACAAATTCGTCTGCAACCTTTGCACACATCCTAATGATACCCCACCCGAGTACTTTTGCGCGACCTCGCCCCAAGGCATTCGTGTTGATCGAGACCAGAGGGCCGAGCTCTGCCGCGGCACGGTTGAGTTTGTCTGCCCAAAAGAATACTACAACAGGGAGCCGGTTGGGTTGCGATGGTTGTTTGTGATCGATGTCACGCAAGAGGCGTTTAACAAGGGCTATGTGGAGGCATTCTGCGACGGTGTTTTGGCAACGCTCTACGGCGCGGATGAGAATGAGGAGAAGGACGAGAATGGCGAGGTTAAACGAAGGTTACCACCAAACTCCAAGGTCGGCTTTGTCACCTACGACAAGGAGGTGCATTTCTACAACTGCAGCGTAGGTACCAACCAGGAGCTTCCCCCGTAACGCGACGCCGAACACTGACTGGATTTTATAGTCGGCTCTGGAACAAGCGCAGATGTTGATCATGCCCGATATTGAGGATCCCTTCGTGCCTCTGGACGACGGGCTATTCGTTGATCCTGAGGAATCAAGGTGCGTGTTGCTATTCCGGACGGTAGTGCCTTCCAATGCTGACAAACTCTAAGGGCTATAATATCATCCTTGCTCACTCGACTGCCTCAAATGTTCTCAGCCATCAAGAACCCAGAGCCTGCTCTGCTGTCAACGTTGAATTCCTGCGTGTCTGCGCTCGAGAAGACTGGTGGCAAGATGATCTGTTCACTATCAGCACTTCCCACATGGGGTCCTGGTCGTCTCTTCATGAGGGATGATGGCAAGCATCCAGGTGGTGAGATCGACAAGAAACTCTACACTACAGAGCACCCCGGTTGGAGGAAACTCGGTGAGAGGATGGCAGCGGCCGGTGTGGGTGTGGACTTTTTCTTGGCGGCACCAACCGGAGGATACCTCGATATAGCGACGGTCGGATACGTCGCTGCTTTGACTGGCGGTGAATCATTCTACTACCCGAACTTCATCGCCGGCAGAGACAATGCGAAGCTGTCGCTCGAGGTGAAGCATGCGGTAACCAGGGAGACCGGCTACGAAGCTCTGATGAAAGTACGATGCTCCAATGGTTTGCAGGTTTCTGCATACCATGGAAACTTTATACAACACAGCTTCGGAGCTGATTTGGAAATTGGCGTCATTGATGCCGACCGAGCGATTGGTATCACGTTCAAACACGACGGGAAGCTCGATTCCAAGCTGGACGCACACTTTCAATCTGCGTTACTGTACACAACAGCAAATGGCGAGCGCAGGGTACGGTGCTGCAACATTGTGGCAAGTGTTAGCGACATCGCCAAGGAGAGCATCAAGTTTGTCGACCAAGACGCAGTCTACTCAATTCTCGCCAAGGAAGCAGCAACCAAGTTGGCCAGCACGGCCGCCTCGCAGAAGGATATTCGACTCGGTATACAAGAAAAGACAGTCGATGTGATGGCAGGCTACAGGAAACACTTCGTCTCGCAGTCCTACCCGCCAGCCCAGCTCGTTATGCCCGACAAGCTCAAGGAATTCTGCATGTACACGCTTAGCTTGATCAAATGCCGTGCCTTCAAAGGTGGCAACGAGACTTCTGATCGCCGCGTCCACGAAATGCGCATGATACGTGGCATGGGCTGCCTGGAGATGAGCCTCTACCTGTACCCGCGCATGATTGCAGTACATAACCTGCAACCCGAAGAAGGCTTTGCAGATCCCGCAACGGGCCACCTCAAACTTCCCCCAACGATGCGCAACACTTTCAGCAAGGTCGAGCCTGGTGGCGTGTACCTGATGGACAATGGCCAGCAGTGCATCCTCTGGTTCCATGCACAGACGTCTCCCAACTTGATTCAGGATTTGTTTGGCGAAGACAAGGAGAGGCTTCAGGACCTCGATCCGTATACTAGCCAGTTGCCTGTGCTGGAGACGCACCTCAGTGCACAGGTGCGGAATATCATTGAGTTTTGGCGGACAGTCAGGGGCAGCAAGGGTCTTACGATCCAGCTGGCCCGACAGGGCATTGACGGGGCCGAATACGAATGGGCAAGGGCGCTGGTGGAAGATCGGAATAATGAGGCGCAGAGCTATGTCGACTGGTTGGTGGTAAGTTACCCGCCCCCCCCCCTCCCCTTTTTTTTTTGCCTTCTCTTCTTTAGATTGTTTTACCACAACGTGCTGACATTGCTCGATCATAGAATATACATCGTATGGTCCAGCTCGAACTTGCGGGTCAGCGCAAGAAGGAAGTGGAGACAGGCGAGGGATCAACGCTTGGCAGCTTCGCCGGCCTTAGGCCAGCATACTGGTAGGGACATTTTGAAGAGCCGCCGCAGCATGTTCGAAAAGGCAAGGGAAGGGGAAATATGGCAAGCGAGCAAGTTGCCTTTCCGATGGTGTCTCAAGGGCAAACTTGACGAAAATAACAGTAGGTGTGGTGATCATCCCAGCTGGAAGGCGAGGGAATTCATATAGGAGCATAGCGTGGCGAGGCTCTTCGCCATGCTAATGATATTTTCTCAAATAGGGGGTGTTCCTCTGCTAGCCATGCGATTGTGACGGGCCCAGCACTACTCCATGGGCTACTCTATGGGCCCTCATACCTAGCACCGCGATATTAGCGTATGCGCGACAGACGTGCTGCCTACACGTGCGGTGCTTCCTGTTCAGACAGGGCAATGAATTAATCGGGCAGTGGTGAACTGGGTGGATCGATTCAGGCCACTCAGGGATCCAGGATCGCCATCTTGATACCAGAGTCAACGGACATGAAATGGTCGTAAAGAGAGGCCTCAATGGTCGCCTGATGTTGCGTAAGGTCGCACACAGCTTGCTTCACAAGGGACAAAGATAAAGAGCCTATCCACTTGCCCCCTTGCTGAATGTGCCATTCGTATACACGGAAGCCCGCTTGACGGATAGGTACTTTCCAATTTTCCCCCCTGTCTATAGACAATGTCCACCAGTCCTTCACCGCCAGAAATTATATGATCTAATGCTGCCACTAGGGGAGATCGTTTTTGACGAATCTTTGAATGTGTGTGTCAATGGAACGCCTCACTCGATTGTCTCAACCCCTTCGCCTCGTCAGCCGGCACAAAGAGTCTTTGCCTGAACCCGATTCTCCTTCGGGCCGAGTCATCTCTCGCTTGCTGGCCGAGTGCAACCTGAATGACCAGGGGAAAAGCCGGAAAACGCTCAAGCCACTATAAGCAGGTGCGGGATCTACGACACGCCCTGTGAGCTCATGCATGTGCAGCACGTCAACCGCCTATGGCGTTCAGCTGGGGCTCGTTTCCTTGAAGGTGTTGTACAGTGAGCACGGCGCCCACACTGAGCTTGGGCTAGCTGTGATTTCAAAGGTATGCTTGGTATAGCGCATTGTGACTCCTTCTGTTCGAGGCCGTAGCTTTCTGATGTGTGTCTGTCTACGCGACAGTGTGTATACGATGTGTACCGCCCGATCTCAGACCATAGCCAGGATGGTCTAGTCCAAAGGTTCCACCGAGCATGCACAATCTCAAGGTCTGCTTGCATCCGTTCGTCTAGGCAGTGTGCCGTTGTGCTTGTAAGCGTGCAAGTTCTTGACATTGCTTTAGGGAGAATTTCCGCAGGCTGGCCACAAAGACAGAGAATTCCTGTCCATCATCTATCTGTGTTGGCGACAAAGTCGTGGTTGGCTGTATGAGAGCTTTTTCTATGACATGTCTTTGCCTCGTATATTCTTCACTCTCCAACTCACCTGAAGCCTAGAGCCGAGAGCTCTCAGACATACAATTCTACCTCGCTTACACACTACGTACTGCCTGACATCTCAACTCAGACTTGGAAGATCTGAGTCTGTGTACAGGGAAAACGTCTCGGCAATATGAAACCAATCAGATCAAAAGAGGACTTCTTCACCGCCTACGTGGGAAGGTGCGTGGTGTAGCCCTTGATGGTCACCGCCGATAGTTTAGGGCTGCAGGTGAGGCTGCTGATGAGGCTGCCGATGGTCGTCTAGAAACCACTCAGCCGCTCAGCCTTGCCGAGTTTTCTTCGCCGAATCGCAGTAATGTGATTGCTCAGATCATGGACTATATAGACAGACACTCAGGTTGCTTTTCATAGTCATCCATCAAGAAATGTGTTCCAGACTAGTCGACATGTGGTCAGCGGGAGCTGGCCTGGAAATCCTTTCGGCTGCAAGGTCTGACGTATAGATCTATATCCCCAGACGAGGCTCGTCTTCTGCATGATCTCATTCATCCAAGCCATTTATTTGTTGTGACTAGATTGTACACCCAACTATGCGGCTGCCGTGGCGTAAAGGCGGAGGACTTCAGGAGCCTTCTTCAAATCTCGCGAAACTCGGAAAGTACAAACGCCATCCTGCACGCCATATGACTGAAGAGGGCTGCAATATTCTTTTCACAAGGTCACAGAGAGATGGGTTGTCTTTAGCCACTTGTCTGCGAGTCATAACAGTACTAACACCTCTCCAAGACCATCGATACTGTGGACTGTGAGTCTTGGTGTAGGTCAGGGGGATGGCACTTTGCTGTCAACTGTTTGAGACTCAGACAGATTTGCCATTGTTTACGTTGTTCGCAGTCAGACGTCAAACAAGACTCACATGGCTAGTAGTCAGTCAACTACCAATGCATGATTTGAGCCTCTTTGGCTACACGGCAGAGCGCCGACACGGGCGAGTACGACGTCGCTCTGCATCACCCACTCGCCACTATTTGCAGACCAAATTATTCCACACACCTCAAGCGCTTTTTCGTGGCATGGCACTTGGGGATGGTTGAACAGTGGAGTACAGAGGACAGCCATACCTGAAGAGTCATGCCTAGAAGAGCCTGTCGGAGAACGGCGCGATACCACAAGAATACGAGAAGCGGAATCTGAGATATGAGCATTAAAAGATGGCGTGTAGCAGTAATCGCCAGTCAGCACGCCGCTAGCATCCTGGCCCGAGTGTAAGGACTAACGATGAACCCGAGAAAAAGTAAACCGATTTTCCTGTCCCTCAAGCAGCAGCCTTCTTACAGATAACACACTCATACAAATGATCCCAAGACAAAGACCACGAGTGACACCTTCGTCTAAACGCCTCTCAAACACCTTATGTAAATAGACTCCACCTGGCCTGACACCTTCCCCCTCCCTTTTTCATCCACCTATGACACAATATTGTTCACACCCATGCGGCTGTCAGGCTGCGTGAGAACCCTTGTCACCTCTGCGTCCCCAAAAACGTGCGCAAAAATCTGATAGTCAGTCGGGTAGGAAGCTGTGCTGCTGGATGAAGGTTTGCCTTTGCCCTTACTCGAGGACGAGGAGCTGCCTCCTGAACCCGAGGAGCCGCCACTGCGGCTTTTCCTTGCTAGTTCCTCCATGATGAGCCTCATCGTGCTCTGGTTGCGGTCCTCAAATACGAACGCCACGTTCTCAATGCGGCCCCGCAAGTTCGGATCCCAGAGAAGTACTTCACGCCACATTTCCGCCATCGCCTGGGGCGGGTTGCGACCTCCACCCAGACCAAAGTCGCCAATGACAACGGTGCGAATGTCGTTGTATACGCAGATTGTCAGCGCAGCCCGGAGCTTGGCCTTGGCCAGTTCGTACTCTCCCTCGAAAGAGTAGCATGTTCCGTTTGATTTCAGCTTGGGCCAACGGGTGGGCACGACGGAGACTACAGGGAGCGTGTGCCATTCTGTGGGATCACGGTGCTCGTAGCGATCGTGTGGGCCTCGAAAGACGACTGGAGCAGAGGCTTATTAACCCAGACGGTTCGATCGAACGTGACAGTGATACACTAGTTCATCGGGGGCGGGGCCAGAGAGAACCTACCAACACGGCCTGAGTAAAGTCCACCTTCGGCTGGTAGGGGATAATTCGTCTTCGGGGTGGACAAGTGGGATGACAGGTTGCTCCGTCGGCAGAGACGTTCCTCGTAGCCGGAAACACCCGTTTCCCAGTCCCCGCCAGGTCGCTTCTCGTTGGCAGCACATATGAAAGCAACTGGTGCGTTGTTGTTCGCATTTGACCAGCACGCTGCAAAGTCCACAGGATCACCGTCACGGACATCTGGTCCAAGTTATTAGTGATGCGATGCATTGAACCCCTTCACAGGTACCAAGGATAATGTCTAGGCAGGCTAGTCAAACCCTTGAGAACCTTCAGCATAGGACTCACAGAATGATGGTGGGTTGAGATTCAGCATGGGTCGAGGGGGTAGCTGATCTTGTGTGATTGCTAAGGGCTGTGAGAAAAGGTAAGAGTAGGCCGGCCATGTGCCTGCTGTTTTCTTCAGGAATTTCTTGGTCTCCGCCGCCACTTCAGCGGGCTTGGGCTTGGAGGATCTGGAAGAACTGGAAGGGGACATTTTGAGCAACGAAAATGAACGAATTGCGAGAGTGAAATCTAGCAGTGGAGGAGATTGTGATAGCCTGTCGATGTTGGGTACGAGTGCGAGGAAGCGTTCTACAACGAGAGTTGTAAAGGAAAGGCTTGAGTGAAAATGATAAAGCCGAAACTCATACAGGAATTGTTCGAGGGTTGGATCATTATATATTCTCTCATCTCTTCGCAAACAGATGTGAGGAAATGAAATATCAACTGCGAGCGGGTGTGGTTGCAGATTTGTCTTCGATTTCGGCAGGACTGATTAGGGAGACGGGCCACTTCAAGCGAGGACGAAAGACTTTCCAAGGCTTAGTGTGACCACTCGTTTGGAGAGGATCCACTCATGTCTTGAATATCCAGCAGGAAGCCCAAGGCAGGAAACGGGCCGTTGAATGAGGTCCGGGAAAGATGTTTATATTGGGTCTCCTGTTTCTGATGGACAACGCCGACAGGCCCTACTGTGGACCGAGGAAGCAGTCTCATGTGTGACCACTCGATTCGAATTTCAGGATGCGCATTTCAGAGGTGATATAAGGTCGTATGTGGCCGCCCGCAACCTGCTAATGCAATTTGCCGCAGGTAACACCAGATCTGTGTTCAACCTGCGGATGACGCCTGCATGGCCAATGTCTGCTGGGTCTCTGTACGTGCTGCTCTGGCTCTCTGCTCCGGCTTATCACTGCAATGAAACAGAAGGAAACGGGTCCAGACCTTTGGCAGCCGAGTCAGTCCGTGGAATTTCCGCTGATCGGTTCGCGACAGCAATATGGAAATGTTATAGAAGAGAGTATCTACTGTGGCAACTTGGACTTTGAATGAGTACTTGAGCGCGCTTGAATGTGTGGCCAATCGTGATCCAACACCTGCCAGGGAACAACGCACTTCACCAAAGGAAAGGAAGAAGAAAACAAGATGAAGAGATGTATGTGGCCGTTGGCAACTCTTTATCAGCTGAATAGGACAGATCGTATCTGGATCCGACCGCTCGGGATGCCCAAACGGCACAATCTGTCCAAGTGTCAAACAACAATCAGATTTGCCTCAAACTGGCAGCTGCCGCAGGTCGAGTGGAAGCAATGAGGAGTTCAATGCCGTGGTTTTGACCAATTGCCGCAATAGAGCACAGACGCAAGATCTTTTGAGGCCCATTGATGGCCCCAGGAAGAGCACCAAGTCGTGACACAGTCACAGGATTTGACCTCGATGCCATGATCAGAGGATATCATCCTGCCAAACCCAATACAGCACACGCACCCAACTTAACAATCGATCGAGGGCACTCTCAGTACAAGTCGGCACTTGCCGACCGTCTGGTACTTATGAAAAACAAACCATGGCCGGCAACGTAATAGACAGGAGTCGTTTGTTCATCTTCAGTGCCATCTTATGGCAGCTGTACCCGGGAGTGGATCGTAGTAGGGGAAAAGCTAAGCTTGCTTTTCTTCCCGTCATGGCCGGCAGCTTGATCGCAAGCTGCCGTGATTGATTCATCATAATCAATCTCACATTAAGAAGGAAGGCGTTCTCATCCCAGCAGCTTGATGTTGTCTCACATTGACGTGGTCCAACAGACAGTCGCTAGCAGCAACTTCGAGAGTGCTTCGTACAGGGCCGCTCTTCAGGACGTCTCCCGTGAACTTCGTGGTGAGTCAAGGGGGGGGGACAGGACGCTGAGGAAGACAAGTCTAACAGTCGATACGTCTGAAGAACAATTTGGCGGGGCAGATAGGTGCAGAGCATGCACTTGTTGAGGCTGTCATGTTTGCTCGAGTGGTAGAGTCGTAAGGCTCGTTTGTATATGCCAACGTTTGCTAACTTTGATGCACAATCGGAGAGCGGTCGTCAAGGGGAGCTCTCGGCCCGGTCTCGGCGATGTGGTACCCCGTGCCTCGCCTCGCTTCTTTTTTTCCCCGACGTCACTCGGTCAATATCGAGAACGCGTCGCGCGACCACAACTTCGTCACCCTAGACTCCTCCCACAAGGCGCCAGTCCACCAACTCGCTGCTTTTGCTTCAAGACCACTTGCGAGACTAAGTATAAAGCTATGCGACTAGCTGGCCTGGCGAGATGTGCCAGGACATTCTCGAAGCCTTCACGAAATTCGCACCAATTTCTAGTCCAGGACCGACTTGTATCTCGCCGTTACATTTCCGGCGATAATGGAGCTTCAAAATCGATCGCGAAGCTTTTGGAGTGGAAACCGCAGGTTGAAGCCCGTGATGTCATGGTCAACGGGTTCATTCGATCTGTCCGCACCATGAAAGCCCGATCTTTTGTTGCGCTTGGAGACGGCTCCTCGCTTGCTCCTCTGCAAGCTCTTGTTCCCACGAACCAGGCTGAAGGGTATGGTCAAATTCTCCGATGCTTCTGTCTCGGCTACCTCCAGCAGTACTAATCCGATCGTTCTGCAGCCTCACCGTGGGCGCTGCTGTCCGGCTGACAGGATCCTGGGTTCCGTCACCAGGTACCGGACAGTCACATGAGCTACATGTTGACAATGCTCAAGTGCTTGGCCCTTCAGATCCGAAGGTATGGCCTTTCGGGGAATGCAGATAATCGCGTTTGAAAGCCCATAAAAGCTATACGGTGGCTGACGACTGTGCTCATCGCCAGACATTTCCGATACAGAAAAAATATCAAACTCCTGAATACTTACGGACTATGCCTCATCTTCGACCGAGAACGCCGTTTAACTCAGCCCTTCTCAGATTTCGATCCGAAGTCATCGCCAGTTTGACCCAGTTCTTTGCTACCCGAGACTTTGTTCAGACACATCCTCCTATCATTACGTCGTCAGACTGTGAAGGTGCTGGAGAGGTGTTCACTGTCTCTCCCACCACAAAGAAGCAGGATGAAACAGACGAGTCTTTCTTTCGTGCTCAAAAATATCTCACTGTGTCGACACAGCTCCACCTCGAGGCATTGGCACAGTCCGTTGGCAATGTCTGGACTCTGTCCCCCACATTTCGGGCGGAAAGAAGCGATACTTCCAGGCATCTAAGCGAATTCTACATGCTTGAGGCTGAGATGAGTTTCGTGGACGAACTCAGCGGCATTATGGACCTGATTGAGGACATGCTTCGATTCATGTCAACAAGCCTTTACACCTCACGCGTGGCTCAGGAGCTGAGAAGGCCCAATGACAAGAGTTCGGGCGGAAGTGCTGGTGACCGAGCCTCGCCAGAAGAAGTAGAGCAGAGGTGGCAAGGCCTGATGCAATCTTCTTGGCCACGTTTGTCGTATACAGAAGCTGTGAATCTGTTGAAAGCAGAGGAGCATCTATTCGAGCACAAGCCTGTGTGGGGCGAGGGGTTGCAGTCTGAACACGAGAAGCATATCGCTCGCGTGATCGGCCAGGGAAAACCAGTGTTTGTCACAGATTATCCTCGAGAGATCAAGGCTTTCTACATGCGCCCGACAGCGGCTCGTGGGCAAGCGACTACGGATGAGCTGACTTCAGTCCAGCAGACAGTCGAGTGTTTCGACATTCTGGTCCCCGAGTTCTGTGAGATTGCCGGCGGCTCGATGCGTGAGCATCGCTTGGCACAACTATTGGACGCGATGAAGAGGCATGGAATCGTTGCACCAACGCTAGAAGGCCGTGGCCACCCAGACATGGACGAATTCACGTCGCTTGCGGGCAGCCTGGACTGGTACGCCGACCTTCGCCGTTGGGGTTGCCCTCCTCACGGCGGCTTTGGGCTAGGATTCGACCGCCTGATCGGTTACCTGTCAGGGGTCCAGACTATCCGGGACACCGTCACCTTTCCCCGGTGGTACGGACGTTGTGACTGCTGATCGAGAACAGAGTACCTGATCTGACGAAAACTTTTTGCTCAAATTGGTCCCATCTCCCCACAATTGCTCATGCTGTGTCGTCAAAGCTTACCTTCTTTGGACGCTCGTGTTACGCCACTATCGCAACCGAGATCTGCGGCCTGGCGCCATCTATGTCTCGCTGCGAAATCAGCATGCAGCCTTCCTTGCGAGGATTTTGGAAGCACCAGAGTCGGTCTTGACGGGATCATTGACAAGGCTTGCATATGACAGGCCTCGAGACGTCTTTTCCATCGTCAAGCTTGTGCGACACTCTGCAGAGATTTATGGCCCCTAGCACTGTAAATTTCTGCGCCTGGGCGCGCTACTGCAGTCGCGGGCGGGGACGACGCGGCTCGACGAGATGGTCGAGAGTAATCTTTGGTCATTGCACTGTGCCAGCCATTTTCGAGATGGTCAGCGTCGAAAAGGCCAGGCTCATGATGACTTTGGAATTCATAAGTAGGCTTCTGGGAGAATGCAGGCATACTCTTCTCTTCACCACGTATGGATAAGTGATACGTTCTACTGGAATAGGCTGCCTGGGACAAGTGGCATAGTCGAGACGCTGCGACTATGAGATTCATTCCTCTCACGCCAACGAAGTTTTGCTGGCGCACGTACCACGCAAAAGTTCCTCTTTTCTTTCCGAATCGTGGTTTTCTTCGTCTTTCAGTGGCTGCTCACCAGTCACCAGCCTTTTGAAGTCAAAACCGTCCATCAGCTGTTTTCGAAACCTGTTAGCGCGTGTTGAAGTACGTGAGAGCCAGATACCTTGAAACACAGATTTTTTCTTGAGCTCCTATTCCCCAAGGTCTTCCTTCGCCTTACTTTTTGACTCAGGTCCCAAGAGCTTTGGCATCGAGCCAGGCTAACAACCCCATTCTGGCGGGATTAAAGTTGCTCTTCCTCTGCGCTATGGGAAGTTGAGCAGACTTGAGGGTTGCATTTGAAAAAGCGCAATCTACAGAGAGTCAATAATCAAGGTCACAGGCACCCGTCGCTTTGAGCATGTCGCGTCGTTGGCAATGGGAACATCCGAAGGAATTTCACCTCGGGATGATGTAGTCTATCCTCATCTCCTTGCGCACATGTTTTATGGCCGATGGATGGCTTCATAGCCATGCACAATTCATCACAGCACGTTTTTCTTGGCACGTCTACAGCCGACGCTTGTGTCCGCCGAACAGTGACATCTTTGTGAGATCGAAGTTCAATGGACGTTTTCAGCCTTTTGAACGCCAAACCAGTCAACTGTCGCTCAGCTGGCTACACAAACTGACTGGCCATCACATGATCTTTGGTCCAGAAGGAACCCCCTACTACGCATTCGGCGACTAGCGTTTTGTGAAAGGTGTCTAACCAGCTGAGAAGCCAATCCAACGGACACGGCCAAGACGATTCACGAAACCTGCAGATCCTCATAGAGTTTCCAAAGGCCGTGACACAGACCGCTCGCTTGGGATAGTGAGGGAACGAGTCGCCTCGTCGTGCCTCTTCTCGGCGGCGCCGACGCTTAAAGAAATGCTACCCACCTCCTTCACTCGGAACGAAATGAAAGACAGATCCTCGGATTCACAGCGTCGAAGAATGCATGCTGTACATCATGGCCCATTTTCTGGACGTTCGTTGCGATCTTTGACCCTGCTTTCTCAGGAAGCCCCTCCATACAGTGCACTTTCGGATACGATGCAGCGGAGAGAGGTCTCAGTAAACATCACGGCCATGCCATCTTGCTGATCTTTTCAGAAAGTGGTCCATTGCTTGAGTCAGCTGATCACAATATCTTCTCAGTCAAGCACTTGTAAAGCCTTTGTCATAGTGTATATCCCCATAGTTGAGTCGTCAATTCTTTCTTTGAGCAGCTCTGAAGTTGGACTGAATACTGCGATCAAGCAGGTTGCAAAACGGCACGCCGCCCCTATCTGTTGAGCCTGGGCGTGGCGTACTACAGGACAGGCTACGGTGAATCAAATCTCGACCGCTCATTCATCCTGTGTGCTTACCGCAAGCTCATTTCCCTCATCGGCCCGCCACGCAAGATGATATTTATTTGCCTTTTGGGCCAACGCAATTGGGCATGGCGGAGCACAGGGGACCGACTAGAGTGCGAGTATTCCTAGGGTGCCATGAGTCTTGGCTCATTTCTGCATAGAATATTGGCTCGTCCAGAGCTCGCAAGACCTGAATATTCAATCCAGACCCCCCCTCAACCAAAGTCTATCTCCTCGTCGCGTGCACAGACCCGGCGGGTAAACTTTGGAAAGGTAGATCTGGGTTCATGACACGTCCACGCCCAGGCATGAAATTTTAGACGATAATAGTGGGCACTATTTTACAGATTGAGCATGGCAAGCCGAATGCCAAGAGAATATCACAAGCCCCAAGAAGCTTGGCAATTACCTTAAAGCGACCTGAGCAAGTAGCGAGCTCAGGATCGGCCTGGAACATGTGCACATGGTGAGAGCCAAGCTTGTCGATCATCGATTAGGAGCTTCAGAGTTCAGGTCAAGTGTATCGTGCGCGCTTCACTGTTTTGAAACCGTTCACACTGCTCATGACCTGTCTTTGACAGGTCCCTGGAGGGATGAATTGGGACGAACTCGGTCCAAGCAATGTGTCTACACAAGCAATGGAGGAGGGCTTCCAAGACCATGCCTCCCGGAAAGAGGCATCTCTCCCCACACGTCGAAATTGATGATGATGACCAGAAATGTGCATCGGCAGCAATGGAATACGCTATGACGGCTGACTTACGAGACCGAAATGATGGATTTGTGATTTCACTGCTCATTGTGGACTTGTGCTATGGATTCGAAAGGGTTTCGGCGGGGGACACTCGAGGCGTCCCACTGTTCATCGTATTAATGCATCGTCCCCACGGGCAGGGAACCGACGGATTTTCCGACAAGACAGACTATGTACTGCTCTATTCTCCTCAGGCTGGGAAGATACATGCTTGGCCGTAACGAAACTTTTTTGGCGGAAACCGCGCTGTGACAGTGCTGGTCTGATTGTGGAGGTATTTGTGCCAATTGGTACTCATCTCGAACACAGAACCACATCACGAACCGCGCGGTACTCCAACAGGAACTTCAAATCCGCTCTTACTCAGCGACCGTGGCGCCGTTTGCATGGTCCGGTACTGGCTGCAATCTAAAATCAAGGGTCGCATCCGCGGCGTTATTTGGGCGTTGCACGAAGTTTTGTCTATGGTGGCTGTTGGAGAGGAGCTCCAGATCCGCGGCTTGATATGCCAATTTGGTTTCGCGTAGGCTAGCCCCCTGCAGCGTCGTTTGGTGGTCAGCCTCTCTGCACCCCATGGTGAATCCAAAAGTAAGCTGAAGCTTGGATTCAACGAGGACCCCCGGGAGGTGAGGCCGCGTAAGCTTCTCTTGTTAGCGGCTCCACTCCTGTATGCAACCCCATCCACATGGCATGCCGTGGGCCCGCGCGGGGGCTGGCGGGACAAGATTAACTCATTGTGTCTGTCCTTGTCCGTTGCCCGCTAAGAAGCGTACCGGGTATCTGGAACTGACAGTAGTGACTGACGAGGTAGTCCTTGCATCGGCACCATATGCCTCTTGTCGCCGTGACATCCGGGCCAGGTCCGGCTTACCATCGGGATTATCACGCTTCATTAAAAAGACGTTGCAGTCATAGGCGGTTCATTATTCCTCGACAAAGATCTTGTGGTCAGCACCTCAAACCAAAAACTCGCCATTGAAGGCAGCATGAAACGATTTCGACCCAGGAAGAAGTGGGCCGCTGAAGTTTAGAAGGCCCGCCCGAACTTGGCTGCCGCGCTAAAGACACCCTACAAAATAAGCTTGTCCTCCGTGTCGGGAATGCGGCGTCAAGACCCCGGTCATTCACAGAACCTACCTAAAGGTACGCGTACTGGCGAAGTGACACCTTTCTTTCTTTACTTCTTTCCCCGGGCCGCATCCGCTCGGACACCGGAGGCCAGAAATAAAGGAGGCTCCTGGTCTGGGTAGTGGCTTTCTATCACGCTGTCGTAGAATACTTCTACATACGGCCTCCAGCACCGCCGATCCGCGGAAGACGAGGGCTTCTTCTTTTCTGCGGATTGATTTTGTGGTTCGTATTGCTACATATGGCAGATCCAAATTTTACCCGCTGAGCGCACCATCGAAACCCAAATAGGAAGAAGAAAAGAACTTGCCATGCGGTTGACACAGCGTCGCACTAGGAGCCGCCGTGTCGAGAAAGTGGCATGACAGTCAGTTGAGCTGAAGTACACGATGGCGTCCGTGATTCTCTTGGCCGTGCAAATGATCCACTTCAGCCTCCTCCTACTGTCAATGGTTTGATGAGGAGACGACAACAGTTCCCCATAGCGGAAATGGCCCATGACATAGGTACCCACAGTATGACTTTACGCTAAGGGGGGTGTCTCTCAAGTATCTATCTTTGTTCTGCGCTTCGGCCGAGCAAGACTCGCGGCTGGCGTTGCGATAGACTTGGTCGAAACCCGAGGAGTTCGCTAGTCGATTTGAATACGGGGCACTGTCTTCCCCGAATCTCCCTGGTTCCCTTGGTGATTTGAATAGAAGGCTGATTGGCTGTGGGAAATCAATGGCGAGGACTATTATTTTGCCGAGTCTTGTGGCTCGGACCAATACGCGCATATTTAAATGGTACTCCTACGTGTAAGGGAGAGTCGGAGCAACCGAAGCGTTGTTGGCAAGCCACCCGACAACCGAGACGCCTCGAGAATCAGCACATGATCCTGAAGTGGAAGGTATCACCATAGCATACGCAATACACAACTTGGCTCAAAGAAAGGGAAAAAAACTCTTCAATGCGTCTGTGCTTCCCGGCACCAACAACAGGTAAGGTGCTGACAGCAAAGGCATTTGTGCCATGTCGCGTGTCCAGTCAAGAGAGACTGCCCCACCAACCCGCGTACCAGGGCATCGCAATCTAGACTATACAGGCATAAGATAGTGCTGCGCTGTGATACCACATAAGCGGAGCCAAGAGGAGCTCCCAGGCTGGGACTTGAATGATTGGAAGCCGTGAGAATTTCGTCGTCAGCACTTCGGACTGGGCAGACTAAGGAAGGCGAGCTTGCAGTTTGGCCACCGGAGTCTTATCTCTCTGAAAAGGCTGCCAATACTAGAACGACTACATTTCGAATTAAATTTCGGTCCAAGTACGTATTCTGTCTTTATTCTGACCCAGCAGCACTAGACTGGGTGCTACTCTTATATTGTGATGGACAACGGCATGCAACGCACAATATCGTTCCGCCCGCAAGACGGCAAACTAAATCTCAAAATTACACGATGGTATCAAAATCAGATATTTGCTCATGAATGCAACCCTACGCGGTGGAGCCGCATACTGTGGTAGACAAAGATACAGAGAGAGCAAAGAGACACCAAAGGTAGAACATTCCATGGCACCGTGCCCACTCTGGTGACAGCGTTCATTTCGGGTAAGCTTACCACTCATGATTACGATGATTATCTTTATGTCACTAGATAGCCCTATGACCCGAAAATGATCACAGCACGCTCAGCGACAGGCCCATACGCCCTTAACTAGCCTGGGCAACGCAGATTCGGACGTAAAGAGCTTAACGTTGCAAGCAGGCTGACGATACTCCGGGTCCGCCCACATCGCGAGCACGCCGCATGCGATGCAAGGCAGCCGATGTCACGGCCCCGATCATTCCACCAAGCCCGGGGGGGTTGGTGGCTTCATTGGCGCGCAGGACACCTTTTAGGCACCCCCCCCGTAACTTCCGCTTTTTTTTAATTTTTTTAATGCGCAAATGCAGCTGACGAAAAGCACAATCTATCACACAACCAACGAAGCAAGAGCCAAAAAAAGCGAGGCGGCCCCAATGGTCGTCTTGCGAGCGTCCCTATCGGAGCGCGCAAAAAGTCCGCACGTCCGCCCCTCACGCCGCGCGGAGCGCTCCGAACATGGGGAAGGGCTGATATAGTGTAGCGCACCTGTTTCGCATTGACCGGGCCAAGGCCTTGCGACACGCGCGTTGACATAGAGATCACAAGCTTGGCCGGCGTCTTGGCGGGCGGGATTCGGAAAATCAAGAGAAACACGTCACGCTAAAAAAAAAAAAGAGAATCCAATAAAAAAAGAATACAATACAATTAGCAAGCTTTGAAGATCCACCATGACTCAAGGTCTGCTACTGGGGCGGGAAAAACTATATAACGAGATTTGATGGTAACTTGGACGTATCATTGAACCGGGAGAAAAGATCTGGCACTTTTGACCGGGTTGTGTCAAATTGGAATAGACGACAGATTCTTGGCACGATTCCCTGTTGAATAGCAGAAGAAGAAGAAGAAAAAACAAGAGCCCAGATTTAAGCTCGCCATTTAAGCTCATAAGGTTCAGCGCTGATCGTTCCAGCGCGGCAATGCAAGCCCAATTTTTAGACGAATTTTGTGCACGTCCCATCCTTGTGAGGTACCGTTTAATTAGGTAATTACTTTGCTTTTGTTCAATCTCCTCAGCCCCCCCTCCCCCAGTCGCTTCATTTTCTCTGGCTTTCTTTCCTACAGTGAGTGCTACACAAGATTTTCATGGGGCTCTACAGGACGGATATTGAAGGTCTGCTGGCTATACTTGAAACCAAGGTGAACAATTTGTAGATTGTAGCCACGTGCGTATATCATGGCAACTGGCAACCGTTCAAGCTCAGCGATTGGATACCACAGAAAGATACCAGGTAGTCCTTGTGGTCAAAGTCAACGTCAAGTGCTGTTCATGCGTACTACAGTATTGGCTGCGAAGCGTCATATAATTCAGTCATTACCATGTAATTGCGTAAAGACTATAGTAGCTTTGCGCTTTCACAGGCCTGTGATGCTAATGAGGTCTGTCTGACTGGTTCAGGCTGTCGTTGCATCTACACCATTTTTCAGACAGGGCTGTACCAATCAATCATTGACATTCGCCGACCCTTCCGCATCTCAGTTAACTTGCGGTCAGTTCTGGAAGGAATACTCTACAGTGTACACACCGCCTCGACATGCTTTTTTCTTGCCTCGATGTCATGTCTGGGCTCCGGATGCAGAGCCGCTCGGAGCCTATTATTTTATAATGAACCATATGAGCCTCTCTGTTATGTGGGCTTTCGCTTAGCTAAAGCGAGCTGGGCAAACGGGAATAAACTTGAGGCTATCTGGCTAGAGTGACTTAGGGACCAGCCCCCATCAGGTGAGTTCATGCGAAATTATGTCACGAGACCCACACCTTTTTCGACTGGATGTTTGCCATCACTCGGCAATTCCAAGGGAGGAAATTATCGTCACGACATCGTAATATGCGAGGAATATGGTAAAAGATGGAGTTGCTCTGGCGATCTTGTTTGCAAATGAGATTATTGATTATCAAGGGGGTTACGGCGCATTGGCCGGTGTTGCCGGTAATGCCGCCTCTGATACAACCCACAGGCAACACTACCACCCATCAAGGGCCCGTAATGTCGGCATCCGACGGGAGAAACGTGATGGGCGCGGATCACCTGTCCTTCGGAACGGGCTAAGGAATGTCTGCCTCTTCAAGTCTGACCTGTGTGGGCACAGATGGATGGAGAAGGGCCGTTGTATCATGGTGTATGACCCTCGTGGCCGGCCCTTGTTTTGAGCACGAACACCCTCGACCCGAGTAACCGTGCTATCCGTCTGATAAAATTGGGATATGGGTGAATCGCTTTGTGTGTCGTACTGTATCGTTGCGTTACGTCGAACAGTATCTAGGTAGAAATCTTGGAACAGTTTCCAACGCCTTGAGTGGCACAGGGAAAAAAGAAGAAAATTGCTATCCCATTCCTAACTTGCTCATCATGTTTGGTACGTACTGTCGATAGACTCGGAAATTAAAAATTTCTCTAGGATAAACTTTGAACCCCTGTTGGCAGCAGCCACATTTGTTCGAGGCTTACGAGTCCCTCATCCCAAAAAAAAAACCAAAAAAAAGAGGGCCCCACAAGGGAAAAAGGGATGGGTAATTCGGATTTGCGGACAACGAGCAAGCAAAGTGGGCCGCGCTGACGATCGTCCTCATGCTAAAAAAGAGGCTTAATCTTGGTCCATGTAGATACCCAATTCGGAAATAGATCGACCAACACACTGTGCCTTGTGGAGTTCGCGGCCCCACTAGATTATGTTGATGGACTCTTTGATGGGGTTCTCAACGGCGCTGCCTCGGAGTTGTCGGTCAATACCTGTTAATCCTGTTTATGGTGAATGGTCTGATCCGCTGTCCCTCCTTCTTGATTGCTTGCAGGAAAAGGTGGATGGAAACTGATCGGCCCCCCCCCCCAGCTGATGGGTTATGTTTAGCTATGGCTGGCTGGCTATCACTCAACACAGACTATTTGGCGCTAGCAAGTAACTGACGATCTTGAGCCTTGGCCGGGTATCACGGATAGCTGTTGTATCAAACATTGCAACATGCCGCTCTTCATCTCAATTCTCTCTCTACCTACCGAGCCCTTCGGAGATTTCCACTCCTTCCAAAATCGTGGCCGGATCAAAGCGTTGACGGGTGAAACGTGTCAAAAGCAATGTCTTACACACACGGCAAAGTCCCTCGCCTACCTTTTCGTCAAAGAAACACAAACGGCGGGAATGGATTATTCACCTGAAAAGCAATTCCCCCCCCTTAAATAGTGCAGTAGGTATCTGGCGCGGTCGGCGAGAAGGGCTCGATATCTCGCACAAAAACTTTCGTACGACTTTCGGATGAGGCTGCACAGGTTGAACGGCTCCGTTACAAAACACTGGCGGGCATCTGCCTAAGAGATGATGGTCTCGGGGCAGTACATGCGTAGTCGTCTATGCGCGTGACTCTGTGTCGCATTCTCAGCTCCTCAAGTCTTTCGGCACCTAGATTGATGAAAGATGGTCTCGTGACATTGCGGTCCCCACTCATGTCTTTAATGAGCCTGCCTGGTGAGCACGCAGGTCGGTCCCCGGGGGGTGGGGGGCAGAAAGGTGCAGTACTACACTGGTGCGCTTTCAAAAACTTGGGAGGCACACACGGTGACAAAAAGCATAGGCGAATGTTGAGTGGAATGCCTGCCTAATCAGCTACCCAACTCATCATCCGTCTCACTTGACGTGGTAGTGTATTTTTCCAATGCACATGTTGGTGCTTACTCGCCTCTTACCACCTGAAAAGGCTTGATCCGTCTGACCAACCGTGCCCAACACCTGATCAGTACTAGTAGTTCACAAGGCAGATCAACAAAATAGCGAAAGACAAGATCACAGTAGCTACAAGGCTCTTTTGTTCGCGTAGGCGAGGTCTTTCGTAACCACTCGACCGAACCGGCCGGGAGCGGCTGCGGCTAGGCGGGATACCTTGACAAGAGAACCGACATTGCCGTTTCTTCAGTCATAGTATTGGCATCGTGAGGTCGAAGCAGTCTAGTGAGCCTAGAATGGGGACAGGGCAGAGCAAGTTTTGTCCAAATGACAATTTTCAAGAAAGGATGGTCAGCGTCATTATCAGTGAGGAATCCTTCCGATTCAGGCTGGACAACAGGGTGGTTCAAAAAAAGGTTAAGGTTTAGTACGGCTTGGCAGCGGCTGGTCCGGGGTTCATCAGCTGCAATTAGATTGTGCGCTAGAATTTAAGGTTACATAGTAGAGCCGCAGCGGGTGCCATGGTATCTCTCTTGTTTCTCTGGTTTTGTACCGAGGTATCTCATCACTGCATCGCACGTTTCGTAGGCTGAATGATTCTATTCGCGAGCGAAAACTAGATAGCCTACAAGATATGGTAGACGTTGGATACGATGACATAACATCGCGTGCCACCTGGTACATTGAAGGATGCTTTGGTCTATTTGGTCCTTGTACCTCTCAATGGTGGTGCTTGGCTGAGCCAAGGGGTCTGTGTAGAGGCACCCCCTGATTCTGACCAACATGCTGGACTGGCTGACTGGCTGGCCAAGCCCAGTCTAACTAAGGAGACTGCACAAAACACTAAAAGGCTCGGCGTTTCTTTGCCTCTTCCCACTCAGTGACCTAGCTTCGCATGCGTGGGTGCGAGATGATCCATGTTATGCTTAAATCATCCTGACATATCAGTCCTAGTGCTTAACTCTGCACTCATCTGCCTGGCTTAACTCGTCTCTAACCTCGCTTGGCAATTTGATACGGCGGAGTTCAACTGGACCGCTTTTGCCTGAATCATTCCAACTTCTTGTTAGAATGCTCGCATACTATGGTACGTCATGCACGCAGTCCATTATGGTGGCATTTGGAAAAATCTCCTTATAGCCTTGCCCTGCCACAGAGTCTCGGAAGCGCCACAGCGGCGTGAAGTGTACAAACAACCCGCTCCCCCCACCCCATCCCACCAAATTAGATTCTCAGCGCACGTCTAGCTTTCATAATAATGATGGACAAGAATTATCGGGTCCGCCCATTCCGTATTGGAACGCAGGCGCTCCACAATCATGCGGTAGTAGTCCCTAGTCAACGAGGCAATGAGATCCGCGTATTATGCAGAAAGAAGCATAGACGGGTTGACCATGCATCCTCTCGAAATATTGCAATGCCCAAGACGGACGTATTGAATGAATACGGAACTGAATTTACCATATTACTCGTTCTTCTCTGTGTCCGACGACCCCCGAGAATACCGCGCAGTGGGGACAGCAAGGAGGGGGGGTTTGTGGCCAAGATCGACAAGACCTTGCCAAGCTTTACAATCAAACAGCATAGTCCAGTGAACAGCGCCCAGTTTGACAAGAAAAGACTCAAAAAGACGATCCGGAGAAGCCAAAGACTTGGCCAGGCGAAACTATTCGAGTAGGTTAATACACAAACCAGCCACGCGGTGTTTTGCCCAGGTGCTTGGCCCGAACCGTCTCCATTCACGACAACTCCAGGGAACATCTTGGGATGCAACACTGGTGAGGCCAAGTATGTGGAGCTATGACTATTCATTTCCTCACGTAGTGTGTACGAGTATGGTCCAACAACTGTCGGAGCGGCCAGCCTTCACGACCACATCTGAAGCAAGAGCATGTTGCGATTCCACCAACAGGGCTCCATATTTGATGATCGATCCGGGGCCGCACAAGATGGACGCGGGAGGCTGACTACGATCCCCCCCCCCCCACTTTGGCCTAATCATGGTCTTCAAACCAGCACACTATGATAGTAAGAAGCGATTCAGTCAGATAGACTTTACCGACGCGCGGCAGTCGAAGTAAGCAACCATGGTAAGTTGATCAGATTCAGCAACCCCATCTCGTAGCCACCGTAGTCCTCCATTGATGCCACTGTCTAAGGTGACGACTCCCACATTCCGGCCACGTTGATCGACAAGCCTCAATATTTGGATATTGCGTATACGCAGTCGACTTTCCCTTCTCGAGTCGACATCCGCGGATCCCCCCTGTTCTCCTTTCTTTCCCCGGTGTTACGAAAAGATACGATACAGTCATACCAACGGGGTAGGTTGATCTGTTTTCTTTTTTGAGGCAAAATAAGATTCCGACCTACTATGAAATAAGCCTGTTGGCGCTGGTTGCACAGGCCAACGTCAGTCTGGGCCCTTGTCACAGGGCTTATTTTGGTACCTAGATTACTCCATCAAGACCCCGGCGGTTCACAAGTCACTGCAGCCTGCAGCCTGCAGCCAACAGTATAGGTGTGGTACGGTATATGACGGCGTAGGATGTATCTTTTGGGCCAAGTCTGGCCAATTTGTCCCGTACCCTTCGGTACTTTGGTACGTACGGCCTTGTACGCGGAGCATGCACTTGTCGGTCTTCAGTCGTCAAGCCTTCCAAGCTTTCCGGCCCAAAGCCAAGACCCCTTCCAAGACTCGACCGCAGACACTTAATCTGGGGACGCTCGATTTATTTAGCACCACTGCCACATTGTTGCTTTCCATCTTGGGGTTTTTCTTTTTTTTTTTTTGTTTCTCTCAGCTACAACGACCAAACTGTCGACACAGTTCTCGACAAACGTGGGCACCTTGACTTTGTCGTTGATAACAAACGAGCGCAAAAAAAGACGATTGTATTCGATTTCCATCCACGCTCCGAAAAGCGTCGGGTCCTGCTATCAAAGCCTGGAATCGACCGACTCAACTGGTTGCTGGGCGATGTCCGAAAATAGGCAACCTTGGACCTTCGCGACAGCATCACATTAGCTCTACGTCTCAAGACATATTCATACCCAGGTCAAACAGACTTGGTCCTAATTCAACCAGCGGGTACGTTCAGCTCTATTCTAATCACTAGTATATACTCTTCAAGCTGCTACTCTCCACTGCTTCATGTCGCGTATACCTCAACATCCACTCCGGCTCATCCAATGGGCTCGGGTTGCCAGCCTCACCGAGATCATGCCAATCCCTGTGGACTGTCATCAGCACAAGATGATTTACCGAGATGGCTTGTTAGCCCGCCACGCAATTGGACAAGTGCCAGTCAGCTCACTACAAAGGACCACTCCACCTGGTGGTCATCGAGTTGACCTTCGGATCTCGGCCACAAGGCTGGGACATTCATCTCATGTTCGAGACCCCTTTCTCTGCCTCTCTGGCTTCAACAACATACGCGTCCGTCATCCACCCAAACCTCACCCAGATAAGAGGCTTTCGAGCAGTTTGAAGGGGTTGGCCTTTCCCATGACCAAACCTCCATCTTCCTGTCAGGAGCCTCACCTGCTACGGAGCCGCATGCAAAACGGGAAGCTCCTCGCAAGTACGCAACCCAACAAAAAAGAGAGTGTGTCTCTCGGCACGCGGCCGTTGTGTAGGTTGCATGGCCGCGGACTACCTTGCCCTCTGTCTCTCTCTCTCTCTGAATGGACCAATGCCGTACTTTGCTCCCTTGTCATGCTCACCCTTGGCTACCCTGTCCCAATCCTGCAAGTCGATCCTCATTAGGTGGGGGCACCCCATGGGTGCACCAGCTACTTTGGTTCGGAAATAGCCTATGAGTACGTACCCAGAGTGCTGCGGTACACACGCTTCCTTCGGCACAGGGCTGGGGCTAAGCTGGGCTAAGCTGGGCTAAGCTGGGCTGGGAGGCGACGTACGTACTCCTCTGAACAGCTGGTTATGCGTCCCTCCCACAGGCCCGATGCTCCCTTGCAGTTTCTCACAGTTGGTGCTGATGCATCGCTTTTGCCCTTTTCCCCTAGTTGGGGGAGGGGAAGATGGTGATGTCTGCTACTTTATTATCACCGGTCCTTTCCCGCACACCCTTTTCCTGCGGCTCATCGAAAACATCGTGCCTAATCAGTCCTGACACCCTGCTCAATCTCGTCTCCTGTCCCTCAGATTGTCTCGAGGCCCTGTCTGCAGCCTATGCCAGTACGTTCCTTCCACACTATCACGAGAACAACCTCATCCGAATGATGCCTTACGACGACTGTTGGTTTGCCCCTTGACACTTTTGTGCATTCGCTTCTCAGCTTGTTGGGTCCTGTCTGGCATCCTTCGTTTTAAGCTTCTGTCAAGTTTCTTTTTGTCCCATCAATGTCTCGTCTCATCAATTTGGCTTTCTTGCGCTCGCACTCTAAAAGCGAGAAAGGAAAAAAAAAAGAAACCACTAAAGAAAAGGTGCCAAGACTAACATCTCATCTAGTTGGCCACATAGACTCCAAAAACGTCTGCACTGGTGTACGTCTCGACTGAAAAAGGTTGAGCTAAACGCAAAACACAATCCACTACAGAGTTACGTCCGACAGCTAGCTAGCTAGCCACAGCAGCTCGGGAAATCGGAGCACTGGCATTTGGATCCGAGCCTCTACTTACAGCCCCTGTCAGCTACAAGGCCGATCATCCGTGTTGCTTCTGTCCCTGTGGGGCGATATCCCAGCGCCGCGCAAGCCTTCTGCTCCTGAGTTGCAGAACCAGGATCTGGTGCCGCCGCCGCACAGTAACTATATCTCAAGCTTTCTTGTTTGAATGGTGGATCCACCCTTTACGCAGATCTGGGAGGTCAACTGAGATTTCTTCGGGACACTTTCTTATTAGAAGTTCCCGCCGCCCGCCACGTTGGTGTATTCCTGACGATCAAACAACCTTCTCTATTACCTTATTCACCCCCTCCCTTCTCGACAACCCCCCTTACACACACCACGGCCACTCCACCACCAACATCCTCCCCCCCCCAAATATATCACAAATGGCTGTGCGACAAAACAACATGATGGAGACATACCACGGTATTGTGCGGACACCCGCAGACGCAATAAAATTATTTGAGGCCTGCAGATTAGGCCTGCTGCCTCGTGTGCAGCGCAGGTTATCTGAAAAAGAGCGCCAATCTATTCGCACCGGCTCAGTGTTCGTGTGGGATGAGAGGGAAGCCGGCATGCGGAGGTGGACAGACGGAAAGTCATGGAGCGCGAGCAGAGTGTCAGGAAGCTTCCTGACCTACCGGGAGATGGAGGGCAAGCGTGGTGGTGGTTTCGGTACATCATCAAGGAGGAGTGCTGGAAAGACGCCCGATTCTGGTCGCGGTAGCGACGACGCCTCCGACGATGGCGAACCTGACGGCTATCGATACAAGGCAGACGGTCTCATGAAGCAGTCCTTTAGCATCACCACCTCTCAAGGCCAGCACCTCCACCTTATCTCATACTTTTCCCGGCCACACCCCAATGAGCCTGATATGCTTCAGCCTAGCTCAGACCCCAGCCTTCGCCATATCGTGCCTGTAAAGGGCATGTACCCAGAGTCCAGTATGAACGACCAGCCCGTTCCCGCGACGACGAGGACGCCAATGGCCACATATGCCCACCCACCACCGCAACACCCAGGCTACCACCCACAGTACGTCCAAGCACCATACCCAGGCTGGCCGCCATCACCAGTCGCTACACCTCCGTACAGCCACTACACCGTTGCCGGTCACTACGCACCTGCACCACTTCCTCACCCTCACGCACACCCGCATGGCCCTTATCAGCCAATGCACCACCCTCACTACCTCCAGGGCCCACCGCCAGGACACCACTATGACCACCGACATGCGCTCCCACCACCAGGGTCCGCACAGCCGCGCGCCATGGCGCCCTATGGTCAAGCGCCTCAGCATACCTCGCCCTACCTCGCTCAGGTTCGCATCAAGGAGGAGTCGCCCCGACACCAGTTCGCACAGCTCCCACCCGTGGCACCAGGACCCGGTCGAACCATGCCGGGCCCTCTCCCACCGACCATGCCACACAGCTCGACCCCGCCGCCGAGGACAATGTCCCAGTCGCCTCCCAGCACGAACGCTCCTAGCAGTAACAAGGCTAGTCTGTCTGCACTGCTGCACCCGACTCCTTCAGATTCGGAACCGAACAGTGCCACAGCAGGCAGCAACAGTGCAACGAGCAGCCCTCGGGCCGCGGGAGGTGTCACGGTTACATCGGCTCCTGCTTCAGGTGGCCTGGCAGCCATGGGCTTTCACGAGGACGCAAGGGCCTTGGATGTGCTAAACAAGAAGTTCTCCATTTGAGGATTCAAAACATTCGGTGGTTTGGAGATTTATAGAGGGGTTAGTATTAAACTTTTTGGAGGAAATACCCAGACTGCAGTCCAACAAAATATTGGATTCTGTCTACATGGAAGGGCATGGTTTGCATCTACACGGCGTCTTGAGGGTCAAATTCTAGCATTGGAGGAAACATGGCTATCATAGTCATCAACATCATCGAGGCAGGCGTCCAAGGGAGAGAACAGCGAGGAAATCGCTACGGGATATTCTTCTTTTTTTGTTTTGGGAAGAGCATGAAACTCTGTGGCATGATTGGAATTGGACAAGCCCTCATCAGGCTCATCACATAGCTTTGCGGATACATACAAATGCATCGATTTCACATCACTTCTTCTTTGCTCGGCGGCTTTGCAACAGTGTGACTTGCGAGAACTGGCCAAAAGGCAAAAAGCGTCTTCTCTACGTTGTTGATCCACTTCATGCTTCACGCTGCTGACGTTGCTTGAGCACATTTCACAGCCCGAGTAGCGGAGCCAAGTCGGCTCCTCTCGGTCGAGATACCCTTTCCTTCATCTTGGAAAATACATTTGGGCAAACAAAATGTCCTCTGGAAGTTGCATGCATCAATTAAAGTTGCTTGGTCCTAGCATGTCCGGGTTATCCGCCAATATTTGGTACTTGTTCACAGAAGCTTTCGTGGCCAAGCTCCACCGTAAACAACTCTAATGGATACCTAAATCTCCCACATCCCGTATGAGCTATGATGTGTGATTTTCTTTTTTTTCCCCTAGCCTGCCATCAGCCATGTGTTGACCTAGGAAGGGGGAGGGGAGGGTGCAAGGGCCGACATCCTGCTCGCTTTTTTTTCTTGAATCGGCTATCTTGGTTAATATTGTCACCAGTCATGTAATTCTCCGTCTATCTTTTATTATGAATGTATACACAGTATTGCTTCTGATATCGTCTGCCTTTCTTTTGCATTTTATTCCAGGTTTGTGCTAAGCATTTACTAGCTTTCCCGATGGCGTCCCGGTCTACTGTGTAGGAAGTTTATTTTTTCCTCCGAACACATGAGCACGTTACATCCAAAAATGAAGTTGACAAAGGAGTTGGAAGGGAATAGAAAGGGCGCCAAGTTGAGATGAAATGACCCACAAGGCACTTACGTTCGTCGATCCGAATGCTACCACGCAACCTCGGCCCCCAAAATTTCAGACAGGGAGAGAGAGGGGGGGGGAGAGACCTCGCCATGCGTACGTAGTTCAAAAAAGACTGGAGTCGTGAAGGGCTCAGCCCAGGTCCGCGTCGTCGTCGTTGTCGTCGGTCTTTGTGGCCTCGGCGACCGCCGACAAACATCGTCTGACCTTGTATGTCTAGTTCAAGCCCGTCTCCAATTAAAACAATATCCATAAGGAAGAAAAAAAAGCTTCCAGAACATATTGATTTATGGAGACCATGTGGAGACGAGCGTACGAGTACTATTGTGGTATAAGGCTGGTGTGTCTGTGTGGCTTGTATTCTTTGTGTGTGTTATTTTGTTGATGTGTTGCTTTGCGAGGCTCCAATTTTTTGCATTAAAAAACGGCTCGGAGATAGGAACCACCCCCCCACTGCCCGGGCGGGCCCCCCCCCCTTGGACGAGTACGCGTAACGTCGATTTACGGTTTAAGTAAGGTTAAGGGAGCAATGTAGGTTTGAGAAGGGCACCCTGGTCTTGTCAGATCCGAAACTCTGGAAACGGGCAAGCAAGGGGGGTGGTTCGGGCTGGGCTGGCTGTCATTTTGGACCCCTGGAGACGCTAAATAAACGATCTCCTGTTCAGCCAATGGGGGAAATACATTCGTTTCTGTGAACTTCTTCAGTTTCATGAGAGACGCTGCGACCACGTCACCTTTTTCTATTTTATCTCGGTGAGTGGCCGCTGGTATGTGTGTGTGTGTGTGTGTGTGCGTGTGTCAGTGCTGAACTGTCTCGGTGATCTGCTGAAGATCCACGGGTTTGAAGCAAACATGATCTACGAAACTGATAGAGTGGAGAGAGAGTTTGTCGTATTTTGGTACCTCACATATCCGTAAATCCGATGTCTAAGCACCTCGAACATCGGCGCTTGAACATTGGGCATTGTCGCGCAGGTGATGAAAATGTTGTGCGACACGCTCATCAATTCTGTTGTCTATTCAATGCAATAATACCTAGCCTGTATCAATTTTGCTTTCAGTGACCCAGGCCCCATATTCTTGGCGGCCAATAGTGCGGAAAGAAACATTCGATATTCAGGTATGAAAGGTAATGAGGGACTCATTTGGGGGTCGATCTTGTAGTCGGAATGTGGGATGACGTGGGATTTGTGAGGTGATCTTTTACGAACGAACAGTCTAGCGTGCTATTTACAGATGAGAAGAGCTAGAGGCCCGTCTCATATGAGGAAATATGTCAGTGCATTCATAAGCCTTGTGACTTGGCTCCAGTATAAGCCTTTTTCATCCCATCCGACGTCTCATCTACTTTGGGATGAGACCCAACCATTGTCGAGAAGGGGACAAACCAAGTAAACACATTTGTCCGCAGATGAGGAGGAGTTACGAGCGCCTGGAGGGTTGTTCTGACCATCTTTTGCCGTCTTTTCCATTCTATTCCTGGCAAGTGATACGTGTTACGCCATCAACAAAACAAAAAAAGGCACAGTTTCGCAAATAGTCCACATCATCACGCACGGAAAAATTGTGACTCCCTCCATCTCTATTAGTCTTTCGTGGCCTCATGTTTCGTGTCGGCATGCCCCGCAGATGGGCCGCGCTCTAATTCTTTTTTTTGTGTGTGTGGTTTTTTAATAAGGGGGCTCATGCAAAAATTCATAGCACACTATTGACTAGATGAGGCTATGTTCTCTTCGCGAGGCTCTATGATAGCATGATTTTTGGCGTTGGTATCAATCGTAAGCTCGGAGTTATGTTCGTCGGCCGAGGGATCTCCAAGATATCTCCTTTGCGCCGACCAGGCCACCAAAGGCCCGGAGTTCGGTGGGACTGCCGGCATTCAAACCGATTCGAGACCTATGCGCCGCCTTCCGGGGCGGAGCGCGCTGTCTACCTACAAGCAGAGTGTTCTCTTACATGATGGCGGGCGCTGTTCTATACAGTATAGCGCCGTCTTCCTCCGAGAGAGCCAGCCATTCTCCGAAAAGGGCAAATTTGTGTCAATTGTGTACGTACAAGTGAGGCGACATTTGCATAAGAGAAGTGTCCACAAGCAAAATTTCCAGGGGTAGCAGAAATTATTTCTGGGATATAACGTGCCACCTGGACTATCTCCGGCCTCGTCGGCTGGGGGGGGGGGGGGGGTGCGCTGGATACCCTCTTCTTGTTGCCGAGCCCACAAAGTCGTTTCAAAGAAGCGGATACATCTGGTGGGTGGGTGTCGCGGCACGTGCCATCCGTGAGAGAAGCATGATGGCCTCTCCTGTCAGCTTCAGAGTAGCAGCTGTGGGTGTGAGCCTCGGAAGTAGTGGTGGGTACGAATTCGTGCCGCCAGAAAAGTACTTGTAAGAACGTGTGGAGCCGCACGAACCGATCGAAGGATCATTATAGTCAGCATGATTAGTTGCATCAAAGGATCTAGTGCCTCCGAGGATTCTCTTTGCATGTAAAGGATGATGCACGTCCAGATGAGCTTGTTAATTACCACCTGTGCCGCAATCCCGTGGCCACCTACTGCAGTAGGCGTCACTTCGGCACTTTGCCGTGGATGCCTTCCTATTGGGGTAGTCGATGAGCCTGTTGAGAACATAGCCTCAAAGGACATGAACGGATGTAGGCGGCGTTATGATTTGGGGAGCAGACTGGACCTGAGTGAATGCAAAATATACCCATTCCGTTCATTCTCCCTCTTACTAGACTCTCTGCCAGAATCACATGATCATTTCTGTGCGTTTTTGTCCAGACTTGTACAATAAGTGCAACAGTGTGCTATGGAAGTTTATAGCAGGGATTTGGTGTGTCTTCTGGTGTAATGGAATGCACTCAACACCAATCCGAAGTCCTCAGCTGTTGCGCAGAGCCTATCATGTTGCATTCCTGCGTGACTCAACGTGAAATACCTAGGTACTTTCTGGTGTCAAAAATCGTCACTTGGTGCCTCATTCTTCTCTATTTTTTCTATTGTATATGAATTTTAAGGAGCTGAAGGCACCCCTACGTGAAACGAATGCTCAGAAGCTTCACACTACGTAGAAGGTTTGGATTAAATCTCTGTCTCTACAATCCGTTGTCTACCAGCCTGTCGTCATTGTGCCGAGAAACACTCTTTTTGAAAGAGTTCAAGCTGGTATTCGACAAATAGCAGTATACAAAGTCGATAGGCTATCGGAAGCTGTCTGGTCCTGGGAGCACTCAAGCAAGCAAACCTACAGAAATACAGAAATATTCGTTACCTGAGCCTTTGAGGTTTGGAGTCTTAGGAGATGTGATCAGTCACGTATTCGCGTATGCATCTGAAAGTTATCCGATCACAAATCTTGCCAACAGCATGAGCTTCTGATAGCTCAGGTGCTTTGGGACTACATTCCCCAGTCTTGTCATCCCTATCTAGGTAGGAATAGACCGCGAGATCTGTCCAACTATCCCTATAAAAGGCAGTTTCTGCATGGACGATCACGCCGAAGGCAATGAGGTCAATCAATGAGCTGTGAGATAGACATCTTGGCTTGACTTTGGTGGACTCTGTTCACGGCTCCCAGTACTGACATGCTTCTACGTGACTTCGTCATTGGGACTTGGCATACGTGATGTGCTTTTTCAGATTTGAGAAGGCATCCAGTCAAATCTTTGCAAACTTATTATTGGACACTATAGGCCATGATAGTCAAGCGGCGAGAATTTGAATTGCACTTTCTGTACAACAACTGCACGCAATACCATATTCATCAACGATGATCATGCCTAGGATGTGGGAATGCCACGAACAAATGATTAGACCGATGAATATTCAAGTATCATTCCGCATATATTTGACACATCATTAGCACTCATTATGCTTAGAATCTCTTGCCTCTGTGGAGGTAGTCATGAAATGTTCAATGATTTGCTCCGAGATATGAGGCTCGCCCATCGTGCTACCAATCTAGCCAGAATATGTTATCAGCCCAGGTCGTGAGTGTTAGGTCTATTGTATGACAACGTTGACGATGTGCGAGGATCTTACAACGATAAATGAGGCATTCCTGATCAGTATGACATAAAACGTGAGTGACAGCATCAGTCTAAATCGTATAATTCATCAAATGTACATAGCTATGCTGGACAGCTAGCTCCATCAACACCACAGGAGCTGATCTATATAGAGCAATGCTGGTCAAATCCGACTCTGTACTGCCTCACCACTCTCCTTCTCCCCCCCCAGTTCCCTCCTCGCCTGCTCATTCAACCTCCGCCACATTGCCTTCCTCCTCTCATGCCCTTCCATAAACACCCTCACCCACCCTTCGTCAAACTTGGGCAGCGTCCTTCCCTCTCCTCTGTCTGTCGGCGGCCCGCTCAACTCCCTTAACTTGTCAAAATACTCCTCAAAATCCGGGTTAACCATCTGGAACGCCGGCCCATCGCCCTTGACCTTGACCCTCGCCTCCTCCCACTCTCGCATTTCCTCCTCGCCTGGCACCGTCCCCCGCCCCGCGAGCACCCGCGCCGCATATACAGCCTGCCACTCAAAGATCTTGAACGTCAACCCGGCGCCGACCGCGCCTACGAAGAGTAGCGTCGGGTCCGCGCGCCATACGACGTGCTGGTACAAGCCCGGCACGCGGTTGTTGCGCACAGCCACCTGCGGGAGGAACGGCAAGGACCAGCTGTACCCTGTGCCGAAGATAAGGTGGTCGACGTCCGGGATGCTGGTGCCGTCGACGAGGTGCACGGTGCGTGTGGCGGCGTCGATGCGTGCGATGGATGGGTGTTTCCTGATGCGCGGGTGGTTGAAGGCTTCGTCGCCAAAGTAGCCGTTGAAGTTGTGCCCGATGACGATGGCGTGCACGAGGCCGTCTTTGGTGACCTGGTGGGTCGCGAGGTCGTAGGCGATATCCGCGCCCGAGACGGACGCGCCGACAACGACCACTCGCTGGGTAAGATGCAGTCAGTTTCCCTTTTGTCTCATCTCTCCAGGAAGGTCAAGGGTAAGAAGTAAGTATGGGTATCAAGACAACTCACCTTTCCCCGGAACGCCTCCCTCCCTCGGAACATCTTACTATGCAACACGCCCCCTGTCCTCGCCTTCTCAAACTCCTCCAGCCCCTCAATGGCCGGTATCCACGGCACATTGAAATGCCCGCTCGCAACGACCAGCGCATCAAACCTCTCCTCCGTCCATACATCCTCCCCTCCCTCCTTTCCCTCTTCCCTCCGCACCGTCAACACCCACTCCTCACCCACCTTCTCCGCTCTCTCCACGCTCGCACCATACGTCACCAGCGCTCCATACCCATTACGCTCAAACAACGCCGCCACATACTCGCGCATCACGGTCCAGTGGCGGAACGGCGTGTCCTCGCCATGCATCGCCACGCTCCACTCGGACCGCCGCGTCGGGATCGCCTCCACCCCACCTCCCGTAAAACACATCGCAGCATCGTCCACGTTCGTCTCCAAGTACGGGTAGATGCTCGACTCGGCGAAACGCGCCTGGGCCGCTCGCGGTGTACGTGCCGGCAGCGTTGCGGGGATGGGCAGGGGCGTGTCTGCGCTGCGGGCGGCGATCGCGCCGAGGTTGGTGAGTGGTGGTGGAGGCGCGTGGTCGCCGATCCTTGGGGAAAAGTCAGAATGAGTTCAGGAATGTGTTTATTGGAAAAAGAAAAGGCTTTAAGCCCGGGGGAGAGAGGGGGGGGGCTCTCTTACCAGCAGCCACCAGGCCCTTCGCGGCGCTCGAATACGCGGATGGAGGCGAAGCAGTTTTCTCGCACCAGGGCGTCAACTGTGATGGCGCCCGAGGGCCCAGCGCCGATGACGGCAACGCGCCTGGCTGGTTTGATAGTGGGCATGGCTGGGCCTGTGGCCGATCGTTTTTTTCTACAGTCCAAATCTATCCTAGGCCGCTTTTATATATAAGAAGGCTCTCGGGAACTCTTCTTCAATACTCGGCCGTTCCCGGTTTTCCGGACCGCAATGTGGTATTCAGTCTCGGGGAAGGTCGACGATGCCCTGGCCTCGTCTCTCAACACTGAAACCTGCGAAATTGATGAGTAAACGATGCTCAGACTGTGTGTATCACTATGTTTCTGCTTATAGGATTTTTCATACATGAGAAAATGTCAACACAGCATGAGTGTGGCGACCCAAGTTTAAGTGAGAGTTCTGCTCTGATACCAAGACCGCCGGCGGGCCGGAGATGTCGTGATTTTAACCGGGATGTCCTAATCGCAAAGTTGCTAATTCTCCTAAACGGAAAAACTGTCTATCTGCTGTTTAAACTTTCTTGTTGCCAGTATGGTGTGTTCACTGGTTATTCATTCCACATGCAATATCGTAACTGCTCGTGCTCACACCTCCAAGCAGTACACAACAGTATCTGCTCGACTCTGTCGCCACGGAACTAAGCATATTGATGGGAACAAATCAGGAAGAACAACCAACTGGTACCATAGTCTGAAAGAATTCTTCATTGCATCTGGATGGATCCAAGAAAACAACTCTATCTATAAATTAGAACTAGTGGTGGTGGCAGCTTGGATAACAGCAGTAGTCGTCTGACTATCGTCCACTCTCTTTGCCACATCCCACAAGCCCACCCAGACTGCTCGGCTCGACTTACTTGCCAGCCTCGCCCAATTCTGACCCAGCCAAACGCCCGCAATACAGTGCGCCCCACGATCGGTCTTTGAATTACAATCGATATAAGAAGCGCCCGTTCCCCCTGACTCTGATACAAGTACACCCAATCCACGTCTATGTACAAGACACGCACCCAAACAATAAGGCAAGGGTCCGAATTCAACGCTCTCGCGAACCAACAAAAATATAATACCCAAATGTTGAAAATAAGAGGGCAGTACATCCCATGCGCGTAGACCAGTTCACCACCTCTTCACTCACCCCCCACCGCCCTCCGCCCGCGCTCTTGCAGCATCAACCTCCCTCTGCAAGGCATCCAAGTCTGCCAACATGGCTCGCACAGCATCGTCACTCGCAGCCGTATCCACACCCTCCACCATCTCCCCTTCCTCCGTGACGGGCCCGACGACAGGCCGCGTGCTTTCCACACTCCGCGTCCTCGATAGCCCTGGCCCTCCATCTGTAGACCCTTTACTTCCACCCCTCGTTCTCGGCGGCGGAGGCGGGGGCACAGCACCATGGCCTTTACGGTTCAAAGCGGCGCTAGCGCTTTTGCGTAAACTTGGGTTCCGCTGCGGTGGCGGGACAGGAGGGGAGGCTTTTGGTGCGAAGGACGACGATGACATCGCGGGGCCGGCTTCGTCGTCGTCGTCTGCGGTGGTGGGGAAGGGGAATGATGGCGAGGTCGCGCTGGCCGAGATGGGGCTCGACACACTGGGGCTCTGCCGGTGTCCTGCGGCACGCCTCGGAGGAGGGGGTGTCGGCGCTGCGAAGTTCAGCCGGATGCTACTCGAACGACTCCTTTGACTTTCTAGACTCGATCGGGGCGGCGTGGTGGCCGGGTCGTCAGGTATATCATCCTGCGGTTTGCTATCCGTTCGCCCGTGCCCTGTTCTCCTGGGTGGGGGCATTGGTTTGCGTAGTGTCGACGGCGGCGGACTCTGCACAGGTGTAGATGATGAGTGGCTCGCATTTGGGGGTGTAGGCGGTCGCGGTGGGGGCACGACGTCTGCTTCTGGATCGATATCTACCTCCGGCAGCTTCCCCGCAGCCTCCTTGTCGAATATACTATTCCTCACAGCGTCGTCCTCGGGCGGTACTGGCAGTGGCTTATTTACGTCTCTAGGTGGGGAGGTGGGCGTTGGGCCTGTGGCCACGAAACCGACCGAAGGACGGTCTTCCAGTCCTGTAGCACGGGCCTTGTCCTTCAACTCCATCTTGATCAGCTTGCCGTGCCTTGTTGCCGGAGGTGGTGGTGGTTTCTTCCTCCGTGAGCTGGCTCGTTGCGGTGCAGGGGCGGATTGGTTGACAAGGCTAGCCTTGTCATCTTCTGGCTCCGTCTCGTGGGATGTCCGCGGGGTCTCTTGTAAGGTATTTGTAGTTTCGAAGATCGACTGTCGTGATGTCGAAGATGTTTCCGCTAAGCTCCCGGTCTCGCCGCCGGGTGAGGGCGTAGGCCCTTGTCCCGTCAGCAGTAATCGTTTGAAGGCCTCAACATCCAATCCGGGTTTCCCTGCTGACGACGCCGGATCGGCGGTGCCTTGCCCGCCTTCTCTGGCATCTCTTTCCATATCCTCTAATGTCTTTTGGAACGGATTTGGCGGGGGTCCACGACCCGTATATGCCTGGCTCTGCGTCTGTTGCTGAAGCTGTACTGGGTCCAGCCTTTCCGCCCCAACTCCCGCCAGCGCTTCCTCGGGTAGGGGCGGTGCCTCATTCATAAACGGGTCTTCACTCTCGCCATTGATGTCTTCTTCCTCAGCACTGGTCTCGTCATCATCCTCCCTCGGGGGCAGCGGGTACTTTGGGTAAGGATGCTCGGCGCCGGCAGACTCGGGACTTGACGGGGGCGGGCTCTGGACGCGGACCTTTTTGACAGGTTTGGGTTTCGCAAACGTGACTGCGGGGGGCGGGGCGTCGGTCTTGGTAGAGCCAAGCGAGGTGAGAGCACGGGCGAAGGAAGAGGAGGAAGGTGTATGGGCGCTGCTGGAGAGCGTGGAGGGCGAGGCTGCATGGTCGGTAGTGACAGGGTCGGTGGTGCTCGTCTTGCGGCGGAAGGGATTATGGGAGCCGAAGCTCGAGGGCGACTCGGAGGCCATGCTGGCAGCTCTGTTTATGGTCGTAGTGCTCGTGCTCAAGCTCGTAGAATCCGCTGGAACATAGCAAAAGCTCGCGTAATAACCGGTGTTTTAGGTACGGATGGTTCCAGCAGTGTTGAGGGAAGCAATGCCGGTATTCTGAACGATCGACTCAGCTAGCCATCGTTAGTCAGCTTCCCAAAGACCCGCACTGAAGGTAATTTGACTGTGTGAGCTGAGAAAAAGATTGTTATTTGGTGAGGCAGTCTGGAGTAAGGAACACGGGCAGGGCGCTTTTGGGTGAAAGTGGTGAGAAGGGAGTTGGACTAGTCCGGCAAAGCGCCATGCGCACCGCAATGCGTTGGTCTGTCTTGGCCCTGTCTTGCCTGGCTCGATTGGCAAAGCCTGGGGCCTGCAGACGCCGGTAAGATATGGAATTCGATGAATTGGTCAATGGCTGCTGAAGGTGAAAGACTCCTTTCTATTGGATTTTTTTTTATAAAAAAAAAAGACCACAGTGAAGAAAACATACATGTATTTATCAAAGACCCGGCAAAATTCAGCATCAAATGCAATGTTTCGCCGGCGCTGGCTGTAAACTTTACTGAAGATCAACCTTGGAATAAGGACGATCAAGGTTTGGTTTAAGGTTGCGCGAGACACGGACCATTAGTGCAACCGCAGACCAACAAATCCATAGTGTAAAACAGTCGAACTTTTTGCTACCACGAAATGCGAAGCCAATTCACGATGAGCATTGCGCCCGACTGTCCTGGCCCGGCAGATCAGGACGTTTCTAATAATAACAGCTCTCTACCATCGGCCCACTCATGAATAAGTACACAAACCTTGAAGCTGTCAGCAGCCAAAAAAGAGCTTCCAAAAGGATAAGTCATGGCAAAATGTGGAGCCCACAAGGAACGTCATGTTCAGAGCTCAGAGCCCAACACGTCGACACAGCGCCATAGCGTCCACGGGAAGCTTTGAAACGCCAAATGCCACACTATATTCACACCTGAACATATCCCACAGTGAAGGGCAGTCAATGATGGCCTGCAATCCAAGAATCGCATCTCGTTAGCCCAGATTGCATAGCAGCGCAGTACTTTCAGGTACGAGACTCTGTCCGGCAATGCGAGATTAGTCTGCTGATTAGCGTGGCGTCTACGTGCAGAGCAGTGAAGGTATGATGAAGACGACTTGGATTAGCTGCTGATCTACCGCTATGGTTGGGACGTCTCACATATCATGGCCCCTTTTTCTCCTTAAGCAACAATGTCCCTGGCTAGACGCGTCACGGTGTGTCCGGATCTCCACTTTCGAGTCCATCATTGTCAGTCCGTCAGTCAGTCACAAGCTCGCAGTAGACAAGAGAGTAGGTAAAATATAGAATTGTTTCAACACCAGCCATCAGACTTCCATCCTTGGTATAATTACAAGCCCTATCGCCCCATATACAGCTGAACCGCCTTCTGGTCAGCGCTGTGCGTGGTTAAGGCCGCCATCATGTCGAGATACTTGCACCTGGGCAGAGTCCACATGCTGTGCAGTGCTTCCACTCCACACCAGCAGGCTCGGACCATGTCGTGCAGTTACCTACAACTCGTAGCCTTCCATCGTGATACACAAATCCTTGTGCCAACACACGCTGCTCTCCTTTCAAAGCAAGATACATGAACATAGCCAGTTGACAGAACCCGCAAATCCCTGATTTCCCCCAAACGCCATGAGACCTCCCTCCGCAACGCACGCAAAATAGAAAGTCATGTCATCCAAAAGAAGCCGACTCCGACCACAAAGTCGAGTCGCTTATGCCGCAGCAGCGGCCTTCTTGGGAGTAGCCTTCTTTGCAGCGGCCTTCTTTGGCGCAGCGGCCTTCTTGGCGGCAGGCTTGGTGGTCTTTGCAACACGGCCTGACTTGGTCTTGGTGAGGGTCTTGGGCTTGTCGACAACAGCAGGAGCCTACATGGTGAGGTTAGAAATGAGGCAAAAACATTCCACGTATAATAGTTACTTACGTCGGTCTTCTTAGCAGCAGTCTTCTTGGGGGCGGCGGCCTTCTTAGGGGCAGCCTTCTTCTCAGTAGCAGCCTTCTTGGGGGCAGCAGCCTTCTTGGGAGCAGCCTTCTTCTCGGAGGCGGGCTTCTTGGGAGCAGCCTCCTTCTTGGGAGCAGCGGTCTTCTTGGCGAGCTTGGTACCACCAGACGCACCTAAGTCATATTAGTGGGCTGATCAACGTTGAGAGCAATGTCGTGTTCCCATGACGTCTAGTCGCGGTAACATCGACATAACTGGGCGGTAACAAGCGGAAGGAAATAAGGGACTTACCCTTGGGCTGAACAAAGACGCCCTTGTCAACACCGGCCTTGAGGGCACGGTTGAAGAGGGAGTCGAACATGGTGTCGCTGGCGTTGAGCTTGTTGTTGGCCTTGACATACTTCTTCAGGCTCTGACGGCTGTTGAGAACATGTTAGTATGGTATTCTGTCGAGTTGGATCCTGTCTCACGCCGAGTCCGAGTCGCGATGGTTTCATGCATGTGATGCGGGGAATGAAACACGTGGTACAGGCGAGGAAAGGGAAAAAAAATGAAAAAGAGATGCTTACCTAGATCCATTGCGGTCCTTGAGCTGTAGTATAGCATAACGAATTAGTATCATGTATTTCATAGAAGGGAATCCAGCGCGTGGCGCGTGGTGTGAAAGCTGGCTTGCGATGCTGCTTTGATGCACGCGGAGGTGCGGCACTCGTCGCATGACAGCTCACACCTGCATGCGGGACACGCGATGCGCCGGAAAACAAGGAGATTGATAGCATACGTGAACAATGGCATCGCTAATCATGTCCTGTAGCCTGTTAGCTCCTGATAAAACTCCAAACAGGCCGGAGTGGGCGCGACAAACCTGGTACGATGGGTGAGAAGGGGCGGCCTTGGCCTTGGTGGTGGTAGTCTCGGTCTTCTTGGGAGGCATGATGTGTTTGGAGGGTTTGGGCGTTGAAAGAGTTGGAAGTTGATTGAAAGATCGATTTGACGATGCGTCGGTTCTATAGATGAGCTGTTGAGTAAAAATTGGCTGGTTGCGTGGGTTGCGTTGGTAACTAGAAGAAGAAGAAGAGGCAGTGGGAGCACGCCCAGCGCCGGGCGATGTGAGCGGGCGGTGTTTATATACAAAGTGGGGGTACCCGCGACGGAACACAATCAGTAAAACCGCTCTTGCCGTGCCCCAAGCTCTCTCTCCTTCATACCTTATTTTAGCACTCCCAACCTTATGAAGCAATGACCACACAAATCATTGTCCCTTTCATCTTTCTTGGGGGTCTTAATATAATTCTGTCTCTATCCTGACTCTCCAATGTTTCGTCTTGCATCTTATCCTCGATTCACTCTTTTTTTCCTGCACTTCTGGCCTGCGAGGCTCGAACTCTCCCTTTGTGACATGTCTTCATAACTTTTTGAAAATATTCATTGTTCCATTTTTGGTGATTTCAGAGAATGACTCCGGACTTTTTATTCTACAGCCTGCTCAGATGTGCTTTGTTGTCCGTCCCCGGTCTTGGGAGAGTTTCCCTCTCTCTCTCTCTCTCTCACACCCACACTTTGGCGGGATATGCACCACCCGTGCATGAATTTCGCATGAGGCCCAAGCTCCTCAAGGTCCCTCGTACCAAAAACGGCCGCTTTGCCTGTTTGGGAGGTAATCGAACGTCAGGCGCCGTGCGTTTAGTAGAAACGCCTACATGCCGCTTCCTTGACCCCTGCCACGCGCTAGTTTTCTAATTGGCTGACTGAACAACCTCACAACTCTCTGAACAGAGGATGATTCTCGCGCCCCCAAAACTGACCACTTTGGCTCGTTCCAAGTGTCTCCCTCTTTCTCTTCCTCTTGCTCGTTTCACACCTATTAGCTTATTGGATCTTGGCTCCAGGTTTCGGTGCACATTCAATGCAATGCCATTCGTCTCCGGAAGCGAGCTTGAGGGCCGATCAATTCTCATGAAGCACCGGGTGTTGAGGCGTGATGGTGGCATTTTTGCAACTTGATCAATTCGACCTTGTTCAGTCGCATCCCATATGGCGAGCGCACAGCCCTTGTATTCTAGCAATTGAATGGCATGATCTGATGTATCAAAGCAGTCGCTCTCCATTACATGCAATTTCAATAAGCGAATCGGATGTAAAATACTCAATATCAGTCAGGTTTGCCGAGGTTCCTCTAGGATCATTGTCGCCCATTTCGCATCGTGAAGCTATCCGCATTTTCCTGATCGATTTTCTTTTTTGTTCGCCCACGCCACCACAATTCAATTTATTCCTTTTATTCGTGTCGGAGGTTTGTCTACCGATCAATATGATGTCCATGCCAAATTTTTGGGCTTCTTTTTCAGTGCTTGCGGCGTGATTGCTGCATCTCTGCGTGCTGCCTTCTCTACATCGTGAAGACGCGATGTGATGCATCGCGTCCGCTAAACTTGCAACTCTCTTCCCCCCAACCTCAACGCTATCGGATTTCTCTGATCAAACTGTCAAGGCTTCAGTGAGTCTGTGGCTATGCAATGATTACTTTTCAAGGAATTCAAAGGCACATTTTCTTGTATAAATTCGGTCATTTTGTTGAACTCGCTTCCCGGAGATGCGACGCGTTGCACAATTCATCACAACATGGCATCATCTATCAAATACACGTCCACCAACGCCATTATACTCGCATTTAGAGGTTGCGAGATCACAGCAATTGAATGAAGTCATATGTCTGCTCTATTTTCAAACCATGCAATTGTCGGGTGAGACTTTAGGCGTGGCGACGTTGCATTAGAAGCTTCGCGAGTGGCAACGATTGTCAAAGGTGTCTACTCATTTATCCAGACCGGCGGCCACAGCACACTATTGGCCACCACGAGACTTTATCATCGCCAGGGAGGTTTCTTTGGCTGCGCGAGAGGTCGTCATCCGCGAAAAAGAGGCCTCTCTGGACAAGCAGCTGTCTGATCTGGACAGCGCTCGGGGAAAGCTGCGTCAGGACCGGCTCGCGCTCGACAAGGAAGAGGCGGACGTGATACAGAGGAGCAAGGCTGTCTCCGCCCTGTTCGAGAAGACCATGACCTGTCTTAAGGAGACGAAGTCGACGTTCGAGACGGTCAATTTCTATCTTGACTTGATGGCTGTCAAGAGGGCCGAGGAGGCCAGGGGAAAGGCACTGCAGTAGGTGATCGTCGACATCGGTCGGCACCGACAGGCAGATAGTCCATCCACTGCCAGGTAGCCTGGCATTATGCACACATCTGTCATCCTCGCATTCAGCCCTACTTTTGTTTCTTTTCGCTGGGTTTCTGCAACCTTGATTAGAGATAAATCGCCTCGTTCATCATGTGATGAGGTAGCTTGGGATGACTTGAATCAAATTCGTTTTCACTCGTAATTGTTTTGTGCTGACTTAAGTAAACCCTTTTTCACGGCGCTGGCCTGTCCCCCCTTAGTGCCACACACATGCCCACGCCATTATCTTCGCACCTAGAGGTTGCATTCTCATGCATTTGACTTAGTTATAGCCTCCGTGTCGGTTTCTGAAGACTCCAACAAGCTTTACAAAACGCACAGCACACCTATCTGTGCAACGCACAGGCCAGCAGTGTCCTTGTTGGGACCTGAATGGTAGGACTGACAAGTCTGTAGTGGTGCAGCAACATGCGTTCACAAAGGATCACTGCCCCGCAGAAGGCATTATGTCTAAGTATGGGAAGATATGGTGGCGTCTTCACCTATCCATATTGAACACACGCGCAGCGTAGCCTGCAGGAAGAGGCTCCGTTGGGTACACACGCCTTGCGCAGCCCGATTGCCTCACACCTCCCAGCAGTCTGTCGACCCAGCCAGTCGAGCTTCTGCGGAGAGTCATTGGCCCTACGAGCTTTACTTCATCAAAAATATACATCTCGAGTATTCAAAATTTCATGCTGTTGAGTTTTGTTGGGAGGGAGTGGAAGAACATTCAACTCCGCTCTGACGAGTGCTGGTGTGCTTGGTTGCTCCTACGCGCGCGGTGTCCGTGCCAAATTTCGTCGTAAACGTCAGCCTTTACAGTGTCCATGGCCATCTCGAACATTCAATATTCATCATGTCAACTGTGTGCTTGACTCGCCATTTGGACATGGCAAGAGACACGTGTCTCGGATGCACTAACACGTGAAGATCACTTGCCATGCCTTGCCACGCTGCCTGAGAACGACAAGACTTAGTCGAAAAGTACTTTCATTACCCCTGCTAACACAAGCTACACTAAAAAGGTTGACAGCAGAAGGGATAGGGTCCCTAGCAGGCATTTCGACAGATTACTCGATATTGATGTCTAGGAGCCCAAAGTTGTTAGCAGAGACTTTACAAGAGAGAAGAGACAAAGAACTTATTTTACCTCTGTTCTCTCCATTGCTGTGCTCAACAGAACCATGCTCCTCAGAGTGAGCAGTAGCAACTTGAGCCACGCGCCAAGCGACAATGTGCACGTAATCACTGGCCAATGTGTCCATAGAGCCTCCAGACGCAGCAGAGGCGGCTGCAGAGCGTTGGAAGCAGGCAAGGATCTCATCAGGAGACATGTCGGGCGTGGCACCCAAGCGCTCGTACTTGTGGGCAGCGGGCTCACGCAGGAACTCCATTGTGAACAGTGAGATGGAAATGATGATGTAAAAGATGTGCGGATGTGTAGCTTTATATAACAATACATTTGGTTAGCAAATTGTAAAACGCGTTTGCAGAAAGTGCGTACAGGATAGGCACGGCGGCCAAGATCCCTGGGCTGTCAATAGTAACTTACTATGAGACGATCATAAAATACGTCAAAAGAAGGAAGTTTGTTCAGAGAGGCAGACTGCAGAGAGGAAGTCGAGAAATGATGAAGTTGATGAAAATTCAAATGAATTAACAAGTGATCTCGCGTGCAGAAGATCTTTGAGGTTGTTGTAGTTGACAGGTCATTGCGAGGTTTGAAAAGCAGGAGATGGTTTGATATTGGCAGACAGCTTCAACAAATCAGTAAATCGCTGATGCTGAGTCATCAGAGGTTGGTTGCTATATGGACAGGTTTGGTTGGGTCTGGAAACGTCTGCGATGTGACAGCGGCATTGTTGGCGATAGCTCTGGAATCTTATGGGCGGTTTGACTGACAGCAATGATGCTTATGACTTTTTTTGGCAACAAGACCACCTACCTGCCCTTTGCCTCAAAATCTCCCTCGTTTACCCAAGATCATATGTTGATTGTTCAGGACCATCACTAACTTGTGTGTCTCGTTAGATCAAGTCATCATATTCATCAATTTTTGCCTGTAAGTTTGCATTCCACCTCTTGACGCGTAGGGACTTTGGGCTGACCACCTAGAATAGACATCACAATGCCTCACAAAGAGGAGATTAGTAAGTCGTTCTACCCTGTAGTTTTAGTGTGCGTGTGCTAACTACCTTACCTAGTGTAGTGGTGGAAGGTGCGATGGAGGCACGGCGGTGTTCATTTAGAATCCTTCCGTCCAGGAGGGAGACTTAGTCCTCTTCTCTTTTCTCTTCAATACAACCGGGGGCTTAGGCCTTCCATCACTAGGTATGTACCAATAGAAATCACTTCAGCGAGTGGCGCCAGCTTGTCTGTCCGCATGGATCATGGACAGCTGATGGCCCTCGCGGGTCAGATGATGATTGGCGGCACCTCGGACGCGAAGCGTGCAAGTAGCCCTTCTACATATTATTTCCAAGAGCAAAGAATCTGACTCGAACACTAGTCTCGTGGCGGCGACGACGACGACAACAACGACGAGGACGGCGGCAGTACCCAGGTCAGCATACGTCCCTCCCATTCATCCTCCTGGCCGCCCTCGCCCTCGACGAGACCCCATCCTTCCTTTATATATGTACTGACAGATATACAGCCCGCCAAGAAGAAAAAGGCTCCTGGTGTCCCTGGCCCGCCTGGCGCCCCTGTAAGTTTGTGGAATGCTGTATCCTTTCCTGTCTTCTCATTGACATTATATGTACAGAGTCAGGGCAATCCGGCCGGTGCAAGGTCCCGCCGCAGGCGCCGCGAGGCTGCTGCTGCTGCTGCTCCTGCTGCCACTGCTCCTGCTGCTCTCGCCGCAGCCACCACTATCACCGAGACCTCCGGCGCGCAGGACGAGGAGATGGTCGACGCCGACACCACCACCAGAATCTCCGACGCCCAGGACGAGGAGATGACCGACATCATTACCACCACCCCCGCGGCTGTTTCTACCATCGTCAACTTTTCTCCTCGCTGGTCTTCTCTGAAGCATTATCTCGCCTCGCACTCCTCAATGGAGCCTCAGCCCCCCTTCCCCGAGTAGACCTCGGTACCTTCAATGTATGTTTTGGTCTCCTCTTCTTCACTGCAATTGGGGGCATTTGACTTACCTTCGCCCGTTTGAAAGCGAATTTACTAGAAGACATCAATCTGAGTCATCAGTGCAACAAGCCCCCTTACAGAATACCCCTTGTCTTGCCACCATCCATCATTTCAGCTGCTGTTCAGACTTGAGCTCTGATGTCAAGGCAACAACAGCGAGCCTTGCTGAAACGTTAATAGTTTTCAGTGCCGTTGAAATCTCGAGATCAGTAACATGCCTCCCCGGCGTGTGAGGGCGCGACGGCCTCTAAGCGCTGTCCCTTTGATCAACGCCATCGACAGGCGAGTCCTTTCCACTCTCATATCTTTTCATGTGCCACCACTGACAAAACTCAAGAGTGATGATAACGCGCTAGTTCAGGTCCCCGTTGGTTGACGATGCCACAGAGCACGACAAGACCTTGGCGACACAGCTGATGGGCACACGCAAGGCCGTGTGGGGTGGCTCCATCGTCACCGGGACATACGACAACAGTGGAGAGGTCCTGACCCGTGGCAGGTGAAACCAGGAAGGCAAGCTCGACGCATATACCGACGATATCCATGTCGGAGTCTTTGCCAGAATCGCCTGTGTGTGGCCATGACCCGCATGCCTTAGGCTCTATTGGTGGTTGGCGATCAAGGAGCAAGCAAATTCAAGCCTCGGATGCATATCAAGAATCGAAAAGGGGATGATGTCACCACGGATGGCCAACGAGTGAACGCGAAGGAGTTCAAGGCAACTTGGAACTGGTTTGTGGCTAACAATCGGGTGATTTAGCGACAGAAAAACAGCTGGGGAACGGAGTCTCGCCGGACGGCTATCGATCCAAAGCAATGTCGAACAACGGCGGAGGGATATTTGGGTTTCAGGAGCGGTGTGCCTGTGCCTCGACGGATCAAGGCCGTATGCAGTCTGGGTTAGTGGGTAACTCATCTGGAGACCATGGGTGGGAGGAATCTTGCGTTGACCGGAACAGTTCAGTGCGGCTGTTGGGAATTCGACCCCATGACCCTTACTTCAATATTTGACTTGGGTAGTTAATGATAACAATTCAATAGAGCTCTTGAGAATCAATGGTGAGCGTCAGCCTAGCTCTTCCTCTTGCTTCCCTAGCCAGAATTATTGAACGGGGCAAGATCATCACGGCCGTGGCTGCCACAGCTTCGGGAGCATCGCTCTGCAAATTGACAGCGGGCTCACTGTCCCAAGCTCCCGTGCGCACGGTGTCCTTGCCATAGTCCGTCGTAAATGTCAGCCTTTGCAGTGCCCGTGGCCATCTCGAACATTAAATGATCATGCAATCTGCATACTTGAGTCAGAGACTCGTCATCTTGAAAGCTGGTCAACATGGCAAGAGACACGTGTCTCGGATGCACTTACATAGTACACGTGGGGATCACTTGCCATGCCTTGCCACGCTACCCGAGAATGACAACACTCATGTCAAAAAGTACTTTACCCCTACTAACACAAGATACACTAAAAAAGGTGGCCTGTGTATTATGGCAATGTGTAGTTCTGATATCTGCTGATACAAGCATTATGAGCTAATCCTCTGCCAAACGGAGGTAGCTCAGCTTAGCCTTTACTCATGACTTCAGAACTACTCATTGGCCAGAAGTCCTCTCAGGTACAAGTGTGGTCGTTCTCCCCAAAGGGATGCGGCGTCGGTCTACTTTCTTACATTTCTGTAGTAGAGCATAGCCGAAGATCGAAAAAACAATATTATAAACAAATACCTAGGTAGAAAAGCAATAGAAACATTTGCAATTGAGCCAGGAACCTAGAGTTATATAATGTGTATACTGGTCAAATATTATATAGTGCTATAGCGCTCCCTTTTCCAGAGAGTTCTGGAGGATCTAATGAACAAAATGAGTTTATAGAATATATTTTGCAGGAATTTGTTCTATTTGCATAGACGGGTTGTCCCTTAGAGAGCACCATAGCATTACATAATGCCCAACAGATATGCATACCACAAGACTTTAGGTTACCAGCTCATTTGTAGATGTCTCTATTGCTCTTGCTCTTATATTCTAGTATTTATCCAGGATTATGCTTTCTATAGAAATGTTCTTTGGACGATGTCCTTTAAGACAATGTTGCTTGACTAACATCTTTTGAGACTAATAGCTTTTGGGTTAGAGTTCTTTGCTCTAATGTCTTCTAGATTGTGAAGACATCTTTTGGAATGATCCCTAGAACAGTCTTGTTCAAGGGCCTAAAAATAGAATGGGGACCTGGCTGGGAAATGCGGCTCCTTGTATGCATATGTCTGCGCATACCCAAGGTTGACACTGCTGCAACACTCAAGCCTAGGGGATGCAAACGTCTTCCCTACTCTTGTCATCCTAGCTAGGACAAATCCGTGTTAGTTCGCGTTCCCAGGCCGTCTCTGATAGGCTCGGCTATCGAAAGTGGCTGACTCGGACCGCCTCTCTGCTCCACCGGTCTCAGCTCATGGATATTAGGGTATATTTCCATCATTTCTTTCACAATTCAGCGGTCCTTTGGCGCAATGGTAGCGCGTCAGTTTCCGGGATAGGGAACTACTGAAGGTTCACGGTTCGAATCCGTGGAGGATCGTGAGGCCTGGTTGTTGGTGAGGTGGTGTTTTTTTTTGGTGGTGGTAGGACATGTGTGGCCCGCAGGGTGGGCCACTGCAGGCTGTAAAGCAATCATGCACTGGAGAATGACAGGGACCACAGAGTCGAGTTGTTTCATTCAGTATAGTGAAAGCAGTGGTGGTGGTGGTAGTCATTGTGCTGTTGTGAATGTGCTGGTGAGCCCAGCATGATTGTCTCCACCCACCCCTTCTGATAAAGTCTGATACACTTTTGCAGGCATCCCATTAGATCTATGTATTCGCCATCCACGCAATGCAATCTCGTCCATCCATTTCCCCTACGTTGTCTGGCATCGCAAATCATCCGGTCCGGGTCGAAGTCTATATCAAACAGCCGCCAGATATCATTTGGAACCGCGACTTGACGCGCTCTTCATTTTTCCGCGCGGCAAGCAGGCGACAGGCGGCATACTATTTCGGCAGCAGCGACTCAAGCTGCATCCCCGATAACGATTGATACGGACCTGGGCCAGCAACACGCGCCACGTTCTGGAGGTCACCACTGTTTATTCGCTATCATGCAATGACGTCTCAGCCGCCAGTCTCCTCCTCTTCTGCGCCGAACTTGCATCGAACCCCGGTAGTTGTCCTCATTGAGCACGTGCCACTCAGGTACCGCTGGAACACCAGACGTCCTAACAACTCGTGATACCGTCTCTTCTCTTTCAGGGCATGCAGACGGCAGGCGGCTGTGTGATTGCGACGCAGCGACTTGAACTTCATCCTCATCATGGCCCCGCATACTGACGAGGAGGAACCTGTCTCTGCTACGGGACATGTCTTTCGTCCCTCGAAACCACCAAAACCTGCCATTGCCGCACTTCTCACACTGCTCTTGCTTGTCAACCTCGCGGCAAGCTTGTATCAGCTGCCACTCAACCTGGTGATCGAGCGGCGCCTCTGCCTAGAGCACTACCGCCTGCATGATCCTTCCCAGATCGGAAAAGATGGCAGCATCGAGGAGACGCTTTGCAAAATTGATGGTGTCCAAATGGGCCTGGGCTGGATTCAGGGCACGATGGACACCATCTGGGTCGTTGGAGACTTTGTCATGACGATTCCACTCGGCTTTGTCGCTGAGAGGTACGGACGCAGGGCTGTGCTATGGCTCAATCTCGTCCCTAGAATTTTCATGTTGACGTGGGCTGTCCTCGTCGGCTACTTTGATCAAGTCCTGCCTACCAAGGCGATCATACTAGGACCGACGCTCTCATTTCTCGGCGGGGATTGCGTCTTCAATTCCATCACCTATTCACTGGCCGCCGGGATTACGGACGACTACGTTCTTCGAGCATCCTACTTTGGCTACATGAGCTCGATATCGTACGTCGTCAATCTTTTGGGGCCCGCATTGGCGTCCCTGTCTATGACTGTGATGCTGTGGCTTCCATTCTGGATCGGAACCAGCCTGCTATTAGCGGCAGTGCCTGTCATCCGCATGCTGCCTGACCTCATATCGTCGTCACGGGACCGCGATGAGCAGGCGCAACCCCTTCTGTCGTCCCCCCTTTTGAAAGCCCAGGATGCGAATGAGCGTTCGTTGCTGAATTCGGTCATCGAGCGCTTCGGGACTCTCAAACAAGCCCTGGCAAGCCACTCGCGAAACTTTACGCTGATGCTCGTCTGTTTTCTGCTCACTTCACTCGCCAGCTCTGACACCAAGCTTCTAGTCCAGTACATCTCGAAGCGTTATCACTGGAACTTTGCGTCCGCAGGATACCTCATTTCCGGCAAGGCCGTCGTCAACTTCACCCTTTTGACCTTTGTGATCCCTCGCACCCTACGCTCCGTCACCAAGTCGCTCTCCGACGAGGGCTCACTCAACTCGTCGGACCGAACCAACATTCGATTCGCCAACGCATGTTTTGGGGTTTCTATCGTCGGCGCTCTGGCTATTGCTCTGGCAGCTACCGTATGGATGTTGATTCCAGGGCTATTTGTCTACGCTCTCGGCTCTGCACTACCAATTTTCACACTTTCACTGCTCAAATCACCAGCCATCTCATCAGTCTCTAGTGACTCTATTGAGCGTGATGGCGAAGTTGTACCCACCGGCGAGGTCGAAACACACGTCTTTTCCATCGTCATGTTGGTGAAGACGGCTGGCTCGCTACTCGGGGCACCTCTCATGGCATTGCTGTGGGTAAGAGGAATCGGACTTGGAGGTGCCGCACTTGGAATGCCATACTTTGTCAGCTGTGCTTGTTACGTGGTCGCCACATTCGTCTTCAGCCGGATTGTGGTGGTTTGATCAACAGCCCTCTGCATTCATGGCACGCATAAAAATTTGTGCAGGGTTCGAAACATGCCGTGGTTAGACGAGAAGCGTGGTGTCAAAAGAGGGGCACCTATATTGTTCCTCCAAAACTGCATTCTGGGATATCAGATTAAAAGCAGAACCAAGTCCCAATACTCTTCGCCTTGCTCTTCCAAGGCCCCTCTTCCCTAGGCTCAACATCATCTATTGTGTACACATCCGTCACAAGATCCATTTCGGAGGCCTTTTGGAATTTGGTTTTCTTGACCAGCTTCCAGACCACAATCATGAGCGCGAATATAGGCAGCTCGATATAGTAGCTTACGAAATCGACAGAGCTGAAACTGGGGCTGAAGCAGCTCCACCCCTGGACCAGGACGATCACTGTGCCGAGAAACACGACGATCACGGGCCCATAAGGATAGGTCCAATTCTTGAAGGGCAAAAGATGTTCTCGCCCTTGGGCTTTTAGGCCCGCTCGGAAGCGCAAGGATGACACACCAATGCTGATCCACGACAACTGGTTCGACACGCCGACAATGTTCTGCAGCCAGGTCCAGAATTGCCCGGCACCAATGAAGGAGGCACCGAAGAGAAGGCCGGACAGGATGGACGTCGTGAGAACGGAGACGAGGGGTATCTGGTAGCGGGTGAGCTTCGCAAAGACCTTGGGTGCGTGCCCGTTGACGCCCAGGGTGTACATCAAACGCGTGCCGGCAAAGAGAGCATGGTTCGCAGCGGAAATCGCGCTCGTCATAATGACCGCGTTCATGAACGAACCTGCCACCTTGGAGCCAGCCATCTGGAAGGCTAGGGTGAACGGTGATGTGCTGGTCGTCTTGGTGCTCAGGTTAGGGTAATTGTATGGCACATTCAACCCGATCAGCAGCACTGAAAGAAGGTAGAAACCCAAGATTCGCCAAAAGACATTCTTGACGACCCGAGGTAGTTGCCGAGTTGGGTCGCGTGTTTCGCCGGCTGTAATGGCTATACTCTCCGTGCCGCCATAGGCGAACGACGCTGTGACAAAGACGCTGGCGAAGCCCCCGATTCCGCCGACAAAGGGCGCACCAGGAAGATACCAGTACCGAGCGCCAATATACTCGTGCGAGGTGTTTGCGCCGCAGTTTACAGCAATGCTGAGGATGATGAAGATGACAATGGTCACCACCTTGAGCAAGCAGAGCCAATACTCCAGCTCTCCGTAGGCGCGGACATTGATGGTGTTGGTCAAAACAATGATGACCCATACGATGATGCCCAGCGCATACCATGGGAAATCAGTGGTCCAGTACTGCATGAGCAGTTGCAATGCCACCAGATCTGCCGCCGTTGAGACGACGTCGTTGAACCAGTAGTTCCAAGTAAGCGCGAATCCAAGCGCATCGTCCACGTACCGGCCTGCAAAAGTACAGAAACTGCCTGCCACGGGGACATATGCTGCCATCTCACCCAGAGACAGCATCGTGACAAAGACCATGCCGCCGACAATCGCATAGCAAATGAGAAGCGAGGCAGGGCCACCTGTCGCGAGAGCCTTGCCTGTGCCGAGGAACAGTCCGGTGCTGCCATTTCTCAGATCAGTATGTTTTTTTTCTTACAGCACTTGTCGCGTGCCAAGAACGAGTCGTTAGGACCTACCCAATGGTCCCACCAATTGCGATCATCTGCACCTGTCGGGGCGACAGAGACCGCCGCAGCTTGTCGGCCACCACCGGGTGCAGAATGTCGACACCTTCATGCTGCGCTGATTTAGAATCGGCTGGGCTACCGTTTGAGGCGACGGTTTTCTCGAGGTCGGCGTCCATGGTTGTAAGCGCACACTGTGGCTCTCAACCCCGCAGTGGGCGATTGGCGAGGCACTGACTTGGGGCTTGTCTTGTGGTGTTCTTCAGCGCAATGCGACCAGTGAAGACCCTCTACGTTTCTTCATATTTTGTCTGTCATTCCTTCCTTTCTCACTTTCATGCCTGATAGGGTCCTTTGTCAGGAGATCATTCTCACTTCATCTGAGCACGCCATTTCACGTGCTTCGCTTTTTTTTTTTTCGCGTTCACGGCGTAAGCCTCGAATCCATGAGCCACTTCCACTTGCCCACTTGCGGCCCGTCTTTTACGTAAAGGCTTGGCAAAAACTTCCCGTCTGGGAGGATCACCTGTGGCGTGTTCCGCATATGTGCAGTATAACACAACACCTTGGTATGAAATTGTAGCTAATAAGAGCAGGTCTCAGGACCCCCCCCCTTTGAAAGAACAGTAATATGAAGGAAGTTATATTGGATTGAGCCACCTGGCTTCTGCAATCAGAGCAACTGTATCGTACTGCAGTGACGCAGGAAATAACTAGAATCGAAAACCAGCGTAACACGGCAAGAGAGTTGGAGCCTGAACGCCCATTATTGGTAATGGACGAGGCTGATTGCTGCTTGAGGAGGTTAATACTACTGAATATCCAGTGCATGTTCAAGAATGGTAGGTAATGCTCACATGGACTGCCCGGCTTATCAATTCAGTCAAACACTCATTCTGATATTGGAGACACTTCCAGCAAGTACCAAGGAAAGCTTCTACACATCAAGAGGCTTGAATCCCTTGGCTGCCTTGTCAACCAGGGAACCCAGTCGGCACACAGTTCGGTCGCCTTCGAGCCCGCTCAACATCCTGTGTACCTACTCAAGGTATGTTGGATTTGACAAAATCTCGCACAAAAGCTACTGGGAATCAGTCACAAGGGGAAACACTGACGAACTCAAAAGCGTCATTAGCCGTAGTGTTGTATACCAAAACTAGATCCCACGACAGTATCAAAAGCCCAGAGACACGTTTCACGGGCCAATTTATCCAGACTTATCCTCTCTGACCGATCCCCTCGCCTCCAACGTGAGAGCTAGACCTGGAGAATAGACCATGCCTATCTTCTACAAAGCCAAGCGGCCTAATCGCGCTACAATCACGAGGACAGCGGTCTGCTTGAGCTTGCAGCAATCTCGAGCTGGTCTGGTCCACTTGGAATGCGACGAGAACGAAGCCGAAAGTTTGCTGTAACGGTTTGATCTATACATGCTTTTCCACCTTGGCGCCTGCATCCACTGGCTGAGTCTCCCTGTCTGGCAAAACCCAAAAATCTACGAGCACAAATGGCTAAGTTTTGCCGATCTATGTCAGGAATTAGCACCCACTTACACCAAGGAACGGGCCGCAGGCCGATCAAGCAGGGCTAGGTAGTGGGCCAGCGGGAAATGTCTGGCAGCTTGGACTGGTGCTGTGAATTAAAGTTCTGGAGCTGTTGCTACACGCAAATTGGGGGCCGCCATGTGGTATGGAATATGGCTTAGTAAAGAATGACACCATGTCAACCATTTTGAGTCTGAAGTTTAAACGGATGATCAGAAAGGTATGGGGTGATAGCAGAATGCGCCACTTTCATCCTAATTGGCTTGATGGGAAAAAAAAGATAGCATGTGACTCTGGTGGTGAGTTCAACTCGGTAGCAAGCTCACCAGCAGGCCTGCAAGAAGCATATGTTCACACGGACGATGGAGACTCGGTGCCCAACAGCTGCCCGTCACTTGAGACAGACGGGAAAGTCACCTAGAGAACTTTATATTAGGATTTCCCACGGTCGAATAACGCTATTTAGGCTCTGGAAGGTTAAAAGTTAATGTGATCATGGGGTATGAGCCAGTGATTGTATATTTGCATCTTTACTAGACCTCGAATTCCATCCTTATGCGGAACAGATTTTATACTGGAGGTATTTCGGTTCGGATAAGCTGCCCGACAGGACCATATTTCTTCAAACTCGCAAATATTCCCAAAATTATCCGAGTCACACCCCCAAAATGGACTCGAATTATGTAGAAAAGATAACGAAAGATGTCATTCACGAGATGGTCCACGATGCGGACGGGTCGAGCGAGACAGCATTCATCGATCCTCAGGTAGAACGCCGTTGCTGGATGAAATACGACCTGATCGTGCTACCGCAGCTGGCTATCCTGATCCTCCTCGGGTACCTAGACAGGTCGAATATTGGTGAGTTGCAAACCATAACCGCAACAAGCAGATGAAATTTCTGAATCTGTCTCTCCGGCTGCTACAGGCAATGCTCGCGTAATGGGCCTCGAAACCGATCTAGGCCTCACCGGCACGCAATTCAACAACCTTGGATCCCTCTTCTTCGTAGCATACTCAGTCGTCATGATCCCCTGGGCAATCTGCGTCAAGAAGATAGGCGCCAACCGCACCGTGGCCATCGCTACAATCAGCTGGTCTGCCATTACTATCGGTACAGGCTTCTGCCACAACTACCACCAGATCGTCGCCTGTCGACTCCTGCTCGGGGTCTTTGAAGCGTGCCTGGCAGCCGCATATCCCATCTACCTTGGCAACATCTACCCGCGCCAGATGCAGAGCAAGCGAATGGCATCCCTCTTTTATGGGATTAGTGCGTCGGGGGCGTTTGGCGGGCTGATTGCATACGCTATTCAGATCATGGGTGACCGGATGGGATTGGCCGCGTGGCGTTGGCTTTTTGTGATTGAAGGCGGCGTGAGCTTGTTCTTTGGTTTGGTCTCGTATGTCTCGCTGCCCGTCAAGCCTGCGACGGCATGGTTCCTGACAGCCAAGGAGAGAGCTACGATGGTGGCTATCAGGGAACGGGATACGGCTTATTGGGGAAAGGAAGAGTTTGAGTGGAAATACCTGCGCATAACACTCATGGACCCACTCGTTTGGTTTACGGCGTTTATGGGGTTCTTTACGGCTTTCCCAATCCTTGGCTTCAACTTGTTTGCGCCTACGCTGATCCTAGACATGGGGTGAGTGGGCGACTACATTGCTTCGTTTCAAGCATTCCCACGGCCAGATTTGGGCCATTTTCCTCTTCATCAAGACGCTGATATTTTTTTTATGTACAGATATTCCCGGCTCCAAGCCAATTACCTCAGCGTACCACTGTACGCAATGGGCACACTGTCACTCGCCCTGATCACCTACTTCTCCGACAGGCTCAATCGTCGTGGTTTCATGATGATATTCCCCTTGTGCCTTGGAGCTCTGGGCTACGCGATCGCCCTTGGACAGGAGAACCCTCGAGTCGGGTATCTGGGCATGTTCTTTGTGGCTGCAGGTATCTACCCGACTGGGGTGCTTCATATCTCGTGAGTTTTGACCCCATTTACCATTCTTCAACACACACACACACACACTCTCTCTCTCTCTCTCTCTCTCGCGCGCGCGCGCTCTCTTTCCGGCTTGTGAGCTAGGGCCTACATCTCTTTCTCAAATGCCTCCAACCCCCACTCCTCTCCCACAATGAAGATGCTGACAGCGGTCGTTCAGATGGGTCAATAACAACATGGCCCCGGACAGCAAACGCACTGTCTCCATTCCTATCGTCATGACCTTCACCTTGGTGTCTGGCGTCATGTCGTCCCAGCTCTATCCTTCAAAAGACGCGCCTCGTTACATGATGGGCAACGGTATTTCCCTCGGCGGCATCGTTGCCGCGTCTTGTGCAGTTGGTGTGCTGTGGACAGTCTGGCGTCGGCGCAACGCCCGCAAGGAGAAGCTCATCGCGGAGGGAGTAACGGTGGATAACTATGAGGATGACCGCGGTTTAGGCTTCAAGTATGTGCTGTAGGAGGTCTTCCTTGCTGCTGGGGCCATATTTGTGAGAATGAGTCGGTCCGTGGCTGAAGAGAATGGATACCGTGGGGCCGACAGAGTTATAAAGACATGTATGTAAGAGGTTGTATCTCATGTGGAGTTCTCAAAGTCTTGATAGATCTCGTCGATCACGTTGCTTAGATATTCGTTTGATGATACACGGATCGACTTTGAGATGTCTCTCGTCTCCATCTCGTCGGACCACTCGTCCCAGTGGTGGTTGACTAGTTGGTAGAGTCGTGATTCTTTGCCATCCTTCTCGCGGAGTTCTAGCCTCCTCAGCCATTCTGACTTGGTTCCCGGGTTGTTCTGAGGGTAGACCTGAGCCACGTAGTAGCCGTCTTGTTTTAATGTGGGACCGACGCCAGGAAATGTCGAGACGAGAATGATACACCCCTCCTCGGCGTATTTGTCCGCTGTTCTCCGTATATCTTGGAGATAATTTTCTGGAAATTGATCACGGCTGTAATTGCTCGAGTCTAGATCCACTATTCTTCCGAATTTGTGTTGTTGCTCTGTGTTGATATTCTTGCAAAAGTAAGTTTTGCCAATACAGACATATCCAGTTATAATGATGGCTCCTTTTTTCCGACACTCGACGGTGGTTTTACTATTTGAGGCGCTCATGCTGTGGTTATTGATTGTAGTCGCCCTGTGTACCGTCCTTGGGAATGTGTATGAGCGACCTGACCATTTACTATTCAGGTATGCGACCGGCAGACTCGGACAGCGTGGAAGAGGCAGAAGTAAAGACATTAGTGTGAATGGTTTGATGAAAGCAAGCTTTGTTGGTGGCTAGAAAGATGCTGAATGTGACAAATGTCAGAGATAAATGTCTTTTTGTGTGCCGAATCCGGCCTTCCCTTTGTACGTTGCCATGTTTGGTGGCTTGTGATGCTGTCTTTATCTAATAAGTTACTTAGGTACCTACTTAGGTATTGTCAGGGGCTTCTCGTGTGTTTGTGGGTGGCTGTGCATTGCCTCCCCCCCCCGGATCTAGGTGTAGCTTGGCGGCCTCCTTGCCTAAACAGGCCTAAGTCGTTAGTTATGTGATCCTGTGAGCCACACCGAGCCTCCCAAAAACGCCTCCCATTACAAAATGTAAAATCTGCATTAGCCCGGTAATTTTTATTTCTTTATTTCCTTGTCAGCCACAGGTCTTTTCTTTTCTTCTTGTCGCCGAGACACATCGAATATGGACAAATCGACCTCACCATTTGTTGAGCTTGGTTCTATCCGATCTCACTTGTCAGGCCTTAGTCGAATGATATCAATCACCATTTGTATCCGGAAAATTCTTATTGTCTCAAGTTCTAAGATCGATCTTGTGCTCTGTCATATCTCTTTGGCCATGTAACATGTTGGCCCTAGACATTTTCCACTCTGCTAAATTATCCGCGTCAAAGGACGCTTTAGTGCTTTGCGGCACAGTTGCTCACACCAACCGACTCATTAGACCATCAAACAAATCTCACTGAGGTCTTGACCAGAGCGAATATGACCAACTGTCACTCTAAGCCACAAGGAGGATCACTTATCTGCGCATCGGCCAGAAGATGGGCTACTATAAGCTGTTTCTGACGGCAACGATCTCGAGTCTGGCTTCACTTGGCTCAGCTGACCAACCTCCGCATTTATTCTATGGCCTTCTGAAGAACCAGGACGGTTGAGGCCACACAATCTCCACATCCTCTTGATGGAACTCTGCATAGTAAGCAAGATGACGGACAGACTTTGGAATACTTACATTCTTTAATTGTTGTTGCCTGGGCATCACTCTCCATCAGTGTCAAAAGCGCAAAATAGAGTGCAGAGGTCATGAATTGGACTTCACCTCTACTTTTTGTCCATTTGCAGACTGTAGGCCAGTTCTGGACGACTTGTCTCGATTCGCAGCGACTTGTGATTCAAAACGCGCATTGGACTGTAAGGCTGGCTAGGTATGAGCCACCAATAAGCTACACAAATCAAAACCTTGAATCAATGAGAATCAAGTGTGGAGACATCTCAGTGAATTAAAGACATTGAGAGCTTAGCCAACTTATCAAGGGATCAAGTGCTTGTAGGATCTGCATGGCCTAATTGAGAAGAGTTTGAATTATAAGGCCTTCTATGAAGCCTTCAAAGGCATTGTTCAAACATAAGCCGCTATATCCCTATCACAAAAATGCCACCAAACATCTTAAATCGTATACCGGAAGCCTGGCTGGTAATCCTCATCGCTCGTCTCGAGCTCCTTTTCTCCGCGGTCTGCCCGTCGATTCTCAATACGGAAATAAACAGAGAGAAGACAGACCAATAAAATGTTCAACACCGCGCAAGTGATGCACGCGTAAATGCCAGGGTGATACGTCGGCTTGTCTTGGTCCCTATGATCGTCGTCAAAAGTCAGTAAACCACGAGGACCCTCGTAACGCAAAGCTGCTCGAAGAAGAAACACTGTACCTGAACACCAGACTTCCTGCAATTCCTCCAATACCCCCCGAGCCAACCAACGTGGCAGAGCAAAAGGCCCGCTTCCACTGCCCGCGGATGTTGGTCGCCTGATAACTCAATGCAGCCGGCACATTCGAGTTTGCCCCGGCCGTCACCAGGAATACACCAAAGTACTTGACGGCAGAGCTCGGATGGAAGCCCATGATGGGGAGCCCAATGATACATAGCATCATATTGATGAGAACCGGTACGCCTCGTGTCCGGTACCGATCACCCAGCCAGCCCGTGGCGAATGTCACGATCCCTGCCAGCACATAAGGCGGCGCCACAAGCAACTGAGACTCGCCCACGGAGAACCCCAGGTTGAGATTCAGGATAATCGGCAAAAAGTACGCCAGTGCGTACGAGATCGTAGTCGTATTGAAAAAGATCAACGCATAAATCCAAATCTTCCAGTCCAGCCCGCCTTTGAAGAACTTGGCCGCCGAAAAGGCCTGGACACCAGCGTCACCTCGGTCGGCATTGACGCGCGCAACCACCCATGCGCGCTCACGCGCATCCAAGAACTTCCAGGACGTACGCTTGGAGTCGGGGAAGTCGACGACGCCCCAGTAGCCGCCGATGCCGACGACGCAGGTGATGATGCCGAACATGATGAAGATCCAGCGCCAGCCAGACTGTCCGCCCACGCCGTCCATCTGCATGAAGCCGTAGGCGAGAATACCGGAGAAGGCGGCTGCCATGCTGCCTAGGATGTAGAAGACGGCGTAGCGTTTACCCATCTCGACTGTTGGAGTATACGTCAGTCAAACTTTTCAAGTTTCTCAATGGACTACCCGGAGGGGGGGCAGAGTAGGAAATTCACTGACATCGAGGATACCATGTACTAAGCAGGTATACGCAAGACGGGAAAAAACCAGCTTCTAACACGCCGAGAATGACTCTCAAACCGGCCATCTGCTGCCAATCCTTTACAAAGCCCATCCCGATCATGACGCATCCCCATAGAGTCGTGACCCCTGAGAGATGCACCCTCGGTCCAAGGGCTCGCACGATGATGGTCGAGGGAGGCTGGAAGACGACATATGTAATAAAGAAGACGAGCGTGATGATGGCCTTGGGAACTCGTCAGTATCATCGTTGAGAGTATCAGAGAGTATGGCAAGTAATGTCACAAGGCATTAGTTTTTGCTCACGTATCGATTGTCAATGAGAAGCAGCTCTCTTCCCATGCCAGCAATATTGGCAGCACCGAGGTTCGTCCTGTCCATCAGGGAAACGCAGTACATGATTCCCAGCACTGGGACCAGTCGCCGATCGATTCGTCGTTTGATGCGCTTCTGTTCGTCCGAGGAGAACCCAAAGTCTGTCTCCGAGCCATCAGAGTCGGCGGGATGGGCGGCAGTATCATCGAGCTTATCCTCGAAGTGGCCGATGGGCGATACTTCGCCACTGTCTGTCTTCATCATCTTTGCTGCTAGTAAAGGTATATGTACGTCTGTTCCAGTGACGATGGAGGTGATGTGCTGGGCGAGGAACGATCAAATACAAGGGAACCGGATTCCTCGAAAAAGCATCCAGGATTTCCACGGTGCCTTTATAAAGAGATGTCTGTCTCTCTGTCTTCCATCTCGCCCGCGCCTGATGTTCCTTTTTTCTTTTCTGTTCCATCCTTGTTGCACCACCAAGCACCCTACCGGATGTTTGCTCCAATACAGGAATTGTGGGCGCCTTGGCACCTTGGGGAAACACACCCCGTTTGCTACAAAGCCAAGACAGGCGGGTCTGCCGAACGCGGGGTAGTTTTACATGCTTTTTTGAGGTCCCGTGAGCCCCCAAGCCCAATACCCGTGAAATGAAATTATGGAATTTTGGGTGCAGCGTTGCTCTCAGATGCATCCAATGACTCTGAACTTGGCAATGACCCAAAGGGGGTTAAGGTAGTGCGTACAGAGTTTAGTATGTGTGATTTTTTAGTGGCAAAGTTTCGCGTCGTCCGCCTCGTCCGGGAAGGAGGTCGATGCGCTGGGCCATTTTCTTATTATATTGCATTGTAGGTAGCACTCGCTGCGACTTTGATCCCGAGCACCTGGTACTTGAAAAAGATGGGGTCAAATGGTATATAAGTCTCTCATAACTGTTCAAGCCAGGGGTAAAGTCTTGCCCCTTCGTCATGGCGTTTGTTGGATCCCAAATGCTCCCTAAATGGCGTCGACTGGGATAAGGTGTAAGTATATCAGTGTGTGTGTGTGTGTGTTGTTGCACCAATGAATGAGGGCATCTTCCGTTCTCATACCGAGGCACGCATTATTAGTGACAGTGCCAATCAAAAAAAGAGCTCGAGCAAGAGGCCTTGGCTTGGAGACTAAGTTGCCTCAGCTGAGGCTTGGAAATATGCTTTCCGAGGCCCAACTTACACAAGACCACACAGACGGCGTCTTGATTACTACTTAGCATTATCACCTTTCCGATACCTTTTCAAACACGGGACGAGATCTTCTGATTTGTTATTACAAACGAGTTGCTCTAGTGCATGAAATGAGCCCCCCTATCTAATACAATATAGTTCCTAAAAAGCAGCCAAGCCGCTACACCACTAGACGGACATTGTGAAAAACAGCATCTATTTACCTGTCCAACCTTATTCCAACGCCGGGCTGCAACATACGAAAGCGCCGACCTTTCCGCCCCATCCACCACCTTGAGAAGCACCAAAGTTTCAAGAGGGAAAATCACCCTCTTCAAGAGCCTAGACTCCTCGGCCACTCGACTTCATTCCCCTTCCCATAACAACCGTCTCCTCCCGCACAACCTCCCGCTCCCTAATGTTCCTAGTCACCAATCCACCCGCCAGCAGCGTACATGCAGCCAGAACCTCCGGGATCAAGTACAGCCCGACTTTGAAACCCCATGTCCCAGTCATAGGATTCATATCCAAGTTCTCACTAAAGTAAAAGGCCGCCGAGCCAATCATTCGGATCGCAAGCAAAGGACATGCCACGGCAACGGCCACCACAAGTCTCTGCGCCAGATGCTGCTGCATGTTGCTGGGCTTGTAGCAGATGTATGCGTACACTGCTCCGAGAAAGAGGAGAGCGATGACGGCAACGAGGATGAGTCCGCCCACGCCGGCGAGGTGCCAATCTGTGTTGAGCTTTGTGGGGTCGGCTTGGTTCGTTGCGGACTGGAGACCTGAGGCGCCGGCTGCGAGGAGAGCAATGGCTCCAGCGACAACCAAGTGAAACAGAAGGACGAATATGATGTCGACCTTTCTCTTGTCGGGGTATCTGTGTAGGGAGAGAAGGTAGAAGCGGCTATAGAGGGCGGACACAAGTAGTCAGTTTCTAATAGTGTTGCACAGGTACGTTGGAGCTTTTTTATTTCTTGGAGGGTTTGGGATAACAACTCACGCCTCGTGTAGCGCACCGCCAATAGCAATCGTCAATGGCGAGAGGCCCACACTGCTAATGATTGCCGCAGCTGTGCTCCCAGGATTGGCCATTTCCAGCGCATTCCCTATGATGCGAACGATACAGAACAAGATGAAGAATCTCCAGCAAAGCCATGCCATGCCCTGAACGCCGTGTTTGGAGCTTGTGTATACTGCTGGGAAGAATAGCACGATGTAGATGGCTAGCACAGCGGCTGCGTATGCGACGTCTGCACTCGCCATTGTGCAGGAAGTTCCGTCACAAGGTGTTTGGAAAAATGTATCGATAGGAAAAGATGAACAAGACGAAGGATGTTGTGCCAATGGGTCAAAGGCCAAGTGAGCAAGTAAAGCTAGCTATATGCCAAATCGGACCCGAGTGATGGCAAATGTGTGTCGTTGGAATCACAGTTGATACTGATACTATCGATGCGAGTCTTGGGTTTTGCTGTAGTAGAGATGATGATCTCAAATCCAAATGCCCATATTATCAATGGATAGCATCCTCCTCTCTTTTATACACCAGCACCCTCTTTTTCGTATGCATGTTTTGGACTGAGGAATGCCATTCCGTCCCATTGTCTGGCATGGCTCAATATGACGAACCTAGTTGAGACCACCGCGCCCAAATTTGGGCGCAGCACGCACATCGTTCTCGTTTCCCCATCGAAGCGCTTCAGCCATCGTGCAGATCTCTCGCTGCACATAAGCTGACGTCCCCTGAAATGGGCGGTATGCGAAGATGTTCATGCCTGATGCGAGGAAATAGTTGCCTGACGCGCCTCTGCAAAAGTCTCACCTTGCAACTTTCCTGTTTTGGATTGGTGATTGCTTCCCATTGGTCGAAATGCGTCCCGTTCAGGCTGGACAGGGTCTAAGTCCCATTGCGCGAGAACGAGCCAAGCGAGAACGACGAAGCGCACAGCCCCTGCTGACAGCCATGCCAACTAAAGGTCCACAAATACCCGTAGCTTGACATGAAATATACCCACAACAGCTGTGACAACGCTGCCTTTCTGTCCATAAGACGTCTCACCAACCCGCGAGCTAATACAGCTTTGAGTTGACCAGACGGGTAGGCCTTCAGCTTGTAGATTGATGATGGTCGAGGCAGCAAGGCTTGTATAGGTCAACACCACCCGCCTGGGTTAGTCTTGCCCCTCAACGGCATCTGAGCGTCGGTGAGGTTTGTTTTCCAGGTCGTGAACCAACAAATATGCTCATCAAATAGTGATCCTATATGTTCTTCACCGCGTCTTGCCATTCCTGGAGACCCATACTCCGCCACGAATCTGACAACCGCCAATGGCTTCTCCCGTCATCTGTGTGGGAAAGGGATGAACCTCTATTCGTCCACCCAAACTCACCGCAATCTGACATCCTTCAACTAATTGGCAGTCTTCGGCTATTTTCGCATCCTCCCAACCAACCCTTTGAGATATTACAGCTTTCCTCGGTTTGATAGAGCTTGAGCTCCAAAATTCTGCACTATTCCGGACGCATGAACCGGCTTTCCATGGTGCATCCGCCCGTATGAGCGACCGCTTCATTCAACTTGGACACACAAACCTGTTCAAACACAGCGTAAGGGCCTACCTCTAAGGCGTCTTTCTGGACTGACTCGCATGGAAAAGGGTGTGGCTGCCAACAATGGGATCTGTATGTATACCAAGTCAGCTAATATGCCTGTCTCACAAACCTGGGTGGCGTGTACATGGTTGCACTCGCCTCAGCAGCCCGCGTAATAAAGGACATTGACCCGTCTACTCTGTTTATATCTGAGCACCGGACGGCCTCAATGATAGGTAGAGACCCTCTGCTACCTTCTTAGGCGCATCGGCATCAGCGAATGCATATCGAGAGGAGAATACAGTGACACATCTTCAAATCATGGGCCAATTTGCAAGGCATAATGCCAATTACATGTCAGCATATCATCACAAATCACAACCATCAAGAGAAACAAGACTATTGATCCCAAATCAATTGCGCACTTCCATGTTCTATCTGTGACCTTTCAGCAAGACCGTGAGGTCGATCACAAATACCAAAAATCCGTTTCCCCCGCAGGGCCTTCCTAAAGTCTCGATAACCATCCGCCGCGACGCAATGACAAGGCTCCCTCAGTGGTAAGGTGAAAAGCACTTGTCCCTCACCAATGATTGCGCAGCCGCCGCCCAAAAACCGAAATCCATCGCAACCAAGATATCCCCATTCAATCAAAGGTTTGACCATGTTTATGAGCTTGATCATCCCTATCCAGTACTGGGATTTAGATGTACCACATGGTGCTCTTGAAGAACCTAATGTTGTCATCACGAGCACCAGAATCCTTGTCGCCAATGGTCATCAGGTCTGGAGCGGTAGTGGGAAGCCTGCTGCTAGGAGCGGGCGCGTTGTGCTTGGCCAGCGGCATGCGTTGCTGGTCAGCGAGGTTGCGGGGATCCCTGGCTGAAGCAGTGACATCCTCGTGAGACCTCGCACGGGCAGCAGCAAGATGAGCGTAGTAGATGGCAGGGTGGAGAGAGACAGGCGTGGTGGATCTCATGTATTGGTAACACTGCTGGTAGATCATCGTCTGCAGCAGATCGACCGGCATGTTGATCTCATCCTGAAGGACGTGATAGTGGACTGGACGGGCAGTGCCCTGGAGAGCGAAGTGGGAACACAAGTAAAAGTCGTAATGGAAGGGGTGGGTAACTTCAGTCTCAACAATCGTGCCAGGCAAGGGGTTTCCATTCTTGTCACCGTCAGTTGGGCCCACAGGGAAAAAGCGGATGTGGTGCCGCTTAGTCCCAACGATGACTGTGATCTTGGGCCTGGCACCTCGAGCCTTCTCGAGGAACATGCGGTACACCTCGTCAATTTCCTGAGCCAGAACCTGGCTGAACTCGCCCTCAGAGACGCCGTCGCGGAAGTAGAAGACGTGTTGTGGGGCCTTCTGGTTCAGGGCACACCACTGCTCGATCAAGGGGCCGATCGTCTTCTGAACACACTCTCGGTTGAGAACCTCGACACGGTACCCATTGGTCTGGCAACAAGCAGCGTATTGAACACAGTCTTTGTCCATTGACATGGTCACAGCAGCCAATGAAGCCTGGGGCCCACCTGCTCCTTGTCCATGCGAACCATGGGAAACGTCGACACCAATCATCATCGTAGCCGCAGGGCCGAAGATGGGTGCCTTGCCGACGAGCTTCGAGGTGTAGCCACCCAGCTTCGCGTTGACCTTCATGGCCACGTTTGAGCAGTACTGATCCTGCGCCTTCTTCACGTGGAGCGACTGCACCATCTGGGACAGAGTGGCGAAACGAATATCCAAGCTCTTCTTTAGGCGTTCATAAGTGACCATGTCCTTGCTCGGAAGGACAACAAAGAGAAGATCCGGCGATGCCTTGAATTGCATGCCGACTTCCTGATAGGCCTGCCTCAGCTGCTCCGCAGTCTCGTTGGAGCGGACCATCTGCACGTGCTTTATGGGGGGTGTTGTGGTCTCGATCCTACCACCATGGCCCTTGTACGCCTTGATGAATGTTGAGATGAAGTTGATTGCGGTTGCGTTATCGACGCACTTGCCAATGATGATAACACCCCAAGCCTTCAGAGGACGTGGGTTGGGCTTGGTAAACAGTTGGCCGCGGAGGTCCCATCTGCCACCCGTACCCGGGTTCTTGGTAGCCTTTCCGAATTGGATGCTGGGGTTGTTGATGACCCTCGCCTTGACAGCCTCCATCTGGTTCTTGATCTGTACACCAAACTCCCTCAGGTACGGGTCGTCGTTCCAGCGGAGGGTATTGACACAACTCATGATATCCTGAGAGCGTCGTGGAGGTCGAGTGACTGCAAACTTGATCATCGCCGAGGTTTGATCACCATCAAGCTTGTAGTTGTACTTCTGATGGGTGTCCAGAACGACCACTTCCATGGGGAAAATACCGTCGCGCGTCGACTCGATGCACGGGAGCTGCCAGTTTTTCAGACGAATTTGGTATCGCTCGCGAAAGTACTGGTCAATCGAGAGCGTCGTGGTCTCGCCGGTGTTGACATTCCTCTTCTGGAATTTGACAGTCCTTGCATTGGCGCCTTCGGGCCCGGGCCATTGGTTCAAGTCCCACGTGAAGCCCTTGATCTTGTAAGTCTTCGAGTCATTCGTCTTTCCACGGTGTTTGACACGGAAACTGAGCCGCTTCATCTTCTCAAGGGTCTTGAAGAGGGCTGGCTTTCCCCAGCCTTGTCGGTTGCCGTCAGTCACCCGCTCCGGCTTGAGAGCCTCAGCCAATCTCGAGTCGTCGTAATCGCGAAACTCCCGAGAGGAGGACCGCAGGAAGTGGAAGACCAAGTGAGCCAATGAGGAATGATCAGGGGACCAGAACGCGGTGTTGGCAATGTCAACATTGATTCCGAGACCATAACCACCACTCTTCATCGATGAGTTGGTGCGGATCGACGAGTAGATGCCCTTGATGGCAATGAGCCAACGATTATTGTCTAATAGGGCCTGCTCGTATCCGCTCTTGGAGTAAAGGTTGCGCTTGATTGCGACCATGTGCTTCGAGGGCCACTCACGCATGACGTGGTCGAAAAAGTTCATACACTCGAGCACATGATCATCCCATCCCATATTGCCCATGAGATATGCCTTCAAAGCATCTAGACGGATGGTTGTGGTCTTCTTGATCATGATATAGACCACGTCAGGGCCGCGGGTCGGATGCGGCTGCCTGCCTTGCTCTCGATCCATATCGATCTGGTGTCGTAACTCGGAGACATTGTTGCGCGACCAAGCGATCTTGCGGCCGTCAAAAATCCAAGGGTGGGGGCCTGCCTTCTCTCTCAGGTAGCGCTTGAGCGCCTCCAGTTCCCAGACCTTCTTGGCGAAGGAGGTTCTCTTTGGCTCCGGGGAGAGGGAGATCTAAAATACGTGTTAGATACATTTCATGAGCACTATTGGAATGGCGAGATAACTTACGTCATATTGGTAGACGTCGAAATCTGGCAGTCCGCAGACGCGAAACTGGTTGACGCGGATATTGACCGGCTTCCCACCCTTTCCAAGGCCGGGTCGTTGAGAGAAAGAGTGTTCAGACCCAGACTGTGAATGGAGTTAGCATGAACTTGCTGCATGTCAAAAGCATTTAGCCTTCCATTGGGACATACCTTGACGTAAGCCTCAGCAGGAAGATCGACACGCTTGCCGACGTCCTTGCGGTGCATCATCTCGGGAGACTCCTCGGAGTCATGTCCCATCCTGGCAGGATCGTAGCCGAGGGCGGCAGGGTATCCCACGGGAGCAGAGCCACCGGCACGGGAGCCTCCTTGCTGGGAAGCTGACACATGAGAGCCTGCAGCTTGGGAGGGTCCGCCTCGAGAGGAACCGCCGTGAGAAAGGTGGCGGGAGTGCGATCCGGCGGAGCGCTGGGAACTGTCCCGAGAGCGAGTGTCGGATGGGCCATCGAAAGATGGAACTGCCAGATAGCGAGACATGGTGATATTTGTGGGTGTCTGTCTGATTGAAAATGTTAATGATCAAAAAATGGTATTCTGGATGGCAAAGCCCAAAGTGAAGGATGCAATGTTTCAAGATCAAACGAAGACGAGGACTGAGATTTGAGATTTGGATAGGGATGGAACGAGATGATCGTTTGAGGGCAGTGACTGACTGGACTGTACTGTGCGTCAGAGAGGTGGATGGGCAGGAAGGTCCAGAAGCGTTGAATTGAAAATGGCTGTGTTGGATGATTGCGAGTGGTGTGGCAAGCGTTTGTGTGTTTGTAATGTGGATTGCCGGAAGGAGAGAGAAGGCTATTGAAGAAGAGGCTGGGGAGCATTGGTTTCAAACTTTGACAAAATCAAACGGTACAAGACACATCTTGAGAACTTCTGCGTAGGGAAACTTGCTGGCAGGGTGCGAAGGGGCACTGAGTCTTACTGGTATTCTCAGGTTGCAAGATAGCTGTGGCGCAAATGTGTTTTGAAGTGTTGGTGTGTGGAGGAGAGTAGACAATCACTGTTGGGTTGAAAGTGAAAGACGAGAAGTTGTGGATGGGTGTAAAGTAGAAGTGCGAAGTGTGAAGATTGTAGAGGTGATTGCGTGTGTGTGTGTGTGTGTGTGTGTGTGTGTGTGTGTGTGTGTGTGGAAGATGAGAAGAAATATGAAGTTGGGGTTGGTGATGTGACAGCTGCTGCGTCAAAGAATACGGCAAGAGCTAATGGCAGACAATAGCGACTGAGGACGAGCTTCTTGCCTCAAAAGTGAAGATCAAGATGCAAATAGAGATATTGAGAGAACTGGATGCGACAATCAGGCAAGTGAGTACATACCTGAAGTGGTTGTTCAAGTTGTGAATGTGTCTGGTCGGAATGTGAGAGACGAATGTTGTGGTGGAGGATCGATACGATGTTTGACGGTTGTGTTAGTTTGTGGTGAAGAAGAGAGTAAAAAGGCTGGTGTTGTTGTTGATGGAAGAGATGATGAAGTCGAAGTTTGAAGGGTGCCAACCGTTCCTGGTTGGTTCTTGAGCTGTTGAGATATGGAAGCTGGGTAACGCAGATGGACGGAAGAGGAAACGATGCAAAGATCAATTGGCAGTCAGCAGCTTTGAAAAGTCACTTGGGATGGTCTGATTCTGAAGGCTGAAAGGTATGGCTTCATCGAGATTGCTGGTGTTCTGGACCATATGAGAGATCTGAGGAAAGCTATCTACGGAATGGAAAATGATATGCCGTTCTCTCAAAGATGCGCTATGCACCTTTGTGTCTTTGAAGCATTCTGTTACTAGCACGATTTATTTAAATGGCTACGGCAGTCAAGAGCAAAGAGAGCCTCAATACTGACATTTCTTGGCTACCGTTTACAGTAGATGTCCAATCCTGAAACTGGGAACCTGGGAAATAACATACTGGACACGAGCTGTCAATGAAGAGCAGAACTGAGAAGCTAGAATGAGCATTGCTAAACTATAATCCACAATCAATCTATTATTTTAGCGTGGAGGAAAGCTTGGGCATGCTCCTCGTAGCTCTGATGAAGAGAACATTCCTAGGAGAGGCCATTGTGCGTCTGGGCGCGGTGTCCTACCCAACCTTTGCAAAAGCGATTCCTTCAAGCCTGGAGCATATTCACTCCCTACTTGTCACTTCCATCTCAGCACCAAGAAAACTCTTGGCCTGATCTCTACAGGCTCTTGCAAGCGAGCAATTTCGTCTGCTTGCTCTGAAACGATCATCACATTCCCACACTATACATAATGACTCGACACAAGACCGAACATTATCTGTTCGAAAGACGACGCCGCGGCAGATCGAATTACCGTATCAGAAAAGATGGGAGCAAGCACCATGGTCTGAGGCTTCTGCACAGGCGAGGATTATTGCTGCCGCGCTGTATTGACATTGCCTCACATTTGTATATCATTGCACCTGCAGCCTGGCGTAATGCTCCGCTGACCGGAACAACACTCAGCGTAAGCGTGTGCTAGTCCCGGAGGGAGACGAGAGCGACAAGAGGAGGACTTAGTCTCCCACGAGATTCTCCGGGGATCAGGAGTCACTCGATGTTGGCTTGTAGGACGCCAGGTCGAGCTTGTAAGATCACGACATATGCCTCAAGATTTGCCGAACGGGAGGACAAGACACGGCCAGCCAAAGTGCTGACAAACGCTCTACCAAGAATCATCGCTGTGCCAATGAAAACGGCCTATCAAAGCCCGCGGGCCAGAGCAAGAAGGATGGGCAATATCAGAGGAGGCCTCTATCATCGGCTGCGAGAATACCAGAGTAGGCTCGGAGGCTAATTGAGGACCAGAAATGTTGACGAATTGGGAAGCGACAGCATCGCTCAGCGAGCCACAAGGCAGAGCCAAATTTCCCACTTCTTTCCAATTATACTTGATTGAGATACGCACGTTTCTCGTTGCTTCAGCGTAATGCTGCCCAAAAAATACTCTACCTCCTACCAAAGACAGACTTCGGGTGCAAGTTCCCCCCATACGAGTGACACAAAGCTGACTGATATGTTGTCATCAGGAGTCACAGTCAGCCGCTCGCTCGGCCTTATGCCGTGACGGTGTACAGGCTGTAGCAACTCTAACAGGCTCTATCTCAGCCTCACAAACTGCTGTCGTCGAAAGGTAGAATCTCGGTCAACGGGCAACAGGAATAGACTTGCGAGACTTCTGATTTACACGAGGCTGACGGTTGAGGATGAGCAGCACGCCGCTATTCAAGACAAGGGTTGTGCTATTGGCAGCGTACGCGAATCTATTCTCATCAATACAAATTGCCCAGCATCTTCGCTTTTCATACATCATGGCAGGATCATGCTTCATCTTCGACCATAGCCCGCTGATTGTGCTGCTGGGCCAACCCGCTGAGAGCTCCTATTGCCATGCTCAAGATCCCGTACAGATGTCTGCCTCGAATATCCGCAATGGCCTCCGATAGCCAAGCAATCAGAGTGCCATATAAGAATTGTTGTGTGTATGATGCCCTCGGACTTGTGAAGAGACACTGACTAAGCCTTGATGTTGGGGATGAAAGCCTCATCCTCAGTCCAGCTACCAACAGAGCCAGCAGACGGAGAGCTCGGTACGGTCTGGCTGGCCTTCTCAACCTCCTCCATGGAAGCTTTCCAAACTTTCTCAACCTCCAACCTCTGTTTCTGTTCTCTCAATTCCCTTTCCTCCTTTTTCAGCTTCCTCAACCTGCGCTCGCTGTGGATCCTCTTCATGGCCTCAGCCCGAGCAGCGTTGTTCGAGCCCCTTGGCGTGAAAGCCGGGGCTGCTGGCGAGGACGGCGGGGCCGAAGCTTTGCCACCAGCCGAGCAGTTCACGCCATAAGCAGAGCGTTGATAGTATGCGAAGAATACGGCCATGTCTTTCTCGTAGTCATTCTTGATGGAGTCAGGAGGAGGATTGTCGTTTGAGGGGCTTTGGGAAGGCGTGTTCTTGTTGCTGTCAGGGGCCTGGTGACCACAAAGAGGGTTTGAGTTGCTACAGGATTGCATCGTCGCGAAGATGTGAAGTGAAAAGCGTGCAGATGGCCTAAGTATGTGTTTCGCTGTTCCCAAATTAGATCATGACCTGACAGATTTGAATAGGGTAAGGATGCGCATCATTGAGATATTTGCATGTGGACAGTACCTTGAGAGTTTGATTGCAAGGACAATTGGCGTGAAGGAGAAGCTCAAAGCATAGTGACCGAGAAGCATTGTTCCAAGTTCTAGGTCTTGAGAGGTGCTTGTTATTATCCATATGCTGGTTGTTTGTTAAGAGCAGCCTGCGGTTGCAGGAGGCAACACTGGACGGCCAATTCGGAATTGGTAGTAAGCAACTGACTGTGGTTGGGCCAATGGTGGTGAATTCCTGAACCTGGAATCTGATGGCTCCCCGTCCTGGTCCTTTGTGTCGTTGTGAAAAGCTTTGTGTGTGTACGTCCAGGAGACATGCAGATTACCAGGCTGCTGTCAAGTCAACAATACCCCACAGCCTGCTCTCCGGATTGTGCAAACAATTTATGGTTCGTCGAGTCTCAATGTGGCAAGTGCTTCATATCGCTGTCTTGGAAAGCTGAGATCTCCAGGCATACTTATCGTAAAGCAGGTTAACCATTGCATTGAAACCTGTGAATCACACACATAAATGCAGCAGCATGGAAATGATCAAGGTTCCTGTTCATTCAAGTTGATTGCTAGGCATCTAGTCTCCCCAGCCTGCAGCTGCTGAATGGCTAGCTGTACCTCCCAAGTGAGCTTCATCAACCAAGTCGCCCACAGTCATTGAGTAGGCTGCATCCTGCAACAGCTTGCTCAGGTATCCCACCAGGTGAACGAGCAAAAGTGCTGCAGTAGGCATGACCATGTCTCACGAAACTGACTAGGTTGCAAATGCACCGCCTCTCCGTTGCCAACGCCTCCATTATACTTTTGTGGTATGCGCCCGTCAAAGTGGAAGAACAATGCTGCAATGAAATCGAGTCCTCCAAAATCAGGCATGCGAAAGGGCCTATGACACTCACTTCAAGTCATCCAAACCTGCCCATCGCAATATACTTTGACGAAATCAAACCGGCGCCACGCTGCCAGTACCTCTGAATGTTTGCTCACTCAAAGCCACAAGCTCCCCATCACCTTGGCCTTTCGCATGAAGAGCATTTGAGGAGTAATGATCCCTCAGGGCATTCTCCGAGGCTAGAAGGAGTCATTTGGGAAAGGACTTCGACGTCCGACTCCCCAACACTCGAGGTCGGGTATGCCAAAGCAGTCCACGACCAAATCACTACGAGTCGCCGTATCGAGATATATCTTGTCCCCTGGGCCGACCCAGTCTTTTTATCCGCATCCTATGCAAAAGCTGGCGACCCCTCGATCATCTGGCTTCCTCACTTGGATTTGGACATGTTCCAGTGGTGTGTACGACTTTCCGTGCCTGTAGTACTTGGTCGTGAGATGCCCAGGGACACCGGACAGTGGTACGTGCATATTCAAGCATTGAAGGACATTGCTCAACGTGCTATTTTTCTCTCTAATAGTACCCACCGTATGGAGGCTGTGGTGGTGGAGGAGCCTGGCCATATGGATTCGGCACGGCGTAGCCGCTAGGAGGGGGCGCGCCGTACATCTGAGGAGGTGGCGGCGGCCAGGCCATAGTCGCATCTGGGGTAGGCATGACTGGAGGTGGATATGCCATGGGAGGGGGTGCGCCTTGACCATAGGCAGCTGGCGGTTCGTACCCCGAGCCGCTGGACCCAGGCCGCAGTGACGACTGCTGGTATGTACTAGATGCTGGAGCAATGCGTCCACGGCTAGTTCCAAATGGGCTCTGAGGTCGTGCTGAATTAGGGGAGTCGCGCGCCGAGGACGGGTACGCCGGATTTTCTGTTGAGAACTGTCGGTTGTGCGTGGCAAGCTGCAGACGACCGGACTTGTCTGCGCCCTTCCAGTCCTTGGGGTCCGGAATATGTGTATTTCTGATGAGACGCCCTAATTCGTTTGCGTTGAATCGGGGTAAATTGTAAGATGAGGCAGGGGGAAGCAAGCCCAACAAGAACGTAATGTCTCTAGCGATGGGCGCGGCCTGCACCCGCCTCTGCTGGTCTAGACGACGACCAGCTGCACCCTTCAGTGGTGATTCGCCACGCTGGAGTTTGCGCGGGGGATTCAGGGTATCGTCATAGTCATCCGCAGGTAGGGGTCGCTTTGGCGAATTTGTGGATGGCATGAATTGTGGCCGAGGGCTGTTTTGTTGGCGCAAAGACGGCCGAGGGCTGTTTAAGACCGGATCACGCTGCTCGATGGAAGGCATAATGCTGTTTTTCGGGCGCATTTGAGTCGGCGACACGATGAGACGAGCTGCAATGGGGTTGAATGTCTCGGAAGAGAAGCGAGCTGCAAAGTGGTTGAGTTTTGGGTCATCGGGAAACAACTCGGCCATGCGCTTTTCGAGTTTGACGATCTGAGACCGGTCGCCATACTGCGACTCGAACTTGTGGAAGTACGAGAACAGCGTTCTGGCCTTGTGAATCGAGTCGGGCTTGTCTGTCAAGCGCTTGATGCAGTTCTCAAAAACAACTCTTGCGTCTAACTCCAGGTTAGCATCGAAATTGAGTGAAGGATTCCGGATTGACTTACTGGTGAAATCATCTCTTGAGTGCAAGAATTTGATGTACTCCACCATGAAATACTCGTCTTCAGGAAATAGTCTCGCGCCGCGTTCGAAGATCTTGACACCAGCATTCTCCTTGTAGACTTTCCATTCCATCAAGGCGATCGCCACATAAACGTCGCTGGCCAGCTTGCCTCGAGCTCGAGCATCGGTGAAGATCTGACGCATCCCACCGACAGGTGTATTGGGGACACCCTTGCCTTGAACGCGGCGCATGGCTCGCGCAAGTGCAATCCAGACATATGAAATCGTCTTGGACAGAACATTGTTCCGCGCAGAGTATCCTTGCTGAATCGCTTTAATTTGCGCCTCCTTGGCAGCATCCTTCGCCGGTTTGTCACCAGGTCCATCCGCATCATCATCGTCGTAAGCGTTATTGCCAGTCGTAGGATCGTAGGTGGAGCTCTGACTGATCTTGTTGATGATCGCCTTTTCCTCGTCTTTGAGACTCTTGGACAAAACATAGAGGTTGTCAAGAAGTTTGAGATAAGGGGCCTTGACAGCATTTCCACGTTCCGCCTTTGCCGCATCGCCCTCGCCGACAGGGTACGTATCTTCAATGCGGTCAGCGTGCTTGAGAGCGAGCAAGACACTCTCGGGATTCGCGTCAATTCCGTTATGGAGCAATTCAGCTCCAAGGTCGTTACCCTCGGAAGCTGAAATATCGTTTTCCCAACACCACTCCGCTGCATCAATCCACATTTCTGGCCAGAAACGGAGCGCCATGAGCGCCTGTCTGTAGACGTAGAGAATTCGGCTATTGAGTGTTTGAGGTTCGTCCGCCTTGAGCTCGAGGGGATCGGACTTCTCCCAGGCGATCCATCTCTTCCACAGGTCCACTTGCTCAGCATATTCCTCGTCACCATCAAATCCCGGAGCCGGTGGAAGGCGTGGAATGTTAATCCTCTGCAGTCTTCTTGTGATGTTGTCCAGTGCCATATTCGCACTCTTGGCTGACATGTAGCTTGGGGAATGCTGGCTTACAAGTGCCCGGCCGAGCTTCTTGTCAATCGAGTTTTCGAACTGCTCGTACTCCCGCCAAAGATTGTTGAGGTTCTTCGTAGGTACGGCAATTGCTCGTTGGTACACTCTGCGGAGCAAGTCCATCTTCTTCTTGCTCTCCCAGTCCTGTTCTCCGACAACTCCCGGTCCTGTCTTGATGAACTGAATATACTCGACCCAAATGGGACCAGAGTCGCGGTCAACACCAACAACATCATTACTGAGGACAAATTCGAAGGACTGAGCGACAACATCTCGAGCTCGGCCGGTCGGGTCGCTGAGATCGTTGCGTCGTCGAATGTAGTCGAGGTAGACAGTAAGGAGTCGCACGTTCGGGATGGTTGTCAGGGTCTTCTTGAATAGGTCCTCGGCTTTCGAAAAGTTATTCATATCCATCTCCATTTCCATGTATGCAGTCCAAATATCCGCCTGCTAGTGGTCAGTACCAGAACAATGCTAGTGCTCATGGGTTGTAAGGACTTACCGCCTGGGGAAAGACAGCCAAGAATCGCTCGTATACATCACGAAGCGCATCAACATCATTCCGCCGGCGCAGCTCAGCTATGAGATCCAGCCACGCATCCATAGCCGCACGAGGCTCTTGCTTGATGCGCTCCTCGAGCGAGTTTATCACATCGTAGGGAGCTCCAGCACCTTCCTCGAACTGAGGCGCAATAATACCAGAAGGTTCACCAGGCGCAACAGCCGGAGGTGCTGGCGCATTGTTCGCCTGGGACGTGGAGGGCACATTAGACATGGCTTCTTCAGCCTGAGGCGCAGAGGCAGAATTGTCAAGAGAAGATTGGGGAAGAGACTGGGGGGTCTGAGATGGCTCAATTGGCAGACTGGTGGGGACGGGCGCTGGGACGTCGTCGCCCTCCGAATCAGAGTCTCCCACTAGGAAGCCTCCGGCTGTCTTGCGTTTCTTGGACGCAGGCACAGGCGCAGACTGGGCAGTGGGCTGGGGGGTTGGCTTGAGACTGGTTTGCCGACTCTCGTCCTGCTCATCCTCCTGGGGCAGAAGAGTCAGGTCGACAGACGCCGGGTCGTATTCACCCACGGCATCTTCAGCAGGGCCAGCAGCGGAGGATGCGAGATCACCAGATGTTTGAGGGGCCAGGGAGGACAAGTTCATGTCTTCTTGTGTGTTGTCACTAATTTGTATATCGCCATTTTCTTCAACCTCAGACTCATCACCCTCTTGTGCCCATTGGGTCTCCTCGACAACTTCGTCTGCCATGCTCGCGATGATGTGTGGATTTCGAATAGAAGAGGGATAGGAGTTTGACGATACGGGGTGGTCGATTGACTTCTCCGTCTGCGAACAGCGGACACCGCCGATCGCTGCAGCGCGCAAACAGTGGCGCAAGGTAAGGTGTTAGCGGAGAGACGAAAGTAGGCTCGGGGGAGAAGGAAGCTAAGTTGTTGGCTGCTCTGGCTCTGGTGTTGTCGTCGCAGTGCTAGAATGCCAAAGAAGGGCAAGGCCCCAGGCAAATAGCACAGGAGGGCGTGCTGCTCAAAGGTGTAGGTGAGAAAAGGTGAAAAGAAATAGAGATTAGTAAAGAGGTGTGATGGTGTTGTCCTCCAGCTCGTCGCGAAGTGAGTGTCGCCCGTTGACGATGGATTTTCCTTTTGGACAAGGAAGTTTAACTGCAAGTTGTTAGCAGCCTCTGTCACTGGGAAGGAACAGCTCCAGCCTAGGGCATTTTCACTGCGGGTAGGTGCCTGTGCACGGACTCAGATTTCAGCAGCTGGCAAGCATGGTGACAGGGGCCTCCCCCCTAAATTACTATGTAGTGACTAACTGATGAGATCACCCTTGAAGACATATTCAGTCCAAACCCGGATTGGACATCGAAGACATTCTTTTCATAAGATGGGCTCAAACAACGCATATAGAATGATGATGATGATGATCCTGTAAAATTACTAGGCATCTTATCAATATGTACTGTTGCAGTAACAGCAACATGTTCAGATTCAATCAAGGGGGGCATGTATCCGAGCAGCCTTTGAGAGGTATTGAGGACACTTCTTAGCAGGGTTGGCATCAAGTTACAGTGCATTTTTGATAGAGACGCACTACTGCTTCTAGAACCGCGGAAGGACCCTCTCTCTTGAGTGGGGGCTTTGCCCATTAACGCGTCGGGTCGCGTCCCTCCAAGTTCTCTCGAGATACAACGGGTCGCCATCTTGCTCCCAAAAACAAACCCACTCTTCTGGCATTCGCGCACCACCTGTGTTAACCTTTTCCCTTGTGATTGCATTGCATCTTGGTCAGACCACCGATAAAAGCCATCTATAAGCTCAGAAACAAACACAACAAAAGAAGAAGAAAAAGTTACAATCAGAAACAGAGTTGCCCATCATGTCTGTTGTTTCACTGCTGGGTGTCAATATCCTCAACAACCCCGCCAAGTTCACCGACAATTACCAGTTCGAAATCACCTTCGAGTGCCTGGAGCAACTAGAGAAGGGTGAGCAGCCAGTCAGCCAGGCTATTGCTTTGCCTTCAGGACTCTTCAACAGGATCGCGAGACCGTACTAACCGTTGTCGCAAACAGATCTCGAGTGGAAGCTGACTTATGTTGGCTCTGCCACCTCCGATCAGTATGACCAGGAGCTCGACACTCTGCTGGTCGGTCCCATCCCCGTCGGCGTGAATAAGTTCATCTTCGAGGCCGATGCTCCGGACACCAAGCGCATCCCCGACGCCGAGGTCATGGGCGTCACTGTCGTCCTACTGACATGCTCCTACGATGGTCGCGAGTTCGTGCGCGTTGGCTACTATGTGAACAACGAGTACGAGACTGAGGAGCTGAGCGCCGACCCTCCTGCCAAGCCTATCATCGAGAAGATTCGCCGCAACATCCTGGCGGACAAGCCTCGTGTCACCCGCTTCGCCATCAAGTGGTCAGTTGCCCTTACCTATTAGCTCGCGCCGTAGCCTGCTTATCTACCCATATTTGCTTGTCGAAAACCCAGAGATACCGTGCAACTCACTAACTCACTTGGAACAGGGATAACGACGCCACTGCTCCCGCCGAATTCCCACCCGAGCAGCCTGAGGCTGATCTGGCCGTTGAGGAGGAATATGGCGCCGACGAGGTTGATCTGGACGAGGATGTTGAGGAAAACGCTATCGAGGCCAATGGCGAGGGCTCCGCCACCAACGGTAATGGCGAGGATGCCGCCATGGCCGGTGAGCAGGTGCTCGACGACGAGATGTCCGAGGACGGCAGTGTTGATCTTGAGGGGGAGAGCGAAGACGATGAGGAGGAGCAGGAGCAGGAGCAGGAGGAGGGAGGTGCTCCGGACGGTGGCGACGAGATGGATGTTGATATGGGCGACGCTCCTGATGGTCACCCTCAGCCTGAGCTTATGGCGCACTGATCCTGTTCCGTCATCCCTACATCCCCGGCGTTGGTTGTTTATGATATCCCATGTGTGAGGCATAGACTCTGGTTACCGTTTGTCTGGCCACCCTTTATTACGATTGATTCATACAAACGCATCACGCATTACCTTAGACGAACTGGCCCGTCTCTGGCAAACTCTCCATCCAGACCTTGCACGTGTCTTTAGACCTCGTCTGCTCGTAGGGTAATCGGAATGACAAGGAAGCAGACATAGTTGCAACTTACTTCCCCCACTCAACGACCAATTGTATTATGCCTAAGACGTTGCTCTTGCACAAAACGTTACTAGTTGCGCAAAGAAACGGCTCAGCGCGGTATGTGTTCGGTCTATGTACAGTGCTGATCCTTGATGATCAGCCACAGGAGCATTGTCCAGGGTGTGCGCCTTGCCAGTCGCGATTTGTATTTGGCCGTCGATGTGACGCGACCAAGTCTTTTCAACCCCACGCAAGACCTTGCAACATTCCGGAGACTGCTGTGTGCCTCCAGGGCCACCAGTGGGAATGCGCATACAACACGCAAGCCGACGAACTCAAAATTATTCTGGCTGTTCGGTCGATGCCGTGGGTTTCACCACTGCAAGGCGTCCAGCCCTGAATCCTACAATGTTACAGTGGTAGTAGTGGCCTGCGGACAATGTTGCGAGGTCCTCGACCTTTTCCTCGGAACAAGCCCACGTTCGGCATCCTCTCCCGACTCGGCGACCGACATGTCGTCTAATCTCCACAAAGTGCAATCGGGCTTAGGCTGTTGCGAGGGATTCGCGACCAACTGCACCAACAAGTCGGAACCGAGAGCAGTGGGCTTCCACACTATGCCCAGACCGACAAGGTATTAGCCTGTTGGGAGGATCCGCGTAATTATTCTAACTTTTTGTGGTTTTAATCTTCTTCAGCAATTTGACATGCCTTCTTCCCATGCTTCGCGTTGTGCGTGGGAAATTTGGGTCACTGGCCGTTGTCACCTATGTCCAACTGCATACGTGAGCCGCTACATGCATTCCTGCTCTGGTCTTTGTCCTCTATTGTGTCTGCTTATATGCAGAGGGGCGGCTCTATGCGGGTTGGAAGGGGTGGGAACGTGATAAGCGGGCCGGGGGACGGACCCGTGGGAAGCTCCAGTTTTCACAAAGGTGAAAAAGGTAAAAGACGAAGCATTTGATTTGTGTGTGGGACGCAGCGAGGGAGTGAGTACTCTGGTACTGTAGTAAGTGTCAGCCAGCACGTGGGACCCCCTGAAGCTTTTTTGGGACCCATCCTGCTGAGGGGGGGAGGAGGGACGGCCCAGGCTGACTGGAGGCATGAATTGTGGAAACATACCCATGAATTTCAACAAGCCTGCAAGACTACAACTTTATTACGACAGTAGAGGCTGTTGACTGGTGTGCTCCCCTGGATCTTGTCACCAATGAGGTTCATCCTCCTCCGGTCCTCGCCATGGTCTGGGCCAGTGGCCACCCTGCATATCGACTACTCCAGGGTCTACGGCTGTAATTGGACCGAAACGATGAAAGTAGCACCTGTCTCTTTATAAACCATCTAGACGACATGATTTAAATAATGTCAGACGCCGCTCCAACCGTTCCCGACCCCGGAGGATAAATCAACAAAAGGCTGCGCTCCATACCTGCATACTGTTTGTACTTGTTTCCTTGGATTTGACATGCTCAGAGGTTGCTGTCGCTACTGCTTGTGCTCCGATTACTTCCACTGCTACGGCAAACAGTTGGATGGATTTTGTTTTCCATGGGCAGCTTACATGTTCTTCAGGTGACCTGTCAAGACTCCAGGCGAACAATACGGTTCATCTGCGTGCCGTTCACAGCTTTGAAAAACATCTTTGCTTGACAACTTCGTCTCTGATTTCCTTTATTTGCTTCTGCTGCCGGTGTGGATTCGTAGAAGTGGCTCTCCCGAGCTTTCCCTTCGGGTGTCGCCTGGTCTAGTGGTGGCATCCACTGAAAAAGGTTACTTGAGCGAGTCAAACATGGGCGTCGACGCCGAAGACCTCTTTCTCGGGCCGTTCCGGGAGGTTGCCGAGCGAGGCAAAGAGGCTGTCGTCAATGCACAAGACATTGAGGATGTGGAAAATGAAGAAGCCAAGTACATGCTCAAGGCCGCCCAAGCTGTTGCAAAGGAGGGCGAGCGAGCACTGAAGAGACTACAGCCGTTATGGGACGGCCAAGTCGGGAGATATGGCGATGTGTTTACGGACGCCCTGAGCCAGAACGGTACTATTATTCTCAACATCTTTTGGAATACTCCCAAATGGCGATGCTAACTTTGAACAGGTGAAATTGAGGCGAAAAGACACCAATTGGAGGATCTGCTTTACGACTTTGAGGACTATATTGAGGCAGACACCTTCGAATTGGAGCGTTTCACAGAGGTTCAAGTGGCAACGAAGTCACTGGCCCTTCAAGTTATCGACTTTATCAAGAAAACCAAGCTTGAGACGCCAAAATCAGCAGCATATGTGGTACCTTCATCGTCCAAGTTCCCGCCGCTGCCGCCACTTCCAACGACTACCCCTTCGACGAGATCACCTTCTATCTCCTCCGCCTCAGGCAACCCAGTCGGACGAGCATCGTCTCGTCATCGACGGCCTCCAACTCCTGGAGGGGAGCGGGCCGAGCAGAATGAGTCGCCACCACCGCCACTACCAACTCCATCACTGCCGCAAAGGTCGCCCGATCGTGTGACGGGGCCCTTGAGCAAAGGAGATCCAGCTTCCTCTGGGCCGCCTCCAGAATGCCCGGATACAGCACCTCATCCGCTCAGGGTCCCGACTGCCAGACGTACTTACGACCGACTGAACGCAAACTCCGTGCGATCACATCGTAGCAACGGCACATCTCGCTCACGCATCTCACAAGTCAGCCTAGGTAGTCTCGAATCGCAACCGCCGCCTTATACCGCTGGCGAGGCTACCGTTTCTGTAGCACCAGCCGCACCACAGGATGAACCGTCTCAGCCACCAAGTCGAGACTCGACACCAGATAGGCTACCGGAACTACCTCGTCCACATCCCCACACAGCCAGCCGAGAAGATCATCACCAGCACGCCTCGCCAACCGGCCAAGCTGGTACAGAGACCAGCAATGTCAACTACTCGGCCTTTCCTATCCCTCGACAGGGTCAGAACAGCAACGGGACACGCATCACAGCCTGGATGTTGGAGCAAGCCAATTCAGGATCTCGCAACCAGTCGCAGGCTCATCGGCCAAGCGCCCGTTATGAACCGCACTCCTTACAGGCCATCAAGAGCCTGCAAGCGTTGACCATCCCCGAAGACAAAGCCGTTGGCGTCGTCCGTCCTAAGCACGCCTCTGTCATCGATTTCAGCCCTTTGACGCCCATGCTAGCCCAATTAGGGCAATTCAGCATCGACTCGTCTACTGCATCGAGCCCTTCTATGTCCAACGACGCAAGCGTTTCTCAGCAGTCACGCATGTCTCCACTAAGCCAGAGCACCAGCTTCTCATCCCCACAGTACAAGAACGAGCCTCCGTTGCCGTTCAAAACACCAGAAGATACCATCGAGACGCGTCTCGACCCTGTCCGACAACACGCACTGACGCCTCTGATCCTCCCCGCCGCAGCCATCGATCACAGCCATCGACCTCAGCTTCCATCGCTCTCTTCCACGTCAGAGACTCACAGTCCACTTCCACTCACTTCTGAGCCCCCAGCTGGTGCCATTCCCGAAGAGTGGGCTACCGTCGTCTCCGACCACACCTCGTTCACCACCCCAAGCTTCAGTTCTTCCGCGCTCCCCGCCCCTCAGCCCCGCGACGCCGACATCTCACTCGGTCCACGCTGCTCTCTCTATGCTCTTGGCGGCTTCTGCCCTTCCTCCCAAACCTTCAAGTCTACATCCCACCAAGACGGCATTCGCAAACTCGCTGGCCACGTCGCGGGCGTCTCGACCTTCACGGCGCGCTGCGAGACTTGCTCCTACGGCCACGCCTTCACTGAGCTCGACCTCGATGTAAATCAAAAATCCCCCCGCGCAACGTTCCCCCGACCCCACGGTGTGCTCTTCCGCATTCGATTCCTATACAAGTCGCACCTCGCCTCGCAGCGTCCCAGCGAGGCCTTTTACGGCTGCCTCTTTTGCGCTCAGACAGGCGCCGTGACGCGCGAGGGGGACGCCACTGTGTTTCGCTCGTCCGACGATCTACTGCGCCATCTTGCGCACCATCCGCAGCCGCTGCCCGAGGTCAGTGGCGTAACGGTGCTCTACGGAAAGGAAGTGCTGGCCTCGGACCCGCGTGTGCATGACTTTGACCTGTGGCTGACCGAGGATCCGGCGTCGCCACCCAAACAACCCGTCGACCTAGCTATGCTACCAGTGGCTACGGCGGGTCGCAGTCATGTTCAGAGGTACGCGGAAAAGAAGCTGGCTAGGCCGGACGGGAAGCGCAACGCGGAGCTGCTGCAGTTCTTTGTGGGCGCGCGGGTCGTTGGCATTGAGTTCCCGCCGGCTTGGGCGGGTAAGTGGGCCACGGGGTGGCATGATGGGGAATGGGGCTACTTCCCGGCCAAAACTATCGAGCTCGAGAAGCCCAAGCCGGGCCGACTAGATGCGCCGCCGATGCAGTTCCAGGGTGTGAGTGCCGTGAGTGTGAGCGTGGTGGCAAGATGGAAGTTTGATCCGGCAGCGAGTATCCGTGATGCGGCGGAGAAGGGGTGGATTGGGTTTGACAAGGGGGAGAGGATCACAAACGTGGGCTGGCCAGTGGTGGTCGAGGGCGTGGGCGGTGGGGGCAGAGAGGCATGGTGTTGGAGTGGGACGAATAGTAAGGGGAAATTCGGGGTGTTCCCGAGGAGTCATGTTGACGAGGGGACATTAAGGGATGACATGAGGCCTGGGACGGCCATGGGGACAGGTGGAGGCAATACCGGTAGGAGAAAGAAGGAGAGTGGTGGAAAAGGTGGGATGAGCCTATTTGGCGTGAGGAGGCGGGCCAGTGTCAGTTCGACTAGAAGTGAAGGTGGCATCACGGAGATCATCTGACTGGATATCTACGAGGGAGGCTGAGATATCTGGAGTCATTGTCCCCGACTGTATAGGGCAAGAAACCTGTTCAACGCAAGCATGTGGCGGGCTCCTTGCGAGGCAGCAGAACGTGGATTAAAAAAATGGCAAATGTGAAGTGATAATTCATATACAGCGACGGAATGATATCAATGCTTGCTGAACATCCTTTGATGTGTGCTCAACTCCCTTTACAATATGGTCCTCTCAAGTACTAAATCTAAGCCATTGCAACAAGTCCAGGTCCCACATCAAGTAGCATTATGAATATCAAAGGCAATGATGTGAGCGTACGACGTTCTTGATCGTAGGCTGCATATACTGTATTAAAGGGCACAGCCGATTTGTCCGAGGTCTATTTTGTTAGCTGCTTGCTTCACACTGTGGTTGTCATCTTGCTTCGCCCACAGACCGCCTTGATCATTGATATCGCGTAATGGCAAAACGATCAACGGCTTCCTAGAACGTACGCCAAACGCACCACCTCCAGCCACTCACCTCCCCATCTATAGTGCCCTAACATCACAACAAACACCTCGAGGCAGCATCAGAACATGTTTTCATGTGACCGCCCCGTCCCATAAAGATCGATTTCCAAGCGGCTCGGCTCCGAGACTGCAATGAAAGGTTTGGATCAGCCAAGCGGAGCCGCGGGGCTGCCGGAGTTTTCCCATCCCCGCCTCCCATCCTCTAGTTGATGAACACGAAGTCAATCTTTGGATGCAAAGTCTGTGCGAAGAGAAGGTTACCTCCAATGGGAAACTCTCCGCGCGCGAAGCACTATCTTGTTTAACCTCCTCAAGGTCCGTTCGCTTGGAGACCGGCGCGAACTTTCATGATACGTATATCAAGAATACGATGCACTTTTCCTTTACCTAATGAACAAATTCTGGAATCCAAACAGTATCAAACAATCCCTTCAAGTCCATTATTCTGGCCCGCACTCAGATTTGAATTGCTCATGGGCAAGCAAAACCAAACCTGAAATTCGAACGCAGCTGGTATGAGGAGAATGTCCATTATCGCGAAGCGCGCTAAGATGTCGCCAGGACAAGGCTTGGCTCGAGGTTAGAGTTTTGAGTTCGACCTTGTGAAAGGTCTCTCCAATAGGAAGTCTAAACCGGATAAATGCATGTGCAGCATGGGTTCGCGCGTTGAGGGAGAGGAAAGGAGCGGGAATTTCCTTCATCGCGTCAAGCTGCTTAATCGAGGCGTGATATTATTCTCCAAAAGGCAATATAGAGAGAGAAAGAGAGCGCGAGCAAAGCTGATGAGGAGGTTTTATAGCTGTGAAGTGTGTCATTGACTTGGTAGCTCGCACTTTTGGCTCTGGGATCATCCTCTCGAAGAGACATGTATACATGTTGGCTTTCACAAGTAATTGTTGCCATCTGTTGCATAAGCTCTGCTACCGAGCTCTCGAGGGCTTGTATGGCGACGAGGGCATATAATGTGAGCGAAGCAGTCGACGGCTCTGGGCTGCATGGCACAAACAAGGCAGTCAAGAAGCCACAAGTATTACCGAATTCAACATTTCGTCTGATTCAAATGGCGAGGTCCGGGGGCACGCTTTTGGACCTGGTCAGGCTCTGATGCTAGGAATGTGATGGGCATCTTGCTGTTTCGGACAAGCTTTGTCCAGGCTGAATTGAGCGCACCGTCCGAGATCGTCACCAGGGCAAGTAAGCAGGTAGTAGTGAATGCACGTCAAACAAACTGTAGAAGCAGGTGATATTCCCCCCCACCATCCAGTCTAGTGTTTTATAAATGCTGGCTAATTCGAAATCGTCCCGTCGCTGAAGCGAGTTGGGGCTAGTGCTACCGAAGGGCCCGCAAGATCTTAGTCGCTCCGGTTCCTTACCTAGCTTTGCAATAGGTAATTTGATGCATCAAGGAAGAGCATATCACTGAAAGGTTTGTCAGCACACGTAGGACAAGAGTGTTAAGGTACGATAGGTTGGGAACAGCAAGAATTCTTGTAGGTTTTGAGTGCCGACGGTGTATGTTCGAGTCGAGCCAGCTCCTCCATTCGCATGCTTGAAAACAAAGAACGAGTCGAGCAGTTCAGCGAGTGCCTGTACTAATTACTCTTTCCAAGCGCATCGAGGTGCCCGTATCGACAAGTCCTGATGTATGGAACCTTTGCCAAGGTGACTTATCCATTTTTCTCATTTCTGCCTTATCGAAACCTGGCCGTTCAAGCGAGCATTAAGTAGCCAGAAGTTGGGGTGAAGATGGATGGATGAACACTGTGGTATCGAGTGGGACTGGCAGATGACAAGGTCCACGAAGTGGGGATTCTGGGGGATGGGGAAGGGGGAAACCTTTTGGAGCGTGGGTGGGTGCGAGGTGTGTGGGTGAGGTGTGTATGGGTGAGGGGAGAAGCTAGCTACCTTACTACTGCGAAAACTTAACTCCAAGCTGGGTACCCGTATTCAGCAATACAATGGGCCGCTGTGGTAGACGCCCGGCGCCGAGACTCCACCTCCGCTCTCTGGAGAGAGAGAGAGAGAGAGCTCTCTTATACATTTGACCGGGCCCACATCGCACATCCTTGGTTCTTTTCCGCATCCAACGACGACGGGTCCATGTCGTCCTAGGGATTTTCGAACCACCACCAACACCACCACCGACACCACCACGGTCTGTCCCACCCCATCCCACACAATCCCCCCTCTGGACTTCTGCAACGACCCGCCCGTTCAGCCGTACATCGCATTTGCTGTCCGCTCCGCATCACTTTGGCATTCTCATCTCCGACGACATCTGCCTCTTTTCGAAAATCGAAAGGCCTCAAACCACTCACGGCCTCGGCCCACGGCCCACCCCCACGGTCATCGGCCCTTTGTGCCATCTCCGCCAGTCCCTTTGCCCAACCTTTCGAGACTCGAGACTTGTCCGCTTGTCCTCGCTTGACGCCTCCGAGCGCCCCCTCCGGTCCGCGACTCTACATTCCCTGCTACTAGGCTGGATTATTGTAGGAAAAGTCGGGACTTGACAAGGAGTCTAGCTTTGCGAAGTATACGGAGCGTTTCGCATTTACCCGTCGCACCCGCGCGACCGCCCTCCTCCACCGCCAAAAGGCCCGTCGATTTTGTCTCGCCGAGCGACGCGCCCCCTCGAACATCGACCAACACATTCGATCGAGACGGTTCGCAAGTCTGTGAAGTGCTGCGCGCCGCGCTCCTGACCTATCACAAGAGGTCGCTGTGTAGCTCGCGACGGATATCACCGGTCACAAATTCGCGCCGAACCCGGACTTGGGCTTCCCCAAAGACGACTGTACACTATTCCCACCCAATGTGGCCGCCAACATGAGTGACTACTACGTCAACCAAGTCTCTCCGGAGCAGGTACGAAGACAGCTGCAAGCTGCCCAGGAGAGACAGCGCCAAAGTCAACTCGCGCAACGAGGGACTGCCACAGGGCAACCACCTCCTCACAATGATCAACGTTCTCCTCGCCACCAGCGATCAATGATGCCACCAATGCAGCCAGATGCCAGTATACCGGGTGGTGACTCCATCGATGACATATTGTCACAGAACAACATTCAAAGACGCCGGAGTATACCACACGTACCGCACCAGTTCTCTCAGCCACAGCCTGCAGATGATAGCCACGAGAGGAGGATGTCCATGCTGGAATTCGGATCGAGCAACGACAATTTCCAAGGATTTCAGTTTGGTACCCAAATGCCCAACACTGGTGCACCCAGCACCATGGCTGATGGCATGACGACATTTGGAAACATGGGCAATATGAACCAACCGATGAGCATGCAACAGGCAGCCGGTTTCTTGAACACATCGCTGTCCATGTCTGATCCTGCGAGCTATTCGCCCATATCTTCGAACGTCATGAACAACATGATGAATTTCTCGAACCTGAATATGGGATCCATGTCGTCAAATCCGGGCATGACGTTCTTTAATAATCCGACCATGAGCCCGCAATTTGATAACAATATGGACCACGTATCATCTGACTTCGCGATGGACATGAACCCGGGAGAGGCTTCCATGGGATCTACAGCCATAAATTCGCGCGATTCGATGGGTATGGAGGAGGACAACGAGGACCGGGACGAAATGATGCCCGTATCACAACATTACGGCAGCAACGGCTCTGGGACACCCCAGCAACAGCAGCAACAAGGTAACGGCACGCCCATGGCTTCTTACAATATGCCCCCCAGTCTGCAACAAAAAGTTTCGAATGCGACCTCGTTTCATCAGTCACCTACCTCGCCGCTCTCGCAGAGCATGGCTCCCACGAGGACCGCCATGTCCAGCGATGCCACCGCAATCGCCCCGGCCCCCTCCGTGGCAGCGCCAACATCACCTACAGTCGAGTCGTCCGAGACAAGCATTTATTCAAAGAGTGGATTCGATATGATCAGAGCATTGTACTACGTCTCTACGAGGCCCAACCCCGAAATTCAGCTCGGCGCTGTGGACTTTTCCTGTGCCTTTGTGGTTTGCGATGTGTCGATGAATGACATACCCATTATCTACGTGTCCGACAATTTTCAAAATCTCACTGGCTACAGTCGCCATGATATAATTGGACAGAATTGCCGGTTCCTACAAGCACCGGATGGCAACGTGGAAGCTGGTACCAAACGAGAATTTGTGGAAAATGATGCCGTCTACAACCTCAAGAAAAAAATCCAAGAAGGCAGGGAGTGTCAACAGGGCTTAATCAACTATAGGAAGGGCGGGAAGCCCTTCTTGAACCTGCTTACCATGATTCCCATTCCTTGGGATTCCAAAGAGATCCGGTATTACATTGGTTTCCAGATCGATTTGGTCGAGTGTCCAGATGCCATTTCAGGGTCAGATAAGCCGGGCGTGTCTACCGTCAACTACAAGCACAGTGACATTGGACAGTACATATGGAACCCGCCACAATCGCATCAGTGGGATCCAGACAGTGGGCAGACTCTCGGATTAGATGATGTCTCCACATTACTTCAGCAATTCAAGCCTGGCGCAGCCCTCAGCGACTGGCACAAGCAATCATGGGACAAAATGCTCCTTGAAAATACCGACGACGTGGTCCACGTACTATCACTGAAAGGTCTTTTCTTGTACTTATCACCCTCTTGCAAGAAGATTCTCGAGTATGATCCTAGCGATCTGGTCGGCAACCCGATTTCCTCCATTTGTCACCCATCCGACATTGTGCCCATCACGCGAGAGCTCAAGGACACAGCCGTCGAGAAGTACGTCAACATTGTTTTCCGCGTACGAAGAAAGCAGAGCGGCTACACATGGTTTGAAAGCCATGGGTCTCTGTTCGTAGAGCAAGGCAAAGGTCGAAAATGTATCATCTTGGTGGGACGCAAGCGGCCAGTATTCGCTCTGAGCAGGAGAGATGTCTTGGCCAACGGTGGCATCGGCGACGGCGAGTTGTGGTCGAAACTGTCAACTTCTGGCATGTTTCTCTTCATCTCATCCAATGTTCGGTCGTTGCTCGACCTTCAACCAGATGCCCTGATTGGAAACAGCATACAGGACTACATGCGTAAGGAGACGAGGCCCGAGTTTGGACGAGCAATAGAGAAAGCAAGAAGGGGCAAGATCGTCACCTGCAAGCACGAAATACAAAATAGGAGAGGACAGGTGCTGTCGGCAACGACGGTGTTATACCCTGGCGATGCCTCAGAAGGTCAAAAGCCAACATTTTTGCTGGCGCAAACCAAGCTCACCAAGGCATCAAGCAGAGCCCTGGCACCAGCATCCGCTGCTGGCAAATCGGTCAGCTCTTTGACTGGCGGACCCCCTGAAGATGCAAGCCAACCATCACATGGTTCTCTTGCCTCTCCATCACGCTCCCGGACAATGTCTGGAACTGAAGGTTTACAAGGTTCTGGGATTGTGTCAGCAGCACACGGTGGCGGTCTTTCCCTTGGTTCGCAGGACGTTGCGCTGGCTAGTGACGACAATATATTCGAGGAGCTCAAAACGACGAGGTGCAGCTCTTGGCAATTCGAATTACGACAGATGGAGAAGATGAATAGGCTTTTGGCAGAACAACTCGGCACGCTACTCAGTAACAAGAAGAAGAGGAAGAGGAGGAAGGGCGTAGGCAACACCATCCGGGACTGCGCGAACTGCCATACCCGAAACACACCTGAGTGGAGGCGAGGACCAAGTGGAAACCGCGATCTCTGTAACAGTTGCGGTTTACGCTGGGCCAAACAGGTAAGAGGGTTCTCGTCTCAAGTGGCGCCTTTTCATTTTATTGTGGTTTGTCAACTGACCCAAATTTTGCTTTACAGACGGGTCGTGTATCTCCTCGCACCTCTTCTCGTGGTGGCGGTAACGGCGACGGCCATTCTAAGAAGTCTACCTCGCCTAACAACACTTCACCGCTCCATCGTCAATTGACCAACAATACCGACGCCTCGGGCGGATCAGGAGCTATCGATAGTAATAGCGGCGATGCGAACCGGTCACCAAGCACTGGCGGTGCCGCTGGCACTCTTGGAGACAGCTCCGGTGGCGCCACGCCGTCATCGAAGAGCATGATGCCGCCACCAAGTCAGCCGATGCTGGAAGGTGGCGCGGGAACGGGTGGGCATAGTATGGAGATGACGAGTATTCAGGAGGAAGATGCCTTGTGACGGTCCGAGCGACATCCTTTGATGTTGCGCCCTGTCGCCATAAACGATTTCCAATCAACGCCAAACCCACACTATTATGAACACGATCATTAACTATTCTCCATGAATATATTGAGAGATACTCGAAGGAGAAGGCATTCCGACTGCATAACTGGTCGTAGGACCGAACGGAGGAAGTCAGGTCGCGAGGCTTTGAACCTTCCTTCCGCGTGCGACGGAGTACGGACGGATTACGGACGACAAGGTCATTAGATTTAGACGGGTCATTCAGTCTCTCTCTCTCCAAAGGGCATTCGTTTCATGTTACGGTGGGACGGATAGAGTGGCGACAGCCCACAAGGACTTGAATCATTTCTTTGTTGAGCGCTTGCACCGGTTTGTTTTTTTATCATGGGTCTTTTTTTTTTTTGTATACCGAACACGAGGCGTTACGCGGACAAATCGGATTATGGCTGCTATTTTCGACTGGGCTTGCTTTCGAGTTTGGTTCCGGCGCGGCTTCTCGCACACATACACATACCCCTCGGACTATTTATTGGCGTAACTGTACTTCTTCTTTTTGGTTTCGAATTTCAGTGCTTAATGATAGTGGTGTCGTTATCTAAATAGGGAGAGCTCATGTAAGAAGGCGAAAGGAAAGCCGACAGACAAGATTAACGCATACCCTTCTTACTGCAAGAGGTCCGACAAGATGCGTTGGACGAGCATGCGTGATACACGAGTGGCACGGATTAAACACACTACATTCCTTCCGACCGCCATGTTGACCAGATGCGGTGAAGAATGACGGTTCTCAGGGTAGACTCCATATACAAACTTTCCTCATACATCCACCCCCCATCCCACATCGAGAGTCTGCCCTCACTTGGCACGTTGTTGATATACTAACCATACTGGAACGTCATTTCGAGATGCTGTTCTTTCCCATGGGCAAGCTTGTAGTGTCGGCCACCAGAGTCGTTCGTGGCAGCCTTGCTAGCGCCGCACGCAAGAAACGCCCGCCCACATTGACGCTACAGCCTTGGAAGAGCATGCTCCGCAGCTTCATTATAGTACTCACATTGAGCAATATCTCTTAGCTGCGCCAGCAACGCCTATAAGTGACTGTTCCGCAGCTTCTTCCTACTTGGGTAGTTTTGACTTCTCGTGGGAGCTCTGCCTAACGCCGCCAAATTGGTGGCGCCGACTGCAAGACTAGACGAGATCCCTTCTTTCTTTTCTTTGCCCAATCCCCCTCATCAAGTCGCAAACTCCTTAGTTCCGGGCGACAGACTTTCCCTCTCTTCTTAATTCATCTCTGCCGCAACATGCTCCCAGACTCGCTTCCGCCAACGGGCTCTCCGCACGTGAGACATGGGCTCCTCCTCAGGCCAAATCCTGTTGGCGATACTTTTTCACCACTCTCAGTTCTCCGCCGCCGCCCGCTGCATGGAGAACAACCTGGCCGCGACGGCGGTCGTGGTTGAAGGTCGTGGCGCAGTGCATAGATGAGGTGGAAATTTCGATGCGCGGCGCCCCGACTTTTTTGCCAGGGATGGAAGCAGAAGCAGCGTGAGCAGCGTTTGGGCGAGGAATTTGACCTGGGGAAGCACTCCGAAGCCATTCTCAGTCGAGGGTGAGCTTCTTGGTTCTCGGAGATGCCCGTGTTTTTTGACGAGGAATATTCAGCGGCCTCCCAGTCTGGATGTAGCGTGTACCCAACAGCCCTCGATGCTCGCCAACGAGGCCATGTTGCACTGCCAACCAGTCAATGGGGATATCACATTGGCCAGCCCTGTCTGCGGTACCTCTTCAAGTTTCTTATTATTTTGCGCCTGAGAGCCAGGCAGTATGGAAGAGAAGAATATGACGGAACAGCTGGGGGTTGGTTACGACCTCCTGGGAATTGTCGCGTTTGCGGGTGTGGCACAAATGGGCCCTTGATGCGAGCCAGCTACACCTTGGTGCTTTGTCCACCTCGTACCTTGCTTACTTTTTACTCGTGACAGTCGACTTTTTTGGCAGGTTTCATTTATCTGGCAACGAGTTTTTTCATGGTAGCTAGATTGTGTTGTACTGGCCATTATATAACAAATAGTTCTGCTATATACTTACTCGGGTTCAGAAACAGGAAGCTACATAGATACACAGTCTCTGATTGATCAAGGGTGACTACCTTTCATCAATGTGGTGACACAACCATTGCTATTGTTCAGCAGTGGCAATAGTGACCTCTGGCATGTAGAAGATATCTACAGCCCTCGAAGCAAGTGTGCTGGGAAACAAGCCAAGTTGATGACTTGATCTTTGAGACTGTCGAATATGGTTTACTGGATGCAAGGATGGGAACAACAACATTTGATCAGGTTTCTCAAAGTGATGAGACTTTGCTCAGAATGGCAATAGCCTTCAGACAAGTCGTAGAAATCGCGCGCCTCTAAGCCTGACATAGCTTCACATTTTGCACCTCTTCTGGTGTCAGCGAGGCTCGTGTACTACGCCCGAAATACAGGTGTCTTAGTAAATCTTGATATCAGCGCGGTATGGCATGGCCTGTTCCGCCATATAGCAGCTGTGGAAGACTAGATAAGCCCACATTTCTCGTGGATGGCATCGACGACATCTAGAATTACCGTGAGCCACTTCATGACAGATGAGGGCATAGGACTGACCTCTTGTCTGGTCCACTGCTTTATTGAGGGCTGCTAAGGTGTTGGGAGCAGAGCATGATCGGTAGTACAAGGCAAAGGCTAATGTGTCAGTGGAAAGAGTGGTTGAAGAAAAGGGGTCGGAGTGCAATTTGGGCATTGTGTGTCAAGGCCAGATTGGTCGGTGGTGAGCAAGTGAGATGAGGTGAGGTCAAGTTGGATTGTTTGGTATCATCGCATGTAGTGGACAGTGATTCCATATTGGCATTATCGTGGTTGCCTGTGGTTCGAAAATTAAGTTGAGATTGGGTTGAGATTGATACGATGGTGGTCCACCCAAGGTCCGCGATGAGCACGGCCATGTCGTGGCGGTGACGATGAGGCAGGAAGAAGCCTTCACGATCTGACAGGAGGAATGTTAGAGGAGTTGATCTGGGGCGCATGGACAGGAAGAAAAGGCGATGAGATCTGGGATGCAAGTAATACTGCTGCTGTGGCTGAGTGGACATGAAGTCAAAAGTGGCTGCCTGTGAAGTTCCTAAAATAGATTAGGTACCTAGATACCTAGAGACCTCCTAACCCTTGCCCATCTGTATAGGTAGGTATCCTGGGGAGGGGTCTGAATTACATGCCACTGAGATAAGGTAACCAGCTATCAGCCCCCCCTTTGTACCTTACCACGAACACATCATCTCAACCACCGCAGGGGTCGTTTGCCATCGACATCTAACTTGCCCTCCCCCACGTGGGCTGAAAGAAAGCCACACACGCAGTCGAAAGCATCAATCCCGAGCTTCTGCCTTTCCTTCCAGAAGCCTGTCTACTGGTCGGAAGAAGCGTCTGCATTTTCCTCGTCAGGCCGCGACAGACCTCCATGCCTTACTTGAACATCTGGAGTAACTAGCCTCCTCGTATCATGGTTCAGGTTAGCCCTCGTCCACATGTGGCTCTTGTTTGATACGGGCACTTTGACACCTGCGACACAGCGTTGACACATGTGCCTCATCAACTAGAATAACGCGGCTGCTGTATCGACCATAAGGTGACACTTCCACGACTTATTCTCCTCTTGCTTGTAGCGAGTGACCCCGTGACACCAGTCGACCACGAATTGTCATCAGCCATCCTGTCAATCTTCGAGCAGTTCCATCGCCCAGGAAAAGGCTCGGTCTCCTTCGTCCTCAAAAAAGCAACGCGTATTACCCATGATTATCACTGCAGGGCTCACACAATTTTGCCCATTTGACATCTGCGGTCTGTAGGCCTGTGGATCCACTCTCACTCTATCCCCACTCGATTACTTGCGGCCAGGTATAGTGACCACAACACTCCCCCAGCCCGCCACCTGCGAGCCACGACTGCTCGACGTTGGCCGCAGGGGTTCCTCAAGGAGCCAAGGAGCCAATGCGCCACTCCAGGTACCACGACTTCCAGATTCGTGCCTTTTTAGGTCTACCCATGTTCTCATCTACCAAATTGAGGGCCTAGCGAAAAGTCCGGCAGTATCTAGTTCCGTTGGTGGCTTTTATCCAGCACAGGCCAATACAAACATACGATCCATTATTCAAATACTTCGAGCACATCCCAGCATAGTGGCCACCACACCAACCATCTGTGCCCTATCTAGGTACATACACTACTGTCCGGCCTGTCTTACCACATCAGCCAGCAGCCACTCCATCAAACCTCGACAATCCAACCTCATCGTCTTACCTTCTCGGTATCGGGCCCCTCCGCCTCCTCTCTGCTCTACAAGGTCCTTTGCGCTTGCCTAGTTGGAGTGGGCCAATCGAAAATAGCCAGCTCAGCCTGCCTGTACTCCTCAAATCATATATCCTTCACGACTGACCCCACGGCCAACCGCGGGAAGACTGTTCTTTGCAACATGGACAACCCTCTGTTGAGGCCAAGCGCCCAAAGTCTGCAAAAGCCTCAGGTCTTCATGAAGGTCGAATTTGGAGTATCGTGGACAGGTCAACATCCTCCTCGTCGGCGTGGTTTCGAATACAAGTCACGCGCCCTACGAGAGAGAAATCCCGAATTCCCCAGGCATGTACCGGCCCCGACGACCAACTATCTCGCATCCTCATCCGCACAACCATTCCCACAAAATGAAGCAGTCCCGCAACTCTATGTCCAGCACGCACCTCAGTATCAAGCACAACGGTCATATATGGACCAGCCAAGGGACCAACCCAGAGAGACGCAGCTATCGCAACATTACAGTACGAGCCATTTGATGCCAGAGCCTGTTGAGCCTGTGAGAGGCCGGGCACGGCACATAGAAGCAATCCCTGAGCCACCACCTCTGGGTCTTTGTCCTGAAGAGCAACGTACACCATCATCTGGCGCGCGACAGGAGCGAGGAAGTTCAGCACCACCACCACTAAGCGAAAACCATTGGGATGTCGTTCAGCAGGACGGATCAGCACCTTGTACGGGAGGCCCGTTGGGCCACCATGCACTCGCAGAGGAGCGCCCAACATCGAACGTGTGGAAAGACCTGCCCGAAGTACCGACGAGATTCCGGCTCGGAGAGGACGGTATGCCGTGGGACGGTGCCTGGACCTTTCCTATGGGCTTTGAGCCTTATTTTGAACCCGATCCTTACCTGCGATCCGACTCTGCCCAATCTTCGCCCAAGGCTACTTCAACACGACACTCCCAAGAACGAGCAAGGGCATTGCCTGAGCCGTCGTACGGCTCTGACTCCGCGCGCACCCGGTCCCCAGTCCTCTCGTCGCCAGCTCGTGTCGATGACTCAACACAAAGGCGTAATCTGGAAGCCCTGGGCTCGGCAATGATGACTGTAGACAATGGTTTCGAAAACCAGTGGTGGAACCAAGACGAGCGTGGCGAGCGTCGACAACTGGCCGCACTACACCCGCCTCCTGCCACCGCGAAGCAGGTAGAAGAGCAGATGGCCCTGGGCTGGGTAGGAGCATTACTTCCCAGCACCGGGCCTGGTGACACCTTGACCAGCAGGCGAATGTCACTTGTAGGCGGCCGAGGGAATGACTCTGTTACATCACCAGAAAGCTCTAGTGGTGGTGGCCGCACCTACAACAACGTGATTGTATCTCCTGTGTCATCCTTTAGCGGACCCGCGTCGAATCTTAGTCGGTCTTTATCAACACGGTCGGATGAGCTCTATTTTGGCGGGCGGTGGGCTTGAGGCTGCTTTAGTCACTGCACGATTTCACGACGAGAGCCGGGTATGAAGTTCTGGAGCCGAAGGGACCACTTCCCTTTGTCACTATACATTACACAGCACAAAATTTTTCATTTTCAAGCGTCAGAGGAGATTTCACTGGGAGGGGCTCTTGACAGAGCAAGCGTTTTTTTTTGTGTTGTAACATGGTTCAACTGGAGGATATATCCAGGTCTTTGGGTTCTCGAGCTGGAAATACGCTCGCTTGTCCCTTACAACCTTTTTTCTTAATTGTCTAATGGACTAGAAATTGCAGCGTTCCTCCCGTAGAGGATCGGCTCGCTCTAAAGCCACCGCACAATCTGTTCCATGTCTCTTTACACTTAACTTCCGGCTGCTTGACCATTTTGCCCTCCTCAAAGACCAGGACTTGGGCAAATTCCACAATAACGCTAGGTGATGCGAAGCGCACCGTCCATCAGGGATCTCACAGCAGCCGGAACTCGATTTATTACCCTTTGGGAAACCATGTCAGAACTCAAAACCTGCCACGGACAAGGCAACGACCAAAAATACCATGCCTGCGCCGCAACTGTGCGTGAGCAAGCTATACCCCAATCTTTCCGAGCACGCGTCCGTTGTGTTTGGGGGCTTGCTTGCTTGCTCTAGCAAGTCGGAGAAAATTCAGCTGACGGAGCTGATGAGCGTTTAGTGTTGGCTCCTCCCAAGGTCAGATCCGAGCACGATCAAAACACGGGCACTACTGCTCTTGCTGGACTAGATGGAGCCCCATATGTACGTAACATCCAATTTGACTAGGATAATCTAGCACAGCCCTTGTTCGTTTAGGGTGGCAATTAGAGCGAGTGCCAGGTGCGGCTGAAGTAGTCAACCCACATAGTCCCGCAATGCTGTTAGTTTTTGGGAAAGTCTCGATTATATTTCTGGCTTCACAGAATCGTCATGAAACATGGTCGCCACAGTCTTGCGGTAGTAAAAAGGTACACACAGGCAACCAGATAGCACATCTTTGGTCTACTGCCGCAGTTGGTGATTTGTACCTGCATATTCCCGCTGGTGGAACAAGGCCGGCTCCAACGCGGCCACGGCGGAAAGCGAAAAGGTAGTTCAGACGAGGTCAATTGAGTTCAATATTAGCCTATGGCACGTGTCTAGGTAGAATACGTGTCGACGGGTCGAGCTGAGGCATTCAGCTGGATACGACTAGAGCGTCCAACCCATCCATCCCCTAGTTTCGTGGGGCCAAATTCCAGTTCGTCGGGTGAATGATGAACGGACCGAGTCGTCGTCATTCCAAAATATGATGGGACAAGAGAGAAAAAAAGGAACCGCAAAATGGGACTTTGTGGGACACGGCAGCGCCGTGTCAAATGTGGGTCGTGCGAATCACAACGGCGGAAATTCTGGTGCCTGGCCGCGGCGCCGGATGCTCCGTTTGGAGACGACAGCCACAAATGCCAGACTTCAAAGATGTACGTATACCTTGTGGGTTATCAGACAAGCGCGAGGTCCGCTGTGCGAACAAGTGTGCCAAGTGGTGAGACGAGTCTAGGCTAGGACACTGGGACTTTCTTCATGTCGCAATGTGTTTATACAAGAGCCTGGGTTGTCGTTGAGCAGGCATGTGTTTGTTACTTTACACCAGCGCTGATACCGTGTCTGTAAGGCTAGAAATTGCTTGAAATGGCCCGAGGAGCTGTCATTTTGTTCTCTTCTTAGTGGAAACCTGACGGGTATCCGTCAGATTTTAGTGTACCCCACACTTTCTCAGACAGCCATAATGGTCTCCTGCTCTGACATTCGCATTCGGCCTAGAGTCGTCAGCCTTTCTCTGGGTCAGGAACGAGGAGGTCCTGGACAAGGAACAGACTTCTTGCTGGTGACGGCAAGACGACTCCTTGACAAGCACTGTGAGGGGAAATCTCATTCCAGGTTCGCGGAACTTTTTCAGAGCGGGGACAGAATTGCACAAGACGAAAGGAGATCCGTTGATTACACACGAATAACGGTCAAACAAGGATATCCTGTGCTGGAGAAGCAGTTTTATACTTATATTGGTGTTTTGGTACAGTCATGGGTATGAACGTTCATTGGTTTGGGTCACACGAACACATTCTCACACACTGCTTCAGTTCGAGCTATATAGCGACAAGCGGTCCAAAAAGCAAATCTCTGGAGAAGAACACTGGCACAGCTAGGTGGCTCGGCATGAACCACTTGGCCCCAATGTTACTCTTGCGGGCTCCAATCTGTCAGGAAGTTTGAAGGCTGGGTAAATCCAGTCTGTGGGGTCCATGTATGAAAGACTTATTCTACTGTACCTCTGAGCCAGTCTCATAGCTGAGAGAATGTCCTGCTCCAAGGGAGTCCATCTGACGAGGCTTCGCGGAAGAGTGCGAGCGGACCGAGCCATTCACCCTCTGCGCACTATCCCCAATACCTAGAGGACGTCCAAGTATATGGACCTCGTGGAGTCGAAGGAATTAGTTCCGGCAGCCTTCCGGAGATGACACCTTCATGCCCAGCGCGAAGGATTCACCGGGTGCAGGGAATTCACGTTGGATATTCAACGTCCAAAACCGGGGCGCGTTGAACATTTCCAGGGCGGGGGTGGTCCCGTTATGTACATATCAAAATTATAGCCTCGATATATCGAAACTTTATGGACCCCGAGAAACTACACGCATTGATAGTCGCTGCCGACAGTCTGAGCAAATTGAACAAGCTGTGCTCCTTGCTTGGCCCCGTGTTTTTTCATGGCGTTTAGGCAGCCAAATAAACAAGACGCTAGTAAGTGGAACTCCTATCAGAATCTCGGCTCAAGTTGGGACAGATGATCATCACCTGTGGACGGAATCCAACGTTGCGGTCTGCGAATCCCTTCAAATCTCAGTATGTGTGATCAAACAGATTGCCTAGAGCCAATCACTCTCAAGACCCATAGATGTGGTACAAGAGAATATTGCATGGAGGCTATCCTGGGACAAGATCATCGTCACCTGCCAGATTTTTGGATGACATATATGTACGGTGTCACACTGGCAGGTGTGTTCCCAGTATTCAGGCACCCGACGATACTTCAGATAGTGACTTCCAAAGGCTGCTATGTTTCATGCTGTAGGGTATAAAACGTCAAGCTTGGACCTAACGGTGATCTGCAAGAGGGTCTGGCCTTAGACAGTGAGAGAATTGTGACCTGGGCTACCTCTATGTTTGGGTCGCTACATGACTACTCCAGAAGTAAGATACAGGCGAGCAGCGGGTTTTTATTCCTTTTACAGGCCCCTACCCTCCCGAATGATCTTGGACCCTAAAAGTTGGACGCAATGCTACCCGATTGAATCCATATGATTTTGAGAAGGATGTCAATGCCTTACTAGATATCGACTACGCCCGCTTTGTAGGTCGGTCTGCCACCCGGTGATACTTTCGTGAGTACCTATAAGACTCGAATATGTGTAGGCCAGGAACTCAATTGGACATTAAAATAAGAACTGGATCGCTCTGAACTCTATCCTAAAGTCCAGTGAAACCCCCTACCCTTTTCAGCCTGTTAGATTCATGCTGCAATTCCCCCTTCACAGCAAGGCGGGATGGCCATTTAATGAAATGGCTGAGGGCGCATTGGCAATGAGACTTGTTTTGATTTTACTTATTCGGACGTTCCATTTGGCCGAGGTACCTGACTGTTTGTGAGTTCCTATGCTGTTTTTGATGCGGCGATGATTCCCTCTGCCATCTCCACCAGCGAATCTGCCACTACATCCACCTCACCAAAGATCTCAGGAACAGGCTCCACCTCCCACGCCGAACACCATGCTGCTTTGAATCTGAAGGGAAAATTGTCAGTCAATGTCGTTCGATTGCAGCATTGCGACCAAAATGGCACCAAGATGAAAAGGACGATAGGAAAATCTGCTTACCCGTTGGCCTTGGCACCCGATGAGTCCCACATGTGCGCCGCCGCGAACCAAGTCTGGTCAGCGCCCCTGAACTTGTCCAGCACATAGTGGTAGGCCTTTGGCACCGGCTTTCGGACGTCCAATCCATCGCACGTGAAGAAGTTCTCATCTGCAACCTCCAGTCCTGCACCGGCGAGATACCCTTTGACCCTCTCCTTGTCGCCCGTGGTCAGAGCCCACACGGTGAACCCTGCATCCCTCAACTTCTGCCATGCCTCCTGCACACCGGGTCTTGCCCTGAGCGCCTTGTAGCCATTTGCGCAGATTTCCGCATCCTCGTCGCTAAAGAGCTCTCGCACATTGGGCACGCCGACCTGCGCCAGGACGCGGTGGAAGAGGGCCCGGAAGATTGGCCAGTAGGGCTTGTAGCGACCCGAGAGGTCGAGGAAGGTGAACTCGCGCTCGGCGCACTCCATCCAGGCGAAGGCAAAGAGCTTGGGCGATATCCCGTGCGCTCGCAGGCGCTCACCAGCTTGTGACTCAATGGCCTCGAAAAAGGCTTCATAACCAACGCATGTGCCGACAATGTCGAACACGACGTGCTTCCCGCCAGTTGCCATTGTGATGATGTGGAGAAAAAAAATGGGTGGTATAGCGTGACAATTATCGAGTATGACGAGAGATAATCAGAGGATGTAATGTCAAGCGACTATATGTTGTTGTGAAAGGTCTTTGAATTTATCATGAACGTGGGCGAGTGCGCAGAGAAAAGTTCGGACCCGGAACAGTGAAGTTTGAATTCGTTGAATCGCTCCGTTCCCCGGGCCGGACCGGCTCTCGTTCCGGCGTGCGCCTGATATGAAGCAAGCAGCGCGTAATTTCCATCTTCAAGCTTATAAACAGTTTCTTTGGAATCGAATCAATTTTGGTCTTTCAATTCCATTAGCGCTGCTCGGAAATACGGACCAATTTCGCGGTGTATATTGCCGCTGAAGCGCGCTTGGTGATTCCATTGTAGGTATGTGTTGGGGGGGAGGGCGGCGGGGAACCGTTGCTTCGACTGTTTTGACTTGCATTTGTGCCAGTCATGCTTTTCTGAACACCAAATGCTTGGCCTTGACATAGAACGGAATGGCCTTGTCCTCCTGATCGCCATCACTTTCTACAACCACACTGGGCAAATCCCTTCTCCCAGTCTTGAGATCCATCTCCAGCAACGGGACGATTTTGGTTTGTTTAACAATCTTCCAGCCGCAGAATAGCATCACGAACACGGCGATGACGAGATAGTTGATCACAAAGTCCACCGGATGGAACCCATCAACGAAAACGCTATAGCCAGCAATGAATACCAGGAAAGTATTGATGAAGACCACGAAGTAGGTGCCATACGGGTACCACAGTGCCTTGAAGGGGAGATCTGCGACCCGATGCCCCTGGACAGCCCAGCCTTTGCGAAATCGAATATGTGTAATACCAATGACGGCCCATGCGATGTAGGTAGCCGAGCCAGAAATTGTAATCAGATAGCTGAACACCTTTCCAGGACCGGCTTTGTAGTTCAGCATTGCGATCAGACCGAGCAAGTTTGAAAAGACAAGGGCATTCACGGGCGTGCCGTTCTTTGTTGTCTTTGCAAAGAATTTGGGCGCCCGACTTTCCTTGGCGAGCGAGACCAGACTCCTGGATGCAACATAGAGAGCAGAGTTCATCGAGGATAGCTGCGCGGTGATCCTGTCAAGCTGGTGTTAGCGACAGAACTTGATGGCTCAATAAATCTTGGACTGGGCAAGAATTTGCAGCTCACATTACGACATTCACCACATTTCCCATCTGGGGAACTCCAGCCTTGACGAAAGCAATAGTCCAAGGAGACGTGCCCGATTTGGTAGCAGCAGTCAGCAGATCGTCACTATTCGAGGGCACTATGATCCCTGCGAAGAAGACCAGTCCCCTGTGAATACCATAGTCAGCGAGAGAACGTCTAGTTTTGGCTGAGATGGGGGGGGGGCTTGGAGAACTCACATAAAAACGATTAAGACCCTCCAAAAGGTCTGCTTAATCGCCTTCGGCAAGTCTCTCGAGGGATTCTTCGACTCAGCCGCGGTGATGGCCAGCATCTCCGTCCCACAGTAGTAGACCGCTGCTAACAAAAACGACTGTCCGAATCCATTGATACCATTGGCGATTGGTCCTGGATCTCTCCAGTATTCGAAGCCAATATAATTACCTCCAATGGCACCAGTGTTGAGAAGGATGGCACACAGGAATCCACCAAGAATACACATGAGCTTCCAGCAGGCCAGGTAAAATTCCATCTCGCCCCAGACGACTACACCCAGAAGACAAGTCCCTTGATAGAAGGCCCACCAGATGAGGATCCAGCCATACGTTGGCACCTTATCAGTCCAATACCCCATGATGATGGAGCTGTTGTTGAAATCACTTGCAACATTGGTAACCCAAAGATAGAAGTAATTCCAGCCAAGGCTGAACCCGAGCGATGGATCCACGAAACGGCTCGCCAGCTCAATGAAGGCGCCCTGAACCGGAAACAGAGTCGACATCTCACCAAGACACTGCATCACAAAGTAGACATCCACACCAATGATGAAGAAACAGATGAGAGCACCGACTGGACCACTATACGCTATGGCGTAGCCGGTGCCATACCATATGCTAGCCCCTACAACACCTCCGAAGCTGATCATGGTCAGGTGGCGATTTTTGAGGCCCCTTTGGAGACCGTCGTCTAGCCACAATAAATCAGTCACAAAAAACCATTATCAGTGAGACACAAAGTTCACGTACCGATGACATTTCCATTGTGCAACATATTTTCTGAAGTGCCCTGGGCCGTATCAGATGAGGCTATTGCCTCATTTGCGGCCCCCTTTTCATACGTCGCCATGTTTCCCGGACTCTAACGAGTAATTGTAAGGCAAAATAGAACTCCAGACTCTCATCTGCCTACTCTCGAAGCCAAGATTTTGAAGCTTTTTGCTCAGGCAGGGCTTAAAGCCAAGATGCAGGTGATTTTGGGGTCTATTAGCTGCGCGATGACTAGCAATTCCCTTGCTATCTGTTGAAAACAATTGCCGGCTAGAGATTATATCGCCATAACAGGGTCAACGTGGCATCGGTCAAAGCAAGTGAAAGTTATGGTGAGGGCACGCCATACCTCGTTATCTGCGGCTAATATCAGAGACCGGGGCATTCCGATAAGCCGTTGACGGAGCATCAAACCGCACACTTTCCGGCGCGTGTACCGGAGATAAGGCCGAAGATCAACGGGCCTCCGAAGTCTTCATACCGAAATATATAATCCATTTATGAGGTTGGATCAGCAATGTTAATTTCATGGAGAACGCGGTTGAATTTTGAAGCCGGCCTCAACGGTTGTAGACGATGAGAACAAGCGGTGCACCCTTTGGCAGCTTCCTAATGAATTCATACCGTCCGACTCATCAGAAACCTCATCTGAAGGATTCTCATATTTTAATTTATTATATCAACAACATGCATGAGAAAGTCATAGGGTGCTAAGAGTTTGGGGGGAGTCACAGAAAATCACATTGTATTGCGTCTCAACTGCACGTGGCTCTCGACTTCAAAGGAAACCACTATTCAGCGCCTGAAGGAGTTAAGCGGCACATGGCCCCTAACACAAGACCTCACATGTAGACATTGCACTGGGTAGCTTTGATGCATCAAGAACTGCAAAAGACATGACACCAGGAATTATTCCGATCATGTTTGACGTTGTGCAGTGACTCGTGTCGAGATCGAGTAATGACTGGAATACGCCGTCCCGCTTTACACAAAATTCACCAAAGCTTCAAGATTCTCACTCACCAAGACCTGGAACGTTCAGGAATATGCCGCACCAGCTCCCTGAAGACGCAAGACTCATTGCAAGCGTGGACGAAGGCAGTGAGACAGATGTGGAAATGGGGAACGCCAACGATCACAACGAGTCCGTCTCTTTCTTGGAGGCTTTCAAGGGAGAACAAGCCGCGTATGACAAGCACCAGAGGGATGAGAAGCGCGTTCGAAATGTCAGATGCAAGATCTTGAGCGTCTCCTGCGCGCTGGCTCCTTGGGCCTTGAGCCTCATTCTTTTCGTGGCTCTCGTGTCCGAGCGCCTTCAGAACAGACATCTATGCAATGGAGATCTCGAGGATCAATATTCCCTAGCTCAAGATCATATAGAATACCGAACGGAACTGATGTATGATGGGGTCGATAACCGTAATCCAATGTCTGAATATCAAGGATGGCCAAATGACGAGAAGGACAAGTTGTGGGATCAATTCGATGGTAGTTAACCTCATATTTGGTGGTTATGGTCTGAGTGCTACGACTAACAGGGTCATCTAGGAGCGATGGTTCGCATCAACCAGCAAGAAGCGGAGAAATTACCTCACCTCTCTCAACACGTCGCGATTGAAGAGTACAAAGACGAGTACGTCGTCGGGATGACCTTCACCCACACGATGCACTGTTTGAACTCGTTGCGGAAGAAGTTATACCCTGGTCGCTATCACGGCACCTCTTGGCTCGACGAGCATGGCAACATCACATATGACAAGTGGTGGCACACGGATCATTGCATCGAGATGATTCGTCGGTACATCACCTGTCATGCGGATACGACGGCCTTTACGTATGACTGGATCGAAAACACCAGCATATTGGTCCACCCAGGAACAATGCACACGTGTAAAAATTTTGACCGTGTCGTGGATGTAAGTGGAAACCAACCCCCAATCCTCGCTAGTTCAGTCTGACAAATAAGGCCGGGAAAGATTGCTGACTTGTAAAAACCCACAGTGGCTAAAAGAGCGTCGTGTCAACGCCCCTTTGCGCAAGCATGTGGAGGATGGAAAGATTGTGGATTATGACAACGGACCCAAGGCACCGGCCTGGGCTGATGTGGAGCTGACTGCTCCGAAGAATTGGGCATACAAGAAAGAGGATCTGTATGATACGGGTGAGACGGCACCAAACGCAGTGCAGAGATCCTAGAAGATATGAACGTCTCGAATGCGAGCCATCTGCAAGCCTTGTTGTGCCATGTGGAATGTAACAATGTGGAAAAGGTGTCGTCACTGAGGAAAACGTACTTGGAGAAACAAGCCATCCATGCCTAGGCACGCATTTTAGCCATTTAGTCTCAGGCGCTAGATCATGCTGGGTCGGCAGGAAAGTTGCAGAAGACCATGCCTCGAAGCAAAAGGTGGCCTGAGAAGCAATGAAACGTTCAAGGTTGACCGTAAGTGTGCTTGATGAAGCTGAGCATTGGAAACGACTTTTGCATTCGCAGAAGACCATGCCCAGTGAAAGCGGTATCTGCCCGTGACTGTGGCCTGGTTTCTGAAAAAAAGAGTAAAACATCCTATCAGTGGTATGCCTCGTACCACTATTTGAAGTGATTCATGATCCCCAGGTGATTTCATTGTGGTCGGCACGCCCGTACGGAGGGCACAGGCAAACGACTGGCCTTGTCCGTCATGCAAGGCCACGGCATTCACACAAATGCTCAAAAAGGCTCAGGTTGATTCCGTAGGCAGCTGGATGAGTATCAGCTTGTCCGCTTCAGTCTGTTATTTCGGAATTCCAAATGTTAGACACAACGCCTGGTTTCCGAGCTGAAAGATTGCCGAGCGCTTCCAGCCCACTGTCGCTGAACGCAATTAGAAAAATTGCTCATGGCAAAACATGAAAAGCCCGGAGAACAGTCGCCTCAGCCACGGCCTTCCCGTCAGGCCTTCGAGGGATTAAAGAAAAAAAAAGAGTATGAGGAGAGGCGCGTCGAGTCGGCCGACGTGTTTGTGTGTGTGTGTCGTCTGCAGAGGTTTTGGCGCCAAGTCTCCACCGTCGAATTCATTGGCGCTTGCTTGCTGAAGTCTGAAACCCGCGGTTGGAGCAGCCAACCGGATGCAATCGTGGCCCTGCTGGTTTTCCCATGCAGGGGCTCCAGGTGTGTGTGTCTGGCTCCACAAAAACCAAAAGAACATGGGGCCTCCCATGAGGCCTCGGCCATGTTGACCCATGTGTATGCTAGAACGCTTTCTTTGACGTCTCACCGTCAAAGTGCAGTTGGCGTGGCAGCGGCAGAACTGTCGTGTGCTTTCTTTATCCACAACGCCAACAGGGCTTGAGCTTGTTTTTCTTGCCCTCGCAAAAAGTGTTGGCCCTCGCTTGCTGATCGATAGCCGCCCTAGCCAACAATAGACTTTTGTGACAGACGCGGTGGGGCCCTCTTGTTCATGGAGGCAGTGCCGAGACCTACGTTGGCTTTGAGAGGTCTGTCACGGATTCTAGACATACCTAATAGCCAGTCATTATCGAAAGATGGCCAGAGGCCAATACCATCCGGCATCTTGTGCCCGATGGCCCGGTGCGCTTCTTCCCTTTTCTCTTGATGACTGATCTCAGTCATATATGTCATGCCTAGTCACTCCCAGAGCTCGTCTCGAACTGTTCTACTCCTCTGGACCATCTCCACAACACTCTTCGACGCTTTTCCTTCGCGCATATCATTCTGTCTTTTACTTGTTCCTATCCTGTCCTGTGTTCAACTGTCTCTGCAGTTTCACTAGTCTTTCCTTTTACTCCACGAGCAGGATCTCGTCTCTCATTTAATTCACAATGGAGGTCAACGTCAGTTTGAAGAAATTTTGGCTCGCGCTTATTCCGGCCACCTTTGCGGCTATCAGCTTGATACTAGTAATCATCTCCATCACTGCTGGGCATAGCGCTGGCGTGATGGAAGAATATCATATCCTCTACGTGAGCTAATAATTCGTCTTATGTTCGTACTTTGTACTTTACTCTAACACATACTTTAGTTCAACACCTCAACACTCGGCAAGAGCCTCCTCAATGACACGAACGAACTAAGTGCCCGATCAATGGCAAGGATGCCTATGGTCACCGAAGCACCGAATCTCTTGCACCGGTACCACGCTTCACCAGACAAACGTTTCGGCATAGGTGACCTCACTTCCGAAGCCGGAGCAGCCGCCTCTGCGGTGACCTCCGCCGGGGCCGAAGGCGTGTCTGCAGCCAGCTCCGTCGCTACCGAAGCCGCATCCGCTGTGTCGAGCGCCGCCAGCGCCGCCAAGAGTGGCCTGGAGCATCTGGTGGATGAGGCCAGGCAGGAGCTGGAGAAGATCGAGGACGACCTTGCCGACGAATTGTACGAGAAGCTTGGCATCCAGCAGTTCTACTCCATCCACTTGACGGACTTGTGCTACGGAAACTTCACGCCTAATGCGACGGCTCCTGGGGCGGGTTGGGGCGTGACCAACTGCACCCAGCCGCTGAACTGGACACAGGCGCTGGATCTCACTGGGATGCTCAACCAGAGCCTCAACGTGGGGCCATTCCAGCTGGACTTGGCGGATATTGGCATGGTTCAGGATGTGGTGGAGACGATCGACAGTGCCATGCACACACTCAACTCATGCGTCGAAGCTATCCTCGCCATGTACATCATCGCATGTCTGTTCATTGGTGCTTCGATGGTCCTCTCTGTCTGGGCAGTCTTTGCGCTTACCTGGACGACCGAGCCTGGCGTGCACAAGACGGTCAGCGGGCGGACCAAGAACATCGCTCTCTACAGCAACCTGGCGACTGCGTACCTCGGCACGGGTTTTCTTCTGATCGGCAATTTGGTCACCACCATCGGCGGCAAGTACGTTGTCGAAAAGGTGCGCGAGCATGGTGAAGAGTTTGGCCTCTATGCCTACAGGGGCAGCAAGTTCCTAGCAATCTCGTGGGCGGCGTTCGCGCTGGTCTTGATTGCCGCCATGCTGTGGACATTCCAGTGGGCTACATGCTTCCTGGAACGTAGGGCCCGTGAGAAGAGGAGTCGGCAGCAGCGGTGCGAGCCCAAGGCTGAGGTGTGGGACAATGGTTCCGTTTATTCGCATCCGGGCAGTAGGATGGTAAGTCTTCTTGTCTCCGAACATAAACCTTGAAAGTGATTTACTGACTTTTTGTGTTAGATGGAACACCTTTGAGCGAGACGATCTTAAAAGCTTGGTCGCATTCCTTGAGGGCTATGTCCCCTTTGGAAATGTGGAGGAGGATTATATCAAAGTATGCCTCTCGTGGCTTTCTGGCAAGCGAGAAGTCTGAAATTGAAGGCGCACAAGGGCGTTTGGGACGGCTGTGATTTTTTGGGAGGGCGTGGTTTCATCCGCGTATGGTCTGCCTAGCCTGATCGTTGGTATCTTGGCTTGTTGCCACTGGGTACGGCAGTATTGGTATTTGTTTGATAACTAGACAGCCTGCTAAACAGAGCATATAATGTCTTAGTGGAACTCGGAACACAATTGATATACAATTTTCTGGGCTATCAAGGAAGATGAGAGGATTATGAGATCTAGCTGCCTGTGACGGATTAGATGACTTGAGGTGCACAAGTAAGTGTGAGCCCCAGACTGTTCCTCATTGCAGCTTTTTGTATTTCTGCGCAATAGAATTTAATATTTCGGGCCTCATTTTATTAAATCAGTCAGCCCGCACCTTCTTCATGCCAGAATCCCCGTAGAGGCGGCCCCAGCTTCTCACTTGGCGATCCATATCCCCCCGTATAAACACCATTACAAGCAACATTATGGAGCCCAGAATCCCGTCCAAGACCCCTTTCCAAAATCCACCTCTCCCGCTCCCTCCAAGAATGCTACACATGACAAGTCTGGTTTGCCAGTCGGTGGTGATTAGCTCGTGGCCACTCTCAAGGCCTCGAATGGCACCCCTAGCCACCTCTTCGGCCGTCTGGCCACCGTTGGGACCCTCAAGCATTTTAGTCAGGTCAGATTTTATTTTGTTTTCTGCCTCATAAGACTCCGTCAGGATAGTTGCCGGGAAGACCGTGTGCACTTTCACAGCAGCAGAGCTCGGATTAGCAGCCGCGTAGAGCTCCATCTCCTGTGACAACTCATCTGAGAGAGCCCTGATCGCCGCTCTACTTGGACTGTATGGTGCATAGCCAGCAATGGGATAGAAGGCGAGGAAGGATGCAGTCAGGATCAGGTGACGGGGTGTAGGCCTCTTCCCCAATGCTTCCGTCTTCAGGGGCTGCTCCGTACCCGGTCTGAGCCAGGAACGTAAAGCGGCGTGTGAGGTGTAGACAGCAGAGAAGTAATTTGAGTCCATTTGAGACTTAAAGGCCGATACGTCGGTGTCAATGAAAAGTGTAGGATGAGAGGCTCCTGCACAGCACCATACAATGTCTGGTGGCGAGCCCATGTTCCATATCGTGACTTCTTTAATCATACGTTGCGCCTCTTCGTAGCTAGTCAGATCGACGCTGAGGTAGTGGAAACGCTGCGACGCAGACGTTGCTGCCGCACGAACATAGTCGGTGCCTTGACGTAGTCTCTCCTCATCTCGGGCGGCGATGACGACGTTTGCGCCTTTCGCAGCAAGCTGGCGGCCGGCCTCAAGACCCATGCCTCGGGACGCCCCGGTGATGAGGATGGTCTGTCTCGGCGTGTCAGCGAGGACGGGCCGCTGCACACACATGTGCATACAGAGTCAACCAGCCCCTGTGCAATGCTTTTACTTACTTTGCCCTCGACGGGGAATGAATTTGTGGACAGAGCTCCTCCCATGATTGCAGAATGTTGAGCTGGGCTTCTCAAATGGGCTGTTCACGGGCCAAAAGTAGGCTGCGACTGTGGTCCCTGAAAGCTCGCGAATTGGCGAGAGAGGACTGTTATTAGAGGGCAATTAATCCTGGACTTCGAGTCACAACCATGGGTGGCTTGAAAGCGGTGTGCTACTGATATTCCCTTGCTGTTCGATTACGAAGGAATTAGAATGTGGAACACACAAAAGGATCCCTGGGATTGACTTTCCGGGACAGTGGTCTGTAGGACTTTCACACATCCTCCGAGTCGGCACGTTCCGCGGAGTCTGCAGATGGTCTTCAGCGCGAGATATTCTTTGTATCAGAGATTTTCATGACACGAAGCCATGTCGGCCCACTGTATGTGGGCTTTTGGTGTGGGCAGTTTAGCACACACTGCAACGTCCTGTAGCACCGCATCCACTAAGAATAGAACCTTGACCCAGCCCGCCTGCAAGGCAGCACAGCTGCCTCCTGTACTGTCCTTGCGGCAACGATAGAGCCGATGTTTATTAGCTAGGGTAAAGACAATTGACAAAATACCCACGAATCATACATTTTAGAGCTATTATAATGGATTTTATATTCAACTCAGAATCATCCTCAGTGGAAAAATTGCTGTTCAATCTGTTGTAGCCGACAAGATCTGGTCCTTTCGATATGTGTACAGGCATCCAGAGCGGTACCTAGGTTAATATCAAACTGAGGCTTACTACGTACCTAGTCAAGCCCTAGAGTATTTACCAGTTACTTACAAGGCTGCCAAAGCCACTCCATGATTCAGCTTCTCCCCGGGAATTTTATTATTGCTTCTTCTTCGCATGGTGAAGCCTCAATAAGCTTGTTGCTTTAGAGCTGCGTGATTTAAGTTGCCGTCTCTGGACGCAGAGAAAAAACGGCAGTGATAAGCGTAGTCCACATCTTGTAAGCTCGCTTAAGAGCACGTTGCGCGGGTTGATCCAGCTGAACTTCGGCAAAATAAGAAAATCTTCTACAGGGTATCGATTCCTTCGTTTGTCAGATGTCCATGGGAATTGCTCCACGATTGCACTAGTCTGGAATTATGGCCTATGAGAGCCTGAAGTAATCCAGATTTGCATGCAAAGGACCCGGATAGCTGAGTGAGATCCAATGGCATGACTGTCTCGGCTTGAACAGTGATCAATCTTCACCGCGGTACATATCTGTGTTTATGACCCCTCGTACAAGGTTGATACTCGTTCTGATTACCACCAGTGAGTGACTCCTGGGCCAAGACTACCTGTCATGGCAAGCACACAGTCCCATTCAAGTGCCAACGCGCAGGAAAATGTTGTCACCATCGTTGGTGCTATTATGATTGTGCTCTCGGTGGTTTCAGTAATTTTTCGTTTCTACACCCGATATCGTATGAAGACTGCGCTATGGTGGGATGACTGGATGGCGCTCACTGCCGTACTGGCCGCTGTGGCAGCGGGCGTTCTCGTCTTGGCCGGTAAGTCGACGCTCAATGATCGCACCTAAGTACCTCGGATTTTTTATTTTTTATTTTTTTTAAAAAAAGGATACCTGGAATTGCTGACGAATATAATTCTTTTACAGCTTCACTCGTAGATCCAGATGCAGCCTGGTTACTTACTGAATCGGACCTGGACTACACATACACTGCGGCAAATCAGAAGGATCTTCAGCTCTCCTTTATTGCCGATTGCCTCTATTTTAGTATTGTCTGCGCGGCCAAAATCTCTCTTTTGCTCATGTATAATCGGATATTCAGAGTCTCTCGGTCATTTAAGCTTCAGGCAATTGGTGTTGGAATAGCTGTCGTTGTGTACTGGTACTGGCCCCCCATCCTCTCGTCTCCCCCGCGCCAGTGCTCAAGGTTTAATCAACCATAGGCCATACCAGGCGACATCCAGGTTTACTGCCTTCCAAGTGAAGATAAGGTTATTAACTTAATCCAGGATCGCTACCACATTTGCAACTATCTTCAACTGCTGGCCAGTAGAGTGGAGCTGGCTGAATAGCCTCAGTCCCGCTCCGTACTGCATAAACTACAATATCTTTTGGCTCATCGCGGGTGTTATAGAAGCAGTGTTTGATGTAATCATCATAATTTTACCAATCAAACAAGTCATGACCTTGCAGCTTTCTCCACGAAAGAAAATCGCAGTCATGTCTGTCTTCCTGCTCGGCGCTTGCGGTATTGTAACCGGCATCGTCAAGGTCGTGGAGGGCTGGGCACCCGGCAAACGGTCACCACATTGGGATAAAACTGAAATCTGGTCATCCGTGCATGGTAAGTTTGATTAGATCTCGCCGGAGTGTATCATATTGGCATACAGACGTTGACGTTCAATTTTGTTGTAGCTGCCATGGGCATCCTGTGTGCATGTCTTCCAGTATGCTGGCCTCTCATTGCACGCCGCGCCAGCATCAATGCCCGAAATACCACCATCAGCAGCCAAAATCGTTGGAAAACGTGGTTACATGACCATAAACCCAGCCTTAGCTGGTCATGGGCAAGCGATACGAAGTGGGAATCGAGACAGTCGACAAGAGATGATCGGCTTGATATTGAAGCATTACCTTTGGACGAGTACTGCTTGCCCCCCTCGCCAGACGACTCCAATGCTCAGCTAGTTGCAGTTTCAAATGCGCATATTAGAGTTGAGCGGTCGATTCAAGTTGATGTGGAATATACAAAAGACTTTCGCACGGATAATACAAAGGGCGGAGGCGTCTTCTTATGAAAATGTCTCATAGCTGCTAGAAAATTGAATACACTGGGGTCAAAAATCAGGACGATTGTATGATCGTGTTCAACATAGTGTCCAGGCCCACCAGAGCCAATGTCCGGCACTTGCAGAGAACCACCGATTGACAGGGCGAAGCCAACTGATCTTGTGCACTGCGATGATTCACCAGGTCGAACCCACTACAAGGTCTACTTAAACATGTCGAAAGCACGATATTCAAGCTGATATGATTATTCGGAAAATTTGGGTGGATCTGAACTGTGACGAAGTCACTTTTCTGATGTGGAAAATGAAGTCTTGTGCAATGCTTGCCCGTGCTTGTCGTGTCCAAGTCTGGTACCCGAGGTCATTTGTTAGTCTCAAGAGTCTCGGGACTCAGATCCTGTTTGCTTGTATGAGCGAAAATATATCATACCAGTCCAATGCAAAACAATCTTAATTTGGAGCTACCTGCTTGGATCTAAACGTCCTTAACCTCTGTAACGATCTGGTAGTAGCCACATCCCATGTCACACTAGGCTGAGCCTTCGAGACGCGAGTGTGTACTAGTCTGAGGAAAGCACTATCCGCAATGTTGTGGACCATAGGTATATTAGAACGACTGAATGTTTCCTTCGTTGGGCAAATTAATTCTAGAAGTCATCGTCATATTTTGGATGAAGAGAAAACATATCGATCCGTGGTCTACAGCCTTCCTCAGTATCGGCATTATAAATTGCTCTGACAGACCTACAAGAATAGGCTTATACTTTGATTCGGGAATTTTGTTGATTGAATACCAATCATGGAAAACCCCAGCAGAGTCCGACAAAGTGACAGGGCAAGCTCCGAGACGAACAGGACGTTTCTTAGCCCAGTCAACCAGCAACAAACCATCCATGCAAGCACTTCAACAAGCCACGTCCATTCTGCACCATCATCTCCTGAATCTTCTGCGACCACAGCAGCGCGCGAAACGGATGGCCAATTCACGGATACAAATACACCAACGAGCGCATCTCGGGCCACATCCACGGCTGCTTCTAAGTTGACAGTCGTGGGGCAACTTTGCGCGACCAAGAAGGATTCAGTAGCAGCCCAAGATTCTGACTCTACTGCGGATGACCCCCAGGAGAACTATGAATGTCTATTTGTCCCACCGGAGAGAACGCTTCATAAGGCTCACAAGGACGAGATTGCAGTCTCCGTTTCCGAAGAGGATGTCGTCTTTCGTGGGCCCCATGGCCTCGTATTACGCACATCACGAGCAGCTGAGTTACCACGTTGCCCATTGACATTTACTGAGGTCCAGTCCTTGATCAGAGAAGGTAATAGAGGGACTGATCGAGATGGCTCCATACCTTGGCACCGTCGAACATTGGACCCGGGTTCGGTTCCTCAGATGACTATTGACCCGCGGCTGTTGTCTCTTTCGGGACAGGTTCAAAGAGCAAGGAAAGGATCCGTCGATGGTTCAAGTGAGCCTTCAGGTTCAGAGAAAAGGCAAAAAAGATGAGAAAGAGCGCAACAAGCAAGAGTGCCAACACAAACTACCATAAGGACTGGAATACCCGCCACAAAGCGTCAGCCTGCCCGATGAAGCAGACTGTCAAATACATAAACTCACCGAGTGGGTCCACGATTCGGAATCCAAAAGGGAGGACCCACGCCGAATTTGAAGCTCCAGCAATCTCAAGGGCGCCATGCGCTGATTGTTCTTGAAGAGAACAAAACCTCAGTAACTGGGAGATCTTGTCCTTATTGTAGGTACCCCAGCCCGGTAATTCAACCTAGTCAATCTCCGGGGATTTTAATGTTACTTCAGGAATTCTTTTCTAACTTTCTCTCTCCGCAGTGTTTTCTGCGCAACCGTTGTCTGCTGTTGTTCTTTGCAATACGTGGCTTAGGCGTATTCCTCTCGATTCTCTGCAGTTCAATCTCTAACGCAAGAGGACTTCTGTCCACTCTGAGGCGCTCATTGAAGTATAAACTGTTGAGATCAATAGTCAGTGGTTGGCTCATGTTGGAATGTAATTAACTGAAAACAAAAGACAGAAGGGAAGTATCCATTGAGGGTTGCCACACGTGCCCGTGGAGAAGTTGAAAATGGGAGAGGCTTTTTCACCCGTCCGGCGTCTTCACCTTTGAGTTGGACCGGGCTTCTGAGACCTGCAACGACATAATTGGCATCAGGATGAAGTGCATGACTTACTGCCACAGCGAATACAAGTGAAATTTGGAATCTTGCATCCAAAAGTCTTTCGCTCTCCCAGCCAGAAAACCTTCTCAACCACCCATTTGCTGGTTGTGACAGGCACCAGAGGCATGAAAGAGTCTGCAGGGGCCTATTATTTAAGGTCATTCCTCTATCTTTTTGGTGTGCTACAACAGGCATAACGTATCCATTTGCTATTGTCACAGATCCTGAAGTATGACTTTGAATTCGATTGTATGTTGACATGAGAGGTTCTTTTGGCTGATAAAGTTCATTGGCCCTTGGGCATTGCGTTCTCACGGCCCAATGGTTGAGACTAGTATCGAAATTACCCAATAAAATACAGACATCGCTTAATCTCTGCAGACTAAACGATTTTTGGTGAAATGTGCATGTGGCTCAATCCCATCAAGGGCCGCCAGCTCGACCGTTGTAGTCCCAATAAGCACTATTCTTGGTGCGACAGGCAGAACCTGTCACGCAATAGAAACCACCATTGCCGTTATTGTTGTTAGGAGAGAAGATGATAAAGTCCTTGCTCTGGGTCGTAGTGCACTGGTTTCCATCCGTGTTAAATACCGTGTACGCAGTGTGAGCCACAATGTACCAGATACACACAGTCTCACCTGCGGACACTCCACAGGTATGTGACTCGGTGTACGTCCAGCTTGACGATACATCGAATCCTGCCGTTATATATTTGTTGACCGAGGATCCGGTCGATAAGGAGAACCCGACCGAGATGCTCCACGAGGAACTATAGCCGGTGCCACACGTGTCTGCAGTGCCGCAAAATTGATTCTCCTAAGTCGAGATCAGGGAAAACCTTCAAATGGCAACATTGTAAAACCGGGACTGGCGATGAAAACTCACGCTCAGCTGCTTCAAATAATAATTTTGATGAGGATTAGCACCCCCTTTGGCTACTTCAGTCTTGCCGTACCATAATCCGCACGCGATTCCGCCCCCTTGGCGCGTCTCCAAGGACGTACTGTTGGAGTTGTCGTCCGAGGTCTCATAGAGGGCAGGTTGAGGCTCAGTCCCGATGTCATGACCGTTGATCATTACCATGGCATGATTGCGAAGACTAGGTACTGGAATTTCGCTACGTTTTCTGACTTGAAAGCAGTCCTGTGGCGCAAAAGCTGCGCGACGCAGGAAAGTTAGAGGTGTACTTGCCTCTGTGAAGGGCCTGTCGATTTTTTAATATCAGCGGATTCCGAGGGAAGGTATGTATAGCATTTGATATTGGCCATGGCTGAGCTTAACGAACAGTAGGCAGAAGTGGATAACATGAGTGCCGTGATACGTACACGTCGCAGGAGACAAAAACTTGAGCATCGCTGTAAACCTTGCTGCAGGAGATACCTCCAGAGAAGGAAGGATCATCGTGAATAACAAAATCCTTGTTGCCGATAATCAAATGACCAGATCCACGATTGTCGATATTCACGGCCACAGAGGTGTTGGATCCTGGAATATGGATCTGGTCGGAGCACGAAACTGCCAATTCCTGAGAGGTGGTTTTGTCAACAATGGATAACTCAATCTCAGATGTACCAAGACTTTTCTCCACGGTGATTTGGATGATTTGACGTTCAACGCCAGAGACTTCAGTGGGAGCAGCAAGACTCATAGGCAAAACGCCCAACAAAGCCAACCGGGCTGCTGTCCAGAAGAACATGATGAAAATTTTCTGGAAAGAGATCTTAAAGAAGGGCTGGAAGAGGAAGAGATGTAGAAGAATGATTTGGGAATAGTGGAACAACTTCAATCCTGTTCAACTAGTGGTTCGGTCCTCTTATACTTCGGCATGGACGTAGACCTCAAGTCCGATTACCCTTGTTTCTCAAGGCTAGCAGTCCCTCGTAGGCAGGCGTGACCTGCTTTCTCGGCCATGGACAGTTTTGCAAGATCATAGTAGGATTCTTGGAAAGCTATTCGTTTCTTGGTTTGTCGGTTGGTTCCAGCCTCTTGTAGGATGTAGGATGTAATGCTGGCTGTTCAGTTGAAAAGTGGGATGATTCTCTGTAAACCCTAGGGTACACCTGGCTGGATTCTATGTATATTCAAAACGATCCTAAGGCTACTGTGTCCATCGACTTGACATATCGATGTAGGGCTTAGCGTTTGGTGAGGGCGAGGATATATGCCCTTGGCTGCTTAGGTACATGAACGCTGCAGGGACGACGATTCCTTCCTTGGCTGATCGCTTGCCTCGATCGGCTCCCAACAAATTCATGGACTCGAGATTAGAGCCAAGGCAGGATCTAGAATAGAGCGATCATTGGTGTCCATGTGAACGCGCGGAGGCGACTGGCCGACAAGGACAGCCTCGACCAACGCTTCAAGCCTTGCGGCACAGTTGTTACACATCCTTTTAGTAAGCCGGTTGGTTAAGGGAGGATTGCAAGTGCCTAGGCGCTATTGATGGTAGCCTTGTTCAGCGTTTCATGAGTTGCGGCACAGTTCATCCACTTTCAATAGGTTGTCTCCTGTACCAAGTGACTCTTCTCAGTTTGAGTACTTTCCTGCAAGATTTCTTGTCTTGCTGATACAGAGCAGGTAGCATTCTCTCAATCTGAAATATTTCGCCTTTTCAATTAACCCACAAAGGTTATCGCCACTTATTCGCAATACTACGCACTTTTCTGCTCTTCGATCTAGATCCAACCTCAACTTGACCTTGGGCATCACACGTTTACTACCCATCAATCAAACCATGTCGACAAATATATCCTGTCCGACCAGGTCACAGCCAGCAGACTTGCCCATACCAGGCAACATCACCTACGCCGTCATCCCAGGGACGAACACTTCGTCTCCATGGATGAAGACTTGTTGTGCTCCGAATCCAGTGCACCTGGTCAACGACTGCTGGCTATGGTGCGAGATCACCAGCAATATGACCAGCTTCGACATTACGGACCCAGATGGCGGGGGCAAGACGAGCGATGCGAATCTGGGAGCCTTCGATTTTTGTCTGACCAGCATGAAGAGGCCTACAAACGAGTCCATGGGTACTGGCTGGCATGTGGCGGGGGCCGGAAGCTATCGGGCTTCAGCAGGGGGATCAGTGAAGGCAGCGGCTTTCGTTATATTCTTGAGCGTGGCTGGAGTTTTGTTCTGATCGTCTACCTAGGTATCTAAGCATTGGGAAAGGAGAATGGTAGCAAGAACATAGCGGGAGGCTTCTAATAACACATGTAGTGGGAAAAAGACAGCAAGTTTGACTAAACCTAATTCTTTTATCTTTACGCAACCTCCTTGAAACCAGACTAGGATATGGAGACTTTGCCGACTGTCCAAGTGCTTCAGACGTCGACGAAGACTGCAGCTACGGCACGAGGAAGTCACCCTCGCATATCTTTGAACGCGAAAGGCTCGGGGTGCATTGACTGCTAGCTGGACTCATCCATCTTACGGTTCCGAGGGGAAAAGGGAGACAAGTAGGAAGGGTCTATAGAGAACCTTAAAGTGAGACTTACACGGTCATTTGTTCAAGTTGGAAGAGGAGAATTCTCTTTAGAACTATAGTACGGTCAGGGGCTTCGTTTCCTAATCCAGCCACAGTCTGGATCATAACACTTTTTCTCCAAGCAGAAGAGGTATCTCCATGGAATGATTTGGTCTCGCCCGCTATCAAGTATGCTGGGTTTCATCGCATTATCCAGTGGGATAGAGCATGATCAACACAGACTTGTGCAAGTGAAAACGACGGACATACCGATGCAAGTTGCAAAAGTCACGAGGAACTTCAATTGGTTTGACGTGCTGCTGACTATGTAAATACCCACTACCCGATACACATTGCAGATAAATGACTCTCACAGATGAAATATATGTCAAAATGTTCAGGTTATGATCTGAAAGCTGGCGGAGATTTCCAGATTAATCCGGCTCGTGTAGAAGGTTGTACAGATGGGCGCATCAGCCCATGTCTTTCCCGAGGCGCCCCGATGGAACGCGGCTGGCCCAATGGATCCCCCAAAACGACTTGGAAAAAGCATAGATCTTCATCCCAGCCCCGCGTACAACTGCGGCCTGAGCCGCTACGCGAGTAGCTGCAGCAGTCGGACAAGATGCCGAGCGGTAGAGATCGACGTTCGGGATATGAATTCTGCAGCTTGCTGTTAGGGGTGGCCTTGCAATCTCACACAAGTCGCGATCTCAGCCGTCATGCAGCCTCACCTTGAACCAATACAATTACTTCACCAGACAGGAAGCCATGCAGAGAAAACATCCGATCATTCCACACCGTCACTGACTCGGGCGGCACATTCACAAGTCTAACGGCCACTCCCGCCGACTTTACAACGATTCGAAGGGAGGATATCTTGCCGAGCAATATGAAGCCGGCCTTCTCAGTCGGGCTGTTCCAGCTGCACCAAATGTGTGAATTGTAGGTATCGCTGACCTCCGGAGGGTGACTTTATGGGACAAGCAAAGAGCTGAATTGATGATCGGAAGTGAGCGATGCAAAGCTCGTCTATAAAAAGTGATGGCAACCCGACTTCTGAGGACTGATGAAGGCTTTTCATTGCAACAACGTCAGGTCACCTCGAACTTCAAAGACTTGACCATCCATCTCAGCTTCATCCAGCTGTGCCAGTTTCAACTACCTGCGCCTTCGAATCTCCATCATGTCTTCCCCGTGAGTAGTACATTCATGCCAGTCAAAGGAAAACTTGCTGCTTATTAACCACTATTCTGGTAGAACAAAGCCAACTCCTGGCCCTGCTGGACCAGCTGAGCGACCTGAACGACCTGGCTCGGCATTGAACAACAACTTCACCCGTCTAGGCGAGGAAAAGCAGGAACGGGGGATAACCTCCACTATCCACGGCCATCAAGCTCACCATCACCTTCCCATGCCAGGCTTGTCCGGTCCCCCCAACGGCCCTGTTGGTAAGAGCCCTTCTCCATATTGCGCGTACGATGAGAAAGGAAGTGTCACTGACAGAAAGCAGGAAACCTTCTCAAGGGAACAGTTGATAAAGATGGAAACCTCAAGGATGCTTCACTTTCGGTTGGAATCAAACTTGACCTCGAGGCTGAAGTGCACCTTACCGCTAGAGTTCGGGGTGACATCTTGGTTGGTCTTTATTAAGACATCAAAACGACAGGAGTTTCTCTATCCGCAGGCGCTAAGTTCAGAACATGGAGAACGTGTGACGACAGAAGAGACTGTCGTAGCTTTCGTGCTCATGACGCGGTTTATTTTCATAATGGTTTTCAGAAGGTCTGCTCTTGACTCCATCAGTCTATCATTAGCTACACTCATTGAATTTCAGGCTATCTTGCATCCTATCTTATTCTTTGGTCGGAGACTATGTTTGTGGACAGGCGTGCTCAATGCTGCTTGCCGGTAGGTAAGCCGTATTGGTCTAGTCTACAAATATGCGCGTGGTTCCCAGACAAGTCGTGTGCGATCCAAGTCAGCACAGAAATCGGCCAAACATGGAGATTTTCCCAGTGTCTTCGTCCTTTACATAGGTTTGGTGTGTCCTGGCTATGCAAATAGAAACGTGCGGATAGTAGTCGCTCCGAATCCGCCGCACAAAGTTGTGAGACAGCTGCAGATGACATCGTGGCGTTGTGGTGGCTTGATATCACAGAGCTGAAATATCTAGGCGTGCAGCACGTGCGGCGAGCACCGAGCACCATAAGCCAACTATGAGGCTCTAGCGGTTTTGCAAGTCGAAAATGACCCTAACCAAGGCTACCGTCTTTTTGCTGAATAGAAATTGTTCTCATCGCGTGGGTCATCCATACACTCGCAGATTATACAATGTTGCTAGCAAATGTCACCTTTTAGCTAAGCTTAATGTCCGAGGCTCCAATGCAATTTAGTATGCATCATGCCAGGTGTCCTTGAACTATGGAGGGTCAAACCACTTTCCATCACTCCACATTGCGCTGCAATTCACCTCCACCGCCCTTTTCAAAAATAAACCAAGGACAGTAACGAGATCTCCCTCGGCTCATGAATGCAATTTCCTTCGTAGTTGTATATCCACATTGTGTGAGAACTTCAGTGGTAGGTAATGGCAGTATGCCTCATGCCAGGGCATTTAAAATAATGCCAAGATTTAAACTTAAAGTTTTGACGTCGCATGGGGGTTCAATACTTGCCGTGCCCACAAGCCTGGGTGGACCCGGAAAATAGGATTGCTCACAAACCTCACCATTGATCATCGATCGAAGCGGCTTCACAAACGATCTGGATGGTGATCTCCCGCTCCTCTTCACGTGCGGTCTCTGCGTGGCTGAGACTGCGCATGCGTGATTCGGTCAGACATTCTAGAGAACAAAGTTTCTATACGGTAAAACCAACTGCAAGGGACGATTGGTAGAGGCAAGGCCAAGTTGAACTATACCCCCCCACCAAAATGCCTTCCCTCGGGCTGCAACGTGCATGGACAAAATATCGCAAAGTCTGGTTTTGCAAGCCGATAGTTCATCCCACCTCACATTGTCGATGGCCTGGCGCCACTGAACGCCGGCTGGCACAAAGGGGACACCCTTGTGCTGTTGGATCTTCAATCCCTGTGTCAATCTCACCTTGGATTGATAGCACAACATGATCTGAAACAGCTACTAGCATTTGTGGAAATGAATTCTGTGAGAAAACCAATTTATATTATACCCTTTGCCAACGCACCCAAAATTTCCGTTGGCTATTAGCCAGGAGTCGGGACTCATGATGACTTGTTGTCGTGGTATTTTCCCCACATATCACAAATTGCACATAATTACCGCCCCCTCCTCCCAAAACACTCATACTAAGTAGTATCCCTCCAAGGGCCGGGCCCGTTCGCATGGGGAAGCCGTGCTACAATTCCCAGACAACCCGTGACAACCTCATCCTCCATATACGCCACGGGGATCGCTCCTTGATACCGCCTTGTCAGCCAGGCCAGACCAGCCAGTTCGAGAATGAAACCCAATTCCCTGGGGTCGGATCCGGGGGCCAAGGAAGCGTGGCGTCCGGTAGTCCCGCAAATGAGACGCGGGGCCTAGAACCAACACCAAGGCTCTGGCACAGGCTGTTTACTTCATCTGCGTGAAACATTATTTCCGTGCCCACTTCCATTTCATTAAAAAGAAAAGAAGATTCTTTCCAAAGACCCTAGACCGGCTCTTACAGTAGCAACAGTAGTAGAAGAAGGCCAATCATCAATATGCGGAGCCTGGTTTATCCCTCCCTTCGCGTGCGCCTGGACCTTGTGGATATCCGAGTAAAGTACTTGGATTGATTATATGACGTTTCTTGTTCTTGCCTTGCCTAGCGTCTTGGGAGGCGCTCTGTGCCACCACCCTGAAGTCTAAGTCACAGTTGAAATATCTTCCGTTTGCCTCAAACTAGACGGTCACGAGTGTGCCTGTTTCTCTTCTCCTTCACCACCGAGCAAGACTCGTCACGTCCGTCACTCTTTGCGTTAGCGCCCACCAGCAGTAGATCTTCTGCCTAGTCACTCTTTTATATCTCACAAAAAAAAAAGGAAGAAAGAAAGGAAAATATTTGTGGCAGGAACCCACAGCAGCCATACTCACCGTCAATCGCTCCTTAAAACAGTCAAGCCGATTCGCATCACCAAAAAAAAAAACACATCGCCAGAATGCAGTTCTCGAACCTCGCTCTCGCGGCCTTCATCACGGCCGGCGTGGAAGCCGCCTGCCCTCAGCAGGGACACCAGTTCCACCGCCCCTCGGGCGTCCCCAGCTTCTCCGCCAGGCCCTCCGGCTTCTCCATCCCGGCCTACAGCTTCCCGTCCTTCCCTCTTCCTACCACACTGAGCACCGTTGTCACGTCTGCCTCTGCATCTGTCCCGGTTGTGGAGTCTACGTCTTCCGTGGAGCTCACCTCCTCCGTGGAGCCCACAACCACCGCTGCGCCAACTACCTCGGCAGCAGTCACAACATCATCCGCGGCCGCGGCTACCACCAGCGCAGCCTCTTCAGATTCGGGACTCACCACTGACCAGTCCAATGCGCTGGCCAGCCATAACAGTGCCCGATCCGACGTGGGTGAGAGTGCGTTGACCTGGGACGCAGGCCTGGCCAGTGACGCTCAGACCTGGGCAGACCACCTTGCCACCCTGGGAGCTGGAACTCTGGTTCACGATGATCAGAACACGGAGGGCGAGAACTTGTACTGGTCAAGCGACTCAACAGACCCGTATGCTGCCGCAGCGGAGGCATGGATCGCCGAGAAGAGCGCGTACAATGGAGAGGCTATCACGGGCAGTGGCAACTTTGAGAACTATGGACACTACAGTAAGTTGACCGAACCTCCTTTGCGTGGAATGAGATCGCACTAGATGTTTGATCACCCCTTGCTGACTTGTTGATAGCGCAAATTATTTGGGCGTCCACCACAGCCGTCGGCATGGCTATTGCCGACGACGGCTCGGGAGGTGTGTACGTTGTGGCTCGATACTCGCCTGCTGGCAACGTGTAAGTGAATCCTTGCTTGAAAAGTCCAACCCCGTCTCGAAAGTTTCCCTTGTTGACGCTCTGAACAGTATCGGCGAGACACCGACCACCGCATAAATCACACTAAATGAATTCAGTCTTGGTGAACGGTTGCTTTGGCGGCGTGCAAGACGAGCTTGGCCTGCTCAACGTTGGCGACGACTCAAAATATTCCTTTTTTTTTACTTCTGGCCAGCAATGCTGGTCTTAGTCTCACGTAGCACTGGCTACATGGGATGGTTGAGGATTACTTCTTTTCGTGTGTATATATGAAATTAGCAGACAGTAATTTGACTGCATTGGTGTTGCGGCTGAATGCCGAAAAAAAACCTTTGGTTCCCAGACTCCTTGCTGTTATCGTTATTATATCGTGCCATGTGCCCATCAATGCCTGATTCTGGACTGAGGAGATGATGCTAATGAGATCTGCTAGCTAATGACTACATGAACGATTGAGAACAGCCAAGCTTAGCTTCCAGGAAGGAGTTCAGATTGTGAGATCTAGTCACATGCACTCATCATGCTATTATGGAGAAATCGTTTTTCCAAGGTGAGATTAGCTTCAATGATCAACGATATATCATGCAAGCGCAACGAAGACAATCAGTTACAAACTTGAACGTGCCCTGCCAGAACAGAATAGTCGTCGGGTGAAGTTGCAATATGAGCACTTGCCTCACCATCGAATACCATCCAAACTTCGAGAGATCTGTTGGCCGTAACGTTTACATGATAACAAGGAAATACTCTCATCCAGGTATTTGCGATATGATTTGATCTTCATAAGTTGACATGGGCTCGTCAGACACCATCGTCAACGTGTCGTGGAGAAGAGAACCTTTGCCATATGCTTTGAAGAGGGCATTTGCTACTCCTGTATGCTTAAGACATGAGATAGCTCCTCTAAGCAGGTGAGTGTACCAAAGTTGTTCGTTGTGAGACGCCGCGTGCCTCGTGCATTGGTTACAATTGAGCGCAGCCCAGGTTCTTTCCAAGAACAAAAACGTAGCTCCCATCTTGATGTAGTCCTTGACCACGAGATACCTTACAACTCAAGGTGTGGCAAAATTAACCATGATACACTGTTTCACGCGCTACACTCACGGAAGAACAGATCATGTTCGATACTTGTCCCACAGTAAGGACACTGGCTACTGGCATAGGACTCATCGGCAACTATAACCTAAACATGTCTCTACAAATATCCGAAACAAGCATACCTTATTCGACCATGAATCACATCTGCAAGATCAACTATTAGATTCCTTAAGTCTGGATCACATTCCACATGATCTCACCCACCCGTGAATTCACTTAGCAATGAATACCCGCCATGTCAATTCCAGCAGTCTTCCAAACAAAAGCCCGTGACTTCTACCACGGAGTGAGATGCCTATAGCCGTCGTCACCGTCACCATTTCAGCTCCGGGAAGGATACAATGCACGTGCTGGTAGCGGTCACCTGAGGGCTGAACCAAGATCTCCTGCCTCTCGCGGCGCCCTGTCTTCTGCCTCATATATTATCCACCGCAGGCCCGAGGACTTTTTCTTTCAGACTTCCTGCAGTCTCCCACGACGCTGCGAGCCCACAATATGTCCAACAGACATTATGCCTTCTTCTATGCCTACGTACAGTGTGTCGGTCCTCCCTTTCCGTTATGGACAATGGGTTGAACAAGGATGTGTGGCTGCGTCAGCGTTGCGCTGCTGTCCCACGTCTCTCAACCCTCTTGTGTTGGCAGGGTCCAGTAATTGTCTTCTTCGGCATTCTATGCTGTAGGGGAGTGACCAAGGGGGCATGGTCTCCACATCGGGACGGCGCAGGTTCTAAGAGGGCGGAGAAGCGACCCGCGGCTCCTTGGCTGAGATGCAACTTCTTACTTATCACCAAGAAGGGGTCTTCCTTTGCGCCTGACCGCAATTGAAAAAGAACTATTAGGATTTCGATGCGGTCTGAGAAGATTCTGGGCACTAAGTCCAGATGCTGGCATGATTCGTCGCGATTTTTGATTGCCCATCGATGCGTCTGTGTGCAACAAGTTGGGAAGTATCATTTTCAGTACTGCTGCAGACTTGGCAACTTGGGACATCCTGCGGGGCCCAGAGCAGGTGGAATATTTAAATAGACACTTGGCTAAGTGGACGATCCCTTCCTTTGAGAGGACGGGAGGTCAGCCTTCCAAATGCCATATGCCGCAGTGGGATTCTTGTGAGCTAGGTTGGCCGAGCACACCGGCCTTGAATGGCCGTCCGCCACCTATGGAGGACATCTCAAGACCTGCGACGTCAAACTCAAGGTAAGAGATACCTAGGGGCCAGTCAATCACTTGGATTTTCTCTAAATGGCTGGGAATTCAAAGACGACTCAGACTCGGGCTGCCAGCAGCCCTTCGCTGCAGGTGACCATTTGACCCGACCACTTGAGCCAGGTAGCCCCAGCTTTCAACAATTATACGAGAGAATGGCGCAGGAACATGCGCATATTGGCCAAGAATTGGGAGATGTAGACCGCCTCTTTGCTCCAGGCTTTCACCGATGATGCTCTGTAGAGTCACTTGCCCGTGAATCTAGATTATACGCAAGTCCAGGTCTTGTCCACCCAGCATACCTAGTTCTACTAGAGCATGTGAAGGATTTCAGTGTCGGCTGCTTTTCACGACAATACGCTTACAGCATGTACAAGACAGGGCGGCATGGCCGTTTGGACAATACAGGTTTTGACGAGTGTTTGATGGAGCTCTCTGACGAACTATCTACGTTGAAAGCGGCGCACCAATCAGTAAGGTCTGGATTTGCAGTTTCCAATGCAGACGCAACAGTATCTTTTATACCTAAGACTCAATACACATAATGATGCCATTATTTATCCTGATTGAGCATGAGCTTAAGCTCACTGCTGTCACCTGCTGTTGCTCTGCAAAGCACATACCATGTGAACTCGAAACTCAAACGGATTCAAGCAACCGAACCAAACCGAACCGGTCATGAGGAACGTGAGGGACCAATGTCTCGGGAAGTACACGTCGTTTTCTTAATCTTAATCACCGACATAGGCTGCCTTAAGGCTGTCCTTTAGAGGGGACGTCTGGGGTGTTTCTGGTAAAAAACAGGATTCTGAATCTCGTAAAATTGATACAGACGACATCTTTCTCTGCAACCAAGCTATGACATGTGGCCGGTGACGAGGCACCAATGTCGGGAGTTGAAGCCTACGAGTCATTACCCTCAATCTACGTCCATTGGCGAGCGAAACTTCAGGCCATGTCTTTAATATACGAGCCCCAGGACTTGTCATGAACGTCAAGCAGACCTCCAACTTCCATAATATTTGCGCCACTGGTTTTCTTCGACGTGGGAAAGAATGAATGGCGTCAGGCTTGGAACGAATCTAATGAAATCTCCGGACGGGAGAAAGCTGGCCTCATGTGGCGGTGGCAGCGGCGGAAGGGGAAGTGGAAATAGCGAGGCGGACGGCCAAGATCATGTTCCAACAGCTCCGGATGGTTTGAGTTGTTTTGTGTCATAAAATCAAATGGGCACACATGGCGGACGCCTCTTCTACTAACGAGACAAGACAAGACAAGACAAGATGAGGCGAGGATGGGTTGGGATAGTTTAGTCAGCAGCATATTGATTTCTGAAAGACAACTCACATTCGTTCATTTGTGACGTCCAATTGACTCGGACTTCCTCGGCCTTTCCCTTTGGTTAGGTATAATAATGACCCAAGAACAAATAAATTACAATCATGTAAAAGTTCATGTTGGGCATATTTTTCTATGTACAACGAACGCACCAAAAAGGGGCGAAACTTAAGTGCAATGCACGGCCCACCCCATCATCTGCCAAGGCCACGCTTGGGAAAAGCCACAGTGCTCCGCCTCGAAATGCCAAACTCTGGACCCAACATCAGGCAAACAACAAGCCTCTCGCGCTATTGACACTCTCTTACACACACACACACACATACTTTACGGCCCTAGCTAATTGTGAAATCTGATTTGCCCAAATTGATGACGCCCCGAGATGAATTGTCATCAATCACACGACAAGAAGCTGAAGTTTTCGCTTGTGATCCACTAACAATTCCTCTTCCACTCAAGGCTTTTGATTGATTTTTTTTGGCTTACTAGAGTTGTTGGCATCTGCCGCCGGAAGACACGGGAGGAACGAGGCGATGATGGGCACTCCGACGGCATATGGAGCCATTGAAATCTCGCGAAAAGTCTAATTTTGGTTGTCCACATGTCATGCAGTCCCATTTGCCAAGGGCGGGTTCCTACGTTAGTGCTTGTCAAACCGCCCCTCCCCCCTGTCAAGAAATCAAAAGGCTAGATCGAAAATAACACCAAACTGCCCATGCATACAGCTGACTCAAAAGGAAATCCGGGGATCTGAAAAAGTTTACCGAGGCGAGACGAAGGGGGGTGACGGAGGAGGCGCATCAACAAGATTCAACATCCCTAATCATTCTAAATAGAATTGAATTTCGCCTATGGAAACAACAAAAGTTCGAGACGATGATGAGAAAGTTAATACTAAATGGTATGTTCTGACACGCCATTCTCAAATAATGCATTCCGTGTCAAGTCAGTCAGGCTGGAACAGAAGCGAACCACATATTACTGACCACCTACCTTAACTTAACTTACACTTTCCCGTGCCTGACAGATGATCGACAGGTCCCCATCCACGGGACGATCTGCGATTACGAAGCAATCCTTCGCTGTCGGGTTCCTCTTAGTTCGTTAGCCTTAGGATAACCTTATTCACGCCCGGCTCCGGTGGAAAGGAGGAACGCCTGTACTTTACGGAGATGACCAGAAAGTGAAAAACTCCACTTTTTAATTCCAGGTGCAAGAAATGCAATGCACGTCTGTCGCTCTTGTTCATTCTTCAGCAAAGCATGGACACAATTTACCAAATCACAATGGGAACCCAACCGAGCGGATTCTACTAGTCCCTTTCATTCCCCAGACTAATCAAATTGACAGGGCCTCTCAACCAAAGCTATTGGGAAATTAATTGGACCAAACAGCATTACGCTGCTCAATTTAGCAAACAAACCACCCCCCCCTACCTACCTGTCTACCTGTTTACCATAGTGCGTACTTCCAAGTTGGCGCCCTCGGCCCAATAAACGACACCATGGATTGAAGCTAAGCATGGGTGCAATTTTGGTGTGTACCCTTATGTGTTGTGCAAGTCTTGTGAGCGCCGGGGGGGAGGGGGTGAGAAAAAAGACAAGTCACGCTAGGTAAGGTAAGGTAATTAGCGAGTCACGCACTAGGGCCCCCCCCCCCTTAGATTGGAGCGCCGAGCGCTTCATCTCGTTCAAAACGAAAGGGACCAACCCGCTGCGCATCCCTTCTCGGCGGGCGAGAGAGAGGGAGCCCTTATTGGGGAAGAAAAAAAACATTCTAAAATAAAACTTGAGGCCCCTCAGCCCTAAGTCAGTTTTTTGTACTTGGGATGAACTTTTTCCTTTTTCCTCTTTCGCCTCCCTTCAACTCTCAAAGGTTCTAATCGTCACTCGCTACAACCTACTGAATTAGTCTTTAATTCGTACACTCATTAATATATATCCCTTTCTCTTGAAGCCACCCGTAAGACTCCTCTTTTCACACCTACGGCCCCCCTTTCGCCAAATTATTTCCAACCACCATAATCTCTTTCCCTTATCTCCCAAAGGAAAATCAAAAACAAAACAAAATGCAGTTCACCATCTCCGCCGCTACCCTCCTGGCCCTCGTCTCGGCCGCCAGCGCCCAGACTGCCGGCTTCGACGCCATCACCGCGCCCGCAAAGGCAGAGGTCGTCCCAGCTTGCAGCAACTACAAGCTCACTTGGGACTATGTCTCAACCTATGCCGGCACCGTGAGCATTCAGTTGCTCCAGGGCGCTACCTCCACCACCCTGCAGCTTGGCCCCGTTATTGCTAGTACGTATTTCTCACTCACTCACATTCACTTACCCACTCACTCCCTTACTTCATTCCCGAAAGAAAAAAAATAAAAAAAATCAATACTTCAAAAATACTGACAAATCTTCACACAGGCGGCGTTGACAACTCCCTCGGTGCATACACCTGGGCCGTAGACTGCGCCCTTGGTGATGATGCCACCTACGGCATCAAGATCATCTACGACAACGATGCCTCCGGAGTGACCTTCCAGTACTCCAACCCCTTCTCCATCTCCAAGGCCGCCGCCAGCAGCAGCTCCAGCTCCAGCGCTGCTGCGGCCCCTACCTCGGCCACCTCCTCCGCCCAGATTGCCGAGGATTATGGCGATGCCTCCACTGTCTACTCTACCCAGTACATGACCATCACCTCGTGCGCTGCTACCGTCACCGACTGCCCCGCCCGCAGCACCGTCGTCTCCTCGACCTCTTTCCCCGTCGTCGCTACTGGCCCCAGCTCTGTCCCCGTGCCTGTTTCGTCCAACGCCGCCCAGACTGGCGCCACTGGTGTCCCCAGCTCATTCACCACCGTCTCGCCCGTTGTCACTGGCGCTCCTGCTCCCATCTACCCCGCTGGTAACGCTACGACTGCTGGACTTGGTGGTGTTGGCGGCACCGTGACTCTGTCCACCAAGACTACCACTGGCAGCGGTTCCGCCGCGACCACCAGCGCTATTGCCACTGCCGGAGCTGGACGTGTTGCCATGGGAGGTGTTGCAGCTGTCGCTGGCTTTGCGGCCGCTGTGTTTGCTCTGTAAAGGGATGAGTGACCTAATGTGATGAGAAGGCAAGGGAGGTAGAAGGGAGTGATTATGGATACCCTGGTTAGATTTAATACAACATTTGTTTCACAACATTTGTCAAATTCAAATGAAATGAATTGTCTGATTCTGGTTGCTACTAAACAAACGTTGAAGATCCAGGTTCTGATCCCTTTCCAACGTAGTGATGTAATAGCAAGACAAGCACGAGCAACAAATGCCTTACCGCACACTGCATGATCCCCAATCCTAAGTGGTCCCCCACAAGATAGTCCTGCCCGATTCTCACCACGTAACGTTCGTACGAATTTGCATCCTGGCTCATCTAGGTGAGGGGCATGGCTTGGACGAGTTTATCGAGGAGTTCCGCTAGGCCCTTGGCAGAGCAAGGCTTGCACCAGAGCACCTCTACCTCTGGGAGAGGGTCGGTAACCAACAGTCTAGGTTGATAGAGTTTGCAAACGTGACAAAGTGGCCTGCGAGTCGTGTGACGAGCCCGGGCTGTCTCCTGTCGTGTTTTCAGTCCCACTTGCGCTCTGAAGTTTCTGTCGAAGCTGACTGCCAACAGTGTCTTTTGAAGATCTGCTTCAAACTCGGGGACATCGTTCGTGAGTTTCTCGAGCTTAGGGGTACTGATCTGGTCGCGCATAAATATCACGAAGGCTATGACAGTCTTATGAAGCTCACGAACTGTTCGGACGCTGTACGCGAGTTTGACTGCCTGACATAAGTCTTCCTGGAATTTTTCGAAGTTGTGTGTAGAGGTATAGGCAGTTTCCATAACAGGCTGAATGTCTTTGTCACTTCGCCACGCCAGCAACAAAGAACAGAGCTGAGAGGCACCTTTACAGAATCCTGCTTTCAAGCGACCCAGAGAGTCATCTTGCAGCTGAGAAAGTAGGAAGTAATCAGCCTGAATAAAGAGTTGCGCATTGCTTTTGAGACATATGATCGATTCATATTGGGCACTGAGTTCCTCTGGTGGCAGCTCTGAGACGTTCGCAATTGTTAGTCAATTTCTGTCCTTGTAGACCAGGAGATATTTGGGGAGGGGCAAGCAGTTTCGCACCTTCCGTGTAGATGTATCTAATCAGTGTGTCCATGACCTCAGGGTCTACGTTGTCGATATTGATTTTGCGCGTTTTCGCCTCCTGAGCGTATTTCGTTAGCGATACTATGATGTTCCAGATTGTCAAAACCCAGAAGAACGACCATAGGAAGCAGTCGGTGAGCATTGAGAGGGTGAAATGACGATTGGCCTTTACCTGACCTGGACGCAAAAGCGGACCCATGTTGGCCATGATAGGGCTACTCACCGTCCAATTTCCAGATAAAGCTGCCTTGAACCAGGGGCTCCTCCCAGCCAATATTGCTTGATGGGCTTTCCAAACGCGGCCTTGGCAGGTAATCTCGACGTCGCTGAAGTCGCCCGACTCCAGGAGCCTGTTGGCGTGTCAGTTCTAAACCCATCTGATGCTCAAGACTGAATGGGAAAATTGGCTTACATGAGGTTGTCTCTGGCGAGTCTGGAAGTCATCTTGATTGCTGAAATCAATTGGCCGGTGTGGTTCTTGGGGACTCTAGCCTTCGTCCGTCGATTCAAGGATGAGAAAAAGAAAGTCGAGTGCACTCTCGGCTGTGGTGGGTCTCGGAAGGAAAGTCGCCTCCAGGCTGGAGTTCTGAGGACGGCTGTTCGATGTAACGAAGATGGCGTGCCCGACTGTAGCGGAAGAGAGGTTTCGAAAATGCAAACAAGGAGTAAGTCAAATAAAGTGAAGCTTGGCTCTAGGCTGTGACGTCGTTAAGACGGCTGTCTGCATGAAGCTGTCGGCGTTAAGTGGAAGGAAGGAAGGAAGACGCTGAAGTCGCGCTCTTGCCGTTTTGGTGCCAAGCTGTGGACTGTCAGTCCTGTCAGTCTCAAATCTACACGCGGCCTTTTCAGTAGTATCAGCCCGCTAGCATTTACATACACAACAGAAACATTCATGTTGGAACTACTTTACTTCTAAAGGAGCTTCCATCCGTTAGGCGTCCACAACCACGTGAAATCATCTTTCAACCGCAGTCAGGTCTTACGGCTAGCTAATAAAGCTTTTTGTCTCCGTGCTCGTGTGGCCGGATCTTCCGTCGCCGTTCGTGAGGAGTGGTCATATTATAAAGGGAATAAGCAGTGTCCATTCCTCGTTAAAATGCAATAGTGTGAGAGGGCGTGCCCAGTACCACAGGAGCTGCCTTCCAAGCTATCAAAATGAATGACAGGACAACCCCCCCCAACAGCCCTCACCCATCAAGAGAGTACCCAACATCACCAGCCTCCTGACCCATCTTCACCAAACTCGCCTTCATCTTCTCAGCCCTCACTTTCGTCTTCTCATCCAACCGCCCAAAGTCCACCCGATCAATCCAATCCCTAAGTCCGTGCTGCAACACATTCCGCGCCCGTAACGTCGACCCAGCCACATGGCCGGCGCTCCCGTGCAGTGTCATCCTCTCCTTCTTGGAAGTATACCTTCCTGTGTGTAGGATGTTATTATTGTAAAATACTACATCGCCCGCCTTCAATTCCACGATCAGCTGTCCCGGAATCTCCTTCTCAAATGGGTCCGCGTTTCTTTCGAAATCTGTCCTTGCCCTCGCATGGCTACCCGGTACGACGATGAGACTGGCGTCATCGTACAATGCTAGGTTCCATTGTGCTGAGTACGCAGGCTGACCTAACCTCTCTAGCTCCTCCTCGGCCGTGGCCGTGGCGGGGATGTCATCGCGATGCCACCTCAGTCCAAAGTCTTCGTCCGGTCTCACGAGCAGGTTGAACAACTCCATGACCAACTCATCATCAGTACACTGCAGGAGCTCCTTGGTGGGGTTGATCACAGCATCGCTAAAGTACATCTCCACAAAGGTTGAGCTGTTGGGCAAGTCAGGGTGCATCATGCCCTGCACACCCCAGATGCCGTGCTCTTTGGCTACTTCGGGAGAATTCTTGGGCCATGGGGGGAATTGCTTGGGTAGAGTCCTGACGCTGGGCCATTTCCCTTGGCGGGCGAGGGTAGTGACTTCTGCAGTGGCCTCGCGGAGGTGGGCGAGTTGATCGCCTTTGACGGCCGAGGGGATGACGACAAAGCCGTCGCGGTTGAGGCGATCGAGGAGGGATGTGGCTGTCATGATGTGGGCGGAATTTCGTCAAAAGTCGAGTGAAGTCTATCTGTGAAGGTATCTGAATTGCAGTATAATATGAAGACTGCTTGATATTGGATGACCGGGGTGACATTGTGGAAGAGGAGGGCTGAGGTTGATTTAAGGTTGGGGCCCTGGTCGTAGTTCAGCTGGGATCTATGTTGCTTGCACTGTTCAAAGTCGGCTAGTGGGAGGCGTACGAGACTGTGCGGACACTGTCGAATGTCCTCTCGGACACCCAACCCGAGTGTCACCAGTCTTTTGTCAGATTTACTAGAACATAGCGATGGAACGTTGCAATATGGAAAGAGACCATGTAAACGTCGCATCTGAGCTAGCTTTTTGAAATCAACTAGCTGGCGATGACAATGTGCTTAATTGTCGTCGATCGCTTCACATTGCGGGATGTGTAGCCGGCTGTCTTATTTCTAGGGCAGACATCATCAAATGCGTGCTGTACGGGCGCTTTTTTCTATTTTGAGAGTGATCTCTGTCGATATAGTGATTCGCTTCTCCCAGACCATGTACTGAGAACTGCGGTGGAAAGTCCAGAGATATAGAGGCGGCGCCGCAAACGGCACGAACGGCTTGCAAGACACAACCAGCTGCACCAACCCCGCCCGCTCCCGGCCCGGCCTCCCAGCGCCACCTTTTCCTTCTTATCCATTGATCTGGTCTCACGTCTCTCGCTTCAAGCGGCGTATTGGGCGCAGTACAGTGGCAGCTACACCATGCTTCGGCCGGCGTGCATGCGTAGCGCGCCCAGCATGTAACCTCACACCTCAACGTGCCCTACGAGACCCTTTTCCAATTAGAGAGGAGGTGGCGCGTAGGAGTTCATCTTAAGAATCAACACCTTCCTCTCGTATACCCTGTGGTACCCCTTTCAGTATTGCATGACAGTCGCTACCTACCTAATTGTTCCCCCTCTGCGTGTCCTTATCCATTCCAACAGGCACACACGGTCACCAGTGCTCACCTAATCAATCATCTCCACACAATGCTCCTTCACACAATGGCCACCCAACTCCTCCACGCAACCGCCAGCGCGGCTTTCGACCCGCCGGGCGTCCTCTCCCCGCTCCCCCCCATGGGTTTCAACGACTGGGCGCGCTACATGGGCGGACTCAACGAATCACTCTTTGTGCAGACCGCCGACGCCATGATTGCCAACGGCCTCCTCGCCGCCGGCTACAACCGCCTCAACCTCGACGATGAGTGGTCGCTCATGACGCGCGCTGCCAACGGTAGCATGCAGTGGGATCCGGCCAAGTTCCCACAAGGCCTACCGTGGCTTACGGCATTCATGAAGGACAAGGGGTTCGTGCCGGGTATATACACCGACGCGGGCAATCTCTCGTGTGGCGGGTATCCGGGCGCGCTCGGATACGAGGAGATTGATGCGCAGACTTTTGTGGACTGGGGGTTTGAGTATCTCAAGTTGGACGGTTGCAACATGCCCGACACTACGGAGGCGACGTATAAGCGCGTCTATGGGAAGTGGCACGACGTCTTGTCTGCTATGCAACCGAACCAAATGGTCTTTTCCGAGTCTGCGCCGGCCTACTTCGCCGAAGCTGACAACCTCACGGACTGGTACGATGTGATGACGTGGGTACCGCAGTACGGGCAGCTGGCGCGGCACTCGCGGGACACGCTGGTGTGGAACAGCACGAACTACTGGCCAGACATCACGGGGTGGGACTCGATTCTCTTCAACTATGGGCAGGAAGTGCGGCTGGCGCGGTTCCAGCGGCCGGGTTATGTGAATGATCCGGATTTCTTGAATGTGGACCACTTTGATTATACGAACGACGAAAGGCGGAGTCACTTTGCGCTATGGTGTAGTCTGAGTGCCCCATTGATTTTGAGCACGGATGTGCTGAATATGACGGCCGTGGAGGTTGATTATCTCACGAATAAGGACCTGATAGCCGTCGATCAGGACCCCTTGGTGCAGCAGGCGACCTTGGTCAGCCAAGACGGCACATGGGATGTATTGACCAAGAGCCTTTACAACGGCGACCGGCTGGTCACGGTCTTGAACAGAGGCAATTTCTCGGCAGACTTGGACGTGTCGTGGGCGAGGATTGGTATATTCCCGGATGAGCTGGCCACGCCGTCGAGCATTATTGTCAGGGACCTCTGGACGGCGGAAAACACGACCATATCCATAAGCGCAGCCGGGATTGCGGCGACAGGTATCCCTTCTCATGGCACAGGTGTTTTCCGCCTCTCAAATCCCACACCCGGTGAGGCGATCCGCACTATTCCCACGGGAATGATTTTCAACACGTACTCGCTGAATTGCCTAACGGATTCGGCCAATGGCACTATAAGCTGGACAAACTGCACTGCGGCGGATGCACAGGTGTGGAGGGTCAAGGCGGATGGGCACGTCAACAGTTTGCTGAGCCCGGATAAGTGTCTTTCGACTCAAGATGGAGAGGTTGTATCAGCGGCCGCTGCATGTGCTGCTGGCACGGTGAATAGGTGGGATTATTTCATCTCGGGAAATCTGATCAACGCGGCGTCGGGGCTGTGTCTGACGGAAGATCAGAGTGGATCTGGTAGTGCAGTAGCTCTGGTAGAGGACTGCGGCTATCTCACCAACGAGCAGGTAATTGCGCTGCCGATAGGTGTTACAATATAAATGCCCTGTCTGTCTGTTCAACACTCAGTGACTCATTACCTCACCTATTCATAATCGCCCAAGCCATGACCTATCATCCCTTAGTCCCACCCGTGCCATCATCCACCAAATCACTCTTCCCATCCACTCCGGTCCACTTCCTCACCCCATCGCCCAGGAAGACCCCATTCTCCACCACCCTTCCTGGCCAACAGATGTGTTCGCGGACCTTGAACGCCTGCTTCCCTTGCTCACTCCGAATACCCCGAAGTAGCTCCGGAAACAACATCACCATGTTTCGCCCCTCGTCCATAATTGGCGTGTGACAGGTCGCGCAGTAGACCTTGCAGGGCAAGTCGTGCACGGGTTGCTGCAAAGTGGCGGAGTAGAAAGCGAGGCCATCGGCGCCATTTTTAAAACGAAGGTCAGACTTGTGTACGATTGCGGCCCATTGAAAAGGAGCCTAATGACCGTTAGGCAGCTGTGCGTGGTGGAAGTTGTGAAAAAGACGGCTGGCTTGCTTACCGCATGCATAGTCTGGCAGTCGCTGCAGTGACAGTATTTTGAGTTGAGGGGCTCTCTTCTGCTAAGATAGTAGCAGACCTGGCCACAGTGGCATGAGCCCTCCCATTCTGCTTCATTGACTTCCTCTAGTGTTGGTGTACAGTAGGGATGGTCGAACGTCCAAAGTTGTTCCTGATGGGAATGCGCAGACGGTAGAGGTTTGCTTTGGGTCGTATCGCTGTTGAGTGCCTCTGAGGATGCCATAGTTACCGAAGTGGACTTTTTCAAGTTTACGTTGACTGTTTTTAAAGAGTGAATAATTTCAATGAGGAGAAATACGTACTGAACAGGTGACGATTGTCACTTATGACGTCAGAAAACGGTACCAAATCAGCGGCTCTGTAGCTGTTTTTAACTAAGTTTTACAAGATGTAGGTATTCAAGCTCTCATTTGGTCTCTTTAATCTCATGTCTGGGAAAGACTTTCTCGCTCATGGCAGATAGTCAGGTGAAGGTGTGCTGAGTGGACGGGAGGTTGCAAAACGCGAGGCTGATGCTTGGCGCGAGGCTGACAAAGTTTGGTTACAGTACTGCAGAACTGATATGATCGTCCTTGCGGGTAGGGGTTGCTGCTCGAAGGTACAAAGGCTCGAATTCTCAAATATCAAAAACTATTTCATAATAAAGTAGTAGGATAGTATAACGTACCTCAAGGCCGTTGCATGATCGCTTGGAAGCTACTTTTTCCACAGTTATAAGGTGTACAGCCGACTTGAAAGACGACCGACCTTGGAGCCATTGACTCGGCAATACTCATCATGGTCAACGAGAAATAATTCTCAAATCATCTGCATCTGTGTCTTGGTAGTGACGTTGGCTCCACTAAACAGAAGAGTAGGAATTCCAAGATTGTGTTCGATTCCTTTCCAAGTCAACAACATCGTGCGCTGAAGTCCGGTGTATCAAGTTTTATGGTCGCTGCTGCAAGAATGTGAGCCTAAGCACTCTGATTGAAGAAATACTTAGGAACATCGTGTCAAGCGCAGAAACTCAAGCTCAGGAGGCGGTAGAGCAGCATTTATTGCGCCATGAAGCGTCAGGCGGTTATGAGGAGAATGAAGCAACAATGATGGCCTCTGCACAGCGCAACAATGGCTTGTTCGAAACTTCTATACTGTACAGGAAGCTATTGTCAATGGCCAGATTCGATGTACACGTGATCAGAGAGGGTCGCTGTGCAATGTTCGCATTACAAGCTGCTTCTTTGTTTCTCTGACTGCCTGGCACAGCTTCACTTGGTGAAGCTCCACCAACAAAGTCGTAACAGTAGACCTCCGTACCACCAACCAACTTCTCCGTCGGCGCGTCATTCCTTCTTTAAAGGGCGCTTCATTCCTCGTTTCCTACGGCAACTTTCTTTCCAGATATTTCAGCACTTGAGGTGGAGTCACGTTCATCACTCCTCAATCCAACAGCTAGTAGCTCACCACTTCAACGATGAGTCACCTCAGCGTCAATAACGAAGAGTACGTCTCGGACCAGACAAAGTCTTTCTTCTCCTAAGTCATCACTTCTCCGTCACTAGCAAACCCTCAACCCACACCAACCATTATCGCAATGTCTCCCCTACTCGTCTCCTCTCGCGCTAATCCCGTGGTTATTGCAGGCTCTTTCAGTCAGGCATGTGGTCCGACGTCGAAATCGTCTGCCAGGATAAGACTTGGAAACTCCACAAGGCTATCTTGGGTGGCCAGTGTAAATGGTTTGCCACAGCCTTGCAAGACAAGTCGACTAGAAAGGTGGGACAAATGCTTGGTCGTTGTTCTTGGTCATATTCTCACTCAGCTAATGCAAATCGTACGCGACAGGATGGCGCCACAGACCAGATTCGATTGGATGAGGAAGATCCAGAGCTTTTGAACGCTGTACTTCGGTACATCTACACAGACTGTAAGAATGGCGGACCTCGACTCGTGCCTCTTTGTCAGCCATTCGTTAAGCTGATAAAGATGCCTTGCAGCCATTCCGCTGAACATCAATGTTGAGCCCCTCATTCCCGACCTGAAGCGATTGCTTTGCCTATACTACTTGGCTGATTTTCTCCTCCTGGACGATCTTGTCGATTCAATCAGAGTCCACTTTGACGGTTGCCTGGTAGCAGCCATACAAACGCTCTACACTTTCGATGTCATCTCTGATTGCATCAAGCCAAAGCCGAAAGTCCATTCTCGAGAGGCTGTCGATGCGATGCTCGACAGCCTTCGAAGAGCTACGGTACGCGCTTACCACCAATCAGGCGAATTGCATCGCGAGTTTCAGAAGAAGCTAGCAGTCGTCACCTACGGTCTACGCGATCATATGCCACGAAACTACTTGAAGCTTCTTGGAGAAGAGGTGGCAGATTTCCATCATGATCTTTACACAATCCTGACCTTCAACCATTTCACTCGTTTCTCGAGTGTGTATGAGGAACCACTGGAAGACATTCTCGACGCCTACCACTGCCAGCTTCTGAGGACTGCGCAAGCTCTTTGTGTTATCTGCGAACAAGAGATGAACGCTCTGTATTACTTCAAATTTGACTCGACGTCTGCAAAGAGCATCGAGATTGTTCTGGACCCATTCACAGCGGGCTGCGATGTCTTCTGCACAGACTGCGCGAGAAAAGGGCTCAATAGGCACATCCAGCGGCTGATGAGCGATTGTTGGCCTTCCACCGGTTCAGAGGATTCTGCTTAACTGTGTTGGTTAGCCGTGTTGGACAAGGGCCACCTGATTAGAATCGCCTGACTCCCAGGAGTTGAGCAGAACAGCAGGACCATGACGGGCAGTGCCGTTGGGTATTGGGAAGGCTCAGATTGAGAGTGAGTTGAAATGGGTACAGGAGATTTCGCACCTTACGCACAAGCACAGCACGGGGAGAAGTCTGAGGAGAAGACTGGACCTTATGAATGGTAAACAATGGCTCGGAGGGTGCGAGACTTTACCCAGCAAGGAAGCCTCGAGACCCCTCAGGAAGTCTAGAAAGTGTTGTAGCCTCAGCTATACAGAAATGCTTTCTTTGTTTCACACATGGGACAGGTCCATTGCCATAGATTATGGCAGCCATTCTTTCGTGCTGTGTCGTGCTGTCGGCAGGGAGGCCGCTATGTGTAGAAGCCTAATATGACCACAGTCAAACATGTTGCATTTCACCCGCATCATTGTCGCGTGAGTACGAACTAGTCGCACGATTTGCCTCCTGGTATGTTACCTGATGAATTCCCTAAGGTATCGTATCTTCTGGGTTGCATGCACTATACGTCGCTGTTCAATGCACAGTCCTAATCTAGAAATGCTTGGATGGTTTTTTTCTTTCGCAAACGTCTACCAGCCAGTAGCAAGTCCTCATAATTTAGACTTTATTTTTCACACGTTAGAGAAAACTTACCGACCTCTTTTCTCTTTGATGAGGATGAGTGAATCATGGGTGGTAATTAGTCTTCTCCCACTGCACCGCAATGAGCTCCCTAGAGATCGCAGAAGCAATACATGTCCAACATACCAGTATCCTTCATCTCAGTCGGACATGTCGCGAGATGACAAAATATCCCCACGGACCCTTCGTGCGACTTCTCCCGTGCGAGAACGGCTATCAGCGCTACACAAATCTCAACTGTGGCGTCGTGAGGATCAGATCGACACGACCCATGGCATCTCCCGCAAGCGAGCGATGTGCGAGATTGACAGCTGTCGTACCTCTCCCCCACCCAACCTTGGGAAGACTCTCTCCTCCCAGACCCAGCGGGATGTTGTAACTCCCCAGCACTGACCTCGATCACAACATACCAAGGCATCCAGCGAATCAAACGCGCATGTCTTCCTTCATCTTCACGGAAGTACAGGGCCGAGTTATTTCATCAGCCACGCTCCCAAATCAAGTGAAAACAGACTTGCGTTTTCCCCTCCAGAAAGAAGCTGGCTGAATCGTGCATGCGCCCTTTCCCACTACCGGTGAGCATGCACGAAATGACGATCATCCTCCACTCCGGTGCTTTGGCGAGTCTCGCTCTCCCGCGCAGGCTGCGGACGCGGGCCGTAGGGACTGATTCGCAATCTATTGGTTCGGGCCGACTGGGTTGGCAGATCATTGTCTTTCCTTTCCTTCGAGTGATGCGCCGTTTCCACTATGCTGTGCAGGTGGGGGTGGCTTGCCCTATTTTTCCCTGACCGGCTATTTGGGGGGGGTGGTTTGTTGACCGCGCCAAACACGGGAGGTTCCGTCACTGGAGTGTAATTCATTCTTGTGAGGTGGACTTTGTGTGTGTTTTATTCGGATTTGGGGGAGAAGGGGCCTTGTGTTTGGATCATTGACAGGTTTTGTTGGAGGTACACACACACCGCTTCTTGCGAGACGTGAGACTTGTCTGAGATCTTTTGGTGCCACAAATTTGTGGCTTTCGGGTTTCAGTCTTCGACAGCTGGGCTGTACTGTGCCACGTTGGGCAAGGATATTGATTAAATCAAATACTTACACAGGGGCAATAGTGATAGGGACATCCTTTTACGGAGTCATCCATCTAAGCCGTCTGGTGTTGCGACCGAGCGCATGCTGATGGTTTTGCCACTCGACGAACAATGCTTTGAGCGATGATACTAACATGTTCCTGAAGTCCTCTCTAGCCTTTGACTCCACTGAAATTGTTTTGTGCTACTAGACCACGCTGTATTCTTTCAGATGGAGGTCGTGGTGCTCATAATGGCGAATGACGGCCTTTCTGCCAGCTTTGGACCTGGCCATATCGATCATAGCTTGCAATCCAAATCCTCTGGCCAAGGCATTTGAAGTTGCGCATATGGCCCGCCTTCAGTGTTCTGTCGGCGATGTATCGAGCGCTGAATCTTTTAGCTACCATCGACACGATAAAGTAAAAAGTAAGCTTGTCTGAATGAGAAAATGATCCTACTCACGTCTCCAAATATGAAACAGTATGTTGGCGGGGACGAGTGGTGGCAGTGGAGAAGAGCTTTGCCTTGGTATCTCTTTGGCTGCCTAGTTGGCTATTCAGACACAGCTTGGTCGACTTGTATCACACTGAGGGCATGAGCTGGACACAAATTTGTTCATGGATATAAAATGGTTCTGCTCTGTTGCGCAAGAGGAGCCATGCGGCGGAACTCGGATTAATGCTAGTGATGAAGGACTTCAGTAATGGATGAACATGTGGTGATTCCTTTATATGTTCAGCATGGTAGCGAATCAGGAAGAGTCTCTCAAACGGCATAACAGAAAGTAGGACGGTCTAATTGAAAGCGCTTGGTCACTTCGCAGAATGGAAGAGGCATCTCACCTCGAGCCAGGTAACAAAGCAGTCTGGGTGTGGAAGCCCCGTCTCCGAAAAAGAAAAACAAGAAAAATCCCTTCTGTGATGCTCACAGTGACACTGTGCGAGCTCTTACCGGTGTTGCAAAGCTTCTGTGAGTCCACAAAGGGGACGACCTCTCGCCTACGCCCCTTTGCACGAGCATCGCGGTCGTTCCGTAGTTCATGCAAGGCTGACCAATCACAAGCACCATGCTGGTAGTCCTCAGCCTTGCTGTCCACACGCCCCCTCCCCACTTGGCACGCAACCTGACTCAATCGCCTCGCCCGATAACTTATCTTCACGTCATACCCTCAAATCTAAACCAGGCCAAACATCGTATCCTTCAATTTTCTTTTTTTTTCCCCAACCGAGGCACATTGAGGAACCACCTTCGGAAAATTAATTACTAAAGCCATCACAATCCCAGCAGGTAAGTCGGACCGGCTCGAAAGGTCGAACCAGCGGAGCCCTTCGGAAGGGGTAGGACAGGACCCTTTGGGGTCCCTTTTTGAGGGACGACAAGATTGATTCGGCGATCATCGTGGGCTAGCGAGTCAGCACTCTATCGGTGCGTCATTCTGTCGGACGAGATGACTTAGTGTACCGAGGCAACCTTATGCGGCGCAAGGGGGAAGAAAGGCTCCAATTTGTAAGGATTCTCATACCTCCAACTAGCCCTACCTTCCCTGGATATACCCCGAGACTATGTGTCAAAGTCCGGGGATAGACCCTAGCTGAACTGCTGAATGGGAAACTCCCGAAGGAGCTTATGGAAGGTGGCTTGGAAAATTTATTTTGGCCAGAAGTGAAAGATTTTTGTGAGACTTGCAAGATTTGAATGGGGACGGATTTGATGCTGATCCGCGGTCAGAATCGAGCCAGTTCAGCCCGGAAACAAGATGTGGAAATTCTTCTTTTCCCCAAGTCCGCTTTTTTTCACTGGTGTTGTGGGTGTGCATCTCATGATCTGCATCATCTTCAGATTCAGGACCCTGAACAATTATCCTTACTCTCTAGTAGGGTCCTAGGTTTGAGCATGGATTTGGCCAACCGGGAAAACTTGTTAGCTTGTCGGAGATTATTTTGCTTGCCATATTTTTATCCTAATCCGACCTCCACGAGGACGGGAAAAAGCAATGTCTGGGTAGCGCAATCATTTCTCACCATGTTCAAACGAGTTGATCGAAAATGGATATATGAGGTGGATGACAAAGATACCCGTCCGAAATCTACGACGGTGCGGTTGCATGGCGCGGATTATTTTGATTTGCACAGACGCATGACACTCCGTTACATCCACCACAATCCACGTTTCGTCGTTTCTTCTGGGCATGAGGGAGAGTGGTGGGTTGACGACATGTCGGGACGGAGGCCTACCTACCTTACCTTACCTATCCAGCCAGGGGTCATCTAACGATCCTGACTGGAGACGATCGAATGAAGAGAGGATTGAACAAGAAAGAAAAAAATGGCAACGTGATTAGTTGAAAATTCTCCTATCATTAATTAATCTCCGCGATGGTTCGTCATCAACTTGCGCAAATCGTCTTCCTAGTTCTGGTTTTTCTTCTTTTTTGCTCGTCTGTTTTCTCTTTGCTTGGGAGCCGAGCAATCCGAATCCCACCTCCCTTGTGGAAAGGCTTGTTCAACATCGGGTTCCTTGGCTCCGCCTTGGAAATTACCCGACCCGGTTAGCTAGAGTGGGTGGGATGAGGACTTTCAAGTATTTCCAAGGTTTTGTTTATTTTAAGGCCGTGTGTTGTGGGCCATGCATTCCCCCGTCCCTCTCCCCTGACTTGTGCCAGCAACGCAAAGTGAAAGCAAAGCAAAGCAAAGCAAGGTGCAGGAACTGCAGGAGTGGGCACGACGGGAAGGTCGCTATTTTTGGATGCAACATCACGTCGGGATGGAGGGAGGGGGGGAGGCTCCGCAATTCTCGTGGTGGGTCCTTTTAGTTTTTTGCCTCTGGACTGTGTTTTTGTGTTTTTGTTTAGTTTCCCTTTTTCCTAGAGGACGTGATGATGTGCGTCGTATTTTATACCATGACCCTTTGTATAGTGGTAATGATGATCAGCCGACCATGAGCGCCCCTGGCATCATTGCTATCCATTCGATGGCACGTGGTGGGTAATGCTTCGGAGAATAACGTCCTTGGATGGAGCCACGGCAAGTCAATTTTGTACTTTGGACCTGTCGAATGGGAGATAGTGCCTCCTACCTGCATACCCGATATAGACTCTGGCTTCATTTTGTTCCTGTCCGGGAGGGTGGGCAGGCGTTCCTACACTCTGAAATGGCTGCCCTGACCTTGGTGGGTGGGGGGAGACAGAACTAATAAACCAGCAATTCAGCTAAGCGTGTGTGCGCGCGCAGGTAGCATTGCGATTTCTTCCATCTCGCCCTAAACTCAAAAAGCATCGACGACGACTTTGACAGTCATTATTTCCCTGCCGTAATGTCCTGGGGGGAGAGAACGGATCGATCGGCCTGTGGACGTCGCTGGAGACACCTGGAAGCAGGACAATGGTTTTCGAGCAAGCCCACGACATCCGATCTTCCCAGAGGACGCGCCATTGCAAACGCGTCCCCTTTTGGTAAGGATTTTGAGGTTGATATTTCATAGTGCGCTCCCAGATTGGGATGCACATACATAACGTAGCATACACTGGGGTTCGTTCACATTTTTGCCACTACCTCTGCTATTGACCCCCTGCTCTGTGATTCAATGGCTCCAAAAAAGCCGTTGAAACGGCGGAGTTAATCGACGTGAGCCCCGAGCGATACCACAGACCTTGTGGTTTAGGTCAGATTGGGCGTCAATAGTAACGCCGAGGCGCTTGGTTAGCGCCTCCCCTTTGGGGGTTCTCAATGTGGTCAGTAAGTGGGCTGGCTGTAGCAGAGTTGCGCAGGGCGAGCAATCAAAAACGAGCCCAATGATTACTCTCTCTCAATTTTTCTTGTTCGATTCGCTGGGGCGGGTTGTTCCTGGTTTGCTGGCCCAGTCACAGTGCATGGCACGTCACCATTTCGAGGGCTCTTGAAACACATACGTTCATCATCATTCATGTCCTGGCCGGCAGTGATCTCCACGACATCCCGAAAACCAGGGCAGGATGACTGGTTTTATTATGTGGCTGACAGGGTTAGGTAGGGCCAATGGATTGAGGGGGGGGGGCCGCTGATGCACATGATGATGGGTCGGGAAGAAAAAACCCCACGATGTGAGTGTGAGTATTCGAGAGAAGAGCGATGATCTGCGTGCTTTGATCACCGGCAATCTGGTGGGAGTTTATCTTTCGAAGAAAAAATTGAAGGCTAACGGAACACTATTGTATTAGTGTGCTTGGTGGTGCACAATACTTTATTGTACACATGATATATATTTCGATTCAGTTTTAGTATGCAGTACATAAGATGATGGGGGGAACCAAAAACCCACAGACCTTATTAGCACCTCCACCATTGCCACGAGTCACGATGGTTTAGCCTGGGCATCGAAACAAAGGTACGATGACATGACAAGGCGCTGATACTTGGTCTAAGATAGTTCGGCACCGGCGTCAAAACTTTTTGAGCCTGGAATGAAGCGAGCAAGCGAGGGAACGGATTAGGACTTTCACAGCGCTAGGCCGAATTATCTCAAGGTTCACAGGGTCGTGCGGCCGCCGCTCATGATAGGAACTGGCTGATTTGACTACTTTGGTCCTTGCAGAAAGCTTGACGGGTTTATGTCCCTACTGCCTCCCCCACTCCGTAGTGACAGGTAATAATTAGGTTGATGTCTGGTGTCGATGTCTTGATGTCCTGTATTGTGGCTTATCACAAGCAAGAGATTGCGACTGGATGAGGCATTGACACTAATCACAGTAATACGGGAGAGGACAGGATGGGTGAGCTGGTTCCAGAATATGACAGATGACTATGCTCATTATCACTTGTATGACCATAGTATGATACGGACGGACAGACTACCATACATAGCAGCGGGTAGGAAACTAATACGAAGATTCGAGACACGCGGAGTTGGTCTGACTGCTCTGTGCACTTTATGCGATGGCGAGTTGCAGGTGGCTATGCGGTAATTCCACAGGGTCCAAACAGGCTAACACGCTAGCAGTTAGGCAGTAAGCATGGTGAGCATGGCATGGCATGTCAATGGTAAAAGAGGGGTTAGGAGGGGAGGTTTTAGGCTCATAAGGGTCTGCCAGGAACGGTTTGAATCAATTGGTTGCAAGGTACCTAAGGTACCTACAAAACCCGCGTGAATGATACCACAAACCCACCAATGTTTTCCGTAGGTAACTAGCTATAGAGGGGTGCTCACTGCCATAGACGGTCGCCTCTGCCCCCCTCAAAACATTCACACATGCCACCTCACCCACAACCCCCTCCTTTTTTTCCACAGCATGCCAGTAGAGCGTGGTGACTTGTTTGGTGTGCGACTTACTATGGCACATGACTGGGCCTCGCTCAACAACCTGAAACGAGGAAAATGCCTAGATACACTAGGGAGACCCCTGTTTCTCGTGTCACACTAGCCGTATCGGGGCCAAGAAGCAGGAACCTGCACCCGAGCGTGGGACTGCCGTTGTGTTGTGTTCCAGTGTGTGTAGTAGGGTAGCGTAGAGGTAGGGTGCGATGTACTGTACCTTGGTACGGCATGTACATTGGGCGCGTTGGATTGTAACTTTCCCTTCCCAGGTGCCTTGTGCCTTGGATGTGAGCTCACTCTCTCCTGGCTGTCCAAACTTGCTGCTACCAGGACACTGTGTGTGTGTGTGTGTGTGTGTGTGTGTGTGTGTGTGGTGTTCCTGAACAACCTTACCTACTCCCCCCCCCCTCAATTGTGACCCTGAACCTTGATGGGAACGCGACGACTATTCTGTCCATTTCCACAATTACTTGGGAATCCAGCCTGCCCTGTGACTATCATCTCTCCTCTCTGCATTGCATCCCCCCCCACCACCACCACCTACCACCCATCCCATTTCCACGCACAACAAGTTACATCAGCTCAATAATCAATCGTATTCTCACACTCCTTCGTCCTTTCCTTCCATCCCGCGTTTTGACCCCTTCCAACCTTCCCCTACTCTTCCTCTTTCCCATCCACTCCATACCAGACCGACCAAGCTGGCACTGGCCACTGCACCCCTTTAAACCATTACACTTTACAGTACCTATCTACTGTGAAAGTTTTTGTAACGAACGACCACTGACGACAACCTCAATTCCCCCCCTCCCCCAAACATCGAACTACTACTCATCAAGGGCAAGCTTTCCCCACTTTGGCTGGCTACAAACCCTCAATCCAGCAGTCTCCCCCGGCAAATCATCGACACCAATCCAGCCAAAACCCGTCTCGCTTGTCCGCTGCCGAACGCGCATCACCAGGCCGGCCTTGTCCACTTTCTCTGATAACGTTCCCGCTTTTTCCCTCTTTGTTCAGGGCGTCTCGTCTTGTCTTGTCCTTGCGTCCCCTCGCTAGCCGACCCTGATTACTACGACGGCCTGTCTCTCTCTATCCATCCACCTATCTATCTCTTACCAACAACTAAACCCGCACCACAGCATCGTCTGTCTGTTCATTCATTCATTTCAGCCAGCCTTGTGTTTCTGTGCTTGCGCACCCCTGGGAAACAACGGTCACGACTCAACGGGATCCCATCTTTGCCCGTGCCCTGCCGCCCTCGCCCCTCGTCTCTCCCTGCTCCGCGCGACCCATAATCGAAACCTCCGTACCAGCTTCACTTACTTTGTGACCACGCCAAATCCTTTGTCCAACCCGACACTCGAACCGGTCTGCCGCAAGACTCGCGCTAAATCACTCAACGGTCGTCCGTCACATTTTTATTTATCTTTCCCCGCGAGACAACATTCCGTCGCTTCAATTGAACCTTGGTTCGGCTGCGCTACCTACGATTCCGATTCGCACACCGAGGCTGAACACTTTGCAGAAGCAAAGTGCGCGATCCCCCACGCAGCCGCCGCCGCCTGTCGCGGACATCTACTGGTTCTGCGAGACCCTTGCGAGACATTGCGCAACTCCCGTCCCTGTTTGAGGGTATTGCGTCGGACTCGCTGCATTCCTCAGAGACCTCGAGGTCACAAACCTCCTGGTCCTCCCCGGAATTCCGAGTTCGCAAGACTCCTGGGCCCATCTTAAACGCCCCATTGCGCGCGACCACCATCACATCCCCATCAATATGTCCTCCGTCATGTTGCAAACACCATCACGGACGTCAACGTCCTCCGCTTCCTCCTTTCAGCAACCGCTTTCCCGCCAGAATACCATGTCCTCGTACAATGGCTCCAATTCGGCCCGCCAGTCCAAGCGGTATTCCATGTCCGCGCTGTACATGTCCATGTCAGCTCAGGAGACCGATCTGGAAATAGAAGATGAATTGGCCAAGGGTTTGTACCCTATTGAGCTTCCCTCTGTTGGGATCCAAGTCCTAATAAATTGTGTACAGCGCAAAAGATTCTCCGCGATCTCAAGTCCAAAATCTCGTCGCAATCGAAAAAGAACTTCGTCCTGGAGAAGGACGTGCGATATCTCGACTCCCGTATTGCTTTACTGATCCAGAATCGCATGGCTCTCGAAGAGGTGAGATAGAATTTCATGAGCTACTGGGGAGAAAGAGGAACATGATTGCGCTGACTAGTCTACAGCAAAACGAAGTAGCGAGCCACCTAGAAGATGCGACTGATATACAAGAAGGTGTCTTTCCCAACGATGAGAAGACGCAAAGATATGGAAACTTGCTGTTTTTGCTGCAGTCCGAGCCCCGGCATATTGCACACCTCTCACGGCTGGTGTCCATGGCCGAGATCGATTCCTTGCTACAGACCGTCATGTTCACAATTTACGGAAACCAGTACGAGAGTCGCGAAGAGCATCTTTTGCTCACGATGTTTCAGGTTCGTCCCGCGCGGTTCCCTTCAAGTCGCATGCCAAAATCCTATTGCTGACGCCTAATGCAGTCCGTTTTGACATACCAATTCGACAACACTGCCGAATATTCCTCCCTCCTCCGAGCAAACACGCCGGTTTCGCGAATGATGACGACATACACAAGGAGAGGACCGGGGCAAAGTTTTCTGAAGACAGTGCTTGCGGATAGGATCAACAGACTAATTGAGCTTCAAGATCTGGATCTCGAAATCAATCCTTTGAAGGTCTACGAACGCATGATTGAACAGATTGAGCAGGATACGGGGAGCCTGCCGGCTTCTCTGCCCAAAGGTGTGACAGCTGAACAGGCGGCTGAGAACGCACAGGTCCAGGCTATCATTGAGCCGAGGTTGACGATGCTCATTGACATTGCGAATGGCTTTTTGCAGACCATCATCGAAGGTCTAGAGGAGGCTCCCTATGGTATCCGGTGGATTTGCAAGCAGATTCGCAGCTTGACCAAGCGCAAGTACCCTGACGCGAACGACCAGAGCATCTGCACGTTGATTGGCGGATTTTTCTTCCTGCGCTTTATCAACCCTGCGATTGTTACGCCAAAGTCGTACATGTTGATTGACGGAACGCCAGCCGAGAAGCCGAGAAGGACACTCACTCTAATTGCAAAGATGCTGCAGAACCTGGCCAACAAGCCATCGTATGCGAAGGAGCCGTATATGGCGAAGCTGCAACCATTTGTCCAGGCCAATAAGGATCGAGTCAACAAATTCATGCTGGATCTTTGCGAGGTGCAGGATTTCTACGAAAGCTTGGAGATGGACAACTACGTGGCTCTGTCCAAGAAGGATATAGAGCTTTCTATCACACTGAACGAGATCTACGCAATGCACGGCCTGATTGACAAGCACAGGGGCGAGCTTTGCAAGGACGAAAACGCACACCTCTCCATCATCATCAACGAATTGGGTCCCTCACCACCGCAAGTACCGAGGAAGGAAAATAGGGTGATCAACCTGCCTTTGTTCAGTCGTTGGGAGACTGCCATTGACGACCTGACGGCCGCACTTGATATCACACAGGAAGAGGTTTACTTCATGGAGGCCAAGTCTGTATTTGTGCAAATCATGCGATCAATCCCACAAAACAGCTCCGTGAGTAGGAGACCACTGAGGCTGGAGCGGATTGCTGATGCCGCCGCCACGTCACGAAACGATGCAGTTATGGTCCGCAAAGGAATACGTGCCATGGAGCTACTCAGTCAGCTTCAAGAGCTTCGTGTGATTGATAAATCTGATCAATTTAGCCTTCTCCGGGACGAGGTTGAACAAGAGCTGCAGCACCTTGGCTCGTTGAAAGAAGTTGTCGTTGTTGAGACGGTGAAGCTGGAAGAGGTTTACAAGACGATTCGAGATCACAACACCTACCTGGTCGGCCAGCTGGAGACTTACAAGAGCTATCTCCACAACGTGCGCAGCCAAAGTGAGGGAACAAGGCGCAAACAGCAAAAGCAACAGGTCCTCGGACCATACAAGTTCACACACCAGCAACTTGAGAAGGAGGGCGTCATCCAGAAAAGCAATGTACCGGACAACAGAAGAGCTAACATCTACTTCAACTTCACGAGCCCGCTACCTGGGACGTTTGTCATCTCATTGCACTACAAGGGTAAAGTCGACCGCTACTTCAAACCGACTAATGAACGGCACTGAGCTAACAAACTTGTTTAGGACGCAACCGTGGTCTTTTGGAGCTTGATCTGAAGCTTGACGACCTGTTGGAGATGCAAAAGGATGGCCAAGAGGAGCTGGACCTTGAATACGTTCAATTCAACGTGCCAAAGGTCTTGGCCCTTTTGAACAAGAGGTTCGCGCGGAAGAAGGGCTGGTAGGCGAAGCAGCTTACTAGCCCAATACAAAAACTGACGACGATTACGGTCTCCTACTGCGACTTGCATATACATATATTTGACGGTGTTATCGAGCCGGCGTATTGGTCAAATCGAATACCCGATGCCATTCTCGCGTCGAGCGATGTTTTTTCACCACATCACCATTTTAACAGAGCCGTCGGGCTCTCCCCTCGCAGGTAGCTAGATGGCCTTTCAGGACTACTCTACTTACATACGAATCTTCAAGTCCGGCACCTCACCTCACGACACACATATATGCCACACCACAAACCCATTGAGGACTGCAAATACACCACATACTATTCACTAATAATGCATTTCTCCTTTATGCGCAGCTTCCGACTCACGGCGCTATAAGACCGACATCCCCCTCTGGCCTCTACTACTTCTCTTCGAACCTGTCGTTTGCCGGATATGTGTTGATTGGTGGGCTTGCGTTTGCTTCGGCTGGACCGGCGGCTTTGATTTTGCCTGATAGTGGCGAGAATTTTCGGGGAGAAGGGATCGGCGAATGAATGTATTTTCCTCTTTTTCGTTTTTCTTTTTTTTCTTGTTCGATTCTATATCCCCTGGGGGCGTTTGGAAGTGCCTACTAGAGGCAAAGGGCGGAGTCAACTTCGGGACAGGATTGCTGTTATCTTGGGTTAGGAAAGGAGAGAGGGATCGAAAGATGCTCAAGAGTGTGAAAGGAAGATTCCCCTTTTTTTCTGGGATGGAAAAGAGCCCAGATCAGATGAATTTTTGTCTGATTCACATTTCTTGGTCTCTTTTTGTTCCTTTGGTTTCTCCTTTTTTTTGTTGATGTGTATGCTACCAATGGAATAGATGAAGTGATAACATGGGGTTGATCTTGCACGTGTGCCTTGCTTCCTTTGAAGGACTCTTTAGTATGCCTGATGATTTAGCGATGGTGATATACATCCTCGGGTTGTTGCGGCAAGTGGGCTACCTCGATGGAGAGTGTATTATTGGCTCCTGAGTCCAAGTAGAGGGACCTAATAACGCGGTTTTTTTTCTCTTCCAAGTCGGTTGTGTGGTCTGTAAAATCCACAGAATTTTCTGGCGCTACCCGCATGTGCCCTTGTTCATATATCGACAACGTCCTGTGTCCATTTTGTTCTACGATGTTTGATTGGGCGTCATGAATGACGGTTGACCTTTGTTTATTTTTTTACTTTTTTTGAAGAGTCTTTTCATTCGGTTCCGGTGTATGCAGAAAAGAGTGTTTTCCGTGCAGGAGGTAGCTGTCGTTGGGTGTTGTTGGTCCCGGCGAAGCCAGTATACTGCAGATTTGAGTCTACACATATCTCAAGGTAAGCCCCTCGGGTAGGGAAGACGGAGGGGGAGGTCATTCTTTGCTGGATACTGAAAATCATCGCTATTTGCTTGATTTCTATGAAAATGAGTGTGGTTTCGCTAGACGACAGGTCAACTACCATGACGTTCTCCCTTCGTGTTGTATATCATGCTCCTCTGATTTGCTCCAAGCCTCATCCGACCATCCTAGGTGGACAAGACTGTTCTCATCATTGCGACTTGCTATACGCTCCCTGTCAAAGTTTCAGAGCTCTGATAACCCGCCCAAAGACATGTCTTTCCCCGTTCAATTCCCTTAGAAGAGTCAACCCTACTTAACACTTTCCGATATCGCTATCCCAAAGTAGAAGTGTTGTGCTTGGCCTTAAATTCTGAGTCTAGTCGAAGACGACAGTAGCTTGATCATCGAAAAACACCCTTCAAATACATAATGGGTATTATCAGAGTTCCGGAGCGTCTCCCTTGGTTTTGGAGGGTGAGCCATCTGATACGGCCTCAACACTGGACTTCAGATTGCCGTTATCGACCTGCTGGTCACCAACCTGGGCTCGCATCGCCTCGTCCCTGTTGTAAGATTGTTCGACCACCTGCAGCCACGGGCTTTGGATAGCGGAGTTCTTAAGATGGTTAGCACCCATCCTGGAAGGATCCAAGTCGCGGACACCTTCAGAGCGGTTTCTGAATTGTGGGGGCTCGTCATCAAGCTGCGCCATGAATGCCAGAGGTGCAGTGATACTTGTCACACGCGCGAATGCCTCAAGCCAAGCAGTGAGTGCCTTGCGATCACTAATCCACAGGTTTCTTCTGTGCAAGCACCTGTCGCTTATCAATTTCCGCAACTCGGGGTCAAAGAGGCCCCACCGAGAATCGATTTTCTCATGAAGTTGTTTGGCGAGCCTGGAAAGTGTTCTCACACTCTTTGTCAGCAATGTTCCATGGTTGACTGGTGTAAAAGTGACCAGCGCAGGTGTGACGGGTGGGAAAAGAAGAACATACCAATAGTCATGGCCGAGATCATTGTACAAGTACTGAACCATTGAATACAGTTTGAGCCACTTAGTTTCTGGTTTATCACCGCAGACAAACTTGTGGAGGCAAGTCATGCGGGTTTGTCGAGCCGCAAATAAAAGCTCCAAAATGTTGGTCGTGGTCCTGATGTGTGTTTCCATTTTCTCTTCACTGTCGAAGACAATCAAATGCCCACATTGCCGTACGTTTTTATCAACCATTGGAAGGGTTTTTGTGATATCCATGGTGATTTTGTGGATTGTTTCTATTGGGTCTTGAGCTTGACCTCGATTATCTTGGTACTTCGTGACGGGCAGTAGGCCTTTGCTTGCGATATGGAATACAAGGTGGAGTTCCTCTTCTAATGGTACGGGCGGTTGGATTTGTGGAACGGAATGATTGGTGGCATTGGAAGTCGGTGTGGGATTTGTGGATGAGATGCTTGCCATTGTTATAAGAAATGATGATACTGCTATCAATTGAACAAGATTAATGGAGGCAGTAAAAGAGTGTTGTTGATAGCCTTTTCTTCCTTGTTGCCAAGCAAAACCAAACATGAAGCTAAACAAATGCTCAGATGGCATCACGTATGTCGTGTTCCTTCCCAGCTCTGATGAGCAAAGACAAGGCAGTAATGGAGAAGCCTCGATGGCTCAAGTCGGCCTTCCTTGTGTAGTATGGCCTTTGCATTATGGGGAGCACTATCAGTGTTAATGAGATTCGACGTGGAAATACCCCATGTAGCACTTGTCCATGAGCTCTATTTGTGCCTGATCCGAGTTGACATGTTATGGAATATAAGCTGATATGAGCAGCCAGACAAGGTCCATGTCGAAGTGTGGCGAGGTTGAACAGCATATAGTGGAAAGAAGAGGCCTCATACTGAGAAGACTTTTGACGTTGAAATATGGGTATCGCGTTTTTTCGTAAAGCCGGTTATATCGGCCGCGTTATCGTCATGTGCATGGGTGGCCATATGACCCTGATGTCCCCTATCTCGTTACGACTAGACGCCTTGGGGCGGCTCGTTCGTCTGGAGCCCACGTCACTGACACTTGCTCTTCTTCAAGTCCTCTGCCAATCTTCCAAAACTTGATCCCCAGATCAGCTTGGTGCCCAACACTTATAATGGTTTGTCCATCAGCCGGCGCATTGTGAGAATCAAGTCCCTACAAGCTAGCTCAAGCCGTTTCCCTCAAGGCTCCCTCCTGGTGCGCGGTACGTGGCCGCACCATCCCAAACCTGTCATCCATCACCTCCCCTGAAACTTCTCTCTCCATCCACCCTTCTCAAATAACCAGACTGCCTCCGTCGCATACGCCCGACTCCCCCGGTGCCCCGATCCCTCCGGCACCCCAGCAGCCTCAAGCAGACTATCCATCACCCGATTCTCCTGGCAACACCTCCAAATCCCCTTAGCCACCTCGGAGCCTCCGTCACCCCACTCGCCCTCACCCAGCCTGAATAATATCCTTCCCAGCGTCTGGAAGGCCACACACCGCTGTGCAGGCACCGCACTTCGGGCCAGTCGCCCGAGCTCTGCCACCGTATACCCCGCGGCCTCGGGTGCTTCGCCGTGATGATGTAGACCCTTGGATACAGGAATGGCGCGGCTCCGGGCGGGTGAGAGCATGCGGCCTTTGAAGTCGAAGCGTAGCGCGGCGATGGAGAGGGTGGATTGGCCCGGGTAGTAGGGCGATTCTCGATCGGCGGTGGAGTGTGGCGTGGGAATGGGCGCCATCCAGGCGAGCTTCGTCGGGTCGGCAGGGAGGGAAGGGAAGTACTTCTCGTGAAGGGTCTCGAGGAAGTCTGGGTCTGAGGGGTCGAGATCGGGGAGGGCTTTGGGTTGTGGGAAGTGCGTAGTGTTGGGGGGCGAAGGAGTCTTCGGGTTTGGACGGGCGGGGAGGTTGCGCGCCTGCTTCGAACAGGTCGGCTGGGGGCTCTGGTGGTGGGGCGTCTTCGTCGAAGCGAACGGTCTTGCGAGGCTTGTCGGCTTTTGCTGAAGGAGCAGCTGAGGTTGTGTCGTCTGCTACTTGGATAGCCGGTGCGTCTTGGGATGTGGGAGCCTTGGACGGAGCCTCTGATGGCCCATCAAAGACGGACGCAAAAGATTGGTCGTCGATGTTGGCTCTCTTCAACAACATTTGCAGGATAGCAGGGTTCATATTCTCCAACAAGTCCCGCCGCTGCTCCTCAATTTCCTCTGGAGACATGGACGCTAGCATGTTGTTGACCTCTTCCTCGATGATTTGTTTCTCTTGCGATTCGCTTGTTGCGCCTGATTGAGCTGTAGAAGTAGATGAGGACTTAGGAAATTGTTGTAAATTTAAAACATCTTGGCCGTCTGTAGAGCTGCCGTTTGCGCCTTGTCGCTGTTGCTTGAAAGCAGATGTCCTGGTCCGCTTTTTGTGTTCTGGGAAGCCATTCGCTTTGGGTTGAGGGAAGCTCGGCGCTTTGACGGCACCAACCTCTTTCTCTTTAATGTCTGCAAGAAAGTCCATAATGGCTTGTGTACTCGGAAAGCCTGACAGAGGTTGAGAACATGGGCTTTCGCCAAGTTGGTGGTTGGCCAAACGTCAAAGAGGCTCGCAATTGTGTCACTGCAGAGATGATTAAAAAAAAAAGTTCCATGGCTTCCATGGGCCCCCGTCGATGATGCCTGCCAGAAAATGCCACGCGCCCCGGGAGGGCTAATCTACATTCGGAACTAAAGTTGACAAGCGGACCCGCCCTCCCGCATTAGCGCCGATCTTGAAGTGCATGGGTGTGCGTTTATCAGCAAGTGCCTGACTTGTACCATAGTACCTACATACGTAGATACTTTGCAAGATAGTAAAATTGCTTGGAGGCTTCTTAGCTGATGCAAAGCTGCCCGTCTCCATTTTCGCTGCATATAGCTTGCATGTCATTACGACAAGACGGATTGAATTTCAATGGTGGACTTTTTGGGAAGATCACAGTTTCAGCTCGCGAGGCCGACACAGTGTTTAGACTCCGTTGAAGGCGAGTCGAAAGTCATAGCAAGGAAACGCAACGGCCCGGTGCAATGGCAAAGGAAGATTGCTTGTTGCTCTGAACGACAAGAAGTTGTACATGGTATATTCCCAAATGCTCGTTGTGCTCAATTGGGATTCTGTGGCAACCCCTACCATAGCAAAAGCCGACAGGGTCGTACGAAACCTCGACCAACAAGTGGAGCAGTCCAAGAGATGAAGCACTGGGACCTTGGAAGCGCACAGCTGTTTCTGAAACGGGCCACAAATGCGTCTTTTCCTGTCCATTCCGTTTGCCTGAACACTTGGAAAAGTACCATGCAATAGAACCATTGCTTGCCGGAGTGCGATGCGCAGGAAGCGACCCCTTAGATTTATACTGTGCCCTGGTAAGTCTAGTTTTGTGGCACATTCCACGGCAATGCGACCCGTGTTCAGTGGCAGCTACCTGCCATCTCAGCTCCAAAGACTGAAAGATGCTAGATTTTGGGTCCTCAAAAGACCAGTACAGCCGCGATGACAATTTCCATTGAAGGGACCGGGATGCGAACGAAGCCTGTTGGTGGTCAGTCCCTTGAGAAGGGAACGAGGACGGGACCGGGAACAGCAAGGGCCAGGTGTTTCCGGGAGTCGGCAATAAGCTGGGGCAGATTCCACAAGGATGTGACACTACTACATTGCAGGTTTCCTAGGCTAGAGTCATGAAATACTAAGTAGCCATTTGGAATGTGGCGAAATGGGTAGGATTCAACTCTCCAGTGGAACAAGATGTTTAGAGTTCTACCAGGGATGAATGAATCTGCGCAATGGGATGGTCAAAGCAATGTGGATGCCGGCAGTATGGGGGCATGAAAGTGGCATGTCACCCCATCATTGCGTAGTTAAGATGAATTTCACCAGTAATTCCTACTCAAGAATGAGGGTTTACTATGCATGCTCGAAGCTTGTCACTCCAAACCTTCCGTTATCTTGAATCTTACAGATCAAGCATCTCTCATACAGGGGACGATAGCCGGCAGAATGAAGCAAAAGGTAGATATGTTCACGCCCTGGGGTACGTAGTAAAGCACATGTTTCTTGAGATGGGCAGGGGTGGTGCCAAGGCTGAAGAACTATGGGAATTGCCGCTTGATGAAAGCAGATATGCTTGGGCTGCTTAGATTTTAGGCAATTGTTTTTGGAGTGGGTCCTCCTTGTCATTCCACCCTTTCTTTTTTTCCCTGGTACTGAGGGTTGCCCTTGTGCACACACAGCTCCGTTGGTAGCTTGCAGGACCCATGACCCAAGACAGGCCCCCATGTGTCCGGCTGGCAAGAGGAAATGTTCAGCTACTTGGTGACTTGCATTTCTTTTGTCTTGGAAGGGGGGGTGGGAAAGGTTGTCTGGGTTGACCGTTGCCCCTTTTCTACTTTGGATTGGATGTGGTCCCCTGGTATAGTAGTGGTCAGCTTGTCACTTTGTGTTGAGTAGTATCCATGGATGGTAGTAGGGGACCCAGTGTGTTGATTTTTCTAGAGGTTACTTGTCATCATCTATCTCTGTGTCCGGCTTACCCATACTTTCTTGTCGCTCAAGTCAGGGCAGTGTGTAGTTTGGTGTTGTTCCATGCCCCCCATGTTTCTTCCCCTTGAGCCCCCGTCCCCATCTCCTTACTGCAATGGTAAAAGATACCCGCCGTGATGTTTCTCTTGTTGGTGGTTTGGTGGGTTTGATGGTTCTGGTGGCTTATTGCCCTGGTCTTCCCATCCCTCCCTTCCCTTTGGTCCCATCCCATCCCATGAAGCCCCAAGTCCCGGTTCCCTCTGTCTCTCGTGGTTCGTTCGTTTCTTCTTGGTGGTTTGGGCTTCTTGTTGGTCTCTTGTCTCTTTTCGGTCTCTGATAATACTCCTCCCCCCCGATTCCCCCGTTCCCGGTTCCCATCCTTTTTCTTCTTCCTGATGGTGGTTGGAGCCCCGGTTTTCCCTGGGCCAAGGTGTTGTTCCATTTGATCCCTAACACGCTTGTCCGTAGTAATAATTCTCACATTTTGCATGTTCCCGGGCCCAAACGTAACCATCTCCAATCTCGGCTTCCTCTTATTATTTTTTTCACTTCCCCTTCTTCCGTCGCCCGCCTCCCATTCATCACCAAAATTCCCGACTTTCTTCCACTTTCCAACCACAACCACCATCCCCTTTTTTTTTGGTGTTTCTCACACCATTTCATCAACAACTTGTCGCGCAACATCGTCTGCATCCCGAAAATACCATCAACGGATGCAGCATAAATCCCTGAATTGTTTCCAAGTGTCAACAGTGACATTTTCCCCCTTCTTGTCGCATCTATTCTCGCATTTGCATCTCCACCAGATCGAGTGAACAGTCTGCAGCTGGGTGTGGATTTTGAGGGTATTCGGACAATCGACGACCGCCCAGGCCTAAACGGGTTTAACTCCACTTTTGCCTGCCCTGCCCTGGCCCTGCCCTGGCCCTGCCCTGCATCCAAACAGCCTGGACCACTCGTTTGTTACACTAACACCATCGCCAACAATTCGCCCTACTTCTCTGTTAGTGTATAGTCACTTCGCCTCACATTCACTCAAGATATTCGTCCTTCAACGTTGTGGGTGGACTTTCCTCCTCAGGATTTACGTCTTTCTATGATTGTTCGCCTTGTAATAAAGGTTCCCGTCTTTTTATTACTTGTGTCAATCAGAATAATCACCAACAAGCGATCAGAAGTTGCTTAGACCAAGATATAAGGCAACCCAGAGACTCTTCAACAGCCGACAAAGAGAAACAAGCCCTATATTACGACTACGACAACAACAACAGCTGCAACTTCCGAATCAAATCTGGGTTACATACGATACGGAGATTTTACATGCTCATATTCGGAGCTGAAGATCCGTTGTCCGTCTTTTTCTGAGGGACAAAATCCACCAAATCTTCAAACGCCATCCGGTTTCCGGTCTCCGGCTAGGGGCTCCGCACTACGCATCTGCAGTCCGTCGGTCCCCACGCAGGTCATCTGCACTTGTATGGACCTCCAGCTTCCGCGGTGGGGAAATCTGACTTGACCTTTGAACAATGCGGGCCTTTAGCTCTTCACCCAATTCCCTGTCGTCACCTCCCGCCAGCTTGGGGAGTAACCCAGCCTCGCCTTCCAATCTCAACCTCAACCTCGGCCGTGCCAACATTGACATGGACGAGATTGTCGTCGACACTGCTGGTGGTCCCCGTTTTGGCGTCATGGCGCCCCCTCAACCCCCACCACCCGATGTGCCTTTAACTGCCGCCGGCCTGCCGCGGAAGAAGCCCGGCCGCAAGCCTGGCAGCACTGTTAAACCCAAAGAACCCAAGCTCAACCCGGATGGTACCCCCATCGTCGAGACTCCCAAGGTCAGGAGGCCTCGCAAGCCTAGAGATCCAAATGCCCCTCCCGTCCAGCGCAAGCGAAAGGCCGTCACCCAGGATCCCGATGCCGACCAGGCCGCTACTACTAGCACGCCGCGAGATGAGAGTGCTACACCAGGTCAGCAACAACAGCCCAAGGCACCCGAATTGGCCTCCTCTACGCGCATGGACATCGACTCCCCCGTGCCGCTGGCTGCTGCGTCTAGCAACACGCAGCCATCCCCAGCACCAGCCAATCCGGACAAGGTGGTCAAGCGCGAGGGCATCATGTCTTTGTTGAATGACGATGCCCCACCTCCCCCCGTACCTGCCGCCCCGGTTCGAATGGCCTTTGATCCAGTGCGCTCCTCCTCCAGCTACGACCCTGTTCGCGAGACAATGGTCACCCGCGACCCTTATGGTACTGCTGGCCTGTCGTCGCCTCGCGCGCCCAGCCATGTGCCGAATCGAGCCAGTGCATCACCATCCATATCAAGTTTGGTCGATCCACCACCCGTGACCCAGACCGTTGTCTCGCCCACCTCGGGCCACGCCTCCTTCACCTCACAAACACGCTTCCAAGAGGCGTCTTCGTTGCCAGCATCGCCCTCACAATCTGCTCGCAAAGAGCCTCCCAGCTTGTCTAGTCTCGCACCCAAGGCCCCCGCCGCCGAGACCAAGAAGGCCGTACCGCCTCTGATGCCCCAGCCTCCCAAGGCATCCGACACGCCCAAGTTGTCTTCGATGGCGCCCCCTACGACCGTGCCCGCTCCTTCCAAGAAGGTCGCCGCCGTACAGGCCCAGACCCGCAAAGAAAAGAAGACCGTGTCGTCGTCGTCTTCACCCAAGATGACTAGTCTCAAGAATGCCCTCCCCGACGTGCCGCCAATCCCTAGCAACACATCATCCGACCGTTCGATCCTCGACTTTGGCAAAGCCGCGCCTGGGGAGGAGCTAGAAGCACCCTCCATCGTCATCAATATTCCACTCAACGGCGAGTCCAACAAGTACATCAATTTCATGCGTCTTGCGGAGGAGACGTACGGTTGGGATGCGCTGCATCCGCGCCAGGCCGCCGACCGCGAGCGGAAAGCCCGCATCGCCGCTGCCTCTGCCGCGCTCGAGAAACAGCAGTCGCGCGGCGACAACGCAACAGGCGAAGAGGAGGACCCAGCTAGCGACGACGCCGATAGCGACGACAACGAGAATGCTGACGACAGTAATGTCGAGATGGGCGGCATGGGCACAGGGAACAATGCTGCGCTGACGAGCGGCGCGGAGGGTGGCCCGGCGACGCAAGACCCCGAGAAACCGAAGCGCAAGCGGCGAAATTGGCGTGAGGACGAATATGACAAGATGGACGGGTTTGTGGACGATACAGATATGTTGTGGGAGGAGCAAGCGGCCGCTGTCAAGGATGGCTTCTTCGTGTACAGTGGTCCGCTTGTGCCTGAAGTGCTGAAACCAGCTGCTACGTATGTTGTCTTATTTGTCTTAACCTATTCGTTTCTTTCCTTCTAAATTTGCTAATTACTTGCACAGCGATGGACCAGCCAAGCGTGGTCGCGGCGGACGCGGACGAGGTGGTGGCCCAGGCTCTCGCGGTGGACGTGGTGGCGGTGAGGGTGGGCGCGGACGCGGTGGTGGGCCTGGCTCGCGTGGCGGCACTACGACACGCAAGCCGCGCATCACGAAGCTCGAGAAGCAGCGCATGGAAACAGAAAAGGCTGAGCGCGAGAGTATGGCGAAAGCGGTCAGCAGCACGCCAGCATCGACGACGACAACAGCGAGTAATGCTAGCTCATATGGCCTGCTTTTGCCGGCGGGCGTGCCTAGTCTGTCGGCGGGGATTGGGCCGACGGGCGTCCTGGCAGGGCAGTGAAAAATCAGGAAGATGGACGACATGCAGGTGTGTTCTTTGTTGTTCTTGTGTTTCAAACGGAGGAGATGGAGTTGGGCGTTTTGAGTGTTACTGGCATATTTTGGTCGGGGGATGCGCCTGTCTGACTGTTCATTTGTCTACCTGGCAAGGAAGCTCTGTGTATGCTTTCTACTCTTTGCAGCATTGGGTTTTTACGGAAGGTCAACAAGAGTATTGTATTCGGGGCGTTTGCCTGGTAGTTGGCGGTGGTGTCTTTACTAACTCTTTCCACACGCTCCCTATGGCATTCATAGATGGGATGAGCATGGACATGAAAGACGCACGCATGGTATGGTGGCATGAGCTACATATATGTAATTACTTCTCGCCCTTTCTGGGTCGAGGGTTGCTATCGCAATGAGGGGGATGGGCTGTAAAGCCTGTGGCTAGGTACTAAATAGCTTCAATCCGTACATCCCGTACTTTTATTATGGTTGTTTAGATGCGGTGATTAGAGGGTCGTAAAATTGTGTGGATTTGTATGCCAGGACATTTGGGCAAATGATGGATGGAGAGGCTGAAAATATTCTTTTATATCCTCCTTGGTAAGATGAATATCTCTTTGATAGTATCGTTATTTCCGTGGGGGGAGAGGGGGGGTTCAACCACCTAACTTGCCGAGTCGGCATCGGCCCGAACGCGGCAGGCAGGGGGTCTTTTGGTAATTCCGAGCTTGTAAAGAGCCCCGCAGGCGCGTCAACATCGGCTTGCTACTACTGCTGCTGCCCTTTACGCGACTGCGTGCATGGTTCATGATCTCATCCTCTCACAAGAGAGCCTTATTTATTATGAGCGACTTGTCGTTATATGGTGTCTGATGATCTAAACGATTGATTGATTTGCTCTTCTTCGCTTTGACTGGAATTAGGAACAGGCGCGTCTCTTCTATCCAAGGGTTTTGCGCGGGCGAACTTGTCCGTCTCAGCTTGCAAATATACGGTTCCCAATCGCCAGTCTCACACAAGATCGGATCGTCCGAACTTTGAGAATATATTTCGCTCAGCACCAGCGCATTGTGATTTTGCGTCCGTCATTACCATTTCCAGACTACGAAGACAGACGTATACCTCACCAGACATGGACGACGACGCCCTCTCCGCCGCCCTTGTCGCCGCTGTGCGCCAGCTCTTCCAGGGTCCCAACCGCGACCAGCTGTCAGTGAATAATGTACGCAAGCAGGTCGAGGAGGAGCATGGTCTAGAAACAGGCTTCTTTGCGGGCCTCGAGTGGAAGAGTCGGTCGAAGACACTGATCAAGGAGACAGTGGTATGTTGCTAGCCTATGTATATACAACTTGCAGGAATGCCGAGCCGGAACTGACTTTGACTATTGGATAATGTAGGAAGAGCTGGAAGCTGCTGAAACTACCAGCGCCGCGGCTCCGTCTTCACAGATTACACCACCTGAAGAGGAGGCACCCAAGGTGAAGAAGGCACAGAAGAATGGCACAAAGGCCAAGCCTGCGCCAAAGAAGGTCGCGCCAAAGAAGCCCGCTCCAAAGAAGAAAGCTGCTCCGCCGAAGAAGAAGAAGAAACACCAGTCCGACGATGAGGACGAAGATGAAGAGTCAGATCTCAGTGAACTCAGCGAGCCCAGTCCAACCGAAGACGAGGAATCAGAAGCCGAAATCAGTGAAGAGGAGGTCAAGCCCAAGAAGGGAAAGGCGCCCGCCAAAAAACAGAAGAAGCCAAAGGATGAGTCCGAGGAGTCAGAGCTCAGCGACCTGAGCGAGGAGGAAGTCAAGCCCAAGAAGAAGGCACCGCCCAAGAAAGGGAAGCCTGCAGCAGCCCGTGGTCAGAAGAGGAAGGCCGCCGAATCGGACGCTGAGGAGGTGGCGGATGAAATTACCATATCGACGAGTGCCGCCCCAGTGGATAAAGAAGCTTCACCATCGCCGTCCGAGACTAAGACCGAGGTCGCGGGCTTCAAGTCCACCGCGACCGCACCCAAAGACGACGATAGCAGCGAGCTGTCTTCTGTGATCGACGACGACCCCCCGCCAAAGAAGAAGCGCAAGTCTAAATCCGCGGAGCCAAAACCTGCACCCCAGAAGGCTGATAATGCCGCCGACTCTAGTAGCGAACTCTCGTCCGTCATCGACGATGCGCCACCGCCCAAGAAGCGCAAATCCAAAGGCGCTGCCGCCGCCCCCAAGTCTACAGGAGAGAAGAAACCGCGCGGCAAGGCCGTGGGCGAAGACATTAGCCCCGATGAGGCCGAGATCAAGAAGCTGCAGGGCCACCTAGTCAAGTGTGGCGTGCGAAAAATCTGGGCGTTCGAGCTCAAGAAGTACGGCGACGATACCAAGGCCAAGATCCGTCACCTGCGCGACGCGCTGCGGGACGTGGGCATGGATGGGCGGTTCAGTGAGAGTAAGGCCAGGGAGATTAAGGAGCGACGAGAGCTGGCGAAGGAGTTGGAGGCGGTGGAGGAGTTTGGGAATTTGTGGGGTGGCGCGGAGGGCCGGCGGGCGAGGAGGGGTGCGGCACCGAGGAAAAGTTTGAAAGAGGATAGCGGGGATGAGGAAGATGAGGATGGAGAGGGTGACGGATTTGGCAAGGGGAAGAAGAAGAAGAGCGCCGATGATGGAGACGGTGAGGAGAAAGATGAAGAGGATGAAGACGGTAGTGATGATGGGCCGAAGGCCAATGCGAGGCGCAGGAAGGCCAGGCCTGAGTTGGCGTTTCTGGGGAGCGATGACAGTGACTCGGACGATTGAGTGGGGGTGTTTTGTCACAAAAAGGCGTTTGCGGAGAGGAGGATGTTCTTCTGCTTGCGATTGGCTCTCCATTGTCTGCTGGCTGAAGAGGGCCTCGGCGCGGCGCATGGATGCTAATTTTGTCCTTGCGCCTCCGACTTAATGGTGCGTATACAACATTGTACAATAGCCTGTGTGGAGCGTGCGGACCACTGACGTTCTTGGTATGTCGTCCCTTAATGCCATCATGATTTGCGATGCTGAATCGAGGGCGCCTGGCGCCTGTTAAATGCATTTTCTCCTTGCACTTTTCCTCTGAGCAACCGCGAGAATGACACTTGAGTTTTTGAACGTCTCATTTTGTTGCGTTCATCCTCTGTGCGATCAGGCTGAAGACGGCAACGGAGCCCATGAAGAGCACTGCGTTGTAGAACTGCATGTTCAAAAGATTAGCGCTCTGGCTCAACGAATATATTTCCAACCTGAGTTCTGAAGGTGAGTAATAGGATATGAGGCCAGGGAAGGGCGTACAGCTCTTCGAGAGACCTCCCTCTCCTCATCGTCACTTCGGGACTCGATGAAGAGTCTTCGGAGGTTGGGAAAATTGGCCTGGGTGAGAATATCAGCCTTTAGATCATCAAGAATAGGGAGCCATGCGAGAGAATAATTTCACCATGTTGATTCGGTCTGAAAGGGAGGCTGAATTTGATTTGGGGTTGTTTAACCTCACTCAATGAATACGAAGTTGTGAGGCCGAGTTCGAGACAGCTTCAAAAGATGCGCTTGACGGAACTTGTGTGGCGCATGTCGATGAACTGTCTGACTGCTGAAGCTCAGAATATGGCCTGAATCATCTTTTAGCGTGGTCGCATCGTAGAACCATAAGGACTATAAGGATTACTTGCATCTGTGAAGCCTGTCGTCGGCTTGGAACATGGGTATACTTAATGCCAGGGTCACCAGACGCGGTATCCACCTTTAAGCGCGGCAGCCATCGCGGCTAATTTGGAGCATTTCGACAGCCATCTCAGCCGCCAAAAAAGTAGCAGCCCACCTGCATCATCATATCCTCGCGTGCAAGCTTCCCAAGCAGCGTGAGTGTCAGCACCCACCATGATATTACGGAGCTCAGCTTTGCGGCATGGTAAGTACACACACCTGAGATCATTTCAATTGACATGCGAAAACTAAATTTCAGTCTCACTTCCCAGGCCGCCAGGCTCTGTCAACTTCCTCCCGTCGCACCGTCTCTACCGACCACCGCCAACCTTTCCCCCTTCCCACCACCCTCGCCGAGCCAGAACAGCCCCTCGGTATTCCCAGAGATGCCCTCAATAGCGCCGCCGCACCGCCCTCCAGCCTCACGACCCCGGAGGTAAAGAAGCCCCTCTGGCAAGCACCCACAGGTGCCTCACCTCTCGCCCTCTGGAACCGCAAGCGCCAAGTCAAGGTAGACAAGAAAGCCGCCGACGACTACCGCATCAAGGTCAAGCTGGAAAAAACCACCGACAAGCTAGGTAGTGCCGTTGTCGAGCGCTTCAATCCCTCCACGCTACTGCGCGACCCGCCACGGCCCGAGGACGTCACCCTCGAGCTGCTAATGAGCTCGCAGTGCCACATGGGCCACCACAAGAGCCTGTGGAACCCGGCAAACCAGCGGTACATCTACGGTGTGCGGTCTGATATCCACATTATCAGTCTGGAGGAGACGGCCGCGGCGCTACGGCGGGCTGCCAAGGTCGTGGAGCAAGTAGCGTATCTGGGCGGGCTGCTTCTGTTTGTGGGCAATCGCAAGGGCCAGATGGAGATTACGGCGCGGGCGGCGGAGCTTGCGGGCGCGTGCCATTTGTTCACCAAGTGGGTGCCGGGCACGATCACAAACCGCGACCAGATTTTGGGCAAGGAGGAGTTGAAGATTGTGGATGAAAAGGATCAGGTCGCGCCGGGGTTCGAGCGGCATTTGCTAGAGAGGCGGCCGGTGATGCCGGACCTGGTGGTGGTGCTGAACCCATTGCAGAATTTCACCTTGCTGCATGAGTGTGCACAGGAGAATATCCCGACGATTGGACTGATTGATACGAATGCCGATCCGACCAAGGTCACGTACGTGATTCCGGGTAACGATGACAGGTATGTGTATCCCTTTGCTGTTGCCCCCTCTAGTTTTCGATGTATTCCAGTCAAAGAAGTGCTCGCTGACATCATTTCACCAACAGTCTGCGATCCGTCTCTGTCGTCGCGGGTGTCCTCGGCCGCGCAGGGGAGGCAGGCCAGGCCAGGCGTAAGGCTGATGCCAGCCGTGGCTTATGTACGTGGCGGAACCCGCCAGAGATTCAACGATGGATTTCCGACAACAGTGCCGGTCTTAGAGAAGCTACCCATGGACTCGCAGACGGCGCAGCCGATTCGATTACTATGTCCGAATACGACGAGTGGGTAGAAAAGATGTTGGATGAGTCGCAGGACTCAGGAGTTGAGTAGGAGTAGCGAGCAGGATAAGGAGAGTCTATGGTTGTTAGGCTAGATATGGTGTCTGTCTTGGGGATGTTGTGAGATGGACTGTAAAATCATGATCTTGTGCATATCCACGGTCCTACATGTGAGGGATGTTGCTTAAAAAGAGACAAACGATTTTGGTTCATATGGAAGCGCGATTTACGCCGCTTATTGGACCTGTTAGTGATGACCTTGACGTTTCATGTGAATATCTCATCTCACTGGGGTCTTTGAGTCCGAGAATCCAGCATTACAAGTAGATGAGCCTGTCCCCGTATACTTCAACATCGAATGTAAAATTCAACCTTATTTGCTGGATTCGACGCCCTTAATTCCGTTACGATCTGGAGTTCATGCATATACTGAGGTGGCCGCAAGACCCAGCGAATCGGTTTAGAGCGGGCCGGGTCAGCTTGCGCGACAATCCCCATTCTCATGTTTTGTTTTCCCAGCTTATTACCAGCCTCTAAATTAAGAGCAGACTTTGGCCCTGCACTTTTGGCCGCGCCTACGGCACAGCCAGCGCTTATTGGGAGAATATCGGCTGGCTTCTTACGCTATGGAGCATGCCACATCATGACATGTCCGTAATCGACCCCCGCTGCTATATTCATCATGTACGGCGAAGACGCCGCGAACCCCGCACCTCGAAGGGAGGGTGATGGCTTTGCTCTGATTATCTCTGGGTTTCCGGCACTTGGAAAGTCAAGGTTGACAGCATCCACCCAAGAAGTACCAGAACTGACAATCAAGAGTGGCGATGGACGTAAGGAAGAGCAGGCGCGGATGTGCAAACTGGAGAGCTGCGGACTGGAGTTTCCAGTGTACGACATCGATAGCAGCCGGTACAAACTGGGCAGAGAGCCCGATGTCCCAGCATTCATGGACATTGTCAACCAGGCCTGCAGAATACCCAACGCGATTCTGCTCGTCGGCGCAAAATGGCAGTTTCGACAAGCGATGCAGAACGCGGGCATCGAATATCTACGGCTCTACCCCAAATCAACACTCAAAGTCCCCTGGCTTCGGCGTCAGGACAGCCGGCTGCAAAAGTCGCAAATAGCAACCCAGGACGCCGAAGAGCAAGTCAGAAAGTCAAGCAAAAACGCTGCCCAGCTTAGACAGCGAGCGGGAGCTCTCACTGAAGATGGTGCAGAGAAGCGTGAGCTCCTGGAAAATGCCGAGGCATGCGAGCGGGAAGCCTCCGAATGGTTGGAGGTTCAGGAGTTCCAGTCGACAGAGAAGATGAGACATCAGAAGCTCCGGTCTGATATGGATAGCTATTGGGAATTTTGGATGGAGATTCAGGACGGCTTCCCTGGCGAGCAGCCTGGCAACAAAGTCGTCTTTGGGTCAACAGATCACTTGACGGTCCCGGGCTGCATTGATGCTGTGGTGGAGCGGTTTGCACTGTGCCATTCCAGGTGTGGGGAGTCTGGGGAGCGACACTATCTTCGTAATTGTGTAGAATTTGGGCCACCTTTGATGGAGTGGTGTACGGATTACGATAGTCTTGAATAACACTCTAGAAATTGATAGACCCAGAATTTCCACTATATATGTCCCAAAGGCGCAATGAAATCAGCTGAACGTCAATTTCTGAGATCACTCGCTAACACTATCACTATCACTATCGCTGTCATCACTCGAGTCACTGGTTGTTCGTCGTCGCTCATCTCTCTTCGACCTGAAGCCGAGTCCAACAGCCAGCGAAGCGTCTTGCTGTAAATCCTCGGGGTCGACGACCTCGAGCTCCGTCACCGGTCCAACCATTGAGAGAACTAGCTTCTTGTCAATTGCCAAGTCATCATCCTCCAAAACTTCTTGTATCGGGTCCGAGATCAAGACTTTCAAATCAATTCCTGCTTCTTGACAGACATCTTCACCAATGCTAAGGATGTTGGAAACCATTGTATGTACATCTTCTTCGTCTCCAGGAATGCTAGAAAGACCATCAAGTACCAGATATATAGTGTCATCTGTGTGGCCTGCTCTCAGCACAAGTTCAAGAAGCTTTTTGAACAATCTGAAGGCGTCCTTTGTGACTTCGTGAGCACGTTTGAAATTGGTCCGCTTCAAAAACGAGAGGTCAACCGCCAGGTCATTGTCCAGAACGATTTTGATGAGCTGAGCATTCAGTTGTGTCACAATGCCAAGTGGTCCAGACACTGACTCTTCCGTCGACTGCTCTGCTCGCAATCCGCAAAACACGGCCAGGACAATAGGTGTACCGCCGGAATTCTGTATCTCCAAGGTAATGAGTACCGACAAGAATGCGACCGGGTTGACAACTTGTTCAGGAGAAGACTCTGGTTCGATGATGAGAAGGCAAGATCTCGGATCTTGGACCCAGGCCAGGACCTCACTGGACTGTATTGCACTCATGATCTGTGCCTTGTCATCGCCATTGAATTCATGAGCGCCTTGCAGACATTCATTCATGTCTGTCATATGGTCCCTGCCCGAAACTTCTGCTGTCTTGAGCCATTTCTGCCCGTATTTTACGGTGTTCTGAGACGCCAGCCCAGATCTCGCAAGCTGTGGCCCGTGAGTTGGGTGAGGCGCGGTCAAGAGCCCCTTAAGGTGTGCCTGGGCTACGTTTACTAGCATACAAGACATTAGAATCATCGCCAAATGCCAGCAACTCAGCAGCCGAGAAGCAGACTTACGAGTTCCCGATTTTGGGTCAAATAGGTCGCTTGCCCCGCAAAGGTAGTAGAGCGCGTTTTGAGCCAGAGCCGTTTGTTGCGTTTGAGCTTCTAATTTTGCATTCTGTTCGACCGAGATCTCTTTGACTTCTGAATGCGTATCACATTAGAGCGGTTCATATTCCTGATGGAGTCGCTTGAGGGAAGAGGACTCACCTATCACAGAACTTCCAATTTTATGCATAGCTATTCCCATGTTCTGAACCGCATCTTCCATACGTGCAAGTCTCCTTTGGACACAGACCTGTGCTTCTTCGTTGAATTCTTCAAGCTTTGAATCGAGCTCCTTCTTGGCCTCTTTGACATCTTTGCCGTATTCTTTACCGTTCAGTATGAGACCGGAAAGCTTCCCTGATACATTTTGTCAGTCACGATTTCTTACGTCCAGGAATTCGAGGTCTACGCACGAGTGATGCCCTTAGAAAGCCGATTGATGACAGCGGTAAGTAGACTGAACATGGCCACGAACACTGCATCGGCACACTTATGTAGCTTGGCAGTCCCTTTCTTGTGCAGTTCTAGCATATCGTTGACGTTGTGCATCTTCAGGGGTATTTCGGCGATGACTGCATACAACTCCTCTCGGAGGGTGTCTGCCCGGTCAATTGCCTTGAAGTAGCGTCAGCGGTGATCAGAGCCTTGATCGAGACGCAAAGATAGATAGGATGAACTCACCCCAAGGATCACCGTGAAGCCCCCACAAAGCACGACTCCGTAGCTGTCATTTGGTGCAAATTTCGCCAGGTTGGCCAAAACTCCCTTTCGTTTACCAATATACCTGAAGGCAGCCTTTATCTTGGTCATGCAAGTGCTAACCGACCCATTTCCTTCGTGGCTCTCCTTGAGTCTTGTGGCGATGTCCATCACATCTTCAAAGCCGTATTGGTCCTTTAGTTCAACATCGAGCTTCTCGCCGACTCGGTTGCTCCGTAAAGTCTTTTTGAACGTCTCGAGTGTCTTTTTGAAATTTTCCAATGTCTTGGCCGAAGTTTCGTAGTGATTCTCGCTGTGACCTAATCAGTCACCCTGCTACTAGCAATCTTCGCATAAATAAACACTGTGGACGCACTTTGTGAGCTCCGCTGTTGGCATAAACTTGTCCAGCTCTACATCATATGTTGTCCCCTCGACCAACATGAACTTCTCTCCTAAAGCTTCTTGTCCATGAATTTTTACGAAATCAGCGGCGCTGTTGCTGCTCATTGGCCCTCGCTGAGGTACTGCCTGGACCACGGTTGCCATTTTCGATGGCTTCAAGGTGTGAGGGTATCGCAGATGCGTCGGCCTTGGTCTTTTCCTAGATGGCTACAAGACGGATCGTGCTTCGGCCTCAATGCCGCCGAAGACGCCCGAGTACAGTCACCACGGACCTTCCTATGACATTCTCGTAGGTGATGTCACGGAGACGGCGAATTCATGAAGTCGTACCTTGCAGGCAACTGTTTCAAAAACGATTTTAGAGGAACGAAACTGATACCAAAATCGTCTGTGATAGCCGTGAGTGTGAGTGGCGGGGCGACCGGAACATGTTCACGGGCATTTATGCGGCTCTGCGGACTGTATGTAGGCGGATAGGCATGTGCTCGATTGTATTGGTGCCCGCTCAGCCCATGGTCTCGCCTACAGATATCCTCCATCCTTTTGCGGTCTTGTACGCGCTGACATGCATGCGGGCCCGGCACCGTTCGTCAATGGTCTCAAATAGAGGGCGCGGCCAGAGGACGCGGCCACCTGAATATGCGGTAGTAGCTCATGCTTACCTGCCTGCCTGCTTGCTTTAGTAGTTTGACCAATTGATTTCGTACACATGTTGCGGCTTATACAGCAATGACAGGGGAACGATGGTGCAGCTAGGGCTTGTTCACCATCTTGTCTTGCCCCTGGTGGTGGATCCGAAAGGGTGCAGCCGAACCTCACCGCTTTCATGGCTAATTCCGTACATACTCTTGATCAAAACAAAATGTACGGCCTGATTACTCCTCATCTGTTATATTTATTCTAGATTTATCTTTCTGTACATAGGAATCAGATCCTTTGGCGTCTTTTGGCGGTGGTTCGAGCCAGTTGCAGCCTGTCTCTGTACACCGGGATGCGTGAATGAATTGTCAAAATTTGCCAGAATCAGTCATTCAAAGTCCATATTATACAAAATTCAATGGCAATTATCCTTCAATAATTCTGCAAGATTGCAAGATGGTTGACGCAAGCGGCGGCCCTGGGATGTTAGATGAGGTATCGGCCGCGACATCGATATCCGTGAACAGCCCACCATCTGTCTCGATATTGCCTACTAAGGATGAGAATAAGGCGGAGCATGGTCGCAAAGATTCTGCTGTGGGCTTAAGATCCCCTGCGGAGACATATGATGGATTTGCAGGTCAGGGGCCATCTTTGGCCTGGGCTACAAGCACCACACATAGATCAGGCGACGCAGATGAACAACACCACGGATCGTCATGGCAACCTAAACGTTCCGGGGAAGAAGAACCGAAGATTATGGAGGAACAAACTTCAGACATGGTTCAGCACTTCATCGACTTCGTCCGGGTTCTAGACGATAGAATGACTCGGCTGGAGAACGGCAGCTCCAGTCGTCTCACAGAGGATCCAGACGACCATAGTTCGACGAATCAATTGGTCACGGCTGGGACCGATAGCCCTCGAGACGTGTCGGAGACGAAATTCGCTCCTCTTAGCAGGAGACTCACCGAGACAGATACAAAAGCCACCGAATTACTTCGCGAACTCTGTCCGACTGATGAGTCTTCTGAAAATCACATTCTTCGAGTTGGATGCCACAACTTGTCTTCTGCGGTCAATTCCAATTCAATTGCGATCAGTGACCCAGACCCGGAGCAAGTGGAAATGATATTCATCAGTATCAAATCGCGTGCTATCAGCAGATTTCTCGAAGCACAGACTACATTCAAGTTCGACAGTGATGGTCTCATACATGTAACGAGGCCGTTCAAAATTCTAATACAGAATGCAGTGGCCATTAAAGAGCAGCTTGCCAAATTAGAGTCCAAATATGGGTGGGTCCGCCACTACTATCCCTTTATCGAGATATGTTGAACTGATATCAGTGTAGAACCAAAGTAGTCGAGGAGACTACAAACCCGGGCGACGGTTCTGAAGCAAAATCAGTCTCTGGGCTCATGAACGAGTCCGACACACGAGTAGGCCCAGCCTTGCCTCCACAAGAGCTTCAAGGGGCCATTGAACACTTCCGCACACTTGTCGAATTCATGGATAAATACATGAGTTCCAGCATTCAGACATACAATGACTTGAGAGCTGGCAAACAATTCAAAGTTTCTTTTGAGAATCTTTGGATGCTGTTTGGAACTAATGAGACCGTCTATTCTCCTAAACAGAGGGGCAGCAAGACTTGGGTGTGGTCTAACATTGACGACTGCCAAATGTCCAATCCAGTGGGAGATTTGCCCCAGGCTTACAAGATTGCTGCAACTTTTGGCGGCGCACCATTGATGAAGAAGTCTGACTCTGGCATGTGGGAAACAGTGTTTCCCAGAACTTCGCCGTTTGTCGATAATCGGAGGAACTCTGCACTCCAGTTCGAGCTGGCGGACTCTGCGTCAGTCGACCTCGGGGTCAAGGAGTCATACAGTTCATTCAACATCCTCTGCTATAGATTGGACTTTGACGGTCAAGAATTTGGTACCGTACCCGGCACATTTATAATCAAGCCGTTTGAGGGACAGCTCGACATTGTGAGCTTGGAGGTATACCCGCTCCGGATGAGGAAGACTTCTGGCGAGCCCGCCGAAGACCTCACCGAACGGGGTCGTGCATTCATCCAAATGCTTCACTTTGCACACAAGCACTATGAAGGCCTGACGCTGGGTCATAAAAGGGATGAGGTAAGCATAGAGTTGCCAATCTCGCGTCTTGAAGCTGTTATGCTAATCATGAAGAAGATCAACACTCCGGTCTGCATAGACTTGAAGCTCGCATACCAGCAACAACCTGAACTGCAGCCAACCTTCACATCGCTTTCCGACTGTAAATTTGTTACTCACCCAAGACAGATCATGGAATTGCCAAATAGACACCAGAATTGTGAAGGCCACAAACCATCTTGGGCATGCTTCTCTGATCATTTCGTTTCATACCAACAGAAGATGAGATCATCCGTGAAGCAAAGTGTGAGGGTGGCTTTTGAAGATATCGAGCTGAATGATTTCCGGGAGGAAACGAGTAGGAATCGACTGATACAGACAATGGAGGAGCATGACCTGATCTGTCTGCTGCCCTGCGCTATTCCTGCGTACGCTTTGCTACTTCGTAAATGGGGTATGTCCATTTGGAGAACATCAATCATCTTCGCCTCTTTTGAAGATTGGCTGATAAAAGAATGTGCTACTAGTCAAACTCGATATCCGCATTATCAAAGACATCAAGCCTGGTCGTTCATGGGATGAGCTTGTCCTGCCGGATGGCCACCGCGATTTGGTTCAGGCTATGGTAAAGCATCATGCAGTCGGTCCCCAGGACAACACCAACCGACCAGAAAGCCGGTTCTATAGCGACCTTGTAGAAGGAAAAGGTAAGTGTTTCACAAATTAAGTCAACCCAACTTAGCCTGGAGCTGACAACGGGCTTCCACTCAGGTCGAGGATGCATTATACTACTTCATGGAGCTCCGGGAGTAGGGAAAACTTCAACAGCAGGTAGGGTCTACCAACTTTGCGCTTGGACGAATTGGAACTGACTGCTCCTCAGAATGTGTGGCAGCGTACACCAATCGCCCTCTATTTCCCATAACGTGCGGTATGTGCTACTTGTTTTTTTATAATTCATTGCTATGAGTGTGTTCGCTATTATTTACGAGATCTGACCAAGTCAATGGACATGCAGGTGACATTGGCTACCAGCCTGAGCAAGTTGAGAGGAGGCTGGAGGACCTGTTCACTTTGGCTAATCGATGGGGCTGTGTCCTTCTTCTTGACGAAGCAGACGTCTTCTTAGCCAAACGCAAGGTACGCATTGCTTCGATATCTCATATGGACTGCCCAGGCCACAGGACTGACGTGAATGGCAGAACGATGACCTAAAGAGAAATGCTTTGGTGTCGGGTAAGTGCTAATATTCTGTAACAGTCCCTGCTACAACATCAGCTAATTAATGTGTTACAGTATTCCTTCGAATTCTGGAATACTACGCAGGTATTCTTTTCCTCACAACGAATCGAATTGGAGTGATTGACGATGCATTTCGCTCTCGTCTTCATCTGACCCTATTCTACCCAAACCTGGACGCGGATCAGACGAAGCGAATATGGAAAATGAACATTAGTCGCGTTCAACGGCACAGCGAGGAGCGAGTAGCGAACGGCGCAACTGCTATCGAGATTGACAGAAAGGGTATCAAGCTCTTTGCAAAGAGGACCTTTGAGATTTTGAATTGGAACGGCCGACAGATAAAAAATGCCTTCCAGTCGGCTCTTGCACTTGCGGAAATGGAGGCACAAAACAACGCAACGGACAGTCCGAAATTGAATGCGAAGAAGTTCAGGCTGATAGCACACGCCTCAGAGCAATTTGAGCACTACATGATGGAAACTCACCATGGGAAGACGGAGGATCAGCTTGCTCATAGAGAGCACCTACGTTTTGCGCCGAAGAAACCGTACAAGGGCCGAATTGACGAGCTGTCATCAGACGAAGACTCTTCTGAGAGTGAACGTGTTTCGACTGGCAAACACACCAAGAAGTCCAAATCAGTATCGAAGTCGAAGAAAAGTTCGACAAGTAAGGACAAGAGCTCAAGCGAAGACGAAGAGAAAGAGACAGTGAAGAAGTCGAAGAAGAAGGGTAAGAAGGTGTTGCAAATGTCAGATTCTAGCGAAGGCGAGGAAGAAACAACGCGGAAATCGGCCAAGAAGAGCAAAAAACATGAGACTTCGGACTCCAGCGAGGAGGAGTCATGAGGTTAGACTCAGTGGTCCAGCATGTAGGACACTGATCGAGGCATGGTTTGAGTAATGTGGTCATGAACATTTCTCAATCCCCAATCTCGCAGCTGGCAGCTTGATATGAAGGGCATCTCGAACTCCAAGTTGATGCTCTGAGTGGCTGCGATAAGCGACATTAGCGCCCATGCACAAGCAGACACTCGCATCTGCACACACTAATAAAACTGTCAACTTTTTTTAAAAAAAAAAATCAAATGCTCCTGAGCCATCTCGCGACGAATCCCTTACCTCCAATCACTGTGCGCGGCAGAGCCGGTAACAAAATGGCAGATCTTCTCCCAAGTCAGGCCCAAGTTTCGAACGATGCAGAACTTGTGTACAATTACCACCGCATGGGCATGCCGATCCCCGCCACCAGCGCGGATGCCATATTCTGCCTGTGTAGTCTCGACCTTCGTGTAACCAAACGAGCCGCCGAACTGTTCCTTGATGGGCGTGGGCGCTGGCTCATCTTCTCAGGCGGCTCGGGCAAGATCACAGCCGACCTGCCATTGTTCCGAGAGGATTCTGAAGCGGTTGTATTCGCGCGTGTGGCCCGGGAAATGGGCGTGCCGAGTGAGAGAATTATCATTGAGCCGCATTCGACGAATACAGGAGAGAATGTGAGGTTCACGCATGCGCTGTTGAGAGAACAAGGTTTGCTTCTTGGTCATGGCGAGAGCCAGGAAGACAGCATTCGAAGCTTCGTACTGGTCCAAAAACCGTACATGGAGAGACGCACATATGCAACTTTCATGAAGCAGTGGCCTGGCATCAAATCAGGGGAGGGAAAGACTCAATTTGAGTTCATCGTCACCTCGCCGCAGTTGGACTTTGCAGAGTACCCGGACGAGCACAACCCTCGAGAGCTTGTCATCAATCTCATGGTGGGAGATCTCGTGAGGATCCGGGACTATCCTGCCAAGGGCTATCAAATTTCACAAGAAATCCCCGATGGGGTATGGGAAGCGGGACAGAGGTTGATCTCTGCTGGCTTCACTCAACATTTGTAGTGAATGAATGTATTTTCAGGCTCGTCGTCCACGAGTGAATTACACCTCATATCTATCAGACTTGTCTCGGACAGGCCGGTAAACAAAATGGTCAAAACTAGCTTCCTTCGCCGTGCCATTCAAATCTGAGCAAGCCACACCCACAAATGCTCCAGTGAAACTTCCGTGTGTCTGATGACCTCCACACTCATCAGATAGAATGCTGGCATCCAAAACCGGACCTATCTTCTTCAACTCATCTTCCTTCCCTTCCAACGCATAAAAGAATTGTAACTCGGCTCCTCGGACCGTGAGCGCCAGCTTCACCTTGCCCTCTTTTGAGATCTTGACTGGTTCGAGCAACGCCTGCGCGTCCAGGTACCCGTCTGGCCAAGACACATCCGAGATCATGAGCAAAAGCTCCCGCTCACCATTCTCGTCCGCTGTGACAGTCAGGTAGAAGAAGTTGTACCTGCAGTAGTATGCCGTCAGACCAGCGAACTGCCGCTCATCTTCTGGGTTAAAGTCGAGCACGGTCTCGGCATCATACGAGAAGTGCGTCTGCCGCCGCGCGACAAGGGCCTGCTCAAACCAGGAGCCGATGGTCTCCCTTCCGCGCAGCACAAGCTGCTTGCCGCCCTCGCCAGCTCCAACCTTGAAAATCCTGTCTGGCTCAGGGGTGCGCAGCCACTGGAAATCCGACGGTAGCTTCCCGTTCTCGAAGGTATATCGAGACTCCTTCCAGTAAGGCTCTTCGTCTCTGGTGCCAGGGACATCAACCCACAGACTCGGCACCGGCCCATCCTTCACATATAGCCATTCATCATCTCCCCAGTAACATTCCTGAATGCTAGTCTCCCTACCAAGAACACACCGACGCGCCTTGGTGATCGGCCGCCCACACAAATGCACAAGATATGTGCGTCCATCCTTGGTTTCAACGAGATCGCCGTGTCCCGCTTTCTGGATCGCTGCATCAGGCGCATCCTTGCTCGTCAGAACGTGTTTTTGCGGATGGGTCTCATATGGGCCCCAGATGTCCTTGGATCGAGCCAACGTGCAAGCATGCTCATAGCTCGTCCCGCCCTCCGCCGTGAGTAGGTAGTACCACCCATTCCGCTTATACAGATGCGGGCCTTCGACGAGTGCAAGCTCCGTGCCTGGATAAATATTCTTCTTGGGCCCGACTAATTTGCCCTGTGCGGCGTCAAACTCCTGCAGCACGATGCCCTCAAACATGGAATTCTTTAGCAATCCACCGCGCCGACGGTGGTCCCAGAGCATGTTCACAAACCACTTCTTCCCCGTATCAGGATCATGAAACAGACTCGGATCAAACCCGCTGCTGTTCGCATACACAGGATCGCTCCACTCGCCACGGATATCCGTAGCTGTGACGATGTAGTTGTGCGCATCCTTGAAGCTACCGTCCTTGCGCTTGACGTCGGTATACACGAGATAGAATTTCTCGCCGTCGTGCGTGAGGCAGGGAGCCCATATACCGCACGAGTCTGGATTGCCGCGCATATCAAGCTGCGAGGCGCGAGAGAGCGGGCGATTGATGAGTGTCCACTTGGCTAAGTCGGTGGAGTGGTGGATTTGTACGCCGGGGTACCATTCGAATGTGCTGTTCGCGATGTAGTAGTCATCCCCAACGCGGAGTATGGAGGGGTCGGCGTTAAAGCCTGGTAGGATGGGATTGAGGATTTTGGGCATGGTGAGAGATTATATGAGGACCAATATTGTCCCTATTCAAAATGATATGAGTGGGGAGATTGGATTTATTCTTCATTGAAAGAATGAGATATTCGTGGAAAGATGTACTTTCTGTCGCCGTCGCCCGCTGAGGGAGAATGGCGGCTAATGTGATGCACGACATGAATTCACCCGAGTTGCATTTACCCGGTAGCTCCACCGTCTACCTAAGTATCTACCCAAAGTCCTTGATCACATCGCATCTGCACAGTCTTCCCTAAAAGATGAGAACCATTCTTTTGAAATGCACAGCACTTTCCTTTTGGATGCCTCATTTGTTCATCCGCTGGAAATGCGAGACCACTCAATAAGCGTACAAGACGTAACATCTTCGCTTAGACGTTCTCACCAGTCCTCCATATCATCGCAGACCCTAAAGTAAAAGTATGACTGGCGCATCGTCGCTAGGAAGACTAATGTCGTCCATTATTACTAATAAGGACTCACGAATCCCGGTGCCGAGCCAAATTGGCGCGCGCAGACACAGTTGTGTTAAATGCCAAACCAAGCCACTGTGACTTTGCCAACGATTCGTTGCACATAATCGGCTTCGTGCGCTACAAGGGTGATATTGAGTCGCAAGAGACTCAGACGTGGTGATGATGCCGCAATTCCGCAATTCCGTTTCTGAGCCCTGAACAGACCACATAATGAGCGAGATACTGATATTCCTGAGCTGCTCTGCGGACGACTTCCCTTGGTTACGACTACCATTCTCCCACGGACTCTCATGCCCAGGAGCCGCACTTCATGCAGTAGTAGGACCTTCGCTTGTCACTTTCTGTTGCGCCCTATTGCAATGGAATAGTTGAATTGATGGTGCGACCTGTTTCCTGACCTTCATAGAGCGTTAGTGGAATCTTGGCGAGAGCAGTAGGGAAGTTCAAGCGTGGTTCAAGAGTGAGTCCTTCCCAATTCAACCACGTCCAACCAACCTCGTCTCTGCCAAATTCGTGGCTGACGTCAAACCCACCGGCCACTAACAGCTGGTCTACTACAAGGAGCTCATCGAGGATACGGGCAAGAACATCGTCCGGCTTTTTACCCTATGGTACCACGTTGACCTCTGCACCAATAAGCTAGCGGCTGATTTCACTGGTGTCTTTGGAGGTATTACCCTTAAATTCACCCAGGCCAACAACCTCCAGACCATTGCTTTCTATCTGCCGCTAGACATCGCCAACTGGATCAAGGAGTTTATCTCCAGCACCTCTGCCGGCCGCAAAGAAGAGATGTCCCACATAACATGCTTCGTCTGGTACATGACTGAGATTCTCGGCTTTTATGCCGACTACAAACCCTTCAAGGTCGTGAATGACGACCAGAACATGCCTGACTACCACAAGACCTTCCGCAAATGGGCCGCTGCCCTGGCTGACGAGATCAACGAGGACACAGCCATGAACTGCAAGAAGCGTCTGGTGGCGCTGGTAAGAATTAGGAGCAACCTGATAGGCGTGGAAGAAACTATGAATACTAGTTAATTTCATCGTTCTATAAAGCACGTTATCCAAGAAATTATAATACAATGATAGTACCTAGGTCATTGCAACTCGCAACTGGATCCCATCCTTCCTACCTACCTAGGTAGACTATGCAATAAGAATTGCAGCACACACACCGGGGATCAAAAAAGGAGATGGAAATGTCGCCTCACACTAGTCCACATTCTCCCTGCCAGACACTACATACTGGCGTAGACATGTTGGTCAGAATACATGTCTGGGCGTGCCGGCGGGTGTCCCAGCCTAGGCCCCCCCCCAGGTTGACAGTAGAGTTTCATGCATGCAGCTGACATGCATTTGGGCACCGCACCATTCACATACCTACCTACACAGTCTACGGGTCGAGTTATATTACTGTGTAAGAAGGTCAGCCCCATCACGAAGTCTACACAGTGGCATATTCCAGAGTCATACTATACATAGCTTTAGAACGCCCGTGTCCGCCCAATTACACAATGCTAGCGAGAGACGGTACATGGCGGCACGGTGAAAAAAATACTGTGCAGGGACGCCAACACGCCTATCCCGTCTGTATCGACACACAGCCTTTCTTAGTATTAAAACCCACGCAAAAGAGCATCACTACTGCCACACTTGGAGCATACAAGTTCGTCTTCTCCGCACCCAGTCTTCAAATATATCCACTTGAAAAGAGTGTCGGGATCAAAGCAGTCATATATAGCACTGCCCTTGAGCACAACCTGAGAGCACGCATTCCCAACTACCTAGGAATCTATCTATTATAAGCATACCCCTATGCAGATCCGCCGCTGCTCACTACAATTCCTGGCCCTTCCCCCATCTTTACGGAATCATATCTTATCAACATGGTGGATACAAGCACTCTTATTGCACTCATCGGACTTTTCCTGGCGCTACCGCCGATCGTGCTCGGATTCTTACAGTACGGCTGCATTTCCGCTGGTTTGAGAAGAGGCACACACCCCGTCATGCAAGTTCTGCAACGTAGGTATTCGATGCTTTCAACACGGCGTTCAAAATTTCATTTCGTAAATCACTTGTAAGGTTGTGGTAACCTAACGCAGCGTTGCTGCGTTCACTTGGTCCTGCCTCTCCTTATTACCCATTATATTCTTACAGTCATTTTGCTGAAACCCCGTGCACTCTACAGTATACCACATACCTCTACCGCATTGGCGGTGGTTTGTTGCGCAGGACCAGGTGCTCCCGTCATGGCAACAGCCTTCCCCGGTTTTTGAATTGGAGGGATGACATTTGGAAGAAGCTTGGAATGCACATTCATCAGGCTTCTGAGCAAGTAGGATACTTTTCTTGAGCACAACGGATGGTGCGTCAAGAAAGAGGTCAACAAGTTGGCACCCAGCCAAGCATGGCTTGGTTTGGATGAAGAGTTGTGTGTGGTGATGAGGCAGCATTCCGGGTGCTTGACATGAGGATCGACTTTACTATATGAATACTGAAAGAGAATCGACTGGTATTCACAGCGCTTGAGAGGTTGGCCAAGACAGTTTTTGTTTGTGTAAATGGACTTGTGAATAGTAGTGTTCCCAATTTAGCAAAAATAGCATGGGACCCTCGATAGCTGGGGATCCCGACCTTGCCGAACAGGACCACTCTCGGTCGGATCACTGCAATAGGGCGCGTCAGGCTTGCGCACCCTTGCACCAGCTTAGGATGCACGATGACCCCCCCCTGGTCCAACAGCACAGACTAGCTGGTATGGGGTACTCATCTAGCCATTTCAATGATGACACATATATGCTACCACAAATCAGTGAGATTTGAAGGATTCCAACACAAACCGAAGTCAGTAGGTTGACTTCTCTACATGTGGATATAAATGATGACCCGGAATAATTTGACGGACAAAAAACATCTCTTGGAGAGCAACGGCTTGCGCCTCCCAGGCGGAAACCTTTGTACCAGTCTTGCGAGTGTCAGTCACATCTTAGATACTATCATTCATGCAGACCTGCAGTCTAGGAAGTGCATAAGAGGACAGTAACTTATAGAGGGCTCCCAGTGGTGGTGCTTCTAATCCAACAACCATGTCTCCCACTAGCAGTCATGTTGATGATTTCTTGAGAGCCTTGATGCTCCACCGCATACAGGTTGACCGTAAGTAATCCTTCCAGTACCTTGCTCCATGCCCATGCTTTCCCACCACTCAAATGACATGCATCTCGAGGTCTCGCACTATACCCTAACGGTCCAATTTTCATCGAATCAGAATCGGAATGTCCAAGTTGACTATGTCAGACCCCCCCTCTTCTCTTAATCGAGCCCCTCACTGCCATATATTGCAGTGGCACAATTTTTGTGCAGGTGCAGTTTGGTACCGGTCATGATTGATACCTAGGTAAAGACCACCTCTGAGATTCAATCATGAGTAGGTAGAATCCAAATACCTCCGGTCTAGCTAGCAGAATATCAGCCCTCGGACCTTTCTATTAGCTGATGTCAGAGACCCAGACTGCTACATTATCATGTTCCATGCATTAGTATGGAGTGAGGACTTTGTGGGAATACTATGCGCCATTCTTGTCTCCAAATGTAGGTGATTTATTCACTCGCCATACAATACAGCAACAGGGTCTTCATGGAAAGAAGACGATCTCTTGCTTCAGCATTCCACACATGCCTTGCTTGTATTTGCAGGATATGCACGTGTGCATGGCGGGCTGCGAAAGACTACCCTTCTGAGGGACTGTATGACCCCCTGTTTATACTCCCCTATGAACGGCATACATCAAGGCTTGCCACAAATGTAGTATAACCACTTGTACTTCTGATATTTGTGGGTGCGATTGTTCTACACCCAAATTGTATGCAATAAAGGTACTCCAAGGTTACTTTACCATCTCAGAATTGACGGTTGTCTTGAATCCTCTGACCATTATGTCTAAGTGCTCTTGATGGTGTCTACAGGGGTGCCAGGTGATGTGAGTTTGAAGTTGGGTTGCCGGTTGCATAGCTCCTATATCAAGCACCTGACCAATGACTTGGTGCTCTTGATGGTGTCTGCAGGGGTGAGTGACATGTTGGGGCCAGTTTGTACAGATATTCCACCAAATTACCTGATTAAGAAAGAAGTTTGAAGCACAAATGGAGAATATGGACGAATAGTGTACTGGTGTCAAGCTTACAAAGACTGGGGGTCTCCAAGGGGCCTTTAGCTGAACCTTGCTCATGGCCCGGGGGCTCATCAGCCCATGGGATCTGTGGCGGAGTAAAGGTGCAAGCAAAGGCATTTTCCAAAATCTTCAATTCTACAAGTCCTATAAAAGTTTCGGTTCGACGTCGCCTTCAATTTATTTGATGTTATTGTCTAGCCACAAACAATCACACCTTGCTTCTTATTACCCAGCAGCCTCATAAACCCATATTTGCCATCTTATCCTCATCTGATCATTATCATGGCACTGGACATTGGCACCTTATTTACCATTGTTTCAGTGATTCTCGAAATACCACAAATTATTCTCGGAATTTTGCAACTACGCCAGTCTGGCCATTCCAGGAGAGACACCTCCACAGGAAATATTCCCAGTTATTCACAACCAGGTATATGACTATGTCATTATGTTCAGCTTCTTGTTGTTTTGTAACTATGTTTAATGGAAAATCTTGTTCTCGACCGCTTTTCTCAGAGGAGGGGAGGACGGATCAGGCGTGTTTTCTAAAATTTTGCAAATATGGTTTTTGCCTTTGCCCTGCAAGATTTTGCACTTTTCTGTGTTCCGGTTTCCACTCTGTATCATAGCTAATATTACTTCCCAATACGTCCAGGCTCTCAACCCATCGATCAGTATCATTTACTCCCTCTGCATCATCGGCCGCCTCCTCAGCCTCCCCAAGCTCATGAACTGGAGGCTGGGGATCAAGCATGACCTCAATTTGATTTCGATGGTGCTTGAGAAGCACGGAGTATCAGGAGAACGCATCGGAATGTCTAAGGACCTCTTGCAGGGGATGGCGCTGTTGGCATGTTGGGTAAGAATCTTCGAACTCCGTAGTGTTTATCTGGGGCTTCAAGGATATGGTGGGTGTTACATTGGGGGTTGAGGGACGGATGGTCACTGGCTAGGGCTTTTGATTGGAATGGGAAAATTTAGGTATTAATTAAATTAAGGCAGCATGGACACAGGCAGGATTAGAAGACTCGGACGGCATTTACCCAAAATGGATTAAAGAATTTGAAGGGCCAATGTATACACATCGCATTCACAGCTGAACAGCCCATTGTTTGAACAGAAAGTCTTTGATCATTAGGGTCCGGTCTCAAAAACCCTACTCATCAATTACCAACCCTCATAGAAGAATATCAAGGCAACAGCTTCTCCCCCTCCCTCTCACTCTCTCCCGTCCGATACACCTCCAACTTGACCGGTATATCCCCCGAATAGCCCGCCTCGCCCATAGCGCCCTCGAGCTTCTTGGTGATCCGCCCCACCATCTTGGCAATCCACCGATCACTGACCATGCTATCCACCAGCGTCCGCTTCATGCTCTCTTTCACCCTGCCCTTGAACGCCGCCGACATCTCCCTGAGACTGCGCTTCTCACGCTCGTGTTCCGAGGATGCCGACATCTCTTCCTCTTCTTGCTCCTCGCGCTCGTCCGCCAGCCGCTCAAACTCGGCGATCTTGCTTGCCTTGACTAGTGCCGCGATAAAGTCTAGCAGGGATTGGTCGAGCACGGCGGGCAGTCGCGCGTGCACGGAGATCTTGACGTTGGCCTCGTCGTTTCTAACTTGTTCGAGAGCGCGTTGCGCTTGGATCTCCTTGGACTTGTTGCCTGCCTCCTCGACGGTAACTTCGAATTGTTCCTCCCTGGCCTGGGGTCGTGGCGGCAGAAGATGGTCGTGGTGGGGTAGGAGAAATGATGGAACGACGAAGCGAGCGTCAGCGCCGCCGAGACTAACTACTTGTTGGCATTGTAGGTCGATTCCGGCTGGCAGAGCTCGGTATGCGAGCACGGATTCTACAGCGAGCTCGGTAGTAATGTCGTAGGTGGGGATGAGAGGAACGTGGGCGAGCCCGGTGATGGCGCCTAGTTCCACGATGAAGTTTGCGTCACGCAGCCATTCAGCGATGCGCTTCTTGATGCTGCGAAGTTCGGAGCTACTCTCGGCGTAGTCTTTGAAGACTTGCTCGACAAGCATCTTCTGAATCCATGTTCCCGAGGCAGAGGCGTTGATTGAGGAGATCTTGACAGGGTGGAAATAGCTGAGAGGGTTGAGGAGGAGACGGAGGAGGAAAGGTAGACGGTGCAGAAATCTGCGGACTTTGGGAGGGGCGAGATTTTGGAGAGTAGTGACTTTAACCGATAGTCTCGGAGGATGGGGGACTGAAGGTGTTTGCTGTATATGTGAGCAGATTGCTGCTCGAACATCATTCTCATCCTCCAGCTCGGCGGCGTCCTTGACAAACTGCCGTGCTTCTTGGATTGCGTTTGTGTTTTGAATGTACTCCAGTATGTCCCGATATTTTCCGCCGGCAGCGTCGTTATCTAGCGACAGCTTCTTCATGGACTGGTAGCTGGCTCTAGCGGATCCATCTTCTGGTGGACGACCATCCGTCATACGCGAAGTCATCTTGACCATCGTTGGTCTCTTTGGCCCTGTCATTCTGTCTGGAGAAAGCAAGTCATCTGTACTCCCAGCAATACTTCTTCGATCGCCTTCTTTCGCAGCGGCCTTCAACAAGGGTGTGTTTTCGATAAAGACTGCATCTCCATCTGCGTCCTTGCTGTTGCCTTCCAGCTTTTTGAAAGTCATTTCTTGCTCTCCACCTTTGAGGTTGGCAAAGCAATCTCCAACCTCGATGCTCCTGAACAATTTGACTCGCACCTCCTCCGTTTGGATCGCCAATTCCATGTCATCACTCAGCTTAATGCCCACCTCCACACCATGAACCACAAAACTCAATGTCGATAGCGAAAATGTGATCCCTCTAAGAACCATCAAACCATCAACATCGGTATCAATCTCCAAAGCCGGGATGTTGAAAAAGGCAATCTTGTCATCGATAAAATGAAGCTGCCTGAGAAGCCGTCTCAAAAATTTGCGGGCAACGTTGCTGGCGATGTTGAACTGGAACAGGCTGACGAGAATAATATTGGCATAACACAATGTTGTAAAGACCCAGTATAAAAGCCATGACGTCGAGCACACCGCGTAGAATAGGTTGAGAGTCGAAAGAATGGGCCAAAGGTGAATGGTCCGCAAAACACGCCGGTCGCGCGCTTCACCAATGTGCAGAAGTAGTTGCAGGATGGGGGTTCCTGACAGCAACCATCTCCATGGCCAGGACCATGTCGTTAAGAGGACCAGGGTGAAGGCTGCAAAAAGAATTGGGGACGAGTATGCCACCCCCAGCTTATTAGAGCGTAACATGGTTTGGCAGAGTGGGTACTGCACCGTTGCTGTACGCGCCAAAATGAAGTTGTGGGTGTGTTGTGGGTGTTGTGGGTGAGTTGGGTGAGTGAAGAACAGTTGTGGGAATAGCACAAAAGACCCCCCCACAGACGACCACTTTGTGCTTTTGACCAAAGAACAAGAATACACATTACTGCTATTGATTTTTTTGATCTCGATTCGAATCACTTGCGCCCCTACGTCATTGTCGAGTGCAACAAAGGTCTCACCTGCCCTTAGTTTGCTGGAAGTGGCTGCGGGCTAACCTGTATATGGTCTAAGGACCTTTCGGTTAATCTCAGAGATGTGTGGCCAGGGTTGGAAAAAGGTCGTGGGTACAGATATGGGTATTGCTCCAGAAAACGAATCCCCCAAGCCAATTAGAGAGACTTGTGGTTATGCTGCTGCAGTCCTTTTCTCGCAAAGGAGAGCGTCTGATATTGCTGTATAGCGAAGGAGAGTATGTGGCATTGAACATACTATCCGAGGGGATAGGGACCTGACTAGTGAATTGCTTGGGTTGATACTAGAAGAACCATCGACTTGCTAGATTAAAATCTCCGAGCCCCATTCACCTATCTCGAGTGGAACTTGCCTGTGTACAGAGAAGAGTGTACCTCTATCATCACCAACAACGAGCACTGAGGTCGCAACCGCAGTCGGGTTGCAAGGGACTGCTATATCACACATACTTTTCAAGGACGCCTACTCTTCCATTCTAGTGAGGTTTTCTTCGTCAAGGATGCTCTCGTCGGATATATGCATTGAGGGTCAACATATGCGCGGCCGTAGTCACACAACACCCTTGACAACGTCTTGAGCCCGGCTCGGCCCGCGTAAGAACTCAAGGCTTTGCACCAGTCACTACCTTGTTCCCAGATACCGAGTATATAACATGTAGTATATGACTTTTGAAGTGTCTCTGAACGTAAAAATTCACCATTTTCCTTTAATATTCTGCGAAGCGCGCGAGAGGATATTTGTGTATGTTAGATGCATCATATCTCCTATCCTGGTATCTAACTCTATCATTCCCACGCATTACCAACTCCACGTCTCTGATCTTTCTGTGGTATCAAGTAATCTCTGAATAGTGCACTGTAAGGGGGGATGATGTACTCCAATGAAACGATACAAAAAAAAAAAGAGGTGCGTCGACAAAAGGAACAATACCGTTGCTATGCCATACCATATCAATCCTCTCCGACGCCTCCCATCCTGTCTCCTTAGCCAAACTCCGCGTTTGCTAGTTTCTTTTTTTTTTCCCACCCAATAATTAGTCAGTCAATTACTTAGTCCTCAAAAAAGCTGATAATTTGTTTGAAGTCCCTGACGCCCAACCCATGCCGAGGGTAGCAAATGTAAATCGGCTCCCCGTATGCTCCGAACTTGCTCCGGAACTCGCTCTTCTTGTTCAGCCGCAGGCTCTTTGTGATTGTGCCGTATGTCTTGCTCAAGAACTTGGCCCGGACGCCAGTGAGGTTCGCTCCAGGCACGAATCGCTCACTCGCGCCAGCGCCAAAGGTGACGGGCCCACTAACCGTCGACAACGCCGTGATCACCGTAGCCTCGATCACTCCCGAGGGCGTACCGGGGAAGTCCAGCGACCACTTGACCTGCCAGCCATGGCGCGGGGCGAGCTGTGCAAGCACCACCATCGCCAGCACCTTGCCATCCTTCTCGGCAGCGAAATAACGACGGTGCTCCATGTCAATCCAGGGTCGCACCTCTGTGAGATGCACCTGTTTCTTGCCACTTCGCTTCGCCTTCCATTCCTCAATGGCCACGTCGGCACGCTTCTTGAAGTCGTCGTCAGGCCGCAGCTCAGAGATGCTGATGCCCTCTCGCTCAACCTTGCGTGCCTCGCGGCCCGAAGGACCTCCAGCGTGCTTGTCTGCATCCACGCGCTGCTCCTCGACGCATGTAAGCGTGCGCCACCCAAGGCGGCCACCCAGGACGTCCTGAACACCTTCGGACACCAACATCCACACGGGCGTGAGCTTGAGGTCATGCTCAACAAATTTGACAAAGGCCTTGACCACCTCTTCCTGTTGAGTGGGGTCGCACAATGGGTCGCCTGTGATCATGGCGAAGCGCTTGTCCTTGATAACGTAGCCAACGGCCGCGCCAGTCATCTTGTGGCGCCAGATCTGGAAACGCTCATCGAGCCAACTCGTGTTGGTGGCATCGCCGTAGTTGGCAATCAGTTTCTCAAGAGGCCATTCGTCAACGTCGACGGGCTTGGGGTGTCGCGTGTCACACTCCGGGTGAGGCAGGCTGGGAGACCGCTCAGGAAGGGACTTTGGGTCGCGGTGATAGAGTGTGGCATAGCGCACGTCAACAAGCTGCAATGTCCAAGCGAGGATACGCTCGAGACCGAGACCAGCACCACCGTGGGGTGGAGCACCAAGGTCGAAAGCGTTCAGGTACGCATCCATGCCGTCCACGATACCGGCCTTGCGCATGTTCTCACGTAGCTCAGTGGCGTCGTGAATACGCTGTCCTCCAGAGCAAATCTCTTGGCCGCGGATGAAGATGTCAAAAGAGTTGGTAAAGTTGGGGTCCTTGTCGTACTTGTGCGTATAGAAAGGTCGTGCATCGACAGGGAATTTGTCAAGGATGTAGTAGTCGGTCTTGTACTTCTCCCTGACGAGCTCACCTAGGCGGATCTCATTGCGAGTGGACAGATCCTCCATCTCGGCATCAACTCCATCATCGCGAAGCATTTGTATACCCTCCCAGAAAGGTAGAATCAGAGTCTCGTCCAGCCACAACAGGTCCTCGGAGGGCCATCGCTCGCGCACAACTTTCAGCTCAGGCATACTGTGGAGCGTGCGGAACACCTCCTTGAGGAAGGTGTCAATTACGCGGATCACTTCGTAGTAGTCCTTTTGAATAGCCATCTCGATATCAAGACCGGTGTATTCGGCAAGATGACGCTTGGTGTTGGAGTTTTCGGCTCGGAAAACGGGACCGATCTGTCAAGATACTGTTAGCTGTAATCCGTGATAGCTTCCCAAAGTTTTGGTTGTTGCTTACCTCGTATACTTTTCCAAAATCGGCAGAGATGGTCATCTGCTTGGCCAGCTGTGGACTCTGAGCCAGGAAGGCCTGACGCCCAAAGTAGTTCACTTTGAAGACCTCAGCACCGCTTTCCGTCGCAGCGGGCTGCAATTTCGGAGTTTGAATCTCGATGAAGCCCTGCTTGTCGAGTACCTCGCGGAAAACACGTGTGACCATAGAACGGATGCGGAAAACGGCCTGGTTGGAAGGGTGGCGCAGGTCTAGAATACGGTTGGACAAGCGCTGCTGGGTGGTCTCTGGAGGGAGGTAGTTGTCAAACTCGGCGTCGTGGGCAGGGTTGACAAGGTGGACCGAGTGGACGTTGATCTCGAGATTCGTAAACGTCGCAGATCGAATGGGCTCTGGTGGCGCCTGCAAAGTGCCGGTGACTTGGACAAGGGACTCTGGCTCGAGGCGCTGCACCCACTTGACAAAGTGGGCGGTATCGTGGTGTAGCACACCCTGGATGGAGTGGGTCTGATCGCGGAAGAGCAAAAAGGTCAAGTGCTTGGAGACATCGCGCTGATGATGGATACGAGCGCGGAAGGTGACCTCGTCGCCCTCTTTCTTTTCAATGACTTCGCTGACGGGCAACAGCTCCTTGGCCTCCTGGACCCAGCCATAACGAGCCTGAGTCTCTTCATCCTCCTCCAACATGGCAAGCTGGTCCTCCTGCTTGCGGCGCTCCTCGATCTCTTCGCGCTCGCGCTCGAGCCTCAGCATCTTTTCTTCCTTGCGCAGATGCTTTTCCTCAGTTCGCCTGGAGGCTTTGCCCATGGTTTTGTCGGACATGCCATCGCTGCTGTTGGCCGAGTCAGAGCGCGCATGACCGTTGGTGCGGCCAAATCTGCTAGAGATGGATGTAGACCGTGAATGGTCTTTTCCGTTCTTCTCGTCGTCACGAACCCGGTCGACGCTCGACCGAGGGGACATGCTGTTTACAAAGTTCTTGAGGGCCGCCATGATTCTGTCTCTTTTCTTCTTGTGGCGTGTATGTTGTCTGGTATTCTTGTTGGTCTTCTTCTAGAAGGAAGCTGGTTTGGTATCGGCAAAGCAGGATACTGTATTGCCCATCTAACAATAAGAGCAAATAGTGAGCAAATGTGGTTCCCTCAACGCCGTGCTAGGTCGTTATGGGGTGGGAAAGTGTGGGGAGGTGCAGCGAGAAGGGGGGTATCTGGGTATCAACAATGAAGAGATATGAATAAATAGAGAATGAAGTAGGTGTCAAGAACGGGATGAGCGGAACGGACGGAGAGCACGGGTCTTATTAGGAATGCGGCAGAGAGTGACAATATAAGACTGGCCACCGGCGACTTCGGCTTGGACATATGTGCGCGCGGGCAAGACTTGGGTAGCGAGCGAGTGGAGCTTTGCTGGCAGTACGAAAATAAGTGCTAACCTTGTTTTTCCCGCGGGTTCCACCAAAGCAAGCTTTCTGGATGCAGTGAGTGTTCCGTGTCAGTGTGTACAGGAGATAGCGTCAGAGCGATGTGAGAAATGGTCGACAAACGGCTGCAGAACAGGGCCCAAGGCTGTGAATTATTTTGGGTGAGGTAGCGAAGTACCGGGGCTAGATGGACTTGATTGGAGTGGCCGGGTGGTGGGAGAAGCCTAATTAGGAAATGTTGTGACTGCGGGCTGCAGGGAGCTGTGGGTCCCAATGACGTTGGTATGGTGTCGAGGAGACGGAATGTTCCAGCCCTGTGGCACAACCTGACTTGATCGTCGATGTTCGGAGCCTTTGTTCCTGACAAAATACCAATACCAGGGGACTTTATGACCAGCTTGCCTACCAGCAGGTCACTGCAGCAGGCCTCTCATCAAACGTACCCTTGGGAAGTACGATGCTATGGAAAATCGGACAGAATCAGAAGAACACGGTGACATGCCTCGGCAAAGGGGGGATGCAAAGGAAATTGTCCCGGAAAACAACACCCACGAAACATGAGGAGCCATGGCCCAAGATGACGACGAAGAGATGGGTAGGTGAAACGGAAGACGGAAGCCTGTTAGCCCCTCTCTAATTACTCACTGCACCTCACCTATTATCGACATCGAAAACAGTTCAGAGCAGCAGGACATACGATACGAGCCAGCCGTCTTCGTTGAGCCAGGCGCCCGGATCGTAAGAGCGCCTTGCCAGCACAGCTTCGATCTTGCAATGCAATCGCCAAGTAAAAGCTTGACCACGCTTCACCACACCAACGCCCACTTCACTGTGCGTGTCTGACAGCGGGAAAGAAATTCTTGGCCAGATTTGTGAGCAGATCTAGCATGGGTTGGAGTGACGGATCGTCGTATCAATGGTCCGGCATGTCTGAGGGTAGCTGCGCTAGAGGCACATGGCTTGATGAGCTTGGCTCAAAGTAGGCCTGGCCTGCTGTGTTGGTCTGGCCTGGCTGTCCAGTTAGGTGAAAAGGATGAGATGCCCCAAATGTCGTTGGGGCATGGATCGGTTGCCACGCTGTGCCGGAAGGTTGCGAAAAAAACACCCATGCTGAGTCAGCTTGTCAAATTGGAACGATGTCATTGTGGACCGGCCCGGACTGGGGATCCCCTGCATGACCATATTCCCGGTTTACCAAATGACATCATGGCTCTTTTTGTGCCTGCCTCGAGGTTCAGCAACGGGTCTACGGCAACGGGTAAACAGCTCTCTTGTGGTCTAGGCCTTGGCTCTGCCTGGGCATTTATACCCACACTCTGGTTTCTCATTCGACATCATCCGCCAGGGGCAGTGATTTACCCCCCATCATCCAAGGCTTGAGGCGGAAGGTCGAGGGTGACGAAGGTGCAAGTTGGGGTCGGCTTGGGGGAGTTGGATACCTTCCGTAGCTTATCAGGCTGATGAAACTTGAGGCACGTATGTTGGCACAATGCCTTCCAGTCTCGTTTGTTCGTTTATCCGCTCCTCATCCTAGGAATATCTGTCTACTGTCGCATGTTCAAGTCTCCTGTTTCCCCCTCAGACCAAGGCATTATAGTCTGTGCTTCTTACTCGTCAACTAGCTATTCAGCCTCTCCTATTCAGCCTCTCCTGCATCTGCATATTCTGATTTATCGGTTCTCTCCTCCGATATCCCTACCAGCGGATCGTGACCGAACAAATAGCCGTCACCCCGGACGAGCCCCTCCCCCCACTGTCCCTATCGCATACCCGCGACGGATACCCACAAAGTAACAATACACACACTCTCTCTCTCTCCTTCGCGCTATGTCTGAGACCGCCGTCGAACCTTTGGGCCAGCAGCCCGATCCCGAACAGGAGGCTCGCGACGCCGCAAGCGAGCCCTCCACTGATGTTTACCACAATCCCCTCGAGGACTCCTCACGTATGGGTCTGTCTGCTCGAGTCTACGGTTACCGCTATGGCGCCTCCATTGCCTTTGGCATTGGCAATATGACTTCGCCATCGGTTCCCACGCCGGATAAAACCATCTACTTCGATTCCACTTTCTCCAAGAAATACAGTGGGAAGGAGAAGTTCAAAGCAGATGTATGGACGCCTGACAAAGCAAGGGCTCTGTCAAGAAAAGGCTCTCGGGAGAGTATCAAGAGCCTGAAAAAGGAAGAGAAGGCCCTTAGAAAGGAAGAAAAGCGAAGGCGTAAAATACAAAAGAAGGAGGCAAAGGAGGGCAAGGTATATAACGACACGGAATCTCTCGATCCCTCGCTATCTCGACTATCCTCGATGAGTTCCATTGTGAGCAGCACCGATGATGAAGCACCTCCCATCAGCGCCAAACGCCCATCGACGCTATCGCGCCTGTCCTCGCGCCTGTCGGTCCGCTCCTCGAAATCCGTCAACAGAACCAACTCGCCCTCCTCCGTATCTCTGGCGCCTGGCGCATTCCCGTCCTCCACCGCCGCGACCCCTGGCTCGTCCGCCGCTGACGTCAACCCCATGGACCAAATCCCCTCCATGCTCACACCACAAGCTGACCCGCGGGCTCGTCGACCAGCCGTCATCAATTTTCATGGCGGCGGCTTCGTGCTCGGACAGGGAACCGACGACGGGAGGTGGGCCATGGCGGTCATGCAGGCGTTGGGCGCTGTCGTATTTTCTGTCGAGTACCGGTTAGCGCCCAGCTATCCGTTCCCGACGCCCGTGGAGGATTGCGCAGATGCGATATTGCAGATCTGGCGACGGGCGGACGAGTTCTGGATCGATAGGGATAGAATCATTCTTTCGGGGTTTAGTGCCGGTGGGACACTTGCGCTGGCAAGTTGGGTTTTACTGAACGATTACAAGCGTCAGGGATATGATCTGAAGCCAGACCCGAACTTGGCAGCGGATATGGCCAAGTTGTCTGTCGAGAACAAGGACGACGATGGCAACGACCCAAATGTTCCCCATCCTTGTGGCCTGATGCTTTTCTACCCACTTTTGGACTGGACACAGTCCCGCCCGACCAAACGTCTCACCTGCTCCAAACCCGAGCTTACCCTCCCACGCAACCTCACCGATATCTTCGACGCCTCCTACCTCTACCCTCCCGACTCCATCAAGTCGCAACTCGACAATCCGCTACTATCGCCCGGGCTGATGCCCAACGACCTGATCGACAAGCTCCCGCCCGTCCAACTTTGCCTGTGTGAGTACGACATGCTTCTCGCCGAGGGCAAGCGGTTTGTGGCGAGGCTGGAGGATCGAAAGAAGACGGTTGGGTATAGGGTTGTCAAGGAGGCGAAGCATGCGTGGGATAAGCCGTTGCCATTTAGCCCGCCAGCAAACATGGGTGAAGAGTATGGCGAGGCCGTGAGGGTTATTGCTGGCTGGCTAGGCAAAGAAGAGGGAAATGGAAGTGGAGAGGATTTGCAGCCGCAGTCGGTGAGAGACGATGTGGTGCCGGAGAACGAGGTGCTGTAGGTGTTTGATATCGTGTAAGGTGGTTCCTTGTCTTCGAAGCAGATCTATCACTGGGGGTGGTGTTGGAATACCTGCCTGTCCTGGTAACAGCATTTTCTTAGCGAGCAAAGGTTAAAGCCTGTGTTTGGATTCAGTGCAGCATAGGGGCTGGGAGTCTTCATACATGAGTAGAGAGAAGAGCATAGACATAGAAGTAGCCTTACTATAAGAATTGTATCAAATTACAGGTGACAGAGTTGCTCCATCATGGATGTGCTTCGAATCGTGTGCTCTCGGTCAAGGATGTCGTCGGCACCACATTCTGGATTATATACCCAAAGTGAAGGAACAACAAAATTGATGTGAGACGCTTCGTGTTCTTTTATTAATCATTGATAACATGCGCGCGCGCTTCATTAGATGCTTTTTCCCCTTCCCTCTCCGTGACTTTAATCCAAACGAGATCTCCTATTTTTTTCGAAACCAAAGCGCCATCCATATGCTCTATCCTTCATCAGTCTAATAACTTTTATGGGGGTTTTTTTTTTTTTTTGGTTTGGATGATGGATGATCCTTCAATCTTTTCGTTCCTATATCACAGAGTTTCCTGCCTTTACAAAAAACTGGTAATCACAGTGACCGCTGTTGTATACACCATCCCGACCATTCCTAGCGCCATCAACGCCACATCCAGCACCTTCTCCCTCTTGGTCTCTGCGACGCCGCGATAGTGCAAGAACGGCGGATACACATACACGAGAGGCACGCACGCAACGCTACCAATCAGCGCGACGAACCGGTCCAGGTTCGCGCTGCCGCCAATGGCAATGGCGCAGCACAGCACGACGAGACTGGCGCGGAAGGCGTTCTTCTTCCACTTGGTGCCGAGGCTCTTCTTGCCGCTGCGGTGGCCAAAGATCTTGCCCTCGAGGATACGCATGGCGGGGAAGAGTTGGACGGGGTTGCCAATGAGGACGGCGAGGGCGTAGATGAATTGCACGGCGTTGACGAGGCGCGAGGTTTGCGGGAAGTTGTTGATGACTTCGATTTGGGTGCGCTCGCCAAAGGTAGCGTAGCAGAGGGCGCCGATGGAACAAAAGATGCAAGTGATGAGGAGCATGACGACGGCGAGTAAAGGTTCGAATTTCTCGGGGTGGCGCATGGATGCGTGAATGGGGATGATGAGCCCGATGCCTTCAAAGGTGAAGATGCTCGCGCCAATGGTCAGCGTGTAAGCAGCTGGGTTGAAGAGCTGCACGCTGGGGTCGATGCCGCGGGAGGCGAGCGCGCTGATGTCAAAGTCCCAGATGTACACGAGCCCGACGAGGATGAAGGCGTCGGCGAGGGTGGCGGCGAAGCCCAGCTTGGAGATGTTGCGAATAAAGGACAGTGGGATGAGCAGCAGGGCCTGCAAGGCGATGAGGGCGGTGGTGCCGAGCGGGTTGGTGCCGTGGGTGATGGCATCCAAGAAGGAAAACCAGTTGTCGGCAACAAAGACCAGGCCCGTGCAGACGAAGCCGAGTTGGGAGAGCGTGATGCTCGCGAGGATCACGGTGCGCATGCGGGTACCTGCGATGGTCTGGCCAATGTCACCGTAGCCGCCACCAACAGCGGTGCGGCATTGGAGGAGCAGATGGAAAGCCCACATGGAAATGGCGGCGATGGAGACGAGGCATAGGGAGGAGAAGAGGATGCCACCGTTTCGGAAGGCTTTGGGTAGGAACATGATGCCCGTGCCAATGAAAGCCTTGAGAAGCGTGAAGAAGGTCTTGGCTGTGCCGGCGTCGCCTTGCTTTGCCATCGACTTGCGCCGCTGGTGCTTGGGCCGGCGCATGAGCGGGCTGGTCTCGTTGGGACGTTCATCCTCATCATCATCGTCGTGGCCCGTGCCGCCACCTTCCTCGTCCGTCACCAGATCTGAATCCTCGTCGTCGGAGTCGGCCAGATCCTCACCAGCAAAGGAGCCATACAGGTCGAGGAACTCTACAAAGTTGCGTGTGATAGGGATGCTGGCGCCGCCGTGAAAGCCGGGCCGGGCACGGATGTGCTGCTTATGACGCTGCAGCACGTGGTGGCGGCGGAAGCCCTGAGTCTGGGCGAGCTCGGCGGCGGTCATGTCGTCGTCCGGGCGGAGCAGATCCGGGGTGGCGGAGCGGTCCGGGTGGGAGAAGGTCATGGCTCGTTGGAAGTTGGCCTTGACGGGGATGCGGAAGAGGTCGCGGTGAATGTCACCACCCTGCAGGAGGAGGGAGTCTTGGACTTGTTGTGCCTGGTCATCTTGTTGTTGATGAGCGGTCTTGGTGTTGTTGTTAGTGTTGTTGTTATTGTTATCGTTGCTGTTATTGTGATGATGATTGCTGTCTGAGGCTGGTTGATGGGGTAGTGAAGGCTCGTCCTCGGCGAACGGACTGGCGCCATCGAAGCCTTCGAATTGGGCGGTGTAGCCTGAAGGGAGATGCTCGGCAACGACAGCGGCGATGCGCTGCTGCTCATCTTCGCGCGGGTTGGGGGTGCCGCTGGCGAGCTGATCAAGCAGGTCGTCGTTGGACATGTTGGACGTGTCTCTTGGTGAGGCCATTTTGAGATATGAGTTGAGCACAGACCGGGAATGGATGGAAGAGACAGAGAAATCTAATAGTCGACCTCCTTCAAATTATACCATATCCGTTGAGGGATCCTGCTCTTTTCACATTGTTTGGTAAGAGTGAGAATGTGATATAAGAGAAAGGGAAAGTTTACTGAGGTCGAGAATTGAAGGTGAGGATGAGGTTGAAAATGGATCGTCGTCAAGCGGTCACGGTCAACATTCGCAGGCAAGCTTTTCCCTGTATGAAGGCGTCACTGAATAACAAGTTGCTAGTGGGGCCTTTGAGGCTGGGTTACAGGGGATCCAGGGCCAAAAATGGATGGATCCTCAGGGACTTTGCTTCAGCGGTAAATGCTGACCCACGTGCTGCTAGAATGACGTAATGTCTTGCTGGAAGACTTCAATGTTTACAGGGCCATTGTATTTATATTGAACGAGCCCCCAATATCTCACTACCTGTTTTGATTGTTTATTTTTGAGGGCTGATTTTGTGCCTATGAAAGAGGTGTCAGAGTCAAGAGAATGCATCACTTGATTCTATCCAATTCCATAACCTTGGGAGATCTGTTCTGTGCATTGCTTTGATGCATGCAGATGGCACCCATTAGCCAAACTATGTTTGTCTCACTGCAGGATTAGGAACACCTCCTCAACCTGGTACTAGGACTGCCTTACTTTGACCAGCCTCTGTATATTATGGGACAAGGTCATAGAGAGTCATGTTGTTATGAGCTGCATGACAGTGGCCTTGGCGTTGCAAACCTTTGGCACCTTGGGGACCAGAGAGAGGTGAAGGTTGAGTAGATAAGTCAGGTGATTAGTAGCATCTCGTTGTCCTTTCAATTGTACTATGCTACTTACTATAGGCTCTTCTGACTTGCCATTATTCTTGTCATCAGAGTTTGAACTGGAAATAGTCTATACAGTCCTAGTATAGAATAGCAATTTAACAGTCACAGTCTCATAATCGTGTTACTAATAGCTCAGCCACTCCGTCTACCAGCTCGGCTCTCCTCGGCATCGTGAACTCACTATACTATAATAGAAACATCGCCTGCTATCTTCTATCCCGAGTCCGGCCCGGCCTAGACTTTCCCCCTCCACTCCCCCTTATTCCATCTCCTCGGCACCCTACATAGGTACCCCGGATCCGGGTACCCCAGATCTTCGGACGGATGGCGCGTGATTTATTACTACAGTAACTAGGTACACAGCCATACTATCGTGCATGATCGTGCCATCGAAATGCGGGGTTCAACCTATTCACCATTTGGATACTAATCACTTTCCTAGAACGCTCGCTACTTTTAGAAATCCTCCTTTAACTTTCTACCAACTTGGGTTTTTATTTCCTCTTTCTCTACTCTACCTATCTTTTCACCGAGTTGTTCCGTGACCTGTTCTGTTTCCTGGAGCCTTCCCACTTTGAACAGAAATCCCCCAAATGATATAGCAATACATTCTCGCCCGTATCTCGCAATTATGAATCGTCTACTAGCTCAGGTCTCCTCCCGGTCCACTGGCCTCATAAGGACGGCAACAGCAACCTCAAAAACAGCCTCACAGACCCGTACTATATACACATCCTATAGACGCTCTCAAGCCTCAGTCTCTCCAGTCACTTCCTCTGCCACCACCACTCCTCACCGCGCACCACCCACCCCCGTGCAATCTCTCGGCAAAACCCGCCACGGCCAAACTCTCCAGATCCGCACATACCCCCGCAACACGCCACAAGAAGAGCGCCAATACCGCAAAGAGCACCTCGCCGCCGCCTTCCGCATCTTTGCCGACCGCGGCTACGATGAGGGCGTCGCCGGTCACATCTCGGTCCGCGATCCCATCCTCACGGACCACTTCTGGCTCAACCCCCTGTCAACCCATTTCTCGCAGATCCGCGTCTCGGACCTGGTCCTTGTCGACGAGGAAGGATTTGTAGTTGAAGGTATCGAGCCTATCAATACCGCCGCCTTCACTATCCACAGCGCCATTCACAAGGCCCGCCCGGATGTTCACGCCGCATGTCACGCGCACAGCGTTCACGGCAAAGCATTCAGTTGCTTTGGCCGTGAGCTGGACATGATTACCCAGGATGCGCTGCGCTTCTACAAGAGCCACGGCGTGTACCGGCACTTTGGCGGCGTCGTAGTGGACGCGGCTGAGGGGGCGCGCATTGGCGAGGCGCTGGGGACGGGCAAGGCCGTGATTCTGCAGAACCATGGGCTGTTGACCGTGGGCGCGAGTGTGGATGAGGCGGCGTTTTGGTTCATGAGTTTGGATCGCACGTGTCAGGCGCAATTGCTGGCGGATGCGGCGGCGGCAGGGAGCGGGTATGAGAAGAAGGTCATTGACCCGGCCGAGTGTGAGCACTCGGCGAAGAGTGTTGGGGGCAGTGAGAAAGGCTGGTTGGCGTTTCAGCCGTACTATGATGAAATACTGGCCAAGACTGGTGGTGACTTTTTGCAATAAGGGAAACTTGAGTGGGTTGAAAGTACGTATGTACTATGTGAATCATGGCCTTGCATAGGTAGTTCACCGGGGCGCGTATAGCGTGCACAGAGACAATGCTTCTCAGAAAGCGCATCTTGGGTTTTTGTATGATGCATAGAAACCAGCAGCAAAGTTTAATCATGCTTTCGAGACCGTGACTGGTCACTTGCACACATTGATTCCACCGAGCGATCCCCGAATGCCTAGGGTGTATGTGGGGATATGAACTAATTCCCAAGTTCGATGTTGCCTCTGTGGGAAGCGTAGTATGCTGGATACTACAGCACTGCCCACTCCAAATGTCATGAATGGTACGGAATAATATCGCCAAAACGAGGGGAGAGTAGCCCAGAGTATATAATATCAAGAACTGATACCTAGGTAGAGTTGTGCAATTCCTAGCTGGTCCCAAATAATCCAGAAGTTGAACCACGAGAACCGTATCGTCCTTCAAAAGACCAAAGAAATAAATCCAAAACAGATCCGATCCGGAAATTGACCACCCTCGACAGTCTACCCAAGATGCAGTTCCACATTCTCCTCGCCTGCTTTGTCTCTTTCCTCAGCTGCGCCAAAGCCCAGCTTGACGTACCAAGCCTCCTCAACATCACAGCTCTGACAGGGCGCAACAACGTCACCGTCCTCGAATGCTGGCAGCTCACCGCCGAGCTAACACCAGCCACCATTCCCGGCCGAGTAGGCTCCTTGGCCCTGCCCATTGGCAATGTCTCGAACGCCGTGTACGGGGTCCTCCCGCCTCGATTCAACGGTGGGTTGCACAATGCGCCTCGCAAGCAGTGAGACATACCGTCAATTTTTTTTTAAAAAATTCTTCAGTTTTTTTTTTTCGCCATCCAGGTCAGGACATGTGTGAAAATCACTGACATGATACCATAGGTATGTCTGGTGGATCGATGGCCTCGTGCATTTCATTACCCCAAATATCACCGAGGGCGTTCCGTCCGAGGCCTTGATCTACGGTGGCAAGTATGGACTCATCTTTGCCGATGATACGGCGGATACGAGCACCTTTGGGCATATCACCCAGTATCCGTCGGCGGATGTGACGATTGGTTTTACGATTCCCACGGAAGGGGGCGTTACGCCTGATCATACAGTCTTGCACGATGGTCCATGTTTGGTCGATGACATTGCTGGGCTATAATTAGTATGGGCAGCTGCTGAAAATTGGTGGCAACTGATGAGCTGCGAGGACTCGTTATCTCCTGAAGGTTTTTAATTGGAAAAGTATGAGCTTATCAAAAATAAGTATACAAAAAAAGGTGATGTACTTAGGTACGCTATTGACCCTTTAGACCTTTGACAACAAAAATCCATCCTTTTGCAGCTTCTGAAACACCTGATTTGGATCAAAATTGGCCGCAATCTCTTTCAGTCTTGCAATATTGTCAGCTCCATATGTAGCTATGGGATTCTGGTCCCGTGAAGCATCATTGTGGTATAAATAGTCCATGTACGATTTCCGGTCCTCACCAAGCTCCCTCCACTTCTCCGTGGTAGCAACGGATACACTACGGACCATTTCATCGTCGGACTCGTTGGCCCAGTCAACCAGTGTCGTCCACCCTATGACAAAGCGTTTAGTGTGAGAAATCCAACCCGGCCTTTGGGAGAACAGGTACCTAGGTACTCACACTGGTGGTCCTCTTTAGCAATGCCCATGGGATTACCGCCTCGTGCCTCGCTAGCCTCTGTAAGAGTTCGCGGAACGGGCTGAAGCGTGAAAGTCTGATTTGCCCCGGTGGCAGCTTTTACAGCTGTGGCTTTTTCTAGCCAAAAGTCGTATACATCTTTGTACAACTGCGCATCAATCTTTGAAGAGGCAGCTCGATAGTCGTGGCTGGGTCAAGCGGCTGTCAACATCTCGGGCCGTACTGTTCAATTTCAGAAAGTTACAAACCGGGCGGGCGTGCTTGAGAAACCTGCTCCCAGGATCGCAGTGAGAGAGGATACGGTTCCATTTGTTGGAGGCACAGCAGTGGTGAAAGGCGTGATCGAGGAAAAGGCGTCAAACGCTGCGGGTCGCGCGGTTGCTGGCTGGGAGTAGATGAATCCAAGGGTGATGGAATCGAGACCCATGATGAGGGCGACTGTTCCCTTCGCATCGGTCGAAGCGCTCGTTTTTTGCCAAACCTCAAAAACCTCAATGACGGCGTGAGCTTGGCTGTTACTCACAACTAAGAACTCATACCAAATCTTGTTGGTTGGTATAGTCATGAGCTCGTAGCGTGTTACGATGCCTGGTTCCATTCGTGACTAGATACAGACTGCAGAGAGCGAAGTACGGGCCGAGAATCACACCAAAGTTGGGCCCGCCTCCTTTCAAAGCCCAGAAAAGGTCTGCGTCATGTGTAGTGTCCGCCGTAGTGATGGTGCCATCTGCGAGTACGACCTTTCTATCGATGAGTTTCTCGGTTTTGAGTTTTGAGTTGAATGTCATGCATACCTCGAACTGTTTTACATTATCTGCTGCAAGGCCATACTCCTGGGAGAAATGAAAGAAACCACCTGAGAAACCTGGATTCAGTCCAGGACCTGGCTTTCTTCAGTCACAAGCACCAAACTCACCTCCGAGTAGTAGGCCCCCGACTCCCACGTTTGGTATGCGTCCACCGATGACACTCACCCCGTGAGGATCTAGAACATCATACACCGTACCCCATCGCTTTCCAGATCCTACGCTTACCGTGGCTCTGTCCTCACTCACGATGATCTCGTCGAGAGCTGAGAGGTCGATCAGAATACCAGGTGACATGATGCTAGACCAGCCTGGATTTGGCGAGTGTCCACCACTTCGAATAGTAAAGGGAATCTGGAAATCCTGGACAATTTGAAGCGCTTTAGACACGTCCTGGGCAGTCTGGGCTTTGATGATGCAAGCTGGCTCCTCCCAACATGCTTGGGACCTATTTTAAGTTTAGAGAAAGTTTTCCAACAATCTTTCGGAAACATCTTTGCCTGGGACAAACTCACCAGTTGCCCTCGATTGCACTTTGATTCAGAGGCTTTATGTCGACCCGATCCAAGCCCAAGATATCCTGCGCAGCCTTGCAGGCAAGAGTAGTATTTGTCGTTGAAGCATGCGCGCCCTCCATATCGTGATTCGCAATCGCAGTATGCAATGTGGTGAACACACTCAAGAGAGTCTGCTGTTGAGTGAGTGGGCATTTCCGAGCTTTGGAGTGGGTAGATGGATGACACTTATGGCTCAGCTCGAATTCAAATGAACCATGAGCCGAACCATACGGCTCTGAGAGCGATACACGCACGACAGTATTCTGGTTCTCGGAGGCTGTGCCACCAACGGTGCAAAATTTGAATATAACCACACGTGCATGCGGACACGAATAGTCTCAGCGTTGCTTCGGCGTCGGAGCTCTGACTTTTCGCACCGAACAACGTCACGACAATACAAGATCATTGGTGGGAGGCTCTTTATACTACAATAGGTGTCGTCTCCGTCTTTTGGTACAGACAGTACCTTGTTTCTTACTACATGGCCCAAATGTTCATCCGCCGCTCAGTGCGTAGCTATTCAATGCTTCGGACAGTGCTTCACAACATACGCTTGCTGAGGGTAGCACTGCAAAAGTACTTCCGGCGAGTTGTCGACACCAACAGGCACGTTTATGGTACAAAAGAAGCGACGTGGGTTTGTATTGACGCGATTTGGTTCATGGATCCCTGCTCTGTCATTTAACCGCCACCAATACATCCCAGCTACTCTATCGCTCCAGAAAAAATCACAGGGCTGCTGAAGCCCACTTCATAATCATACCTTTTTACAAAATTCTCCAGGTTGCGGCACAGCCCTCAGGATCCCCTGACCCAGCTCTGGCATCATTATTACAACCTGCGGCACAGCTACTGATCTGAGCGGATCTGCCACTTTCAACGCGATCATTGTGCACAGTCGTGAAGAGCCTTGGCCACAAAGTTAACGTGTTCACCTTCAATGATCTGGATCTCGGGCGTTCTTCAGGTTTGAGATATAACGGAGTGGCCAAATAGAAGCAGCATGATGGACTTCAACCTGGACTAATGTTACATCACTGCTAGAGAAACTCATGTGGTGCATCTTCTGCAGGTCAAATCATACTTGACCTTGGTGGAAACCTGCCCATCTCCGAGGTTATCATCTTATTAACAGCTTCAAATTGCCCTTGTGTTTTGCGGTGCAGCAACAATAATCACAGCCATGACAATTGACTTCCGCCTCGCTTATTAGCCGGCATCAGCCAGCTCATATACCGCGCGTCAGGTACTGACTAAATCGTTCATCCAGCATAAGTTCTCATGCGGACTTAGGGGCAACGTCGAACACACACTCGTGGTCTTTGCAGGGATTCCGGTCCTTTTCCGGCCCCCGTCATAAAGTGTGTGAGGAGTCTGATGTGTGCTTCGGAGTGACTGATGAATGTAGCCACACGTGACGCATCCTGCATAGAAGACCAGCCACATGCATCCAGAATTCCGAGTGGGTTATCGTCCATGCGGAGATGATATCCCAGGTAGCCAGGCTCGAGTTTTAAAGGCCGACGCCCTGTCACTTACGACGCCCGTTGCCATCGACATGAATTAAAAATGCCTGAGAGGTCCCAATCTCTTGGTTTGCTGAGAAAGAGGGAGGTGTTCACAGTCATCACCTCCATCCCAGCCATCGTAAGCAGGGCTTTTGGCTATTCCTTTGCTCAAGTGAGCCGTGTGTACCTACTGAAAAGAAGCTTCGGCATCGAACAAATGGACGCCATGGCTGAGCAATCTACTCCTGCAGATAACTCGCAAAGAGGCTGTCGATCTCCTTCACGCGCATTCCGAGGTCATTGTTCTCGATGATTGGGTCACTGGACACATGCCTATTGCAGCTCCTAGCACGGCCCCTGTCGATGAGAGAAACTCGTCATGGTACAATATCACTCAGCATCAGCGATGGATTGATATACCCGGTTATAAGTTGGAAAGAACCAGATCTTTCAAAGGCTGCTTTCACGACATGCCGTGGGGACTCCAGACCCATATTTACGCCTGGCCGAACATAGACTTGAGGCACCGATATGAAGTCGCTGGGAATCAGCCCGGTGTTGAGCCGCCAAAGCCTCTAGAAATTGGTCTGACATCGCTAGGGGCACCTTCTGAGGGACTTTATCTTCGAATAGATGTTGAAGTCTCAGCAAACATTGCAGTATTCCCCAAAGTCAGATCCCAACTCAAGCTAGGAGTTCCGAATTTAGCTCAACGTTATGTCAAACGGCTTGTGCTTTTGACCACTGAGGCCCAGACGCCGGAGCAGAAGTCTTCGGAGGCGCGCTTTGACAATGAGTCAATACAAATCGACTCCTTAGCCTCGCTGAAGACTTCAGGCATGCCTAGATCACTGCCTCCTCGGGATATCTACTCTGCTGGTCGATCGTCCCCGGTGTCGGAACCAGAAAGTCCAGCTCTTGTGAACAAGGGACCCGACAAAATGTCGCCACCAGATTCCATCAGTTCACCCGACTTCTTCACTGAGACTACCAAAGTGGTTGTTGAAGAGATTCGCACAGGTGGAGAGAATGCACAAACGGAAAGTCGACGTGTGCTCTTGATCCTGAATGATATGCGGCTATCTTTCGCATCCAGGCCAGGAGCATCTCGTCTGACACTGCGTCCAGTAAAAAGAACGGGAACTTCGTTTTATGCAGACAAATTGAAGCTGGCTCTTGAAGCAACTACGGGCTTAGAATGGATCTGGTGGCCGTTCTCTCCGCCAGTGGGATGGCCGAGGGGCTGCGATCGTGGAACAGAAGTCTCGTGGTTAGGTGTACGTGTATAGCGTCCTATCCAAGGTGAACAGAACCCTCCATCATTGCTAACTCTGATTATAGTTACTTGGAAACACACGCCGAGAACTTCTTGACCCTCTCCATGCTAATATGCTAAGCAAGTTGGCGCAAAGATGTTCGGAATCAGCGGATACTGAAAATCCCCCCTCACAAACTCCTCGCAGAAATAGCAGCAGCGCCAATGTCGGTGATTACTCGTCCGAGGATGATACCTCTACACAAAACTACAGCATCAAAGGAACAACGACATCTGGCACTTCTGTGACATCGCCAAGTAGCAGAAACTCTGTGATCGTCACCCTAGACGACGATGCGAGAAGCTTCGTATTCTTGCTAGTGCTGCGAACATCTAGATATGTTCTCTCCTCGATAGATGTGACTGAAATGAAGGCCCGCGAATTTTTTGAGACAATTGTACAAAAGTACAACGGAAACCGCGGCTTTTGGCGACGAACCTTTTCGATCTTTGCATATAGCCACTGCGATTTCATGAAGGTAAGCCTCACTGTCAGCTGCCATTCTTGCTGCGAGGATGAAATCAAGTCGGCTGACGGACATACTGAAATGAACAACTAGATCAAAAGATATCGAAAAAGACAGTTTGACCCATTGCCTGGATTCTCATATCCAGTGTTCGAGGACAAGGAATATTCTGAGTACACGTACAGTCCTCAGCCGATGCATGTCGCACCGATATCCAAGAGAATGTTCTACGACCTCTTCCACGCATGCTATACCGATGGCAGTCTAAGCCACAAAATACACCAGAAATTGCCCTTCTCATGGCACTGCGACATCATTGACTTTCTCCCCTATGAGATGCTGGACAACATGCCAAAGAGGGACCGCGAGGTCTTGCTAAATGCCCAATTCCAGAACGTAGAGAATATATGGGGACTTGTTGCACGCGAACAGAGGTCTTTCATGCGAGTCATCATCTACGTGTTTCTCAGTCTCGTACCGTCGATGTGGTTTTTCTTTGCATGGGTCTTCGAACTAGGACATGTCAATGACCTTCAAAATGCGGTGGTGCCGGTCACGATGAGCATGACTGCGCTGAGCATGTTGTTGACTGTGATTTATTATGTTGGGAATGAACCTTGATAAAGAAGAATGCGCGCCCTAGTGTCTGACTTTGCAACATCAGGAATTGAGCTGTACATAATCTGAGCCTGGAGCTTGGTTTTTCTTCTTCTTCCGCTTTGAGATCTATAGTTCTTCTTTGAAAGCTATGTCTTTGACCCATGGTTTCATTCAGAAATGGAACGTGAGGAGGCTCAAGTGCCTTTTCTGTACATTGCCCGGGTGTATTGATGTCGCCGTTACATCGCGATGTATCGACGACTCGGCCCTTAGTAATAGAAATAAAAATGGCATGCGTCCGCCTCCTCTAGCACTTGCATCACTCTCAAACAGCTACCTACACGTTCCAGTCGCTCTTCATATCAACTCATGAAAGGCAATACCATGTCTAACACCGAGAGCTTCCCAGTCGAGGCACTGAAAGAACTTACAACGTGAGAAGTCTTCCCAAGTTTCCCATTGTATGATACTGACATCTAATTACCTGCTAATACCCGGAAGATGTGATATTTCACAAGCCCTCGTTCATTTAGGATACCGTAATGGAGGCTTCCTATCCGGTCTTACCATGTGGTCTCCGGAGCGTCAGGCCGGAACCACCAAACTGATCGGGCCAGCATACACGGTGAAATACGTGCCGAAAGACGATCCAGCTCCAAAACTTCAGTCGCATTATGTTGGTTATGGAGAGTCTTTAGTCTACTCCGCAGTATCACTTACAAGAATTCTAGATCGAATCGGTCCCGGAAGGTGCCGTGGTTTTCGTATCCTGCCCGCCAGGAATTCCCAACGGCCTATGGAGTTCTCTTGTCGCCGCTCGCGGTCAAGCAAGAGGTGCCGCTGGCGCCATCATCGACGGTCGGATTCGTGATCTAGGCGAACATCGAGAGCTACTACCCACCTTTCCCATCTTCGGCCGAGATACAGGCACCGCGCCACCGCACGAGCTGGTCAAGGTCATCGCCGTGGATGTACCGGTGAAACTTGCCTCGGAGGATCAGGATATGACAATTCAACCAGGTGATTACCTTATCGGCGACCTCAATGGTGTCGTCGTGCTGCCCAGAGAGGCTGCAGGCGATGTTGTGGTGCTGGCGAAGAAGCAAGTGGAGGCTGATGCAAAGATGATGGAGGAGATCAAGAAAGGGATGAGCTTGGTAGAGGCGAGCAAGAAATTTCGCGGATAAGATCTGAAGAAGCTCGTCCATTGCAACAGTGCCCACAAATAGTAGTTTTGGCTCACTTCACCGAGTTAGTCCATATCTGGAACGTGTTTCCTGCAACTTTATCTCCACGTTACAATGAAATTCGCCAACACATGCAGTGTAAATGCGGAGGCGAACGGGGGGGGGGCCCTGATCACCCGCCGGTCTATCTCGAGCCGTTGGTCGAGCCTATCTTAGCATTCTATGGGATTACCAGAGCCTTATCATCAACTGGCTTGCCTCCGCAGCGTTGGGGAATTGGGGGTACCCCAAGGAGGAAGCCTTCCTCCTTCTCCAGTATTGATCTCACAACCGGCCTCACTTCATCGGCTGTATTCTTGTTCAGATGTCAAACTATCTGATTGAGTGAAGGACCATTACCGCCGTGATGCTAACAAAAACGCACACTGGCACATGGATGCCGGCTTGGGTGCCCGAGTCTACGGTCAACCTCTCGGTTCTTCTCATCCTGTGCTCCATCGTGCAATCTTCGGTGAGACCCCAAGTACCCTTTCCCATCTCGATTGATGCGTTTTTACTTATCAAAAGAATTCCAGACCGTTGGCTATGATGGATCGATGCTCAATGGACTCAATATCTTGCCCTCCTACACTGACTATTTTTCTCTTACTCCGGCAACCACAGGCCTCAACACCGCGTCTGTTTTCATTGGCGGGATCCTTGGCCCACTGGTCTCCGGCGTGATCTCCGACCGTCTCGGGCGACGGCCTACGATCTTCTGGGGATCGCTAGTCACCATCATCGGCGTGATTCTGCAAGCCGCGGCGCAGAATATCGGCATGTTCGTCGTGGCGCGTATCCTCCTTGGATTTGGCACTGCCGTCTCCGGCATCGCGGCGGGCGTGTACCTCTCCGAGACATTCCCTAGCCAGTGGCGAGCTTGGGGCGTCGGGATGTTGAACAACTTTTACTACATCGGCGCGCTCATCGCCGCGGGCATCACGCTTGGCACTGGACAATGGGAATCGACGTGGGCGTGGCGGGCACCGAGTCTCTTCCAAGGGATCTTTTCAATTCTCTGCATTGTTGTGCTGCCCTTCATCCCAGAATCACCTCGTTGGCTTGCCTATCAGGGCTATTATGAGACGGCGCGCCAGGTTGTGGCACAGACGAATGCGAGCGGTGATGCGACCGACCCCGTGGTACTGACCGTGTACAAGGAGATTATTGACACGCTGGCGTGGGAGAAGAAGGAGGGTCGAACCTTGGGGATCAGTGAGATCTGGAAGACACCTGTGGCGAGGAAGCGCGTGCTCATCGGGATGAGTCCCGGGCCATTCTCGTGCATTGCTGGCAATATCATTGCGTCGTACTACTTGAGCTATGAGCTCGACACTGCTGGAATTACGGATACAAATCAGCAGCTCAAAGCGGTAAGCAACCAAACATCCCGGATTGCATTCTGACTATCTAGACTTACATTGTCTCTCAGAACGTCGTCCTCAACGTCTGGTGTCTAGCTTGTGCGCTTCTCGGTACACACGTCGCTGCCTCATGGGGACGCAAGCCGATAGCTATCGTCTCACAGACCCTACTCATCATTTGTCTTTTTATCGTGGGCGGGCTGACCAAAATCTACGCTGACGACCCGGATGGCGCATCACAGAGCCTCATCTATGGGGACGTCGCGGTCATGTTCCTATTCCAGGGATTCTACTCGCTTGCGTGGACACCTCTGCTGTATCTTTATCCACCCGAAGTGTTGAACTACTCCGTCCGCGCCAATGGCGTGGCGTTGTCACAACTGATGCTCAACAGCCTTGCCCTTCTACTCACCTTCGTAGAGGGCATAGGGCTTACGAACATTGGATGGAAGATGTACATGATAAATGCTTCCTGGGACGTCATCGTTCTGGTCTTGATTGTGAGTAGAATTCATACCCCCCAATGCTCTCGCCCATCTGCGTGTGAAAGCGACGTGGGCCATGACTGACACTCTGCAGGTGGTTTATTGGGTTGAAACTAAGGGCAAGACGCTGGAAGAAATCGACGCACTTTTCGAAGGCGAGAAGCACTCCTCTGTACCTAACGTGGAGGATGTGCGGCTTGGAGAAAAGACAGTCACAGTTGAGGCCATCGACAAGCAGGTGTATGCTGAAAAGACTGAATAGACGGCTTGATTATGTGCCGTAAGCAAGTAAAGACGCGTGCAAGCTTGCATTCCCTTTGATAGAGACAGACCCTCACCAGACTACAATCTGCCACATGTGACATGTCCTCATCAATCCTATCAAATCAAAAGAAAAAGCTCGACAATTTTTTTCTCCCCTTCCCGTTGCTCAGCGAAATGGATAAGAGCATTCTTCAAAGAGTCAATTTACCAACCACCCAGTTAGCAGCCGCAGTAGCGTTCTCGGCGTAAGTCAAGTGCTGAGGCAAGACGAGAGTTCCGAACTGGCAGATGTCATCACCGTCATGGCATATCACGAGCACCTTGCTTGCGTCAATGTTGGCAACAGGAGTTGTGCTGTCTATAGGCCATGTCAGTGAAACGAGACGCATAGGTAATCAAGAACAAAGCCGTGGATTCGTACCTGGGTCTCCGAAAGTCACGACTGCGCTGACTTGCTGCATAGTCGCAGCAGGTAGGTCAGCTGCTGTCAGATGCGTGACTTGCGCACCTTGGGAATACCCGCTCATAACGACTTGAGTGCCCGGGCATTGGCTGAAAGCCTGTGTTACAAGAGAGGCCCTATCATCAATTTGTGTGTCAGCCGTCTTGGTCTCATCGGGTAAATCGCAGTATGAGAGCATACTCACATGTTCGCGGCTCCCGTCGTGCTTCCTCCCCCAAGGTACTCCACGATCGTGGCAGAATAGTCATTCACGCCCTGGAAGATAGACGAGGTGCTGCCCAGGGCAGTCTGGAGGGCAGAGTAAAATTCCGGCCCAACCAAGGAACCCACGTTGCCGGCTTCACTGGTGCCGCGTGCGAAGATGAGAGTGACATCGCCGCACTCACCGTCGACCAGATCGTTGGCAGTTGTGGAGTAGTCCGCGGCCACAGCGAGAGCTCCGTCCGCGGTGTTGAGAGTCTCTTCAGAGGTCGTGTCTGTGGAATCCGCAAGATCAATCTCCGAGGGGAAAACCTCCGAGATCAAGTCGAGAATGGTGTCGGTGGATACGCGAGGTTCGATATTCCTTGGGGACACAGCCTGAGGGTAGGCAAGGGCTGAGGCGCCCATGACAAGTGGCACGAGAAAAGAGCTGGAGGTCTTCATGTTGACTGATTGAAATGAATATCTGGCAAGATTGCGGTTTTGACTGTGGTCGTTTGACTTGAGTATCTGATCCGGAGTCCTCTGGAGTGCTGGTATCGTCAAAGTCATCACCCTAGATCGTGGAGACGCCGTCGTTATTTATACAAGTCCATCTCCTGGCTCGTATGCTCGTCAAAGCACGAAAAGTCCGCGTCGTTGCCTCCATTACCCATCCTCCTCGGCTCGAGGTCTTGAACGAAGATCTCTTCTCATAGCCTCCCCCTTTGCTCCACCGCGAGTCCCACACCAGTGGAGCGTTCCAATATGTGGTCCGAGCCCAATCAAGTCCTCTTGGCCTAGGGAAGAAAGAGGTTGCCATTTTTCAAAACATAGCTTGCGATTGGACTGTTGAAGGTATCACCGCGTGCGGAGTGGTTCGCTCAAACAAGTTAACAAGCCTGGAGAGGGCATGAAATCGTACCAATCAGGCTGGCGGAAATGCGAATAATAAACTCCAGTGCCCTTCAGTCGGCCTCGGCCGGTATGTAGATGGGTAGCATCTTTGAAGTCACGTATAGAGGGCCCACGATATATCGAATGCGGTGGGACTGACATGTCATTTGCGGGGTGATGGGAAATGAGATCGAGTCAAGCGTTCCATCGACTGTTCTAGGCTGAGCCCCACAACTTCGATATAAATCTGCCCAGTTTGTGGACTTCACATGCCACATGGGGTAATTGTATACCTAGGCAGCTAAGGGGGGGAGGGTTCCCCACGGGGAAACCTGGTCAATGTTACCTACTTTAAATCTGGGGTGCATAAGGTATACATGGCTGTTTGCCGAATGGTAACTAAAGATGGCGCCTCGGTTGAGCTATGCAGCTCCGAGGCAGAGCTGTTTGAGAGGGGCTAGAAGTTTAATAAAGGTGAGGTGTGTTTCAAGGAGATCTTTCAGTTGCAGCAATTTACACCTAGATACGATTGGTCTGCATCCTGAAGTGAGTACACGTTGTTCCTCGTTTGGGTATACCGATGTTTGTGTGCTTGGACCGGTGATCAGGTTACAGGAACACTGTTCATCCCCAATCTCATCATGTTCATCCGAACAAGTACAGGCGTATGCGACTTATTAAAATTGCAAAGATCATCACAAATTGCTCTAGGTATCGCTATCTAGGTACACTTGAAAGCCTCTTGCAAACGAAGTGGCTTCAATACCTCATGGCTAGGAGTATGAAGCGCACAACAAGGTCTATTCGACAGTGTGATAATCTTACCTTGATCCATGGCCTGTGTTACCCAAGTAATTTGCGGCGTACTTGGTCAGTAGTATTGGGAAAAAGGGGGGCCCCGCGCAGTTGCACGAGCATGCCGAGGGTCAGTTGTTGGGCAGACACAAGCGCAGTCCCATCGAACGCATATTGAACGCCTAGACGAAAAATACGCAAGACGAGTCTGTAGATCTGAAGTCAGTGCTTCCGTTCATCTCAGTGATGAGAAGTAATTTGGGGTCCCTACGAGAAGATGGACCTTGACGAAAAGCAACACTTGCACTGGATTGAGCATTCACTCCTAGGAAGGAAGAAAATTGTGCGCCAGGCTGAGTCACAACTTCTGGTGTGAACTACATAGACTCTATCGAAAGTCTCGTGTAAGTATTAGGACCCGTCGTGGGCATGGTCAGACCTGTCAGCCATGGGGCGATGGTCACTTCGTCAACAGTAGAACTTGCCGAGTCCATTTGCGTGCCTATTCTGAGCTATATTCTATTGCCTTCCTTCCGAACTCTAGCCTTTCTCTATCTGTGCCTTCCATGAAATCACTTTGCACTCGTGAGCTCAGATGATTTGTATTGGCTTTGCTGCCTCTTGACGACGAAAACATGCCGCTCGCTCTTCCCCGGCTCTGGATCCTTTGGCAATGCGACGCCCTCTCAGCTCTGAACATCCAAAGTTTGTCTGTGACGATGTTCATTCAAGTAATTCAATACCACACAAAAAAAGATTCGCAGAGAAGCGAGAGTTGCGAATACAAAGGAAGAGTGACAGAACCTGGCGGGTGTATTAGGCACAGTCATCGATCCGTAAGTATACAGCACACGCTCCTTTTATCGATTTCTCATTCTCAGACTGACCTTGATGGTCTGTACACAATCTCAGCAAAGTTTACTCTACGAAGGCATTAAAAAACGCTACCATCCTCCACTCACAAGTGTACGGCCGCCCTGGGACAGTTCCGCTCCATGTCGACAGGCCATCGCACACGACATCTTGGAGCTACATCAAGTCCCCTCGAAGGACTGTAACAAAGTCTTGTAACACAGAAATAAGAAAAGATAAAATGGGCATCGCAGGTATCGTGGGGATGGCAGCTGGTGGTGCTGCAATCATCGTCATGCTCATCATGTTGCTGTGTCGGATGCGTGCATGGAGTGTGTTGGATGGACTCCATAGGCGGCGGTACATTATTTGAAGCTCGGTTTGGCAGGGAAGAAGAAAAATGACTGGCTGGCTAGTTGACCTCTTCTCCGGGGCCATGAGACCATGTTTTTTGGGACGAAATTGCTGGTTGGAAAATCTTGCTGGACAGATCACAATGCCTACATTTGGAACACGTTAAGCATCAGCAAACGTAGCACACCTACACGCCTCTGCGGAACAAGCACCGTGCCCGTAAGATGTGCCAATACCACAACGCACGCCAACCTACAACCAGAATGCCAGCCTTTTGACGTTGCGTTTGGCTCATCAAATGTGATATTCACGTTAACACCTACTAAGTACCACAATACCTTCGCATAGGCCTAACACCCGTCCTAGTGTACAGATCCTAATTGTGCTAAGCGATGCAGACGTCCAAAGCCTCAGTCTGCATAACATATCCGGGGCCGTAAATAACCTAGACTCAGGCTCTTGCAAACACCCTGCCTGCCTACTCCCATGCTGAAAAAAAAAAAAGCCCTGCTGTATTCATGCCAATGTTCCCTCCCAGTAAGACATACCGGTCAAAATGCAGTAAAAACCCCTGGCCATCGACCTCACTCACTATCCGAATCGATGGCGACGCTATTCGACCTCACCGGCCTAGATTCCTCCTCTGCGACTTGCTTCTTTCTGCTCTTCTTCGTCTTTGCCTTGGACCTGGCCTTCGCAAGCGCCTTCTTTGCCGCCTCGCCCTTGAGGTGGCCCGGAATGTTCACAGAGACTTCATCACTCTTCAAGCCGTCGCGGTGCAGCGCAGCACGATGCCGGCCCCGCTCCTCACCGAGCTCGGCGCTTTGCCTCGATCCAGACGGGCCATCCTCATCACCCGATAGATTGAGGATCTCGGACGAGACCTTGCGTCTCAGCCGGCTACTCGCGCGGCTACTGGCACTGCTGCTCCGTCGCTGTCGTTCCCGCACAGCACGCAAGTCGCTCGAAGGGCGCTTCCAAACGCGCCTGCCCCGGACATAGTGGACGACTTGCTCCTCGATCTGCTCATCAATCGCATTGTCGTCGAAGCGCGGGAACATTTCATGCATGTGGTAATAGTTTATAAGGAAGCGGGCGTTCGTCTCGACGTCCTGGTCCTCGTAGCCCGGAACTGTTTGGCGAAGACGGTACCAGGTGAGGCGAAGCACCGGCCGGTGCCATTTCGTACGGAAGCGCTCATCGACCAGTGTGCGCCAGGGTATGTTCTTGTCTTCGCGCGCGCCGCTATCCTTTATGGCGTCGATGAGGCGGAATTTCTCTTCGGGGCCCATGCCACGGTAGTCTTCGCGTGCGTTGGCGAGCTCCTCGCTGATGCCATTAACCTTGTTGCCGGTGGGACCAACGCTATCACGGGGTTGGGTCGGCAAGGGCAGACTATCGTCGCCTACAAGACCCTTCTCGCGCATGTCCACCCATTTCCATTTGCACTGCTGGCGAGATCGGGTAAGATCCATGGCTGCACTGATTTGCTGCCAGTCAATCATGGCTTCATCGTCTGCGCTCTTTGCCCGGGACTTTCGCATTGGCTGGTCACTGTTTTCTCGCATGATTCGGATCTTGCTCAGGGCTTCCTCCATAATCTCCCTCAGCCTCTCTTCCTCCTCTTTGCTCCATCGAGATTTGACTTGAGACTCGAGTACGAGATAGGTGTTTCGCCAATAGTCGCGCACGTCTTTTGGATCGCGCTTGATCATCGCGGCAATTTCTGTCCACTTTTTGGGATGCGTCTCGAATAACTCATGGACTTCATCCTTCTGTTCTTGCGTCCAAGTGCCTCGAGCAACAAAGTTGTGGTAGATTCTTCTCGCGCGTTCCGTGATTTGCTTTCTCGTACGTTGAGGTATAGCCTGCTCTGCTTTATCCCAGAAATCTTTATTTGTAGACTCCGCCTTGTTTGGCACGGCCTGAACCAAATTGTTGAGCTCATGTTGAGGTAGCTTGTAGTCCTGCATGAAGTCTTCCACAACTTTGCCGAGGGCATTTAGCTCATCTTCTGTCCAGGGTCCCGTTGCCTTGCCCTTGCCGGATGTAGACAGACGCTTCCTCTTGGTATCTCGATCATCGTCGCTGAGGCCGAGTTTGTTTGGCTTCCGCCCTCTGGAAGGACCAGCGGCCAACAGACTGTCCATCTCATCTTCAGATGCGCCCGTGCGCCTTTTGCGCTTCGGTTTGCGTGGCTTCTCTGGGCTTGGTGCTTGCGAGCCGCTGACCTGGCTCTGTTCCGGTTCATTGCCTCCGCCAGCTGCAGGCTGCGGGCCGCTTTTCCTCCTGGCGAACGTCGTGGAGAAATCCTCGTCCTCTTCATCTCCTTCGATTTGCGATAGTGATAGAGAGACCTTGGGCTGGTTGAGGATCCGTTTTTTCTTGCCTTTCGGCTTGGGCGTGGTTTGTTGCTGGGTCGCTGGTGCTCCGGGCTCGATACTGTCGTTGCGCGTTGCTGTGACGTTCTCAGCTACAGCAGGCTGGGAACCTGAGGTTCGACCTTCGTTTGCAGGATGCACCTCAACCTCTGGAACATCAACTGGAGCGGCGTCTACAGTAGCCCGCTTTTTAGCCCTCTTCTTTGGAGAGGCCGATGTTTCGCCATTCTGTGATGTCGATTCAGGTATTTTGGCGGCATCCTGCGACACGACTGCTGGACCCAGTGCTTCAAGATCGGATATCAGGGATGGTTTGGGTTGTCGTTTGTTCTTTTTTGATGATTGGCTTGCAGATGGGACAGAAACGGCCTCAGCAGCAGCTGGAATACTGTCAAGTGGAAGTTCGTCATCCGCAGCGTCGAATTGACCAGGCGTCTGGGCGTCAGGCTGTTGGGCGCCTTGTACGGGACTCGATACCCCATTTGCCATAAGGTGAATATTCATATCGGCCAGATTATCGTTGCCATCGCGTGTCTGATTCGTCTTCTCATGCTTCGCATTTGAGCCCGCAGTTTGGTCTTCCACAACCGCATCACGGATACCGGCTTCTGCTTCGTCAAGTTGCGCCGGTTGAGTTTCCTTGTTCTTCTTTCCGAGTCTTGCTTTCCTGTTCTTTGGTAAATTGAGCTCTTGCGCCGAGACTTGGTCAATATCCATGGCATCAGCGTCCACTGAAGCATTTTTCTTGCTAGACCGGTTCGACCTACGAGATCCGCTTGACCTCCTCGGTCTTGAGCCCGGAGGGCTGGGTCGAGGCTCAATGACAGCTGGGATGCTGCGATCAGAGCCCGTACTCGAAGGGCTGGGCAAGCGAGCTGGGATGGACCGATTGGACCCTGTACTTGATGGTGCACTGTAGGGCACTCGTCCGTACGGATCTGGTCGCGCAGTGGCGAAAAGGCCGAGCTACACAGCACTGTTAGCAAATGACACCAATCATGCCCGAAGCATGTCACGTACAGTTTGATCAGCTAGAAAACCGGACCGAGACGGTGCTCTTGATGCGGACCTGGATCTCGATCTCGATAGCCTTTCGAGTCTTTGCGCGCTCGGTGAATGAGAGTCTGATTCAGATGTGGAAGAAGGTTCGGATTCGGTGCTGCTATTGCTGTTGCTGTCAGGCTCAGCCTTGACCTGACTGGGTTGCAAGGGAGGCAAGGCAATATTTGGTAGTGTTCCTCGAGCATTCGTTAATGGGGAGGCCTGAGGTGCATTTACTCGCTTGTGCAGCCAGCCAAGTCCATTCTGGGGGTCATTCTCGCGCCTGGCCTCGGCGACAGGATCCGTGACAGCTTCAGCAAAATTGGCAGCATTTCCCGTGAAATGAAACTGCACTTCCTCGTTCAAGTCGCGACCGCCATCGGAAGGTTCCCTCTTAATCTGGCTAGGGTCGAGTAACTGTGTGTTTTCATTCTGCGCAGGCTGCCACTGGCTGTCAGGAACGACCAAGGCATCGTCCTCCTCGTCCTCCTCGTCCGGCTTGTCCTTGAGTATGTTGTTGATCCTTGGAGGTTGCGCTGATGGGGGCGACCCGCCGATAGTGTGGGATACAAGGAGATCCTGTACATCGGAAGTGGCGGCGTCATTGGCGTCATCGACGTCGTTGGCCTCGTTGGCCTCGGTGGCTCGGTCGGTCTTTTTGCGTCGACTTCGCTTCTTTTTAGCGGACTTTGGACTTTGCACAACCTCGACACTCTGAAAAGGTGGCTCTGTATGTGGCCCGCCCATCATGGCGCTGTCTGCCCCAGGCTCTGGCTGATTCTTCCGTGACTTCTTCTTCTTCCTGCTTTTCTCGGTCATGTCCTCCACGACACCCTCCCTATCACCAGCAGCAATTGCTTCTTGCGACTGCGACGCAGCCTCACTTTCCACGCTCTTCCGGCGCTTCTTCTTGCCTCTCTTCTTGATCGGCTCGGCATCCACCCTCTCGTCGGTTCCAGTGGCCGCTGTCTCTTCTACCAAGGTATCGCTGTCCAAGCTCTTCATGCGCTTCTCCTCCTTCCTCTTCTTCTTTTTGTGTTTCCTCTTACTTGATGAATCGTCTGGACTGCGCTGTTCGTACTCGTCAGGAAGCGCTGCCGCTGTGGTGGTGTTTGGCGCAGCTTCTCTATCCTCAGATTCGGGCGTGGGGGACATGGACGGGCCGATAACCCGTCTCCCGCGCTGAGCCGTGTCGTTGTCGTCGGACTCGGGAGTTGGTGACATGGACGGGCCTATCACTATCCTGTTTCCTTGGGACATGTCTGCTGTTGCTTGGTGCTGGCTGGACGCTTGGCCCAATACCAGTCGGGCGTTGCGATCAGCCAATGTATGCGGACGGGTGATTGTCGTCTGCTGGCCCTCTTGCAGTCCTTTGGCCCTTCCACTCTTCTTCCTGCGATCGAATCGCAGTCGCGCGAAGTCGCGCTCGTGAGAAGATGGTGAGGGTCCGCCGTCGCCGCCGTGTATCGTGGTGGGTTGAGAGGAGGAGGTTGGGGGAGGAAGGGGAAATTCGACGCGCTCAACGCGACTTCTCCAATTGATCGAGCAACCAAAAGAAAGAAAAAAAGTTCAATTAGACTCCAAGTCAAGGCAAGAAGGTCCTTGCTTCCAGCCCCACACCAAGGAACCCCGGACCCCACTATCCACAAAGATGGTAAAGTTGAACACCGGAATCGATAAAATGCAGGATTTGTAAGGTGCATAAAAATATAGCCATGTTTTGGGTAGGTTATGAAGTCGAACAGGAGTAACTAATTCCCCAAATACCCAACAAGAGGTATGTAGGTGTGCATTCAGTCAATTGCTTTTGCAAAACCAACTTCTTGTCCCCCGTTCAGAAGAAGTAAAGCTCAAGTGGAGCTTTCCTTCCACACATCACACCTGCAGGGTTCCTTCTATGTCCATCTTACTAACCCTTTTTGGGGAGGCGATACCCTGCCCATTTGACTCGTTGATCCCTGCCTCTATTTTGACGACCGTCATCATTTTACTAATACTGATACCACAGCAGCAATATGATACAACGTACTACCTACAATACCTAACTGAAGATGATGAAGTATATTGTAGAATATTAGTAAACAACTTTCCCTGTGTACGATCAATGCGCTGCCAGCTCATGACATGCCACTTGTGACGACCATTACGATGTACGCCGAAGAAGCTCTTTCAGTTCGAGGGTTGAACGAGATGTGCGGGACTACGTTGAGAAGCGTGTAGGGAAATGCTCCTAAGATCATGACCTTAGCTCTAATTTTCTGGCTATAGTTTCTGCGGTCTTTTCTGCGAAAGATGCACGCCAATCATGAAGCAATCTATGTGCAAAGCATCGCTTGTTGTTCATGCTGAGCTGGCTTGATATCAGCCGCATAGCCTTCTGCGTGTGGTGGCTTGCAAGCATTGACTGTGGGTAGGAATTCCAAGAGTTCACTGATAGTTTCTGATTGAAGCATATTAAATTGGGAAGAACTTATCCCTCATTATGTTTGTGGGCACCAAGATCGTTTAAAACTGGGTCTAATCTTGGGCATGTATGTCAATTCTGCGTACAAATGCATTGGTAGCTTTATGAAAATAGAAGGGAAAAAAGAGAACAGATATGGCCGAAGCTCTTCAACCCGACGTTAGGTGCATCAATTGCTTGATATAAGCTATGCATGTAGGAGATGCCTCCTAGGTTGGTCAAGAGCAGTGTACTGTGTGCCATACCATTTACTCTGTCTATATAGGGATACCCGACAAAAGCTCAACCACAACGGTGGCGGGTTGCTATACAATAGCAACTTCAGGGCAATCCGACCTGGCCGAGTGGTATGCTTCCAGCTTGCCATTGAGCCTCTTTTTGGCACTTTGGCTCGAGGCCACCGTTCAATCCGCTGATGTACACTTGCTTTTGGCCATTTCTCTTTGGAGGTGAGACATTTGAAGACTGAAGCCACGCGGCACATTCGTTCACCTTTACACTTGATAGTGAAATCTTGTCGAAAATATATACGAGACATCATATTGATATTGGTCCGCAAAGATTCTAAGATAGGGACGGGGTTTGTCGATGGCCTGTCATGGTATGCTGCGAAAGTTGACCAAGCTGCATCGTGACGCGAGACGGTCACATGGCTAAGGGCCTGTCTTAGGTCGCTTCAACTACATGATGACCGTAATCTTTTGTCAAAGTCTTTTTGACAATTGGGTACCAGAACGCTTCTTTTGCTTTCACGGTCTCATAAGCGTCAAGTCGGAAAACGGATACTCTAATCCTTCAAGTCATGCTTGTGAATAAAGCTTCTCTCGCGTGAATGTGAGGGTAGTGGGCACGGGCAACCCAGGCACAATCCTGGGAAAGCTGTATACAGATTTCTTTGAATGTAACACACACCCGTGGCAGCTCCTAAGGGCAATTCTTCATCCTAATTTTGACATCCGTAGCTCGTGGAAGATAAAGTCTCATTTCTTTACACATTACTTCCTAGACACACTAATCCTCTATGGGACAGCCTTCAACATCTGCTTAGCACGAACAGGTGCTGGCAGCGTAGCCAAGTCTCTCTTCTTGAAACCACCAGCTGGCTTCCTAACCTGCTGTCTCGGCCTCGAAGTCCTCCTCGGCATACCGACCGCACGCCTCTTCTTAGCCGCCGGCGCCTCGATACCGCCATACGCACACGCCGCGCCGTTGAACGCGGAATCCGCCGCAGCCTTCCACACCGCCGTGATATCCGTAATCATCTCCGCCGTCCAATACAGTCGGCAGTCCACCTCTTCCACGACGTATTGCGCCGGCAGACCGTCATCCACATTGTCCCGCAGGATCTGATCGCGGGCGTTCAGCGCCGACGCCGAGCTGCGGTTAATGGCCAGGGTGTTGTACCGCTCCAGCGCCGCTGTCTGCTCGGCTGTGATGTTGACTGCGTTCTCGAGCGCCCACTGGTTGAACTCGTACACGTTGACCCAGTCCAACACTTGGGAACCCTTGATGCCGCCGACGCCCTGAATTGGGCCCTCCTGGGGACGTCCGCCAAAGGCGATGGACTTGACGCCGCCCTGTATGCGCAGCATCTCGGATGCGATGGTGCATGTTGATGCGCACACGCCGTCGTACAGCAGGATGATGTCCTCGGCCGCGAAGGGCTGGGTGAGGTTGGAGAGCGTGCCGTAGCCGCTGATCTCGATGCCGAGGCCGAATGTCTCGTTGGTAGTGGTGAGGTTGTCGTTGAGGTTCCAGCGCATAATCTCTGTGTATTTGGTATCCTGGAAGACGGCTGGGCCAAACTTGTCGTCAAAAGTGAGGAAGGGATCATTGGTAAGATTGAGATCGTAGCGGTAGTTGAACCAACTCTCGTAGTAGCTAATCAAGTCCTCGTTAGACGAGGTATAGGGGTCCAGATCGGCCACGGCGTCAGAGACGGCGTCCGCGATGGCGAGGAACGAGTCGCTATCCTTCCAGCGCGAGAACCCATCTTGGAGGACATTGGGGAAAAGCTGACGGAAGAAATCGTAGCCTTGGAGGATATAGCCTCCGCCATTGCTTTGAAAGTCAATGACCAGCTTTGTCTTGCCGTCTGCCCGCGCCTGGTCGTAGAACTGCTGCGCCACTGCCTGAAACTCAGCGGGCGACTCGCTCTCAAAGGCGAGCGCAATAATGACGGCCACGTCCTCGTAGCCCTCCCCGTCAAGGTAGAAGCCCGCCACGATGGCATCTTCAGTGGCGATTACAGGGGTCGGGTAGCCAGGGATGGTGACATTGCTGGCCAGCGTGGTGTCGGTGCTAGCAACTGCAGCGGCGTCGCTGCCGTAGCCGTCGGGGTTGCAGAAGACTTCGTACATCGACGCGCCATCAGTAATGTTGGTGAACGGCTCTTTGATGTGCGCATAGTTCTCCAAGGTAATCTCGGTGCCGTTGGCAAAAGTCAGGTTCGTGCTGGCGCCTTGGTAGATGTAGCGAATACGTCCCTGACCTTGGAAGTAGCCCACACCGAGACCTGCTGCGACGCCGGCAATCTCGTAGAACATGGAGTTGTACGCAGAGTCCGCGTCTTGGTTCCAGCTGCCCTGGTAGATGCGCTCGGCCAAGTAAGTCGCTGCGTCAAGGCCGTTGATGAGCGTAACGACTGAGGCAGTGCTAGGCGAAGAAATGATATCCTCGTAAACCTTGATCTCCGGCAGACTCGACTGATCTTCGCTAATCGATACCAGAGACAGAGGCCGGTTCCAGTCAAAAGGAATAGTCAGCAAATCCGGATACATGACGAAGTGGCCGTCATGGCCTGCTCCGAAGACCGTCCTGTATAGCTCATCCTGGAACTCGTATTCTCCCGAATACGATCCATTGCTGAGCTTCGACCTGATGGTAGCCAGATTGTCGAACATACTGTAGGCCGGATAAAAGTAGTCCGCTGGGGGATCCGCCTTGTACGCGGCGTCTGAGTGTAGATCATCAGTATGCAGACAATTTGTGAGAAAGCACCTGGGCAGGGAAAAAAGGACCTCACCAGATTGCCATTCCAGATATGGCTCGATTGAATCCACAAACTCCAACGCAGCCTCCTGGCCCAGGGGCACAGACAACAAGCAATCGTACGCAATTGACGCCGCAATGGTCGGCGTTGCAGTCGGCGCTGCTGCGATTTGACTCGCATAAGCAGCGCTGACAACCGCACACGGCTCTTCAGATTGAGCGCGTATTATAGCGGCGCCATATAGGCTCAGAGCCACGAGCAACGCGGTTCGAGGCGCCATGGTCCACACAAAAGGCAATGAAGGACTAGCGGCTTTCGAGATAGGAAAACCGAGGAGTGAACCCACAACACACGTCTCACAGGTTCCCTATACCTCCCAGGAAAAGAGGGCTGACCGCCCTTCTCTTTATATCACAGCATCTATTATCTCTCCTCCTCAATGACGAGCTAACCATGGGCTTTTCCCGCCCATGGTCCACTCTAGCCAGCTGCATCTGCACTGCGCCGATGCAGGTGTTATCGCGTGCGTGCGGTTGCATGGGTCTAGCAACTGTGCAAGGGGTCATGGTCTCATTTCCGTCGTATTTAACTGGGGGAATAGTGACTTTGAAGTTGATCGTCGTGCTATTGTAATTAGTCTGTGGATTCTGTGTTGCCAAAGTAGCGGGTCCGGACTGTGGGTTCTTGGGTCGAAAAAATACGAAGACCTTCCGTTTTGGGCAAGTCATAGACCGTCTGTGGCGTCGCATTGGACAAGGCGTCCAATGTTGCGGGGGTGGTTACTGTGCGGTGGTGGTTCGTGGGTTTCTTCGCACCGCATAAACTTCTTGGCAGCTTATTCTTTATCGGTAAGGACTTGCCCAATGATCTCCTAGGACACATTCCCTTGACTAGGCATATAGATACCTAGGTAGGTAGGTATAGGTAGTACCATAGCATTTGAGACTAGTCTTCCATGACGGCCCCACTGGACGCCTCACCTGTATCTTTCACCGTCGAATCGAGTCATCAGCGGGTTATTCGCCGCATTCTTCGAACGATAAACATCTTCTACTCATCATTTACCCAAAATTCGACATTTTGAACTACCGTCATTGACAGATGTGTAATAAGCAATACATGAAACAATTGGTACTATCGTGTCCGAGCCCAATCACAACGTCAATGCGATACTGATAAGCATGGGTGGTGGTTCTACTCAGCGGTCGACCAACATGAATTTTGCAGGTGGAGCAGAGGTTGCGTCGAGCTCGAACCTCCTGCAATCCTTGTTCGAAGATATAAATCCAGCCCGAGTCCAGCCGATCGTACATAACAAATGCTCAATAAGGTCGCAATGTCGTTACGCGTCTATACACGTTTATGACCGCCGCCAAGAGACCTCTATCAGGGACTTGAAACATCTCCTCACCTCTTTCCAACCTTCGAGGCGGCGAAATATATGCATGATATTGTCATAGCAGAACTCAAGAGTGATGTTGATCCAACGCAAGTCTGCATTCTAACTAAACAATACGGTCCCCATGCGACGGATCCAATCCCGCAGTGTCCCCACATCAAGCCCGAGCGATCCCGTGCAAGACTAGCACACCTGCGCGCTGCTTCGTTTTGAGTCGAACAACCAAGGATTCCTCCCACTTTCGGGGTGATTAAACCTTTACACTATCGTTGTAGATTTCTCCTGCTCTGCCGAGAGGTTGAGTAACCTATGCTGGTTGGAATTCAGCTCATGGCCATGGAGTTCTGACCTGCTATGATCTCGTGTCGCAGCAGCAGCTTATAATGAGATCGTGTAACTCCCGATACCTTGCTGCAAGCCAGCTAGCCATCAGAAGAAAGGGTCGAGATTTATCTTTGTACCGCAATGTATATATGGACCTTTTTCCGTGCTACATGTTCTTGTCAAGCATCAGGAGTCAGAACCATCTGACTTCTTAAATACGATTTTGAATCTAAGGTCTAGGGTAAGCTTGACTCAGGCGAAGGGAATAGGTCCCAGAGGCTGAGTCAAACTTACCCTAGACCTCGAATTTCGAAATTGAGGTCCTTCAATAAAAAGTGCCTGCAAATAGGAAGCAACATAAATTCTGCGGAAAATGCTGAACTCCATCTGGAAGGGAGTCGCTGACAGGTTGCAACATACACAACACCAATGTTCATGTTCACTTACCCAGGAGCCAATTTGCTCATTTTATTATCATTCACGAGCAGATAATACACTCTTACAATTAGGTTTTACAATCAGACTCTCCCGCGGCATCATCACAGCTGGGCGTGAGAAGAGTTTGGCAGTGTTGACCTATCAAGAAAATACAATAGACTAAGGCGTGAGTGCCTCCCGCTAAGAGGTTGCAGAGAGAGCAAGACGACCTACTTGCCCGGTCTACCAACCATCAGAATTCCACCGACACTCCAGCACATTCGTCATCATCCACGTTTTCAAGGCGTCCGACGACCTAGGACACTATGTCTCTGACCACGGAGAGCTGAACGCACTTTTAGTAACGAGAGCAGTGTTGTCGTAGAAGCAGGGCGCGGCGGAACATTCCGTTTCGTGTTCGCATAAGCAATATGGACAAATACCCGGGTCGATGGCCGTCCACACAGAACTCATCCACATCGATAATTTAGGTCAAACATCCGGCATGTACGTGAGCACGCCCATCACGAAGGAGGTGGCCGTCGTAGCGCCGTGTCCGCGACAGCCAATTCCATGGGTATCAGGAATGAAACAGGGCTTTCCATATTGTAGGCGTCCACCTGACTGCCACGTCGCAGAGAAAGGTATTTTCCGGGGGTTTTTTTCTGGACAATATAACGCAAGCTATGTTTTATGAGCTCGCCGCGAGGCAGCCGTTGGTAGGCTTATTTATTGGGGAGTATCGTCAATGAACCCGACATTGGGGTCGAATGGACTAACGGCTGGCCAAGGAGACGAAAGCAAGTATGCAGCAAGACCGGCAGCTTGAGGAGCTGCAAAACCTGTGCCGTTCAGCCAAGCGTATGCATCGTTGGAATTGGTAACGGTGGGCCTCGCATGCTGAGCTTGAGCGTACAAGGAGGCCGTGTTGATTACTCTCGCCGGGGTGTTCCCTTCCCACAAGACTGCCATCAAGGTAAGTTTCGCCCACAAAGGTCGATAGGGCTGGCAGTTGACAATTTAATCACGGAATCTCCTTATACAAATTGAAACAGTGATATTTATGGTCACATCCTGCAAGAGGTGGGAGGCTGCGGCATGGCCCACAATATATCTGGTAAAGGATCTGCCCTAGCACACACAGAGAGTGAAGCAATCCCCAGCCTCGGAAAAAATGACAACAAGTCCTCCACTTACCACTCCCACTATTATACCCACCAAAAGGACTTCCTGGTGAGGACTCAAAGGTGACCAAGAACTTGTGTCTGCTTTGTGCGCTTCCCATTGTTGCACCATCAATCTTTCAGAAAAGGACCTCAACACAACAGTCTATTCTGAGGAAGAAGCAATTCTGGGCTGCAGCCAGTGGCAATTCACTGCATTGGAAAACTTGGCTCAAGAGATCTTTTGCTGCTAAGCTGGAAGCGGACCAAGTGTTGTTGAAATAAAGTTGGCAGGGGAGTAAGACTAGGTCGTCATGGATTAGGTATGCCTGAAGTTTGACCAACGTCATCTTGAGGAAGACACGGCACATTCTCTCTGGTAGTCGTGGATTTCGCCAGCCACTCTAGAATTTCAATCACAAGACATGCTGAATTGAGGGGCATAATTTGTACAACACATTATGTTGTCCAGACATCTTGACATTCAATCGTGAACACGGTCACTCTTTCTCCACGGCTCACGAAGCCACCTGCGCAGACTTTGTTGACCACAGTCGCGCCGATCCTCAAACCCAAAATGTGGTCTCAACTCGAGCCCACTGCACCACACATTTCCTACCTCACATTATCCATCTTTCTGATACTCTTTGCTCTCTTTTCTCTTCTCATTCGTAACCGTCTCCATCTCTCCGAGCCGCCTCTCGCTGTGCTCTATGGCATCATCCTCGGCCCGGCTGTCCTCCATGTCCTCTCGCCACACCAGAAATGGGGATTAACCGACATTTTCACGCAAGAGCTTACCCGCGTCATCCTCGCTTTGCAATGTTTCGCCGTCGGCATCGAGCTACCAGCGCACTGGTTCAGCACCCGGCGACACTGGCTCTCTGTTGTCTACTTCCTGGGGCCGATCATGACCTTCTCCTGGGCGGTGACGAGCCTGTTTGCTTATTACATCTTCAAAGTTAAGGCTCCCACTGCGATGATCATTGGCGCGTGCTTGAGTCCCACAGACCCCGTTCTTGCCGCGTCAGTGTTGAGCGAAAGCAGATTTTCGGAAAGGGTGCCCAAACGGCTGCGGAATTTGCTGTCTGCGGAATCCGCCTGCAATGACGGAGCAAGCTTTCCCTTTTTGTATATTGGGTTGTCGATCTTCGAGACCTGGACGCCAGGAGACGCAATCAAAGAATGGTTCCTCATCACCATTCTCTACCAATGCCTATTAGGGCTCCTCATCGGCTACGGAATTGGCTGGATAGCCAACAGGTCGCTTCGATTTTCGGAGGATCGAGGATTTACAAGCAGACCAAGCTTGGTGGTATTCTACCTGCTCTTGGCAGTGCTGTGCGTTGGCGTGGGAAGCACGCTGGGGAGTGACGACTTCTTGCTGGCATTTGGCGCGGGCATTGGCTTCGCACATGATGGATGGTTCTCGCGCAAGGCCGAAGAGGCAGAGGGAGAGGTGCCATTCCGGAATATTGTCGACCTGGTGCTTGACTCCAGTGTATTCGTGTATTTTGGCTCGATGATCCCGTGGAAGGAATTCGTATCGACGGACGACGGTGTGTTGCAAGGTCATATCGGCTGGGGAAGTCTGCTGCTGTTCTTGGCACTGGTCCTTCTTTTCAGACGCATACCCGCAGTCATGGTCATGCAATTGGGGAAAATCATCCCGGACGTGAAGACTTACAAAGAAGCACTGTTTTGCGGCCATTTTGGACCTATGGGCGTGGGTGCGCTATTCCTTGCAATCGAAGCACGGGCGAAGCTGGAGACAGGCACCTCGATACCATTGCCCAGGCCTGAGACGCCCGTCGGTCCACCTTATGATGATCGGGCGGTAGCCATCTCCCTGATTTGGCCAGTCGTATGCTTCGTGGTCCTGGGCAGCACGATGGTGCATGGCTTGAGTGTTTTGGCAATCAGCCTGGGCGGCCACTTTAGCAGACGGACGGAGGAACAGGCGCCGCTGCTTGGAGGAGAGCGCGAGGGCCTGACAGGTATGGTACATGACGATGACGATTGAAAGGACTAGCTTAGGCAAGGTGATAGGACTTTGTCGGCCTGACGACGGATCTGGATAATGAAATGCATTGATTAATGTATTAAGCTAAGTTACCCTCAAATCCTTCCAAAAAGTTACCAAAAAGTTTCCAAAAGTTTAGCAAAATTTACTGGCCCTTTGGCCGCATCACGGGGTCGGTCTGGCCCTTCTTGGGGCAGTCTCGACGAAGGTGGCCAACCTCCGAGCACTAAGATATAATATAATAATGTATTAGTAAAAGAGCACCTTCGCAACTTGAGTCAATTGACGAGATCAGCTTTGAGCACTTACGGTCCAGCATGGCTTGGGCAAGCTGTTGCCCTTGCCCTCGCCCGCAGGCTTAGGCGCAGGCGCAGGCGCAGGCCCAGGGGCAGACGCAGACGCAGACGCAGGCGCGGCATCGCGCATGGCCTCGTCGAGACCATCGGCTCCGCCGGCAGCCTTCTTGGCCTCGTCCTCAGCCTTCTTGGCGGCGGCCTTCTTGTGGCGCTTCAGCGCCGCCTTTGATGTGCCTTTGCCCTATGTACACGGTTAATAAATGGTTCCAGTAATGCATGAGAGAGATACAGAGTTGGAGGGCAAAGTGGTGAGAGTATGACAGGTAAGGATGAAACTGGCCAAGATGACTTCGCGACCGGGAGAAGTAAGGCCAGTATGTGCATTGTGTGAAGAAACTAAAGTCATGTCGAATGGGTTGGCAATAGGGATGTAAAGCATTTTCGTGGGAGTTGTGTGTGAATTCTGTGGTGTGGGCGGTTGTGTTTGAACTTGCTAAAGAAATTTGTGACTTACGACGGCGTTCTGGCGCTGCTTGCGCTTCTCGATGCGCTAGCATGCCTTTCACATCAATAACACATACATTTTATATGTACGACACGAAGTGTGGAGCATGGAATAACATACGCGGCCGGCGACCAGGCGCAAGGCCCGGTTCTTGTCCTTCTTGCCGAAGGACTCCACCTCCGTGGCCACCTTGCCCTCATGGTAGGTGCGCACTATAAATTTGACACTTATCAGCCGATGATACAAGTAGTGTCCCGTGCATGTTCACGAACCGATCTGCCTGTGGGCGGGCGGGGGGGCCTTCTTCTTGGGGGCCATTGTGACTGGTTTTTTTCTAATTACCAACAACTAGTCAGTCACTTCGCTACTCTTTTTTTTCTTCGGCGTGGGGGGCGGGGAGGGGGCAGCATGAAGTACTTACGAGTTGGCGGGAGTTGGTATTGGAAATTGTACTACAAAGTTTTGATCAGACACGAGAATATACAAGGGACATGTGCAGCAATAGACTTACAAGACAGAAATTGTGATAAATCGATGTCTATACTCAATATACATTAGTATGACGCTCTAATAAAACCTACACTATGTGCTGAACTGTCTATGAAGGGTGGGCTGTGTGTAGTATTCTCAAGATTGTGCGCGTCTGGCGTGTTCACTGAGGGCCGACGCATTGGATGCATCTTGTCCATATTTGGCATCCAAATAGTGGTGATAGCTTGCACTGCAACAACATCGAAGTCTGTAGGTCTGGGAATAGGAATGGTGGGAGGGCAGGCAAAACTTACTGGTTGACCGAGCAGAAAAGAAAAGGAAACTCGCGAAGCAGAAACGCGTCTGCGGATCAATTACCTAGGAACGGTACCCCCCCAAGGTACCCCATTATGTAATCGATCTGTTAGCCAAGCACTTGTACACTGTACAGATAATTAAAATTCAATTCTACTTGTGTGTCCATGGGTTATGGGACCTAGGTAGGTATGCGTGCGAAATTCCGTTTTCCGGACGAGATGCTTGGGTTCACATGAATGATAGGTTTTTCAGGACATAGACAACGAATATTCAAGAACTATAGGCTGGCTGAAGGCTCTATTCTGTGGTATTTCAGCCGGTTCTGAATATTCGTCTTGCTTGGGTCTCGACTATCTCCCAGGTGATTAACATACCTTTGAAGTAGCTTCTTACTCCAAACGTATCTGTGGTAGGATGCACGGGGTACAGGGTTCGGATTGCCCAGATGGTCTGTGCGCACACTCACTTGAGGCTGAATCTCAGCCTTGCCTCACCTTCCAGCCTAGTTCAATGAACTCACTTACCACTACATTTTTGATCCATATGAGGCTTGCAAGTTTTTAGAATATTCTGGTACTCATGACTTGCAAGCTCGCTGTCCTCGGCTGAAGCACTTGGTCCGTTGTATCCGACTCCATGGCACAGCACTTGCAGCCCTATTGTACGGATGTAAACCCCCTATGCACTTACAGTTTCTCCCGTTACATCAAAACAGAATTGCTATGAGACAAAAATAAGCACTATTGCAATTCATTCAGAAGATAGTGGCCAGAGAGGATAGATCTCCTGGTGGCCCGGCTAGAAGGTACCTAGTGTGGTAGCTGGAGGTACGACTGGGCCACAGGGCCAGTTATCCTCGGCCCGGACGAATATAAGCTACTTCTCAGACCTTCGCTACTGAATTTAAATTCTCCTTGTCAATTGTGACGTTCTTTTTCACCTTCTCTTCAGATCACAGACACAGTGTGCGTTGCTGAGGGTATCACTAGGTAAGGTGCTGGACCACTGTCGTCATCTCTTCCCACCCCTGACTGACCTTGCTCCTTCCTTCCCGAAGATCAGAGCACGAAATTCGACCGTGTAAAGAAAACAAGATGCAAAATAACATTTAAAAGTTTATTTCCCGGTAATTGAGGAGCAGAGTATATAGTAAAGAATATAAAAACAATACAGAGACTGTAGGAGAAGTGCCCAAGGTAATGTACTCGCTTCAATTAGCTGCAGGCATGTCCACGGTGAACGCGACTTCCTCGTGCCTTCCCACATTGTCCCCTCGCGCAAGTACCGCGTGGACCCCTGTCCACTCCAGCGTTAAATACAAAACCCCCCTCCTGCAGACATTGGCAGCTCCCCTTCTCTTCTTCTCTTCAAGCAACCAACGCATTTCGAACTGTCGCACCGAGGAACCGTTTTCATAATACCATTTCCCCTTGTACAATCGAGTTTGAATCATGAAGACGTTGGAGTTTTATTTCAACAAACCCTCCGTGCCTCGACCTGACCATGAGGACTTCGTCATGGTCGACGCGGAGGATCAGGGGAGCGTTGCTGCCGAGGCTGCTAAGGTCGAGGCCAGCTTTAAGGATAAGATGATCTCCAAGCTCCCCAAATATATCACAACTATCTTGGCGGGCTCTTCTGGAGCTGATGAGTCAATTTGTGACACCTTGCTGACGGATATGCACCAGAGGTTCGACAGCATCCTGCAATGCCTCCCGAAGGACCTGCGAGACGACGAGGAACACGTCCTAGAGGTGCTCGAAGGCATCGTTCAAGATCTTGCAGAAGGGCTCGAAATCCAAGTGCCCGAGTCCGACGGAGAGACAGAGAGAGGGGACCGACGGAGCGATCCGACCAAGCCCTACCACGAGCGTGTCTGGGACGACATGTGCACAGCGGCTGCCGACCTGCGTGTTCACAGCCGCAAGAACGGGAATCGAATCTCGTACCCGTACCAAGTATTCCTTCGTCGCCATGGCAAAGACAAATTGTTCAAGCGACTCCACAGGGGGACGCGAGAATCTGTCTGGTCGAACTTCGTTGTCGGCACCAAGTGGGGCGACCCGGAGTTCATCCATGGCCTCGAAGAGAATTACACCAGCTGCTCCCACAAAGGCTGGTACTTCATCTTCCTGTTCAATCGGGAATTCGGCGAGTGGGAGTGGTGGAAATTGTATGTGGGCCAGACTAAGGATCAGAGAGGTGTCCGCGGTCGTGCTGGTGACCACAAACGAAACGTCCGGAGGCAAGATGAGAATTCGTTCTTGTATCGTACTTAGAGAGGCGGTCGAGATGTGCCGAGCGACGTCTACGGGGATGATTCGTGGATGCGTGACGCTAAGATTTTTCATATTGGGACCTTGGAAGAGGGTCTGGACGACGACGAAGACACGACTGAGGCCAAGGTCGCTGTCTACGACGATGATGGAAATGAGATAAGTGATGATACCTTGTTTCTGTCTCTGGGGGAAATGTATTTTGCGCTAATAATGCAGACCCTCCAAAGCGACGATCTCGACCACTGGCTTCCTGAGGATGCACCTCGGGAGTACGCAAGCCTGGGCGTGAACATCGCATTGCCGCTCTATCAGTCATATTCCCAAATGGCTGGTTTCGGCATGGCGAAGCTGTGCAAGTCTCCTGATCCCGAAGCTCGAGCTTATGCACTCGGGGTGCTGGCCAACAATAGGGCTAAGATTACTGCGGACGACTATCGCCAAAACATCATCGGGTCCCGTCAAGTCGGCAAATGGGCATGTCTCTTCAAGGATGTGTTTGACAAGGGACAAGGTGTAGACGTGTATTGCTACGACTGCGGAAGCATTAGGGTGGACAGTTGGCCACGCTATCTGCTACGCACCGGGGAATACATTTGTCGTTTTATGGGCTGTAAGAAATGCCTGCTGACGGCCAGGGACAAGAAGAGTAAGAACAAGAACTCGAGAAGGCGCCACGACCCCGTGGATACGTCCCTGCCAAAGTTGCCTCAAGCCACCATGTACTCCCGGCTTGAAAAGCGGGCTCACAAGGAGCACTGGCTCCAGTACTGGTCCTTTGAGCGTGACGATCCGCCCGTGCTTCAACGATGAAGGATGGCAACAAGTCCTTCGACCTTCTGGCATAGCGCACAGAAGGCTCAAGGCCAGTGGTGGGAGGGAATATGCTGAGCTTGGTCTGAGCTTCGACCTGCACCTATGCCTGTCATAGCTTCCTGGCGATCACCACTGAAAGTCTTTGCGCGGTTCCTACTGCTAAGAGCACCTTTTCGCTGTTTTGAGGGAAGAAACTTTGAAAGGGAATGAGAAGATGGACCATTGCCGAATGGTGCGCCCTCCGTGGCGCCGGGACCTACCACCTGTGATGACGGGATGTGTAGTGTCCTGCCACGGCTGGCTGGCTGGTTTATCTGGTCACCCGCCGTGGGCCTTGATTTCGTGTGGTCGTCTCTCTTGTTCATCGGATCGGCGTTGGCGCTTGCGCAACACTGTTCTCCGATGGTCAGGCATGGAGTGGTGCAGATATTTGATATTCGAGTGATAGATTGACCAAGCCACCCTGTGATTTGTAGTGAGCATCAGTAGTACCTATTTTAGAATTGATATGCAAGTGGGCCCCTTCCCTTCACGTGTATCACGCAAGGCCAACGGAACAGATTGCTTGCATAATCCTAAACTAGGTGAGACGCGTCGTGCGACCGGCGGAATTGCCATCTGTGCTGAGAGACCTGCGTCTTGAAATGGGACAAATGGGTCGTTGTCCAGTATGTACGTGCCCTTGGCCCCCACGGGATGTGCCGAACATTTCGATCTTCGATGCAGACGCCTAGCAGCGCCTGGCCGATGGGTAAGGTTTCGGTTGAGTGTCTGTGCCATTGGTAGCTAAGAAAGAATTTATTGCCACCTGCTCTATACTCCAAAGGATACACATTTATTACCCATTTGCGACAAAGACAGCTACAATTTCTTAGCCTGACATCGTTGTGGCAAAAACAAACTGTACCTAGTGTAGTGGTTGGCAGGTGCGACGGAGGCACGCCGACTGTTTATTTAATAAAATGCTCCCGTCCGGGATGGCCTCTTCTCTTGTCTTCAAAACAGGAGGGACTTAGGCCCTCGCACCACACTAGGGCTAAGCCAGAATTCACGGCGAAAGCGTAGGTACGATTCTACATTGTTCGGGTCAACTGCAAAGGAAATTAGAAGATTGTAAGCGACGAACAGCCATGTATACGTCTAGGCATTCAGTGATTTTCTCCCTGATACTTTACTCTCCACTACTGATTTGTGTGCACATGGTGGGGATTCGATGTATCCGCCCACGGGGACGCCTCGCGAAGAAGAGACGTCAAGAATACCAACTAAATCTTGAGTCATAATAGACAGCATTCGGGATTAATTCACATTCACTCAGGCAACCTGGCCGAGCGGTTAAGGCGCTACGTTCAGGTCACAAGATCTTCGTAGTCTCGAAAGGGGCGTGTGTTCGAATCACACGGTTGTCATTTTTTTGTGGAAATTTTTGTGGAAATTTTTGTGACCTTCGTATGGCCGACGTGGTGTTTTTGGTCATTTCCAGAAACCGACATCGAACACGACTGACTGACAGGAGTGGCCCACCCAGGCTTTTCTTCTCGTTTTCGCGATTTAGCTACTTGGATCTCATCACTTCATGTGCATATATCAGGATCCTGTGCGGTTTAATATGGGAAATGGGCAATCTGTTCTTGATTATCTCTCGCTTACTATGTAGATTTTGCAGGTTCGCTAACCAATTTACGACAGCATTAATCGCAACCCATTGTAGATATTCCACGATGTCGGGGCCGGGATGTACCGGGTCAACCTTATACAAAAGTAGCGTTCCACGCGCTTGGGTAAGGTAGGTAAACTCAGAATCTATTTGGCCGCACATCACCGTGAGTCCAACCAATCAGAAGTAGCTCTTGAGCGATTTGGCGCAATTTCTTGAGGCTTCGAATCTCTCTAAAACCAGCAGATGCCTCTCTTGGTATCTGGTGTTCGTAGTTCTTGAATGTGTACATTGCCTCAGTCTATAGACCTAAGGGGTCTCATTACATTCGTCCAAGTCGTCTCTCAACCCCACCATATCACCGCCTCGCGTTGCCGCCGCAGCATCAAGTACGACCAGGCCTCCCCGTGATAATGAAGCAGGTCGAGAGTCTTCAAATCTGAAAATCACTCTCGAGCTCGCCAAACCCACCTGTTTGCTGGCCACGGCGCGCCATGTGCGCAACATACGGGCAACCACCCAGACGAGAGCCCGAGCCGCCCTCATTCAAACCACACTCTCTATTCAGCATTAGCATAGGGTCATGTGCTTCTGCGCCAGGCCTCTACTATGGGGGGCCTTGACCTACTTTCGCTCTCCTGTGACCATCGACTAGGACTCGCCTCGATGTACGTCTCCCTTGCTTAATTTCAATATAAGTTCAAGAAAAAAACACATCGACTGCCATAACAAACCATCGTTCCGGGTGTTGTTGCGCTCTTGGTGTTACCTACCTAGTACTACCCAAATCACGAATCTAATACGTGTGCGCATTGCCATATCAGAGTCAAAATATCGGTCCGACTCCTGTGGCTCTAATAAGCATACCTTCTCGAAAGTTCAAGGTCCAGCGTCCTGCATTCGCTCGATCTTCACGTCACTTTTGTCTAAATTGATATGGGTGGATTACATGACAAGGGTCCGCTAGTGTGTGAGGACACCAGCCGAGATAAGGCACGCGTATCTTCCTGCTCCCGGGCAGTTCAGGGTCACACGTCGCCGTGTCCTCCTTGTTGCATACAAATCTAGGAAAGCTTGTCAAATTCGAACAATTCTGTACCGTTGGTTGCCCAGCTGAAAAGATGAAGCCGTATTTGATCGGAATCAATGCCTCATTTGACTTTGAACCTGAACTTGCAGGTGTACATACAAATTCACGATAAGGCTCCTGACGATAGGATTAGTTCGTTGCCGTAGTGAATGCCGCATGCGATGGTCGAGAATATATCTCGCTACGTTCAGGTAATACTGAAGCATCGTAGTCTCGAAAGAGGCGTGTGTTCGAATCACACGGTTGTCATTTTGCTTTTTGGTGAGGAGGACATCGCCAAGTTGGATATGTGCAATACTCCTTTTTTGAGGCTCTCCCACGTGGACTAAGCATGTGTAAAGAAGGAAAGAGCTCCTTCCTGGTCACACAACCCTGTCAGCCCCTAACCCTATGGCGCCGTGCTGCCGCGCAATCACGATGGCCTTGAGCGCCTCAAGCGTACTAGGTAGGTAGACAACGTAACAAGCCGAAACCATTTCTTCTTCTTCTTTGTTATCACGGATGGGCGCTCTTTTTCCTGAACGTCTCTATTGCACAGATCGAATGATTCGCCCTGCTTATTTCCTTGAATGGACAAGCTTATTGCGGACTCCTGGATGAGAAGAATCGTAGGTGTGAGTGCCTCCCATGGCGTAACTTTTCTTATGTTCCATCAATGTCACCTGCGCACCCAACCGCAGAAAGCAATATGACCTTGCCTTGACATTTTCCTTGAATTTCCATTCTCTACAGCACATGAATTTTGAAGAACTCAACTTCTTTGATGATCTTTTCTTGCCCCCCAAGGACTTCCCATATTTGAAGACACGAGATCTCGATTTCACGGGCAAAGCATCAGTATTCCAACCTTTCCACAAGATCCGCTTAACATGAGTCAAGATGGCGGTGGAGTTCAGCACCAGCGGCCTGATCTTGTTTATATTCACTATTTTCTTCAACGTGGTTTGCGGCATCTTCATCTTACTGAGAATTTTAGCTATTCGAGTGTCTCGGCGCGAATTCTATATTGATGATGGCTTCATCGTCTTCGCATATGTAAGTGCGTCCCGACTCTAAAGCCTTGTGAACAGGTGAGTTCTGAGGCGATCTTATCAATTCCATTTGGCTTAGGCAAATGTGGTAGCCCTTGGAGGGGTCGCCATCTGGTCTTGTGTCAATGGGCTCGGAAAGTCGGCCGCAGTTCTGACGGAATACGAGATTGGTGCCGCGGCAAAGGTGCGTGATGCTTCTGATTCGGTCAGCTAGTATCCAGCTAACCCAAACCAAGCTCTTGTTTACGGCCTATGTATGTTGGCTTCTAGCCAGCGTATTCAACAAACTAGCAATACTTGCATTGTACAATCGGATCTTCACAATGACAGGCGTTGGTCTTACCTCATTGCCGCGATCGTCGTCGCGTACTGCATCAGCTTCTTCTGTGTCTATATGACCAATTGTGAACCTATCGACTATATGTGGAATCCTAACCCTGGTGGCAGTTATCGCGACGGTACGATCAGCGATTACTCAACGCTGGCTATCAATATGTTGCTCGATCTCGCTGTTTTCATTCTACCTCTCCCGACGCTTTGGAGCCTAAACATGGCGCCGAGGAAGAAGGTCGTTGTCACAATCATGTTCAGCTTCGGTTTAGCGTAGGGTTCTTTTCCATTCTCCAATAGCCTTGAATGATACTTCAGTAGCTAATTCATTGTTTCACAGGACCATTGCGGTTATGATCTGGAGAGTTGTTTGGACGCATCAATATCGAACCAATCCCGACTTCACCACATACTTGGGCTGGATTGGTCTCGTGAGCCAGTTTGAGCTATGGCTCGGCCTCATTGTCGCTTGCATTCCTACTTTGGCCCCTCTATTCAAGACTTTTGTTAGCCCGGCTCTCAAAACAAATCATGAGAAAGTCAGCGTCGCGTAGTGGTGATGCCAACGATTCGCCAAAGAGAATTGGTATCCGACCGCTGTTCAAGATAAAAGTGCGAAGTGATTACAGTGAACTGTACGGGAGACAAGACATTGAGACGAGCCAACATGTACAGAGCGGCTCTCGTACAATCAACCTGCCGGCGACAGTCGTCTCCCACTATTCTCTTGCCGCGAATGGGCAAATTGCGTGGTCGGAGAAAGGTATGCAAGCCATTGCAATGCACATTCGAAGAGGACACGATGTGTAAATGGCACGAGGAAAGACTCCCTTGTAATGGAAGCATCCGCGAGGCTGTGTCGTCTGTGCGCGTGTCTACCTGAGGCTGCGTCACAGCCTTGTCTCCATCTCTAGCGTAATTGAATCAAGTTTACCCTTACAATTGCTATTTTCTACCTTCTCGCATGAAGTTTTATGTGCCTCGCGAGCAATGGGTCATACTGACAACTTAGTTGGCGGGTGTATGATTCGTGGCACTCAGCAGAACTGGAAGAGCTTTTGCACGATTGCATCAAAGCCCGCTTATGCTGCCCTTGAACAGTTGAGACAACAATACCTGCAAAGTTTGCATTGTGAACCGTCTCATGTTTCCATGACTTGCAAAAGCAACATTTGTTTTCCCACTTAGGGCGAGAAAACGGCCACGGTGCAAGGTAATCTACTTTGTCCTTATGCCACTGCGGCCACTGCAAAATCAGCAAAATTAGCAAAAAAACGCACGAATCTCAACCGCTGGCATGTAAGTACTAACAGTGCCATCCCTTGACCCACCAAAATGAGGTTGTATCAGACACCTATTTGAGCCTTAACTGTGCAACAGAAATGATGCGCACGAAAGGAAGTTTCGCGCTCTTGAAGGCCGAGTTGACTGGCACTGTACCATTTTAACCCGAGAATGCAATGTAAGAGTACTTGAGGTAGACAGACCGGATGCACTTTGTTGATGCTTGAAAACTCTGTTGCACGTTAAGTTTTCTGCGTCGGTTAGAGGTCATTTCGCATTCGCACAAATAGTCGACGAGCAGAGGGGAATCCCACCAATGAGACAAAGGAGGCACTGCTGCTATTCTGGTTTAAATTTCGCATGCAAAGCAGTTGCTGCAGCAATTCTTTTTCTTTTTGCTTCTAGTTTCTAGACATTATTTTCGACGTGCATCAAAATGGTTTTCGCTTATCTTGCAATCTCTCACCTTGCTGTCGGGTTTGCTGCGGCGGCAGTGGGTATCAATGGTTTCACTAACTTATTCACATTGTGAGCCTCCGCCACGTCCCTACAGTTCCAAAGATTCTAACTTCTGGCATACAGCGGTGACAGCTATACGTCTATCGACTTTCAGGTTTCTGGAGCACAACCCAACGCTTCGAACCCCATAGGCAACCCAGCGTTGCCGGGAGTCGACACTGACAACGGATACAACTGGGTCGGATATCTTGTGACCACGTACAACGACTCGCTGGTGCTAGCCTATGACTTTGCGGTAGCTGGGGCCACAGTAGACTCTGACATTGTGCCGCAATACGAATCGAGTGTTCGAGACTTTGTGCAACAGGTCACCGAGTTCCAAAATCACTATAGTGACTCGGACATTTGGAACAGCAGCAACTCACTCTTCACCAGCTGGTTCGGTATCAACGACATCATCAATGGATATGCCCCAGCCAACTGGTCGATCACCGCCAACGAGACTGTGACGCAGTATTTTGAAGAAGTGCAACTTCTCTACGATGCTGGCGCCAGAAATTTTGTGGTCTTCATGGTTCCCCCCTTCTGGCGTGCGCCCAAGTACCTAGCAACAAATGCGACGACCCAAGAGGTCCAAGACACCGAGAAGACATTGATTGGCGATCTGAACGATCGGTACCTGGCGCGTCTCGCTGAATTCGAAGAAGATAACGTCGATGCTTCAGTTTGGACCTTGAACACGACCACCGTGTTTGACCTTGCACTCGATAACCCCACGGCCTACGGCTCGCCGGACGCCACTTGTTATGATGGTGATGGCACAAGTTGTCTGTGGTGGAATGACTTGCATCCAGGGCAGGCCATCCAGAATCTCGTTGCTCAGGCTGTGAAAAATATCACAAGTTCATAGTCTTGGTGATCAATCAACGGCAGTCCATAAGACAAAGGGAATAGCATTCAGAAAATTAAGGAGGTACATATATAGCTAGAACCACGCATTTTCATCCTTCTAGTCCTTGACCGCTGTGATCTTGAATTCGCCAGGGCAAAGACGCTGGAAAACGCCATTTGGGTCATATTTGATTGCTGCCCCCCTCATCTTGGCCACATTTCCAGCACCGTAGCTTTGCAGTGGTTGCTGATCAGCAGCGGCATAATTCAAGTGTTGCCATGGCATGATTCCGTCTTTCACCGTGCTCGCGAAGGCGGTCAAATCTTGTGTGATGGCACGAACCTTGGGACGGACCCATTCCGCCAGCTCAGCCGTCTTGACACTGGCACTCACCTGCAGCATAATGCCATCGTGCGGGTAGGCCTCGATGCCCATTATATTGCCGCCTGCCGCGACAGAATGCTGCGAGTAGAGCAAAGGAATGGGCTGAAAGGCGCAGTGCGAGGTGAAGTCTCCATATGTGACTTTTTCTTTGAGCTCTTTAGCAAGCACACAATGAAGCTCTGAGGCCTTTTGGATAATGGAGGCGTCGTTCTTGAACGATACGGTGTACCAGATGTTGTAGTAGCTTGCTGGCAGGGCCGAGTATGGGGTCAGATCCGTTATTTTTCCGGTCTTGTAGTCGCTGAACAATTCCGGAAGAGAAAAGAAACCATCAAAGGCCTTCGGCTTCTCTACCCCAGCTACGTTGAAGCACAGCGTCATAATCACATCCCCTCCAAATCGAGGCTGGTGGCCAGCCACAAAGATGGTGGTGCTGTCCGGGTCCTCTCGAGTATTGGCACTGAAGCTCTCCAATGCATTCGCGGCTGCGGGAAGAGCGTCCACCGGGCGCAGCGCCACCCCCCCCCCCCCCAGACGGAGCCGATAGGCTTGGTTTTCAAGTCGAAACGAGTCACGATGCCAAAGTTGTTGCTTCCACCCTTAAGTACCCGGAAAAGGTCTTCGTGCTCACCGACCTTAGCTGTCACGATGCTGCCATCGGCTAGGACGACTTGGTAGGCCATGACACTGTCGCAAGCGAAGCCGTCACGACCTGAGTAAAAGGAGAGACCGCCGCCTAGGAGCAGGCCGCCAACACCAACGTTATCCACACGTCCACCAGCGACGACGCGCCCATACTTCTCCAATTCATTATAGACGTGTCCCCTGGTGAGGTTGTTAGTGACTTGTCTACTGGCACTTGGTGGTCGTTGAAACCAAGACCTAGCAACGGGAACCAATACTTACCAGTTTGCACCCGGCCCCAAGCTAGCCAACTTGGTCTCCGAATCATAGTGAACATCATTCATGAGCCCAAGTCGATTGTCACTCCGCCATCGATATGATTACTCCCAGCCCGGTTTCCGCATCCACCGGAGCGGATCGCGAACTCCTGGCCGGCGCTGGCGAGAGCCTTGACGGCTTCTGCCACTTCAGCAGCAGTCCGAGGTTGAACAATACAGTTGGGATAAAGTTTCGCACTCGAGTCAAAGTATGACTCGATGCGTTCCTTGTACTGGGCATCTTCTGGCTTGAGGATCTGAGATCTAAGCCCAGTCACTGTGAGGTGTGGTGCTGCCATGGTAACTGTATTCTTGATAGATAGTCGTATAGGCTAATTCCTGATGTCTATATGCAATGAGTATCGAATTGGAAGCACTATCGAGAAAGAAAATTCGCCAGTAGGAAATACCGAGAAGGACGGTGCTTGAATACAACAGTTTGATCGGGCCCCTTGCGTCGACCCAGTATTGAAGTATACCATTGCAGATCCTGCCTAGAATTTCACGGCGTAGCGGACAGTCGAAGCTTTTGATGATTCAATTTGAGGAATACTGTGTGACTACGACCCTAATTGGTCGTCGCAGTGCTTGTGGGTTCGTCCGCATTCCTTCAGTGATACGAAAATGCAGTTGGTCCAGCACCGCCTCCAACCCGCATGCTGGCCAGGGTACTAATAATGAAGCTGATTTTCACAGTACAGCTACCTCATGCATGTTCGCCAACGCTTTTGAGGTGGGGGTACTCTTCGCCAGTCCGATCCCTACCTACCTACCTAGGTAGGTCCCCGAGTAGTCAGAGAACAGTGACTCTCCTCGTCCGTCTTAGACGTTTTTTTGATGTCACTCGTCCAGCTTCCAATATATCTATATTCCAACGGCAAGATACATTGCCCATCGTAACCTGACAACACTCAACACAAGTGTGTCTCTCACAATGCCAACCACAGTACTCATTACTGGCGCAAACCGAGGTGAATACAAGATTAACGTACCTCCTTTGTGGCTGAAATGCGCATCCCGCTAAAGTCAATGTTTTTAGGGATCGGCCGCGGTCTTGCAGAAGCGTTTCTATCCAGACCCAATCACATCGTGATTGCCGCCGTCCGCAATCCCGAGACCACCACTCTGAAGGACTTCAAAGCCACTGAAGGGTCGAAGCTGATTCTGGTCAAGATCGAGAACACCTCGACTACTGACCCAGCCGCCGCTGTCGAGCAGATGAGGGCCGCAGGCATCACCACCCTTGACATCGTCATCGCCAATGCGGGCATCTCACCAGTTGATGCCCTCCGCAAGGTCGAGGATATGTCTCTGGATCAAATCCGCAATCTCTTCGAGGTCAACACCCTGTCGTACATAACACTCTTCCAAGCGGTGCGCCCGCTTCTCAAAGCCGCGGCCGAGGGTGGCGTGGCCACGAAGCTCCTGGCTATTTCCTCCAGCGCCGGTCAAATTGTCGATATGGAGCCTAACGTCCCAGCCATGGTTGGTAGCTACGGTGTTAGCAAAGTGGCACTCAACTTTCTCGTGCGCCGCACACACTTTGAGAATCCATGGCTTAGTGCCTGGGTCATGCACCCTGGCTTCGTGCAGACAGATACTGGCAATGCTACGGCCCAGGTCTTGGGCATGACCAATGCTCCTCTTACGCTCGAGGAATCGGTCACAGGTTTACTGGAAGCCATAGACGGTGCCACAAAGGAGAAGACTTCGGGAAAGTTCCTCAACTTCGATGGCAGTGAGATTCCTTACTAGTCAAAGCTGTTGCAACAGCAACAGATGGGTTGATGAAATGTCATCTAGATTAATCTCAATCGAAGATTTTACAGCTTTCATAGAGTTGTTGACATGACCATCATCATTCAATGTTTATTTACATAAGTGATATATTAATATAGCTATTATGGCCGAAGACAAGCACAGTGCACGTCGGCCTACCGCAGTATTTGGCCGTCTGATTTTACTTGAAACGCAGCTTGACAGAACTCTACAGTACTAGGCCAGGGCTAGAAATTTGTGCATTAGAGTGGGCCGAAAAATCATGAGATATTTCTGTGCCACCCAACATGCTCACAGACTAGCGTAATGAAGCTTTGCAGCCGATTGCACCATAGGTGCGCCGGGTCTGATGCAATGCAGCTAACGATGAACAGAACCAACTGACGGGCCCAACCAACGCGCAACAGTGGTAGAACCTGAATGAGCTCAAAGATGAGTGGCAATGCAGTGTTTGCATATGAAAGAAGTTGCATTGTGTAATACTTCAAGTGGATTTGACAGGATGGTGGGGCAAACGAATGAACAAAGCTATTGAGCTCTCCTATGGACCGATTGCCACAAAGCTTGGATAGCTGGGTTGTCCAAGAAATCAGGCCTCTCATGACCTAGTCCATTAATGTCATTGCCAAAACGGCAGCTGAAGCAAGGTACTTTTGAGCTTCAAGTATTGATCTAACCAATCTTGTTTGACGCTGTTCATATCTACTGCCCGAGCGAAAATGCCCAGCTACATCTGACCCTTCCCAACATCTACCACAAGCTACTTCAGAATGGGAACATGTCAAAGTTCTATATTGGGCCATAGTTCGGTGGTATTCTTTGCCACTGACCACGCCGTCTTTACCCATGGCGAGTGGCATACCAAGGCTCTGCGAGATAATTGCCATTGGTATAAATGTTGTTTTCTCATGCAGCAATCATCTTGGACCACGTGGGAGGCGTGGGCCGTCCGGAGATAATCCAGAACTTTCATGTATAAATCATTGGAGTACTCTTTGGTTTCCCCAGGGCTTCCAAGAAAATCTACCGCTAAAACTAACTTGCAAATTCAAAATTCAACTCTTGCCAGAGTAATGAAATTGCTCGTAGATATATAATCGTGGTATTTAGATATACTCGGTGAGTTCCTCGCGCATGACTTATCTAGGGGACTGCAAGTCCTTGCCGTCTTATAGAGGTTTACTTTTTTTGTTTTTCTGTCAAACGATTTCGTCAAGGTTGTCTTCGGTATATCAACGCCGGGTAGCTTGACTTCGTATGAGTCCAGCAGCGCTGTACGGCTTTCCCCGTGAGAAAATTGTCCTCGTGCTGCAAAGAAGTTTCTCGGACCATTCGCCAGCCGCACTTGGCACCCCGCAGCCCTCCATCAGAGTCACGACCGGATTGTGAACGCTTTATGATCTTAGTTCACTTTCATGAAGCTGAATAATGATCAGGGCCAGCTGTATACGAGCAAAAGTGGAAGAGAGTTCACAATGTCCAAGGCCAAGCCATTTCGGAGTCTGGCGTTGCCGTGTTGGCATCATTGATTTAGCGTTGTTGTACATTTTCGGTCTTGGCGATCCGGCGCTTACGGGCCTGTCACGCATTCCGGACCCTCATTATAGCTTTTAGCATACTCACTACCTTGACGGGTCGGGTCCACTAAGATGGCCTGTAGATAGCTGTGAGAATCTCTCGGCGCCCGTCATGGGGACCGTGGTCACTCTTTGACTAGGCAAGTGCCCCCAAAACCAAGGTCCAATCTTCGAAGATCCTCCCGAAGAAGCCTCACAGTAGCCTCGCAGCTACTCTTGCCTTTGGCCCAATGCGCTGTAATCCGCTTCTTGACTGGCCATGGGCCTGTGCCAGCAGACTAGACAATGCTGGGCGGTGGTAGTTCATAGGATGAGGTAGCTCGGCAGAGACAGACATTTTCTCGACTCGTCTATACTTACTTGGATGCCCAAAGACGCGATCACTACCGCGTCGGGATCTTGGCTCGACTTGGGGTCTTGGGCAATCCTCACTACGAGCCGCCGCCCACTCGGCTTCACCTAAGAACGAGCTGCAAATAATTACTACAAGCTTGCGGCTGAGTAGAAGCGGCCAGATGATGATAACATGACGCGGAGTTCACTGTCTTCAATATTTTCATGGAGGGACTCAAGTATAAGAAGCCGCTTGTGCTCCAGATTTATTGCGGTCTTTCCAGCCGGAGCATCATTTGGACAACCTGATTACCATATATAATAGTCTTCCAAATCACTTTAACGGCCAACAAGATTGACTGTATCCCGAGCCCTATTCAATCCACCCACAAGCAAATACCAAACATGAAGCTTTCTTTGATCACCACAATCACCGCCTTTGCACTTTCCACTTCCTGTGCACCCACAGCAAAGACCTCTGGTGATTGGAATGATCCTAAGGATTGCAAGCCTTACAAATTTACCTCCACCTACCAAGTGTACGCCACTCCGGACCAGGTTGTCAATGCGACCAATGTCTTGACGGGCGGCCTGGCCGGCGCGGAGGGGTGGTACCTCTACGGCATCAATGCCGAGAAGGACGTGATCTGTTACGACATCACGCTCAAGAGCTTCCGCGGCGAGTATCAGTCGCCGGCAAAAACAGCCACGCATATCCACCAAGCTGCCAAAGGACTGAACGGTCCACCGAGGTGAGTGTACCTGACACGATGATGTTTGGATGTTTTCAACACTGACACGAATGTAGAATTGCGTTTCCCAATCCAATAGAGATTGGCAAAGGCCTTCGCAACAGCAAAGGCTGCATCAAAGGGCCTTTCACAACGGGAGTTTTGGCTAACGGGGTCGACACTGGGGCGGGGTTCAAAGTGGAGGCTATCGAGAAGGATCCTGCCAGCTTTTTCACTGATGTTCACTCCTCTTTGGCTGTCCCTGGGGCTGTGAGGGGCCAGTTAGCTTCTGCCAAAGCTGACACTTGCTAGTGGATATTAGCATTGGAACAGCAATGGTGAAGGTTACGGTGATTGAAGGCAGAGTATTTCATGTACGGAAAATTAAGGAAGCGAGCATCCCTCCACTAGGGAGCTTCAATTTTTTCTTGTCAGTCTTATCGTACAATAATATAATCCTAATTGATTTTGAGTAGAATATTCCAATGGTGTGGCACTGGATACCTAGGTAATAGGATAGGACCTTTCATTGTGTACTTTGATCATTTTGCCGTCCATGATGCCCAAGGGAATGCGGTCTACAAAATTAAGGCAGGCTTCCTTTTACAAAGGCATACTGACTTCTCTGACCAAAGCTCGTACCCATTTACATGGTGATCAGTAGTCAGTCGTGCAGCCCGGAGCTGAATCGATAGAGACACATGCCCTCGCCAAATGGAATGATACTATCAAAACCGGTCATCACGATAGAACAGAATGTCATGGAATGATGTTGAAGCAATCAAATAACTCAAGTATTTCATGTCGGGTACTAGATAGAACCTGAACCATACAAGACACCACGGCCATTGGTACCAACGTACACTTGCCCTGGTACATTTGCACTGCCAACCACTCGTGTCTTGGCCGACACAATGGTTCCAAAGCCTTGCTTATCACCCTGAACATCGACCCAACTGGCTCCGCCATCGTGGCTTGCATACAGTCTCTTTCCACTTAGACCAGTCCCAAGAGCGTAGATGTCCCACGAGGAGCCATCTGCCGCAAGACCCAGTGACACTTGCTGGGTATTTATCAAAGACGTCGCCAAAAGCGAAAAGGTTGAACCGTAGTCAGTACTCTTAAAGACACCAACGTCCGTGGAGACGTATACCTCGCCAGCCACCACCGGGTGTGCCGTGACGTCCTCGACGAGAGTGGCATTGCCAAGCTGTCCAGCGGAAACAAAAGAGGCGCCAGTGTCCGTCGACACCATGAATGTCGCATTGCGAGCAAAGGCTGCGTAGAATACAGTCGCGTTTTGCTTGTCCGAAGCAATGACAGTGTCGATGAATCCGGAGGCTGACTTGACCGTCGAGAGATCAGGTACCGCAGCAAAGGCACTGCCATTGGTAGAGAGGAATACACCTTTGTTCCAGCTTGACCACAAGATTGCGCCTCTGTCGGCCGAATACGCGCCCAGTCCGCCATATGTGGTATTGTCTGTGGCACCTGCGTAGAACTGCCATGTGAATCCTCCGTCAGTGCTTGTCAGCATCTGCGGCTTGGAGCCATCTGAGCCATTGCCGACTCGCAAGACATTTTGCGTCGACAAACCGGCATAATCAACATCGTTCGTGGTGCTGATACTGGGGTTGGCCCAGTTTCGCTCAGCCGGTGTGTCGAGGAAGCTCTCGTTCAAGTAGGAGAAGCCATCGTAGTCACCTATGGCTGCCAAAAGCTCAGTTCCGCCTGGGATGGATGCAAGACCCAGCACGGCAGTCTCTTCCAAGCCATACGCCATCGATTCGACGGTGACATTTTGCCGGGGGTTCGCGTCCCACTTTGTCAAATCCTTGCCGCCGTAGATAGTCAGACCTGTTCCCCATAGCCAATGGTCGCTGTTGAAGGGGTTGATCTCAAGCGCCTCAACCATCCAGCCCAGACTCATCAGGCCAGACTTCTCAATCCACGGCGCAGTGGGCGCAGCGATGGTATGGTGGCGAACTCTGGTGCGCTCAGTCGAGTTGGCTTCGGTTTGCCACTCCCAAATCGTCGACCAAGTGGCTCCCGAGTCTCTGGACCTGAAAAATTGCACATCTGGGTACCATAGGTTAAGCGCAGCCACAACGAGGGTACCAGGCTGTTGCATGTCTAGTCCAAGGCCGCCGTATCCATGGCCAGCACCCTTCGCAGGGGTGATGTCGCTCCAAGACGAGTTTGTGAGACTGTACCGCCACACCGAGCCATTGGCGCCATCAAATGGTCCAGTACCATCGCTATATGTAATATAAAGCGCCTTCTCCGTGGGTTGGATCTTGCCCTTGTGGGGAAAGAAGCCTTCCTCAGGTTGCCCAGCCAGAGCCTGCCAGGTCTCGCCCGCATCTTCCGAGACCCATATGGGCAGAACCGTCCCATTGCTCGCGGAGCCTACAAAGATCCGCTTCGTGGAGCCATTCTCCGTCGTTCCTGACGTTTCATCAAAGGTAACAAAAGTCAGGCCTTGGATGTCAGCGGTGTACCCGCTAGGATCACTCAAATTCTGGGCAAAGTTTCCCACCGCCGTGAAGCTGTCAACCTTGGTGAAGGACGCGCCGGCATCGGTGGATTTCCACAATCCGTTGCCGCTGCGGGCGCCAAAGAAAAGGATGTTGGAGTTGGCAGGATCTACAGCAAGGCGCTCGCCATTACCACGGCCGGGCATGTTTCCGCCGACTTTGAACGGAAGATCGGTGAAGTTCCAAGTGGCGCCGCGGTCGCTGCTGCGAATGATAGAGCCATTGGTGTCCCAGCTATTTTTACCAGTGTCAATATTATGATAGGTACCTGCAGAAGTGCACGATAAGTGCTAGACCTACCTTGTGTTGGTGCTGTACAGCCCAACCGCCGCATATACCAACTCGTCGTTCTGAGGATCCAATGCCACTGCATCGACGCCATTGTTGTGCCTACCAGAAGTTAGCTTAGACAGTCCCCATGCATGTAAAGCTAAATGAAATTGAAAAATGAAAAGAGAGACAACTCACCATCCCTCGTCAGTGCAAATCACATCAGTCAATATTGTCCACGAGTCGTCCGTGGCATTCAGCCTGTACAGGCCTCCAATATCAGTCCTAGCATAAGCAATGCCTTCCGACTTTGGGTGGAAGACAATGCCATCGACGAATCCACCCCCGCCTCCAAAGCGAACGTTTTGCCAGTCAAAGGCAGCATTTGCTGAGCCTGCTGCAATAGCGGCCAGCAAGGAAAATGAATGAATATAATGCATTCTAGAAAAGAGCGACTAGAAGTACATTGAAATAAAGAACGACGTACAACCTGATACAAGATTGGAATTCAAAAAGTGATGGCATCGCTCCTCTTCTTAAAGTGCACAAATCCACTCTAGATTCCACTCTGGAAGAATGAACTCCGAGTCGTTCAATTCAGTTAGCTTCGAGAATGCTTTGCCAAGGCGACAGGGCTGAAAATAAGGAGGCACTACCCCTTGGCTGCCAGTAGTGCTATACTCGATGCTGTAAATTTGGTAGTATTTCAGGCCAATGATCGAGTCATTAGTCAGATTAAGGGGGGATGGCCCTCTTGACCATAGCCTCCACGCTTCCACTATTGCTTGGACTCCAGGCTCTGAAGCAAGAGGCTTGCAATGTTTCCATTTGTTGCGCTTGGCAAATGATTTGTTTCTTGCGCCGAGCAAAACTTTGTTTTGTTGAATGCCGAGGCGTGAACCCCTTGCCAATTACAGGTGTATAAAGCACTGCCGCACACTCGAACTAGTGGTGGAAGTCCGGACGATAATATCTTCCCTTACTCGATTTTTAGGTGCCTAGCTACCTTTTCTGAAATCAATGCTGCTGCTTGGTATAGAACAATCCGAGAAGTAAGATAGATCGATGTTGTTGCTGTGCTCGTATTTCCTGTGCCTAATAGAGAACTTTGAGCTTAAAGACCTTAAATAATTGCCCAACATGCTCTTGGTGAAACAGGGGATTTCAGGAGAGAGCAATAGTGACTAAAGGCAAGGTCCTTCTGAAGCCGTCTTGTCAATTGTACATAACCCAAAGCGTAAAAGGACAACCCTAACCTGGAAGTAACTTCATGGACCCACCTTTTCTCCCTTCACTGCCCTCTGATGCCACGGTGGCGGCCTCAATAGGTATTCACCGTTCTTGACAATATCACTTCTTTACAGAAAGCATGCGGAGAGACCACTTCAGGCTTGCCGTGAAACAATTTCCTGAAAGCCTTCATTTGCCCCAGTGAATGGTCTAGACAATTCTTTATCGTCCTGCATCGGCACTTGTCTGCGTGCCTGGCCACCACTGACCAAATTTATACCGTCCCCAGTACCTTTCAAATTCAGATAGAGAGGCCAGAGCAGTTACGGAGCCTCAAGCATGGACGAGGCATGGATCTTGACCAAGTTTGATAGCCTTGTCCAGTCTGGCCTCGTTCTGTATGATGATAATCAAAAGATAATTGAGCAGCTTGACGGAGAACTGAAGGTAGGCCTGGCTTGCATAAGAGCCCTCCTCCTACCTACCTAGTAGGTACTCTCTTTTCAACCACTAATGATAATGACAAATCTCCATAGTTTCACTTCATCCTCACCTCGGCTCTTGCCAAGAAGCCAACTTTACAGTCGCCCGGACCACGACTAGGCGACAACAGTGAGTTGCGTCTGCTGACTCGCGATGGAAGCGATATCAGCACCGCAGAATTTGAAATTGGCGATATCGGTAGCAGTCACTTCATAGCGGCCAACAAGTTCTGCTTTGCTCGACCACATTTGATGCTCCTAACCTCGGATGGACATCGAAGGCAGTACGAGCCTCTGGATGAGGACGACCTCACAGCAGCTTTGACGGCTCTCAACGCCATCAAGGAGGATTACGTGATTTTCTATAATTGTGGTCAGGACGGAGGTTGCAGTCGTTTGCATAAGCATATGCAGCTGCTACCGATGCCCAAAGACAGCTTTGCAGCCTTCCTGGATCTGCCGGATGGCAAGGCGCCTGATGTCCCATTCACATGGTTCTACCATCGCTTCGAAGAACAGTCTATTTCGGCAAGCAGTCTGATCATGACATACAACAAGCTTTTGGAACGTGCCGACAATGTTGGGCGTGGCCGTGCCCAACACGCACATAATGCGCCACCGGGCGCGGCCTGCCCGCATAACGTGATCTTTACCAAGCGATGGATGATTGTGATCCCCAGACGGCGAGCTGGTGTCAATGAGAAGATCGGGGCGAATGCAATGGGCATGCTAGGGTACATTGCCACTGCGAACAAAGACGAAATTGACGTCTGGATGCAATTGGGACTCAATAAAACTCTGGGACAACTCGGGGTGCTGAGAGAGGCGTATAGCCCGTAGCAGTGAATCGAGGATCAGTGGCTGCTGGCTTGAGAATTTGTACTGAGTTTGAAGCTTCTGCTGAGCTACCCGTCGCGATGTGTGAGTTCAAGTTCGAATGCAACCCTGCTTTCAACAATTTCCACTGGGCCCGCGTCGCTGGTACCGAAGGCTCCAGACTGCCAAGAAACCCAGGCCATATATGCCTGCAACAATGAAGAACGGCAAGGACACAATGGGTCCACCTCTACTCAGTCCGAAAGAAAAGGCATAGCCAAGCAGTGGGGGAAGGACGAAGCCTGACAGCCCCTCGAAGAGAGCTATCGTGGTGAACAGCGTGGCAATGCGGTCTTTGGGTACGAGCGCCGTCAGAAACGATCGCATCGCAGAAGCAAATCCGTTTCCGAAATTATATATTACCATAACTACACCTGTCAGCAAAATGAAGTCCGGAAGTGGCTTGGTCAGTGGAAAGGAAGACGTACACGTGATAAATACGGGTGGCAATGGAGCGAGTCCCATGGCCAAGGTGGACAAGGAGAGAATCAAGACGGAACCTCTTGCGAAAGCCAAGTTGGCTGCAGGGGCGTTTCCCTTGATCCGTACAAGCCATGCACTGATGGCTGGGAGGGCCAGCAGGAAAATGAAGATTTGGGTTGCAGCTTGGATGGAAAGGAGATAGCTGGTCTGTAGCAGCCTGTCAGTATCGAAGTATCTTCAAGTCGTGTAAACAAGATTTGAGATGAGCCTACCTTGCTGAAATGCCATCCAAACTTCACGGACATGTATTGCAGGATCAACTCCAGCATGGGGCGTCCCAACCTGCACCCGACCACAGCAAGAAGGCCCAGCAGGAGGGCCTTTTGCGAAAGTAACCCCCCAACATCTTGACGCAAGTATCTCAACACTTTGATCAAAGGTTGACCCAAAGTAGACTTGGATTCTGAAGCCTGGTTGGCGTCGTTGTTTTCACGCTCATCAGACTCGCTTCCTTCTTCGTAGTCATGCTCATGGCGAGGCTCTACGACGAGTCCGAGAGCGAGGAATGCTGCTATCTCAAAAGGTACAGCAGCAAGGAAAGCGAAGTGTGGTCCGCAGGTATTCAACAAGACTGCTGCTAGTGGTGGCGCGATGAACTCAGTCACGAGTGTCGTCACATGAACGAAAAAGAACGATTGGATTCTGTGTGAAGCAATCAGCTCATTTTCTGATCAAAAATCATGCATACATTCACTTACCTCCATTCTTCCGAGATAGAAGCCGCCACGATGGCCAGAATCATCGGATTCATCACTGTGGTCCCACCACCGAGGATGGTGAACAACGGCGCGGCATAGACAGCACGCCGTGGGAAGGACTTGTAGCAGTAAAGGACTACAAAATAGCAAAGATCTCTCAATATGAAGCCGACAATACAAAAAGCAGCGACCAGTCTCCGGCTCCGGTGATCAGCTAGCATGCCATATGGTACAGCAAGTACAAGGCCTGGTAGACCGCCCAGCATTGCTGTGTACAATTCAGAATCAGCAATTAATTCGGTGAGAAAGAATCAGTAGAGGTTGCAGCAAGTGCTGCAGAGGCCCAAATACTACATTGATCTTGTTGCTATCCCACATATGAAGGGGAAACGCAGAACTGTAATGAAGCACATAATACCTAACAGGCCAAGTTGCTTAGCGAGTGAGCTGTGTATTTGAGGCAGCTTGCAAAGATCCTCGGGCACGTTGCCATTGTCGTCAATGACCGACGGATCTTGTGTACTGTAGTACTCTCGACACAAGCTCAGCTCGAGCATTCGCAGCTTGGGGGTTTCGCTCATGAAGGACGGAATGTCGATGAGCAGCACAAACAACAGGCAGAACCACAAGGGGGTCAATTGCGAGAAATGCCTCCGGAGAGCATCTGCAGAACCGCGGCGTGATAGCCAAGGCGGCCGAGGCGTCTCCGCACTGGGTATGGGATGATAAGGTGGCGGCGATCGGTTTGTCCCGAGCAACGGGGTCTCCTCCGTGTCGACGATATCCATTGTGATGTCGGAAAAGGTGATAATGCGCTACCCTCTAGGATGCAACAAGAGCGAAGACGATGGATATTCTTAGATGGAAATTGATGAATGTGATGAGTTTCTGAATATCCATGTGCCGGAACATGGGAGATGTGAATGAGGTCACACACTACCTATCACACCTGCACCAGACGCGGAGAACCTGCATGTCCTGTGAGTACACGTTAGCCTCTAGAAAAGGTGCATTCCTGAGTCGATAGGCAGGTAGTGGTGTACCAGCTTGGGCCGAGACCTGACGGGCTACATACCTACTCCTGCTAGTCACGTCTGCAATACTCCACGAAATATTATGCATCAAAGTCCACAGAGACCCAAGAAGAAGATGAAAGCCCCAGGTCATTGATTCAATGCGGAATAAAACGGGCATGTAAGGGAGTACTATCTCAGCTTCCCAGGGCTTGACTCCAATCCCTAAGGAAATGAGGCTTGTGATATCAAGGTATAGGATTGGCCCGTTGATAGCGGCCTAAGGATTGTAAGGGTTGTCTACCCCACGCTTTTCCGCCCGCCTGCAACTCGCCCTACCTAGACGACATTGGTACGCTCGGGTTTTCTATTTTGCACCCAAGGGCGCACCACTTCCACGTGGCTGGAAGCATTCAGGCTCTATGTGGACTTTCACTGTTGACAGCTACTTATACTATTCAACAAGCCCGAGATTTTTGGGAGCTCTATATACTGCACGTAGATCCCTGGTGTCCTACTGGAAGGCTTATCTAAATGCTTGGCAAATCAGAAGCGCCTATCGCGCCTCTCTCGGTCTAAAGAGACGCGAGGAAGGGGACATGAAAAGTACATGCTTCTCCATGCAGTAAATGACTGGGATTGCACAACATGCATGCACGAATTGCCGAGTAGATAAATTGAAGAGCCGGCTCATGCATACTTGTGCGACTATAATCGAGAATTTGTATGTCTCAAAATGAAGAAAGTTCATATCTATTTCACAGTATCTCATGGCAGTTTGTTTTAGCTCGTCACACCTCGTAGAAAGAACGCTACCTACTATTTTTCAAGATTCAAATTTGTATATGCTGCATTATCGCAAGTTGGGCGCAGTTTAGCCGTAATTACTACTTATAGTGTCTATGCTCAGACTCGAGAGACAGTGAAGTCGGCTCGATGGAGGGTACGAATTCTTGCAAGATTGTGTCATGTATTCAGCACCCTGCACCCAGGGCGCTAGATTCCCCAACAGCCTCCAGCCTTCTCTCCCTTCAGCCTTGTCCAGAGTAATACGTAGGTACCGTATCTGCCCTCCATATGTCAAGGTCACCCAGCGCATGGTCGGCTTGGGATCAAAGTGCGGTAATCTTGCAATATTGCTAGGTATTCGCCGCCGTTCAAGAGAGCGGGAGCGGTCCTTTCAGGCCCGGTTCACTCACCCAGCCAGGCAGCGTCCCAGTGGGTATGTGGATCCCTCAGCTCATCCTAAAGCTGTCTGGAGTGTCCTCGTTTTAGGCTAGGTTCTTGGCATAGCGCTTGTTGCAACTTGTTAGTGAGAGGTCTTTCCCCACTGACCATGCAGCACAACAGTTACGCCGCAAATCAGGCGTAGTTCTGCGAATGAAACAAGGTGCTCATGCCCACCGCCAGGGCCGCCGTGCAACACCAATGCAAGCGCCACGCGACCATCAAGATCGCGTCTATCTCGTAATTTTTAGATCAGCAAGCGCCGCATTCCCTGAACGGGAAATGTACCCTAGTACGGAGGGGTGATGATCATTTCGTAATCCTGGGCGTTGTTGTGTTCCTGAGTTTGCCTCTCCACGCGGGCCTTGCGAGTCCGAGAGAGCTGAACGAGACAGTCAACTGGGGTACTTGAAGGAGAGGTACAGGAAGCAGAATCATAATGAACCACATCAGCTAGCATTTCATAGATGATTGTTTGAGAGATTCGTCAAGAATCCCAAAACGCGTTGACCTGTGGAATTGTGCCACCTTGCTGGGTACGCCACGGGTAGAGCGAAGCAGCCGCAGCCTCACATCCTCTACGTGCATTAGAAGGTTCGCACAAGTCAAAGGAGACGCGGCATATATCCGGTGCCGGGTGTGCTCCCACTTTTGCCTCGGCTGAACAAATCGGCAGCGCGTGGGAAAATCAGTTAAGATTTGAGGGTACAAACAGACAGGATGATCTACAATCGTACCTAGAAGTGTGCGTCGCAATACTAAGCGCGGATGTGGGGACCAGACGCAGGTCCTGGACTGCCTATTGCCTGGAAAGAATGGGTCCGATACTATCTAAAGGCTCCATCCCGCTGTTAGGTCAATATTTAGAGAAGATATTGTCACAGTCATCATGTTCGAAGGGAAGCTCGTGCGTTGACCCGAGAGCTTGGAACCGGTGGATACTTGCAAATCCCTGCCCCTCAACCGGCCGTCGAAGTGGGCTGGTGGGGTTGGCGGCTGCGGCCGGCGCTAAAGCCTTGCCGTTCCATCATTGGTTGCTTGCCCCAAGCTCTATCCTGGCAGCCCTGGCAGTGCGCCTAAACCAACCCTCGCGCGTGCAACGTCAAGATCAACTGCGCCCGACCCAACAGTCAATCTTTTGCCCTTTCCTCCCAACCAACCATGTTTACGACGCTGTCTCCATATTGCAACCTGCGACACTTCTCTGACTCTTCATCAATGCCAACATCTTTCGCAAAAATCCTCTTCTGCCTAGACGGGTCTAATCTCTGGTCGCTGCGCCGCCGCGTCAACCCCTCCCCTTGCGCACCAACTGCGCAGAGCTACTCTTCAACGAGCCTCGACTTTGTCGAGACTCCCCACGCAGGCGCCTCATGAAACACTCGAACTTCTATAAAGGAAGCCCTCATCCCTCGATTGACTCAAATGATCACCATGGGAACCAAGAGAAAGCCAGAGAGCCCACTGATTTCGGAGCCATCCTCCAAGATACGCCGCACCGACACGCATTCGGATCACGAGAACTCTCAGTACGCTCCTGGTAGGTATTCTTCCACTCTCAAACTTCTCTGTGCTCTCTAATTCTCTTCTCACAGTGCTATATAGTCCGCTACCGCAAGAACAAGTCCCTTCGCCGTCAGCAGACTCCAATCCAGCTCCCCTGACAAAGGCGAATCTACGGAAGCTCGAAAAAATGACGGGAAGCGGCTCGAGATCCGGAAAATCTGCATACAGTTCCAGGACTGGAATAACAAGTCAGTCTGGAGGATCAAAGTCACATTCGACAACCGACCACCGATTTGAAGCAGCCTTCCGCACCAATGGCGGAGTCGACGCTTTGAATTCCTGCTCATTTCCACCGTCCAATATGACAGAGATCGGTGCCCACCTCGACCGCTCTCGTGACTCGGCGTCTCCAGATTCCAGTCAGCACCGCAGATTCCTCAACAGCCTTCAATGCGCCAACAATGAGAGAGATATTGAGAGCCTTATGCAAGGCAGAGTCTTTAAGGATACAAACAAGGATGATAGACTTCAGGACATTGACTATCGAGCCAATGTCGATAAACAGTGGGTTGCATTCCCAAAAGATGTTGGCTTCAACAACAATCTCTCCGCTCCTAAGCCGGACTTGGTTGAAGGTTATGCCCAACGGTCATTTCCTCCATTTATCAATGAGTTAGGCGGCTCGGCGACTCTCGTCCATGATTCCGAAACTTACGTTGCCCTTCCTCATTTTGCTGCCGAGTTTAAGGATTATGGTAAGAGTATGCGCGAAGCCGAGGTCCAGACTGGTTATGACGGCGCCCACATGGTCTACGCTCGTAACAAGGCTCTTGAATATATAGGAGAGAGAGATCCACCCCAACGTGCGTCCCCGATCACTGTAGCCAGTGACGGTCATAACTGGACGGTTTACTCTCATCATGCTCACCCCAATGATCAAACCGGCAAGCTCGAGTACTACCAGGTATGTCAATATTATGCTCTTTCTGATGCCATTCTTTCTCTGTCCATTTGTCAAATTGGCAATGCCCTTGCCTTGCTAATGCTGGAATCCGCACAGAACGAAGTCGCTTCAGGCAGAACGGTCCGGTATAATGACTTTAAGCAGAGCTACAAGGTGCTGAGGAACGCACAAGACTGGGGCAGGAAGGAATCCCATGACCTGCGCGAGCGCCTGCAACGGCATGAGGATGCCAGGGCCAACCAAGCCAGCACTAGCACTATGAGCAAAGCAGGACCGGTGAATGGGGCCAAGGCCAGCAGTTCAGCCTACTCCTCTGCTTCAAGTGGAGGGCCACGGGTATCGTCGCGCCGCGCGAGTGATGCTGGAAGCAGACGATCTGACGGTCAGGCGTCAGTGGCCTCTTCGAATAGTGCCGGGCGACCGTCTATGACTGGTTATGCCGGCACGAGCAGGCTTGGTTCGAATCAGCAAGTTCCCCCATCTGCGAGCAAAACCATGCCACCACCTCCCCGTAGATCCAGCGATGCTGTGAGCGGGCGGGTAGCCGATCATCGAGGCGCAGCCAGGAGCCCCTCCACGACGAGGTACCCGCCCAGCGCCAGCAGCGGGTCTAGATCTGGAGCTGGAACACCAAAATCATCCAAGGCGCCGTCCGTCGACAGCCAACAGTACGCGGATCCACGCCACTCCAGACCTGATAAGTACCGTGAACGTCGGTCGGACGATGACATTCAGCCCGTGCAAAGGCGTCGCTCAGATAGCCCCCAGGATCAGCCCCGGCCGCCGCGTGACATGGACCGGGGCCGGGACCGTACTCGAGATTCTTCACGCCTTGGGGACTCGAGTCGCGACGCTGGCAGATACGCCCGTGCGACCTCTGTGGGTGGCTCCTCCAGCGGCGGCCGGTATGTTGCCCGACGCTCACCCAGTGCCGATCGATATAGTGGTCGGTGAAACGGAGTCGGTGCCAAGGCGTCGACACTTGCTCAGCTGCAAGACGAAAAAGTGGGCATTTAATGACTTCTGGACTGGGTACTTGAATAGAATGGCAGAATAGTTTCCGCGAAGCAACCTGGGATGGCGAGTAATTACTACGGCGAAATCGATCTAGCTAATTGTTTAATGATGAGTGTCCTTTGTTTTGTCAATACTTGCATGATTTAAAATGGGCAAAGGGATTACTGAATGATACTGCTATTGAGAAGGTTTGGTTCTTTTGTCTTCATGATAGAGATGATGGTCGTGGCAGGAGTTGAGGGAAATTTGCTTATGATTGTAAGATCAGACCAGAGAACTTAGAGCCTGCTTTAGTTCATCTTTATCAGAGAATCAGATCAAAAGGCAGAGAATGCTTGCTGTGAATTTCATTGTAGCAGAAGATGTAATAGCTTGGAAGAGAGGCATGCCGTATGTTGTTTAATGAAGAGGAGGCAATGATTTTGGACAACAAGATGATGGGCCTTTAGGGCCCGGCTCCATATACAGGTGCAGTCACACCTCATATGGTTTGGTCAAGGTATGGGCGGGAGAACGTCTACATCAGAAGAATGCAAATGACTGTGAAGAGAAGGTGAAGCCACATGTAGATGTGATGAATCATGTTCTTTCAATAAGGTGTGGCATTCTCAAGCTTTCCTGTTGGGAAAAGGAATGGTTTTATCTTGAGTGTTTTGCCTTGCCTGCTAGGCCTCTGGTATGCCCTGTTGACTGTATCTGTCCTTGCGCCTACAATGCTGACAATGATCTGGTAAGCAGAATCAAATCTACCCGCAGACATTCCACCCGAGGCTAAAGCATATTTCGGTCCGCACTGATAAGATTAATTGCGAGGAAGCGCGTGAGCTTGGAAACAGTCACCGGGAGCAGACGCCAGCCAGCCGGTGATGTTGAGGTGATCACCCCCATCGGCGGCAGGGCCAACAGTGATCCCATGATGCATCACCAAGGCCGCATCTTTGCAGATGTGGGGGAGACTGTTTAGCAGGGTCATGCAGTCTTGCATCGAGAAGTAAACGACGTTGAAGTGGTCGATGACTGGGTTGTTTACTTGGTTCGCAATCTGGATCTCGATCTCGAGACTGTTCATCCAGCCTTCTCCACCGTATACGGTCTCGCAGTGGCGGGGTATCTGAGCGCGATTTCTCTATTAGCGAGTGTTTCAACGGATTTATGCCTTTCAAAAAAAAGAAGAAAAAATTCCAACACATCACTGGACACGCTGGTCTTATGATGCTTGCGTGGGAGCAAAGGTGACTTACATCCAAGGCTGGAACGGTGTAATCGCCGCGAAGAGGACGACACAGGTTGGCAAAGGCGCTTTGAAGGGAAATATTGGAACTGACTAGATCCGGAATCCAGGCTAAGCCCTTTCCGAGACTGGAGGAGAAGGATTAGCAAAGGACTCAATACAATGCCAACATATCATGGGCAGACAAGCTGTTGGGAACAAGCTATCAAAATTACAGTCTTATGTACTTCCAAGCAATATTTTAGTTGAATGAACTGGTAAATCAAGGGAATCTTGTGTCTTGAGAAGAACGAGTCAAAGAATTGAACGTGGAGCGTTCTACTCACCAGCCATTGTCAAATGCCTTGGCTGTAGCCAAAGGGACAGCAGCAATGATGGTGAAAATGCCATGAAAATGCATCTTCAATGTTTTGAAATCTCTGTATGAAGGTCCTTTCTTGGGGGGGATTCTGTTGTGGGTTCCCTGATCTAGGGAGTTGTAAGGGAAGTTGGTTTGAGGAAAGTTGGCAGCCAGCAAGGCTGTGGTAATATCTCCAGAAAGTAGGAGAAGTGGAGAGGTGATCATAGAGCATGGGGTATCAGCAACAAGCACTTCAATTGGTAAAAGCGCTGCTGTTGTGACATTTACCCAGAGATTGACTGAGAGAGGAATGGCCAAGTTGTGATCTTTGTCCCACGTCCCTGGTGCACGACCAGAGGAACTAGACAAAAAAGCAACAGCAGTTGCAAGCAAACAGCCATTACAAATTTACGAGTCCCTCCAAAAATTTGAAGACTTGAAGCTGAGAATAGTAAAAGACAGTTCAAGATCTCAGTTGACCCGGCAGCCTTGCAGCCTTGTGAAAATTCGGCTCAGCCTCGCTTATGCAGGGCTCCTCCACAAAAGGAAGCTCCAACACACCCAAAGGCCTCCAACTTGCAGAGGTGAAATACGCCATTTCCCGCTGAAAGTGATGCACTTTTAGATAAGAATGAAAAGAAAACGAGAATAAGAAGAAAGGAAAAGGTCAACCAGGGAAGATCACATTACGGGATAGCCCGATCTAAAGCTCTTTCAACCTCACCGAGACGACGCCCGCTCCTACCTACTCATACATACAGCAAACCACCCGACATGTTACTCCCAATCAGTCAAGGAGTTTTTCTTTCCCCGCATCATCGGCGGTGGTGGTCTCAAGCCATCTATCGCAGCTGACTCTCTCGTATTAGACTCCCTCCGCAGCGGCGAATCGCCATCCTCCTCCAGCGTACTTGTCCTCGACGCCACAGATGGCACCTTGCTATGCGTAGTCCGCACGCTCTCCCGCAAACTCGTCCCCGCCGACGATCGCCCCATCCGCTCTCGCTCATCATCCACCAACACCACCATCCACACGCCCACTTCACCGTCCCGACCAAGCAGCGGGGTGGCGTGAATCCACCGATTGCGCGCCACGTTCTGCACCTTCTTGGGGTTTGGGATCCACTTCACCTTGGCCGTCACGCTCTGCCCGTTCGTCATGGCCTGCTCGATCTGATTACGCAGCTGCGGGCTGCCGCCGATGCGATCCATCAGGCTCGACTGAACCATGCCCGGGATACGCAGCGAGGGCGACGCGAACAGGATGCGCAGGTACGGTGCGGGCCGCACAAGCAGGTAGTGCTCATACACGCCGCCCAGCTGTCCACCGTGCTGCGCGTCAAAGGCTGCCGACGCAGAGTGACCCGATGTGCTGAGGAACGAAGGGTCTGTGCCCGGGTGCATGATACGGTTGTCGTAGCTATCCGAGTTGTTTGCATTCGGGCTCTTGGGCGGCAACTCACCCGGCATTGCCTCCTCGCTTTCCCAGGGCGTGCTACTGGAGACACCGTTTGAGCTGCCAAACAGAGGATCGTCTTCATAGTCGGCGGAACCGTCCGCGTTGATCACAAGTCGCTGCTTCTTTTTCAATGCCGCGGGCGGCTCCTGGAGGTCTGGGTAGTGCAACCGCCCACCATGCCTCTGAATCACGCCCAGCTCATCGTGATTGAACAATTCGCTGAGCTCCTGCAATTCATTCTTGCCGTTGCTCGCGCTGTTATCCATCACGGGCCCTTCATCTTCGCTCCCATCGACTTCGTAGCCGGGCTTGTCGATATACTGCTGCAAGTGCTCGAAGCCATAGAAGTCGTTGAGTAGACCCGATGTGTCTATTTGTGCGCCGAGGTAGTAGCGAACTTTGCCATTCCCGTCGAGTAGAGGCGTGATCATGAGGAGATTCATAAAGGGCGAACCGTCACGGCGATAGTTTAGGCAGGGCTCGTAGTGTTGTTCGCCTCTTTCGAGTTTCTCGCGGATGCGCCGCACGCCGTGGCGGTTTGTCTGAGGGCCTTGGAAGATGCGGCAATTGCGGCCAATTACATATTTGTTCTATGAGTGTGTCCTTGTCAGCAAGCCGTTCTCTTACTACGAAGACAGAATATAAGGATAGACTTACAGAGTACTGTGTCATGCGGTTAAACTCTGGTCATGGAGATGGTCAGCGCCAGAAATCGACTGCTCGCCGTCACAGACGAGCGAATTGGATGTGTAGAACTGACCTTCCGAAGCAAACAGTATTGGGTTGTCGTGACGCGCAGGATCAGAAAGACAAAAAGTCTCAGCCAAACCTTCTGACATGCTAATCATCGCTCCACGTTAGCATGCTCTGGCATTCCCCCATACACGCGATCAGGACTTACTCTCGTAACTGCGTCGGCAAACTCCCATTGATCCTCCTCCGAATGCTCACCTCTACGGCGCGCATCCAGACACTCGTAATCCACGCCGGCAGATCCTCATTCGCCAGCACGCTAAAGCTCTCCTCCAACTTCCGCATCAAGCCCTCATTCATCGTCTCGGGCGCCTGCTCGCGCGTAAAAGCCAAACCTTCCATTGGCTTCAGCAAGCTCGTCACACTATTGGTATACCGAATCGCTGCCAGCGCCTTGCGCACGTCTAGGTGGTACACCAGCAGCGGCACGTGCTCGGGTCGGTGCTCCATCAGAAACACGCTGAAGCGCCGCAACAACTTCAAGTCGGCAAAGACGATGCGCAGGTGCGTTTTGCTGAACATTAGCAGGGACCGCCGCTCGAGCGGCTCCAGGAGCGGCCGCACCTCCACGCCCGCTGGTGCCGGCGCAGCCAGATCAAAGCTGTCTGGGTCAACATCGGTCTCGCGGAGGGGCTGCAGTCCGCGTGCGCGACCCGAGGCTTCACTCGAGAGTTGCAGGGGCGGGAGGGGCTCCAACTCCGGGCCGAGGCCGTTCTCATGAGGCGCCACGCTGCGGCCGGTAGAGTCGGAAAAGCGGGACGACCATGGCGCTTCGGGGCTGACTTGTTGCGAGGGCGGTTGTGCGTGATTGCGCTGGGCGAGGCTGGTGTAGCCGGGGATGATGGGGTCTGGTTTGCGCTGGAGGGGCTCCGGGGCCGCCCTGAGGTCTTCTTGGGGTGGTTTGGGCGCCTGTCGTGGATTTGTGATGTCGTGAAGGTCACTGTTACAAGCGTGTGAGATGGTGAATATACACCCCAAGTGTTTGGCATGGTAGAACCTAGCCAACACGGAAATGGGGCTCATACCTCTTAATGTTGACCTTCTCCTCGGTGGTACGTACAAGATGCCCATTCTTGCGGTCAGGTACCCGAGAAGAATTTCTGTCCCGGTCCCTGCCAGAGTTCAAGAGCTTCCCAAACTTCATCATGGTACTGGCAGCAGACACGTAGCAAAGTCAGAGAGAGGGTGTGAGAATGTAAGACACAAGGAGGAGCAGCGCCTCCTGCAAGCACAACTACTGTGAATTCCGTTATACGTCTGCAGGCAGGAAAGTATACCACAAAGGGGGGAAACAAACTTCGAGGCAAGATACACTTTTCATTGTTGCACGATTCGAATCATATACCTTGAGCACCCTAGCCCATCTCCGTCATACCGTTCGCGATCTAAATCGGAAGAGGTATCGTTGGCCGGTGCAACGCATCTTGGAGGGGGGAGGGGGAACAAGCCATCTGCTAACCCAGCCAGAGGCTAGAGCTTGTTCCCTCCCCGCGAAATTATCCCGAATTCTCGTCGTCTTCCCACATAGCGGTAAACGCCTCTTGAGCCGTTTTGGACGTGCGCGCATGGTCCCATCCTTCTGGAAGAAGGTCTTGACTTTTCGAGCTTCGAGTCTTGCCAGGTCAATCCATCAGTAAGACAAGCCCCCGGACTCCTAATGCCTGTGACGATGAGAGCGAACCGACTGGAATGTTGCTCCGCCGGGTCGATCCTAGCTCCAGTGTTATGAAAAAGCTAGCTTCCTTGTTAGTGATAAATAGAGCCTTTTGTCTCGGGTAGCCTGGTATCTCTCTTCTAGTGGGTAATGGGGTAGACGGCCGAGCGCACACACTGCCCGCATATCGATGAGGCAGGCCTCTATCCGCGTCTGTGCCCCTCCGACGCATGGCCCCATCCTCTCTCTCTCCGTCTCTCTCTCTCTCCGTGGTGTGTAGGAGAGGCTGAAAATTGTCAAGTCCCGAGGATCGTGACGTTGCTTTGGGATACGACAAGTGTGCATTTGTGGTATGTAGAGCCGTGGTGGGAGTGTAAGATATCCCTGCCCAAGCTGCAGGTGATTTTTCTTTCGAGCTCGGTCTGGGGAAGTGTCCGATAGGTTCAACAAGGGGGAGCTTGATCAATCAGACTTTGCCAAGCACCGATCGACCCAGTGGATAGGAAAGTTTGCTTGTATTGTAAAAAGTTCGTCCTGTCTCCTGCCACAGTCTGTGTCCTATACTTTGCGTTCTTTTTTCCGTCTCTCTCCTTTGCAATGATCATAGATTTTGAAAGGTTGTTGACTTCCGGATCGAGACATCGCAAGGGCCCATCAATTCTCCGTCTCCAGTTCGAATGTTACCTCGCGACCGATTTAAGGTTGAGTGCTGCGTTCTACAAGTAGATACGTGCTGGGTATCGGCGATAGAAAGAAGCTCAGGATTTCAGATTGATCGAAATTGTATCGGACTGTAGACTGACAATCTAGCAACGCACGGATGGCCCTTTCTTTTCGGATGGAGGCGTCTTTAGCAAAAGGCGTGGTTAGAGTAGCGTCTTCTAGCCTATGCTCTAGTTTTCTCGCAAACATCCATGACATGGGGAAAGTCGATACTTCGCATGCTGTGTGTTTTGTATATTCACCGCCGTATCCGGCTCTCCCATCCAGCGTGTTTAAAAACGGGGGGTGGGAAACCCGGAGTTGGAAAAGCCGGGGAGTGTGGGGGACGTCATGGCCCGAAGAGACATCGTGCGTCTCGTCAAGCTCCGAGATGAGCACTGGCAGATACGCAATTAATACATGGAAAGTACCTATATCTATGGGGTGTGAGCTTTGACATGCTCGGGTTTGGAATACGACTGCCCTGATACTGCTACTACGTTCAAAGGTACTCTGTATGAAACCATGTGTGTTCGCAAAGTTTATACAACTTTGGGAAGTCAGAAATCGACCCCAATATCAGTTGCAAAGGGAAGCACACTTACTCTATCGGCCAGATGCCATGCCATTGAAGATTTCTCTCTTGATGACGAGATGTCCTGCCATCGACAAAAGGTCGAGTTAAGTGCCACTCCTAAGCCAGCGGGATCCGTCAGGTGTCCGGTAGATGGGATGATGTACTATGCTTTGGACGCCGGAAGTGGCACGCAGAGTATGTATTTGGCTGACGCAACGCACATGCACATTCACACGCCAGTTTTGACATTTGGTCTTGACACATCTGTATCCCCCATTCAGCCTGACATTTTGTGATATCTCGTCATGTAATCGCTTCGCTGTACGCTCTCAAAAGAAACAAAGTATCCCAACCAACGCCGTCGACCAAAAGACCCTTGGCCTGTTCAAGAGTGGATCCGATGATGCACACACAGAGCTGTGTATGCAAAGACTCACATGACGCTGACACGAGAGCGCCTTGGGTGATCCTCAGCCTACGGTGAGAGCATAGCAACCATGCGACTCATGGTTTACGCGTGCTGTCTTACCCGCAGCCCTCTTCCCCCTTAAGACGAGATCACTTCTGGTCCTCAAAAGCCAACTTCTTCCCAGGACTGGCGATAGGCGACCCTCCAGACCGGGAGCCGGTATCCAGCCCTCGTTCTCTCATAACCCTCTCGGCAGCTTCGCGCGCGGTGGGTGGCTGCTGGTGATTCCAGTGGTGTCTCGTGTGCACTCCATGTTGTGTTTCACGCAGCGAGCTCGTATGTCCCGGCTGAAACGCCCCGCCCGACATTGGACCTTGCCCTATGCCTGTTGAATCGCCCAAGCCCTCCTCTTCAGCCGCTACCGACCCTCCACGTGAGTTCACGCCATCGACAAGCCTTCGCTCGGCCGCCGCGTTCACGCGCTCGCTCAAGCTCGAGCTTGTCCTCTCTATGCCCGCGCCAGGCAGAGGCCGGCGCACATATATGGGACCCGAGTAGGTGGAATTTGCGCCCTCGCCGAAGCCGACGAGCGAAGCTGAGCCGTCATCATCGCTGAGGTTGTCGTCAATGTCTTGGTTGACGCTGCGGTTTGTCAGGTTGTCATCGTCAATGTCCATGTCCGTAGCGGCGCCGCCAGTGGTGGAAGCCGCGGCGCCAATGTAGCTCGATGAATCGGTCTCGCGGCCAAAGTTGGTGTCGGTGCTCATCATGTCGATGTCCTGTATGGCAGAAGAACTTTGTCAGCGCATTGTTCTGATTCTGTGCCGCATCACAGGCCTGTTCAGCAGACACACTTACACTTGCGGTAGCGGATGCTGTGCCACTGGTTGACATCTTGGTGATGGCGGTAGGTTGCCCATTGGAGTCGAAATACGCAGGCACGCCGAGGATCTGTGGGGCTACAGCCTGGGGGAAGGTGACGGAGGTGGGCGTAGTCTGGGGGCTGGCGCCTTGGTGGGCGGGCGGCTGGGAGAGGGAACCTGGGCCGGGCCGTTGTTGAGAGATGGTAGATAGGCCAGCAAGACGCGAGATTCGATCGGCGCGTTCAGCTTCGAGGCTGTTTTGCGAGGCGTGTTGGTGGTGACCGGCCCGATGGCTTGTGGTGGCTAAGGCGTGGCCGCGGTTGCCATCCTTGATAGCGGTAGTGGAGAGGGCGGAGAGCGAGGTCGTTGTCGAGGTAGGTGTGCCGCTAAATGGAGGCCAGTTGAGATCAGCAAATGATTTGGCAAATCGAGTAAAAGTTCAAGAGTTAAATATATCGTACGGGACTTCAGAGGGAGTGTCCGGGGCAGAGGGCGCAGGCGGGAGGCCGATGAGGGTTGGATGAGGATGCGCCATGGCGATGTGTGATTTCTGTTGATGGAACAAAAAGCTTGACCAAGGAAAACAACTTGACGGTGTTGCGATTGCGATGGCGCAGATATTGATGATACGTTGTGTGTGCACTGTGGTCAAATGTCGAGTGACGATATGCTCCTGAGGATGCCCGAGTACTGTTGTTGTAGCTGATGTAAAGGTATCGGATCGCCGGATGGTTTGATGTGGGAAGAGTGGGTCTGTAGATCTGCAAATTGGGGCTTTCCGAGTCAGGCCTTGTGTATTGCAGTTGTGTTGTGTTGTATTGTGTTGAGTTGTCCCTGTTGATCAGCAGTGGATGTGGAAGTGAGGCTGTTGAAAGGTGGCTGAAAATAGCAGAATACGGGATCATTGGATGCGCATGCTTCTGAGGCGGAAAGTCTAATCGAGATGCTCTGGTGGAGGATTCGGGTCACAAGCAATGACGTCGACCCTGGTCCCCTGTAGGCAGTCACTGGCAGAGTCCCTTGGGCCCACCAATTTAGCAGCACAGAACAGGGTGTGCACGGACGGTTTTTATGTTAGTACTAAGTAGTACCCAAAGCCATGCGGGGTGAAGTGGGACAGCCATACCTCCCACCCCCAGAGGGGGGGGGAGAGGGGTGGGAGGTTGTTGGAAAGGAACAAATTAAACCAAGCCCTTTCCTCTCATACATGAAGTTTGTCTTTCTTCCATACCCCCCTCACGCTGTTCTTAGTAATAGGCCGTTAGAGAGTCTGGATTGGTAGGTTTATATAATTGGTGAATGACACAGTCTCAGGTGTCACCCTTCATATGACTATAAAGTATCCTCTCAGTCTAAAGAGAAGCAAGCGGAAAATCTCTTGTATAGAGTCATACATACCTGCGATTGGCAACTACAGTGTTCAGGTGCGAGGTCGAAAGGGGAAATTTGAGGCCAAAAAAAAACCAAAAACATATAACACCGGGTATTCGCTAGTGGTCACCCACCTAACTACTAATCCAGCCCTCAGCGGCTTATTTAGGGGAGAGCGGACGGGATCCCAAGTTTTCCGCTGGGTATGGTCATATGTACTGAGTTATTGATATGAGTTACTCATATACTTGAATCTGCTACCATTCGTGTATAGAATACAGCGATAATGGGCGCAGACGCGGCTTCTGAGCCTCTTGCTATTACTTTGCTTTCATACATACGAACAAGTTCAGTCAAAACAAATGACCAATACTACAGTGGCAATTATAGGAACAAAGTGTGGCAGCTAGTGTTTTGCAATTGAAGACTGCCCAAGATGGCCTGATTCGCAGTATCAGCCTCAAAAAACACCTGGAGTGAAATCCACCACTTGCACCTTCGAAACGACTCCTTTACCAGCTGCCTTAACAAACGCCAAGTGGGCTGGGTCCTCTTCCAGATAGTATTTCCGATCTGCCTCATTCTCGAATTCACTGATGAAGATGTGCGTCAATCCACCCTACTCATTTGTCAGTCCAATCAATAGCCCAAGCTCAGCTTGAACTGTCCCTAGATATTGGGCTGCCTTACTGAATGGTTCTCAGGACTGTTCTCCTTCCCACCCATTGCGGTCTTGATGTACGGCTTCTTGGTTTCAGGGTGTACGCACTTGTCCTTCAAGGCCAACATCTGGTCACAGAGCTGTGTGCTTGCTCAGTCATTGTCTCCACTGAATTTCTAAGCAAAGTAGAGAGAGGACTTACATTTTGGACGTCCGCTGCCTGGGCAGACGGGTCGACACCAAACATGACAACATGAAAGATCCCCATCCTGGCAGGCTGCTGGTTTGACAAAAAAAAAAGGGGGGGGGGGCAAAGCTCACAATCCTTGGGTCTGAAAGGGAGAAATTTACCACCAGAGCTCGGGAGCATCTGCTGTTATGTTGGGTGGGATACCATTTGTCATCAAACCTGAGGGACATGACAGGGATTGGGGCCCAAGCCGTAAGAAGTCTAGAAATGTACTGTTCCCTGCAAGCTATGGATGAATAACCGACTACAGCAACAGTGTTGTTTCTTTAGCGTGAGGTCTGTCTATTCTTTAGCCATTTGCTGATGATAGTCAGTGAGCTCCTTGCGGTACGCTGGGACGTGACCTAGCACTTCAGTCTCTGAGTCCGTGTCTATGGGCAACCAAAGCTTCCACCCTATCGTCCATGTTTCCCTACGAGCTCGTGTTAAGAGATGTCTACCTACATTGGCATAACACGCACAAACGAGTAAAATAATTCCATCATCCTAGGACACTGCGGTAGAGCGAAAACGATAACTTGTACTCGATCCTGAGTCTGGAGCTGGACACCTTGGCCATGCGGCTGCGTACGTCTTGTTTGTGACACGCATGTCTTGCTGGATGAACTACTCCAGGCTCGAGAGACTAATATGCAGCGATTTGAGCCAGCTTTGCGAGAGGCGGTTGCTCGTTCCTCGAGGATGGCACAGTTTCGAGCAAATCCAGATCACTGGCTTGTACACACTTGAATACCAACTCGAAACAAATTCTGTACTTCATCTTTCTATTGCTAAGCTGAGGTTAAGTGAAATCCACCGCTCGATGCTTGCTTACCAGATTTCATCCGTGAAGAAGGCTAGCAGAAAGCAGCAGGTAATTCGATATCTGCTCAATCTCATGGTTCCCCAAGCCAGACCAAAACAAAAATGGGACCAAGAAATTCCAAGAATAGCCCGAACTTCGACCTCGGTGGATGGCGCCGCACTCAAATCCCAGGTAACATCGCAGAACGTCCCATTGCGGGCTATGAAGACCAGATAGGAAGATGTGTCTCATGAGCCCAGAGGGACCGACCGTATTAGAGATAGAACATGGTGTTTCGTAGCCTCTCGTGGACTTTGACTGATGCCAGACTCTGACCTCCAGCACTCGCCACCGTGCTCGATCCCCCATTACTGCCCTTAAACAAATCAGCATTATAAAGCCGGGCGCGCTCGCACAGGATATCTGCATAGTACGCTGGCGTGCAGATGCTCACGGCCTTGGTAGCGCGGCCAAAGGTGTAGCACAGCGCCTGCGTCAGCATCTCGACCTCGTTGGCGGCGTTGACTTTCTTCGCCTTGGCGCGCGCGCAGAAGATCTCATCCAGTACGACAACATAATGCGCGGGTCGCCCGGTACCTTGTAGAACGTTGTGTGATTGTAGGAAGAAATCCCACACGCCCTCTTCGGTTATGCCGCGGTCGACGACAGTGCCAGGCTTCAAATTGCCGCGGCCTTTGGGGTCCATATCCTTGTCCTGGATCGGGTAGAAGCGCGTGTGATGTCGCTTGCCGACAATTATGATCGTAAGCTTGGGCTCCTGTACGCTCTTGGTCAGCTTGGCATAAGCATCTTGGAAAGAAAGGCGGTTATCAACGTACCATGCCAGCCTGATACATCTCTTTACATGCTTGACGGAGTAGGGGTAACTCCTTCTCAAGGACGTCATCGTATTGACCTTCAGAAACACCATCGCGGTAAACGATGATGTTGTCTGGCAACGAATTATGCTTTCCGAGGCTTCTCCAGTGTTCAAGGTGAGTCTTAAGCATACTGCCTACACCACTCACCATCTCCTGCCTCGAATTCTGGATGCGTAAAGTCGCCGGCCACTGGCCCAAGTCCTTGTCTACGGAGGCGACCATGCCGGCCAGGGAGGGAGCTGTGGGTAATGAGCCAGGGGAGGGGTGCGTGACGTCCAGGCCCACGAGCATCGTCTTATCCTCCTTGACGAAAGATAAGCGCGACTGCTCTACCGCTTGATTGTTTCCTCCAAGCTTGATATTGAACTTTAAAGCAACGTTGCCTAAGTATTGCGGGTCTTTCTGTCGGAACTTATTGCCAATAACGCAAACAGTATGAATACCATACTTGATATCGCCGAGAACTTTGATGTGATCGTATACCTCCTCATTGAATGTCTCTGTCTTTTTCATGCCAGGCAAAATGATCAAGACGAGGTCGAAACGTTTCGAGGCAATCGCGAACTTGGCATCGAGTTCGGGATCGGCTCGATCTTTGATTGCCAATTCTTGCCCTTGGATATAGTCATGGTTCGTGCCGTCCAGCCCGTTCGAGCGCAACGCGTTGGTTAAAGCTTCTACAGCAGTGTGGTTCTGTCTGATATCGTCGGAGTCTGGAGGATAAGCGACGTCTTGAATGGCGAGGAAACTCCACCTCTTTAGCTTCCCTCCCTTTTTGAATTGAATGCCTTTCATATTCCAGCTTCCACTGGTGACTCTGATATTAGTTTTCAGGTATTGAACATATGGTTCTTTCAGTAGGCGAGCTGGAACGGTGATCAGACTCTGGCCAATGGCAAGACGAAATTGATCCTATATTGGTAATTAGCGATTGCAAACGTGTCATGAAGATCTGTTGGGTCTCACCAGAAGAGGGTTGGTCTCACGAGACATTCCAGCAGTCTCAAACCCGTCCTCTTCGATTGATTTGGCGTTCAACCAAGGCGGGCGGACAGCGAAGGAGACCATTTTGCCAGTCTGCTCGCCGCTGAGTCTACTCTTTACGTTCTGCCCGGGCAGTACGATGCAGACCTCAGCTGGCAGATAAGAAGGGCGACCTTCGGTACCAACATCGACGACTGGGAAATTGTTGCTTGTTTCGATACCGTATGTTTTCTTGAAGTAGTCATAAACACTGATATACCGCCCGGGACCAGCATCTGTTTGCTGAGGGCCAATCTGGAAAAGCAGTTAGCGTGTACTGAAAACAGAACAGTCCGATCCTACAGTGAAAGAGACTGTAATACTTACAAGCCGTTTGGGGCTACGCGCCTGATCGCGGAGCCAGAACTTCACATCCTTGGGCCCAGCGCCACGGTGACTCACCAACGGCGGTGAAGCCGCCGGAGGAGGTGCGTCCCGCTTTAAGTCGTGTGGCTGGGCAAGACCCCAGATAGTTTTCTGCCGAACAACTACCACACCGTGTCTATTTCTCTTCTCCGGAAAATGTGAGGTGCGAATACGTAAACGCTGGAGAAACATATGGAGCTCGTACCGACTTGCCGTCTTGCCGAATGGCTGTGCTTTAAACGCCTGTATCAGATTGGTCAATTTACCTTCTTGGTAGAACGCAGCGTGGCTAACATTGATGTTAACCAGAATCCGATTGGTCGCGGCGCGAACACTGGTTATAAAGCCTCGCATGGCCTTGAGGCCCTGGCCAAGATCTGTGGCGTTGTCCTCGCTGTCTTCCCAAACGAAAGTTTTGTTTGAGCCGATAGTGACGAGGCTATCATTTGTCTTGGCATGATGATTGAGGAGAATGTTGAGGCCTTGAATAAATTCCAACTTGCTCTTGCCTTGGCCAGCGGGATTGGTAGAGGTGAGGTCGGCAATAAGGTCGGCAAAAGTCAAGGTCTTGGTCAGTCGGAGGGGTACCGTATAGGTTTGGGCATGTTGAAGTGGCTCGTCCTCGCCCTCGCTCTTGTAGGCAACCCTAATAAAACCACGGTCATTTTTGATGGGAAACCTCTTTCTTGAGACAAGAGTATATTTGAAGTCTGAGACGACGTCGTTACGGTATCCAGCCAACTCATTGGACTCGTTGAGGATCAAACGAATGATCTGGGATAGCTTTCTGCCGACAGCATTGGGTTGGATGCCCTCTGATAGAGGACGTTAGTATATCTTCTTGATTATAGTAGCGACCATAGCTATATTCTGTAGAAGTGGAGCTTCAGACAGGCAGGTGGGCAGTAGAGGCAGACCAGTACTTACTCATGTCATACATGTACAAGACCAGATTGGAGTCTGGCGTGAGAGTGACGTAGTTCGTGAAGACAGTCATAGGTTTGCCCTCGGTGCCGTAGCCCGGTCGAGTGGGCATGGTGTTGGTGAGGGTGAGAGAGCCAAGGGCGGAGCTGGGGGACTGGCGGGCTCGTTGACGAGCATCTTCGACCTGTTCAACCCCGGAATCAGGGCGAGGGATAATGCCATTGGCAGGCCTGGATAGCATAGGTTAGCTGGCAGCCAGAGTTGCGGGTGATGGGGCAAGAGCTATGAAGCAAAGCTCCTCCATAGCAACAACGGTGGCAATGTATACCCAAAAACACGTATGGCAAGTTGATTGCAAAGGGGGCGAAGACTCACCTGTAGACGATTGGAGGGCCGTAGTTGATTCGACCACCACCACGACCACCGCGACCACCCTGACCACGAGAAACGGAGGCACCACCTTGTGCCGGTCCGCCACGAGGGCCACCGCTGCCTCTGCCTTGGTGAGCCATATGGGGCGCTGAGAGAGGTTGGAGGGCGAGTGAAGGTGTGGTATGCTGAAGCAGATTAGGGAGTACTGGAGAATGTTGTCAAGTGGAAAAGAAGATCCAAAGAAGGTGCAGCTGGAGCAAACAAGAGTGGAAGAAGAAGTGTGGCTAGTTTGCTTTGTGGTTGAAGAAGTTGTTGGTAGATGAGAAAGAAGTGGATTTGAATTTGGATAGCAGAGGTGAAAGGTTGAAAGGTTGAAGAGTGTCAAATTTGGAGTTTTGTTTGAAGGAGGATAGATAAAGAGGTAGTAAGGTAGGTAGGTAGGTGCCCAGGTAAGTAGGGAGGAGGAGGAAGGTACTTAAGGCAGCAGGCAACAGAAGAGCAGTTGTGTTCAGTTCCCTGCAAACTGGATCAAGATGAAGTGACTCGCTTTCAACCAATTGTAGACCTGTGTAATCCACAGCAAGTGAGGATCAAGGAGAGTCGAAAGAAAGTCTGGGTTGGCCCCACATGGTTGATAAGATGATTGAGAGTAATGAAGCTGGTGATGGTGTGGTTCATGTATCTTTATGTGTCTTTCTGAGCCTCTGAAAAGATCCTAATGCTGCTATGATCTGGTCGATCGGTTTGGTTGGAAGTTGGACAAACGAAAGAAAGACTAATTATTTGATCAAGAAGCCTTTATATGGGAGCAAGCCAATGAATCACAGAACAAACTGGGCAGGATAGCAATTTTGTGGATTTGTCTTTCCCTGATAGGTTGGTTGTGACTGTCTACCTCTCCTCAAGGATGATAATTATGACTTGGTCCCAAGTAACTGACTGAGTGATAGCTTCCATCTTTTGGAGTCCGTCTCCAACAAAGTCAAAACACCCACTTTTGACCTGTGATTGTGGCACTACTGCTCCAGTATCCAGCGGCCTCCCTCTTCTTGCTCAAGCGTTAGGAAGGATCGGTCATGCTTTGGAAGGCATTCAGGACATCAACCCGCCAATAGTTGTTGCTGAGATTCAGCCCCAAGCCAACGGCCCCTTCATCAATGCAATGCGGCCTTTTCGCATCCTCTGGGCTTCCAAAGGGGAACATTGGCACGAAGCACAACTCGTCAACAGCACAAGTAGCGCATTTTTCCCACCCAGTCCACTGCAAGTCGCGAACTAGTCCTCTCACGCTCTCTTGACTGACCTCGGCTGCTTGGGATAATGCACTACTTCTCGTCTCTTGGTCGCGAAGCTCCGATTGATACGCCTCTTGAATGTTTGATCGCGCTTGGAAGAGAGTCTCGCAGATACGTCCCGTCACTTGAGTGATGGCGGCGTGTATAAGATGGTCTTCGGGCGTGAATGAGGACTTGCTCGGTTTCACCTGTTGGAGGTAGTGATTTTGACATCTTGCTCGCGACAAAGCCTCTTCTTCGGCATCAGTGGCCAACAGAGAGATGTCGTCCGGCGTGCTGAGGTAGTTCACGTATGTGTTTGTCGCTGTAAACACCTCTGCCGCAAACAGACTTGCGTCACTATGCTGTATTGCGGGAGACAGCTCTGCGAGCAAAGCCAATCGGTCGGCATATCGCGATACGATGGCATCCACAATGGCCTGCCAGTTGATTCCGGGCCCGCTTCTGGTACCCGCCACGTCTTGCACTCTGCGTTGAATAGACTGACGCTCATGATGTGTGGTGAATAGCAACCGCGGAAACGTCCTTGCTCCTGGAGCATGATCCTCGGCATCCTCGTTAGGGTTCGTAACGTTAATGGGATAGAAGTAAGCTGATATCATCCTGGAGAAGTCCAGTTGCAACCGCCCAGCCTCAGCCATACCATCATAGTGCTGTGAGGCGGCACGGGCCATATGGAATGACATGCGAGCGAAATCATACCATGCCTTCATCTTGTCCCAGAACGGCCGGCGCAGCTGGCTTAGTAAATGCAGTCCTCCGTCGTCGAAATCACAATATACAATTTCAAATCCAACTTCCATCCTCAGCAGGCCATCATACCCCAGAGGAGTGATAATGTCGCAAATCTCGCTGACGCGTGCAATATCGTGTATCATAATGTCAACAAAGAACTGATCGCAGGGGGAAGTGCCGTTGATCATGCGCATGACGAGGTCTTGCGTGTCGACAGTACCCAGACATCCCTTGGCTGCACTCATGCCATCGAAGTAGAGCAAGTTCAGGTCTCTACTCGCTTGATATGTGCGAAGATAGCCTCTGATGGGTGGCTGCTCAGCTGACGTCCCAGACTGCGGTTCCTGGCTCCGGTCATTGTCGTCGAGACCGTGTACGGGCACTTGTTCAGAAACGGAAGTGTCTCTCTTTTGACGAGCGCGCCATGAGGCAGAGAAAGCCTCTGAGTGTTCCGGCTCGAATGCTAGCCATTCAAGGCCTGTTGTCTTGATGTCGCTACTATGTGTTCCGTGGTACAGCAAGTTACCTTTGGGCACTTTGGCTGGGATTATGGCCAGGCCGTTATGGTTCAACGATGAGCCCCATTGCCTAGTTGCTGAATGGATCGAGTTGAAGATGGGAACGGCATTGAGGCACGCTTGTTCCAAAGATGGCTTGGTGGTGAGCTCGGCGGCCACTACAACCAGGATGCAGGAGATTCGAAAAAAGATGTCAATTGCTCGATAGAGAGCCATAGTAGGATAATGTCCTTCTTGGAATACAAGGCTTTCTATGAAGCTGAGCGGGGTGAAGGGTTGTGTAGTGACGGTACAACAATGGCGGCCTTCACAAGTTGGCAATCGGCAGAATTGATATTGCAAATGAGGGGGATCCCAGAAAATTTGGGAATGTTGATTGCATGCAGTCGACACGGATTGCTTCCGATCAACTTCGCCACCTGTAACGAAGACTACTGCGATATATCGAGGCATGCTGTCAGCCGCACGCACAACGCAAGGAATTAATGGAGCACACCATCGTGAAACCTATGAGCGTTCGTATCATCGCTCGCATTAGACAGGGATGACGGAACGACCCAGGGAATGTTCCGTCAATGGGGGAATCGATACGCAGAAGCAACCCGTATCGTTGCAGACACCGTGGGTCAGTCTATCTTCACACTCTACTATCTCTTTTCTCTACACTGGGCTGGCTGGTCCCCAGGTTTGATGATGTGGTCTGGACTGGTGGATGACGATATCAGGTGTTACGTAGTCCTTATAGGAGGACTCGTGCTCGTCGAAGATGCATACCAGGCTTTTGTGAGCCATTGCATACTACTCCACTTGTCATACTCGTGAATAACATCCCTCACCGTAGTACGCATCATCACCGGAGCCGTCATCATGAAAGTCATTATCGTAGGCACCTTTGTCTGAACAGCCCACATCGCGGTGGTCCCCAAATAGCCGATAGGACCGATCATTATATAGCCCAATGGTCTAAGCGTTCTTCTGGTCCATTCTTCCGGCTCAGTCGAGGCTGGTCATAGGCGTCAGAGGACTTAGAATTTGTTTGTCGAGCTTGACTTAAAGTCTGTACACTTTCTTGCAATATATACAGGCGGCCTTGGTCAGTGCCAGATGGTGCGCATATGCACTGCCTGCACAAGAATCGCCGTGACGCTTGTCAGAGGCTGCTGACCGTCCAGCGACGGCCTTTACAGAAGTGGTTTTGTGTTGAATGGACCGTCTCCCAGACGCCCCGTTTGTGGCGCGTGCTCGTTTAAGAGTTGCATTGCCCGTTGGCAGGACGCCGTTGCTTTGTTCAGTCCCTGTATTATTGTGGATTTAGAGTGAATGGCCTCACTCGACTGCCGCAGCCAGCCACATCATTTCCCGCTCTCGTATAAAGACTTACAATCGTATTGCACCATCAAGGCTTTGGAACCGCATAGACACCAACTAGATTTCTTCAACCTTACTTGCCAGCCGTCTTTTCTCGCCCCAGTGCCTTTCCATCCCACTTCGTACGCACCAACCTCAACAGCAAGTAAGCCACGAGCCGATACGCAACTACACACCCAGCAAGCGCCGCGATGTTTACCACCGGATTGACATCCAACTTATACAACTGCAGGACTTCCTCGCCCGTCCCGATCACGCAACTGCCATCCGCCAATTTCTGCTCCTGGCCACACGAGAAGTGCAGTCCCCTCAGACTCACCGGCCCCAATGCCTTGACTGCATATCGGAGCGGACTCAGGTAATTGAATGCGTTGAAGAGCGCCGGCATGTCGATACTCAGGATACCCTGCATGATGTTGCCGACCGACAGCACGATGCTCACCGCCGTGACAGCAAAGCCGGTGTGGTCACTGAAGAGCGTGTTGAACATGATACCCAGGCTCTCACCACAGCTTACAATTCCGAAGCAACAAAACACGCTCACGAAAAACATTTCTGCGGTGCGCGGGAACCCGACCGCCAAGACACCTAGCACGCCAAAGATCAAGCAGCTCACGACCTCGAACGGCCACTCCAGCAGGGTGTATGTGAACAAGAAGCTCTCCACCGAGTATACGCCGTCATCATCTTCCCGGTAAAACACATCTCGCTCAGCCGGGTACACGGCCACGTTCTGCAGCATGCCAATGAAATAGAACGCGCCGACTTGCTGGACGAAGCCAAGGCGATTCTGTATGGACGTGTAGTCGGACTGCAATGGGGCATAGAAGAGTGTGAGAACGATGGCGAGGCCGACGACTTGCATGAGCCGCGCGAGGAGAAGTGGCGGTTGGCGCCGGAAGTTGAGCGTTGCTCTGTGGAGAAGGGGTGGCGTGGAGGCAAAGAAGGACGTGCGATGCCGAACAAGAGCGCCAAGCTCTGCGGGCGTGGAGAGCCTGGTCTTGCCATTCGACCGTCGACGATGCTGTGGCGGGTCAGTGGACGGTCGAGGTGAGGAGGCTGTTGTTTTCTCCTCTGTGATGGGTTCCAGCTGGTCGGACTCGACGACTTGAGGGTCATTGGCGCGAGTCTCCCATGCTTCGACCAGCATTCCCACCGTCTTCCGGGTCTCCTCCTCCCTCGTCTCCCCTTGCAAATCCACCGTGATCAGATCCATCACGAAGTCCGCTGGATTAGTATTTCGCGGGCACTCCCTCCCCAGCTTCCCAAAGTACGGCAACATCGCCCCCGCAGCACCGCTGTATACCGGCCTGCCTCCCCTCGCCAGCAACAGCACATTGCCAAAGTGCCCGAAAGAGTCTGACCGCGCTTGATGAATTGTCAAGATCAATGTCCTACCCTCCGCTGCCAGACCCCTCAGCACTTCTAGAATCGAACTCGCTGTGAATGCGTCCAGTCCACTTGTTGGCTCGTCTAGCAGCAATATTCGAGGATCCGTCAAGATCTGTACAGCAATCGTCACGCGGCGCTTCTCGCCGCCTGAGATCCCCTTCACAAGTTCATTGCCCACCAGATTATCCGCACAGTCCTTCAAGCCCATCTTCAACAGCACCGCCTCAGCACGCGCGTCCTTCTCTGCGCGGGACAAGAAGCGCGGCAGGCGCAGTCCCGCGGCGAAGCGCAGCGTCTCGCGTACAGTAAGCGACGGAAGCAGCGCGTCGTCGTCTTGACACACATACGAACACACTGACCGTATAACGCTGTCGGACGGCTCGGCGCCGTTGAATCTCAGGGTGCCGCCGCGCCGGTACGTGGTGCTCATGGTGTTGGACAAACGCAGCGCCATGGCGTTGAGCAGTGAAGTTTTCCCGCTGCCGCTGGGGCCCATGATGACGTTCAGCTTGCCGGCCTCGAAGGTCGTTGTCACGGGGTGCAGAATTGTCTTGCGCGGCAGCTTGCGGCCCCAAGGCGAGCGCTTGTCAAGATCCAGTGCGAATTTTTCGAGCGAGAGGTCGATGGCGCGGATTTCCTCAATCGACCGCGCCGCCATCTTTTCTTTGCCCGCAGAGTGGTCGCCTTCCGAGATGCGGGCGCGCGCGATGGTCATGTCGGTGCGCATATAGTGAGTCCGATCCAAGAGAGGATGTAAAAGAAGATGGCGAAGCAGGCGCTGGCGATGATGGGTTTGGTCACCCACTCGGTTTCGAAGCCGAGGGATTGCAGGATGTAGGCGCCTGTGTAGGGGATGCATTGCGGGTTGGATTGGCCGCCAGTATATGGACAGTCGTAGAAGGCGTCGTGGAATTCATTGCCACAGAGAGCGCCGAAGACGTAAAACTGGGATTAGTCAGTAAACAGGAAAGGTATGGAACTCAAGTAGTTTGGGTCGTCAACGAACTGTGTATGTGATATACTTGATCCACCGCAACCAGATCGGAATGGTGTTACTCTGAATGAAAAAGCCACATGCAAACGACTGCAATGTATATACCAGATTCGCAATCAGACTCGCTCCTGCAAAGTGCCTGCTGGTCGTGACGCACACCATGGCACATGTGACCGCGATGTACTGGTTGATCAGCGTTATAGCAAAATAGGTCAGAAACCTCTCTGGCTCGGGATTGAGTCCCGCCATCCAGTAGCTAATCACTGAGAAGATGATCGGCACAGGTAGGTCCTCCGTGACGAACCTAGCGATCCGACGGGAGACGAGGAAAGGCAATGCCGTTGCGCACCCCTCGCTGTGCTCCCGGTCGAACACCGGCATGTCGATTGTGAGCCGGTATACCTCGAATACAAGGAAGAGGTACCCCTCCAGCGCGGAGGTGGTGTATAGAAAGCCTTGCCGTGAACGAATACCAGCTTGGTCTCGTCCCAGGTTGAAGAAGATGTATCCAGTGCAAACGCCCATGAAAGCAGCCTGCATAATTGCCGCCACCATGCCCATCGGATCGCGATATGTCGTCTTGAGAGTGCGGGATGTCATGACCTGGATTTGACGGGTGAAGGATGTCGCATGCTTGTTCTTCCCAAGCAATGTCCCACCTGCTGCTGGGGCGTCCTCCTCTATGGCGGGATAGCGAGACGCGCTCTCTGCAGTCCATGCAAGCTTCAACCGCTCGACCCTAGCCGTGCTCTCACTCTCCAGCTCCGGCGTACGGTTGTCCACCGCGGCGAGGTCGATGACATGTTCGGCCGGGTTGACAAAGGCGGGCATGTGGAAGCCCTGGCCGTCGAACCATGGAAGACACTCTGTCATCGGCCCCGAATACACCGGCGCTCCTTTGGACAGAATGATGAGATTATCGAAAAGGCCCCAAATTTCTGACCTGGGCTGATGAATCGTCACCACCACATTCCTGCCCTTCGTTGCCAAATTCTTCAACGTCCGCACCAGCTGGAACGCACTACTTGCATCAAGCCCTGTAGTCGGCTCATCCAGAAACAACACGCTCGGATTCGCCAGCATCTGCACACCGATGCTCACCCGCCGCTTCTCACCCCCCGACAGCCCTCTGTGAACATGGTTTCCCACACGCGTGTCCGCTGCCTCCTTCAGCCCCAGCTCGGCTATAACCTCTTCGACCAGACGCCTGCGCTCCGCCGCCGTGGAGGGCGGGGGCAGACGCAGATCGGCCGAATACTGGAGGGTTTCCCGGGCGGTGAGCGTGGGAAGGAGTACGTCGGTCTGGGTCACATAGGCTGAGCGGATGGCGCTGATGGCGTGCTGGCCGTTGAAGAGGATGCGACCGGACTGACTGAGACGCGGGGAAGAGATACGCGATGAGATGGTGTTGAGGAGAGTGGTTTTGCCAGAGCCTGAACCGCCGATGATGGCGGTGAGGGTGCCAGGGGCAAGGGAGGCAGAGACGGAGGTTAGAAGGGGTTTGATGTAGGAGCTGGCCTCTACCTTGGACTTGGAGAGGAGGTGTGACTTCAGGAGAGCGGGATATGTGTCTGGCTCTAGTATGGATGGGGATGTATCCACGGTCACTGTAAGATCACAGATCTGCACCTGAACCGGAGCGACATCGTCGAGGCTGAGCTGGTTGCCATGGCCATGAGTGAAGTTCGCAGGGCTCGGCCCATGGGTGCTAATGCCTATACTGGTTGCGATCGAGTCCGGCCGGTCAAACTTATCCATGTCGACAACGCGAGGCTGAGGACCTCCTGTCTTCGACGGCTCATGCGCCTCCGTTGAGAATTCCATGGTACATCCACCCGTCCGCTTTAGATGTTTGGTATACTTTCCTAGAGCATCGGAATGGTCATTACATCGTACATAACTGCCGCTTCATAGTAGGATGTTCCTTTCGTGTGTCTTTCCGGACTGCTTTGATGTTGATGCCCCCCAAATTCTGATGAGGAGTCAAAGGACCCATAGTCCTATGACAAGGGGCTTAGGGGGTCGATCGATACTGGGGAACGACAGCACACGTCCAGTCTGTTGACACACGGACATTTAGGGTGACCCGCAGACGCCACAATCCTTCCAACATGATGACTTGTGGAACTCAATTCCTCGGATGCAACTCCCCGGTCGACTCCAATGCCTATTAGCCTGCACTTGAATGACAGGTGTAGTTTGTTGCCTCGGTCCAATGCAACCCATCCCGGAGCCAAACAACCGAATCAAAATACTTCCGGCTTCTGTCGATATATCATTTCTATGGCGGCAACCGGAAAACCTCACGCAAATTCTAGGTTTGCAGGTACAAGTCTGGATGAAAAGTCCATTAGACTACGATGTAATTTCTTGCTAGAAATGTCCAATCGATAGATTTGATCATTTTGGAAACGAATATAGAATGGCTTCTTTGCTCAAGTAGAAAGCCGTGCAGATTAATTTTTCAGTCGTATGAAATATCGTTTCCAATCTGACGAGCCTCTTGTTCGGAAGCACTCAAGACAGGGTTCACTTTGCCGCCGTGTACTGCCTACTACCTACCTTGAATAACGATTCTCGAGATCGCCGGTAGGGATGGGAGGTTTCCACCGTGATCCCCAGTTCCCTACCTCATCACGAAGTCACGTTTTGACGCGTTATTACCGTCGCGTCCATTACAGTAATATACCAGCGTGTATTCCAAGGTCATAAGGGAATGGACGCGAAGCTGCCTTCAGAGATTGACGTTCTTCATTCGTCGAACAGGACAGAGATAATACCGAGAGCTGTTTTCTAGGCCCGTGAGCCTGTCAGTATCGTGGCTAGAATGGGCAATCATTGATAGACTACAATAGACGAAGAGCTGGCGGCGGTGAAAGGCATCCTGACAAGCAGCCTACATGAAGGCGATGCAAATCCTATAATGGCAGTCGAATAAATGAAATGTAGTGTCTATATACGTATTCGCCAACATGAAAATCCCCAGTCCCTAAATCAAATCCATCGCAATGCTGTTTGTAATACCCAAGATCCCATATGCAACGACGTTTAAACGGTTCTCTTTTCCGTGATAGCCTCGCCGACAGGCTTACTGCAAACAAACCCTTGATTCTCTCCTCCCACAGCAAACACCTTGTTACCCCTCACCCACGTCTCCCTCATTCTCCCCACAAAGCCCTTCCCCTCCCACGGACTGCACCGATTTTTCCAATGCATACCGCCGCACTCTAGCACCCACTCCTCCTCGTCATCAAACACGCACACATCTGCATCCATCCCTACCTTGAGCCCGCCCTTCCGATGCGCCAACCCGACTTGCTTCGCCGTTGCCTGCGAGCACAACCTCACGATATCGAGCATATCCAATGCAGCACCACGCCTGCGCGCCGTGGTATGTAGGATCGGCAGCCCCAGCCCAACACTTGAAATTCCACCCCACGCCGCAAAGAAATCCCCCTGCGCCACACCTGCCTTTTCATCCCCGGGCATCGACATATCCACACCGGAATCTGCGTGCCGCAGAGCCCCACCCGCGTCGTGCGCATGATCGTGCTGCAGGTGCTGCGGGAGCAACTTCAGCTCCGGCGTGCAGGGGCTGTGGTCCGATACGACCGTCTTGATCACGCTGGCCTCCGAATCAGCGCAGAGCTCTGCCCACAACCCGTCTTGGTTCGTCTGCGAGCGGATCGGCGGGCAGCACTTGTGCCTTGTGTCGCCGTCCTCAACGTCCTCTGCTGCGAGACCCAGGTAGTGGAAACATGTCTCGGCGGTGATTTTGACGCCGCTTTCTCGTGCCTTTTTGAGGATGGGAATGCATTCTGTCGCCGAGAGGTGCACGATGTGCAGGTGCAACTCGGGTGCGAGGGGTGCAAGCGAGAGGATAGACTCCAGGGCGGTGGTCTCGAAGGAGGGTGGGCGCGAAGTGAGGAAGGTATTGTAAGCGGTGAGTTCGCCCGAGGGGGCCAGTGGTGGCAGGGAGGAAGTGACGGCGTCGCCAACGCTGGAAGCGATGGGCGGTATCATCTCGGCGTGGAACATGAGAGTAGTAGGTGTGTTTGCGAGGGTGCGCATCGCAAGCGCGACGTCGGTACTTGAGATAGCGGGAAATTCATCGACCTGTGAATTCCACGCTTAGTTAAATGCCTCTCAGGTACGTTGGACATTGGGAAGTACTTACACCACTCTCGATCAGGAAGCCCTTGAAGCCGCGCACACCCATCTCGACCAATGGCACAAGTTCCTCGGCATTACCCGGGATCACACCTCCATAGAACCCAACATCGACCCAACACTGGCCCTGCGCTGCTGCCAGCTTCTCCTCAAATCCTCTCACTGTCGTCGTAGGCGGAATGGCATTCAACGGCATGTCGATCACGGTGGTTACACCGCCTGAAGCAGCTGCCCGCGTGCCGGTTGCGAAACCCTCCCATTCTGTCCTGCCCGGCTCATTGAGGTGGACGTGAGCGTCGACGAGACCTGGAAGAAGTAGCTTGGGAGAGTGGTCGATGTAGGTTGCGGAAGGAGGGAAAGAGGTAGGTGGGAGAATAGACGGGACTATTGCCAGGATCTTTCCGGTGGTCCGGGAGAGGCTGATGGTCGCCGGACTGAGGATGAGGCTATCATCGGGAAGTGTGAGAACGGCGCGGGTCGAAACGAGGACTGTGAGAGGCTCCGAAGCGGTTGTTGGCTCTGACGATGTCATTGTGAGAGTGAAGGTAGGAGAATCAGACGGCAATATGGCCCAGGAAACAGTTCTATTGGGACGGAGGAATGCTTCAGAATAAGAAAGAGGATAAAGATAAGCAAAGAGGCTTATCGAGAGTGAACTCAGTCTTGGAGGGACAAGGAAAGGATAGGAATGCTATCCGCGGTTGTGAAGGAGAAGCGGACAGGAAAGAGGAAAGAGACATGACAACTTCACGAGACCAAATCTATTCTGCTGACCTGGCAATACATCCACCAACTACCGCGGCATGTCCTCAGCATCTTACCGCCTTCCCATCTCATAAATGGGTATGCCTACCATAGTTGCGCCGTCGGTCGGGATGAGGACGTTATCTTGTTGAGAAAGAAATGGCCGAAACGGGCCCGGAAGACGACAGACAGGGATGTGCCTGACTGCTTATCAGGAACAGTTCATTGGTGATGCACTACACGCTAGTCCCACGTGGGGGGCCACATCCTTGAGCCGCACGGCCCGACACGGTACCGGCCCAATGGGAAGACGTCCTCACGAGAATATGGAATTCTAGTGCTCGGGTGAAGCACGCCGACTTCCGACTCCTTTTCTTTGTCCGTCTTCGGCCGAGTAGTGTTATTTAATTTTGATCGAGTAACTATCGAGTAACGATCGAGTAACAATCGAGTAATGTTCATGCAAAGCACTCGACCAGCGCCATTGTCGGCACTGATATATACGGCCATACCCTTGCCGAGGCAGAGATCATTCGGGGCTGCATGGGAAGGCCTTAGATGAAGCTGCCACATCCATCTGCTTAAGATGGCCGTTCAATTTACGAACGGTTCTTTTCAATCTGTCAGCTTTTCATTTCGAAGATTCAGTGCGGAAAGGCTCAGTACTTGATGCAGGCACGCGTCTCTCTTTACAAACGGCCCCGTGTGGCACAGCATGTACTGCTCCTTTTTGCCGCTCTTCACAGTTGACGTGCCATGCGACACGCGATGGTTGGCTTGCCGAGGGTATTGCAAGCTGAAACTGGATGACTCTGATGTCGTGCTCATTGCAAGAATGCAGCAAAACTGATATATACTCAACCCGCGTCCACGACGCCGGACAGTTCTTGCTTACCAGATCCATCCCGGACTGCTACGAAGCTCAGGGCACTGGGAGTCACAACTGGGTCATCATGATGCTACGAAGTCGCAGTGTCAATCTCTGGTCATTATCTGCAGCTTGAAATTCAGTTTTAATCATACAATACAAAGTGTTTGTGTGGAGCGTCAGGGGCAACACCAAATTCAATGCGTCGCCGTCGTTTGTTTTTGCTGCAAGCAGGCTGGCTGGTTGGATGGGATTCGCCATTGAGTGCTCGAAGAAGAAATGGGGCATCCGCATCCTCGCATCTGCGTCACGCACCCTGGATGAACAGACGAAGTTTGAATGAACACGCACTCCAAGTAATGAGAGCAGATCATTTTGACAACTGGCAGAATCCGTGTCTCATTGTGTGTCTTCGAGGATTGCCTGGACAAGTGTCAACAGCGTGCTGGAGCAAAGCACCTCGACTGAACAAGGTACTGCGATGGTCGAGGGTGTGTTGAACTAGCCTTTGAGGCCTGAGGTCATCCTCAATACACTGCGGAAGAATTGCGTTTTGAAATGAAGGGGATTGTGTCTTTGCTTCTGAACGATCATCCCAGTGTGCCCTCAATTGGACAGCTACATGGGAGCATTCGTTTTGCTCGCCGTTTGCTTGCCGCATGCCACCCGCCGAGCCCTTGCTCCGACATATATTTCGAACGGCCCTGTACATCCGGCATCCACGTATATGTCGAGCTTTTTCGTGTCGTGTTCGTGACGGCGGGGGGCGTGGCGCGTTCAGAAAGAAGAAGAAAATGTGTTCAAATGGGTAGGAAGGTCAAGCTCTTCTTTTCTCCAACATCAGCCGACACTTTTTGCCCAACTGCCCAGTCCTTCCTCATCTGATTGCCAGATCAACCATCTCGTCATCTTCACCTTGACTGCAAGATGCCAGTCAAGTATGAGATCCGTACAGAAGTTAGGCCTCCTGTCAGAGACTTCAACACAGGCGCCATGATTGACCCAGGTGGGGCGGGCCGATTGTTCATCATCCTTCCAGATGGAAGTCCAATGCGTCTTGGCAAGAACCGCCGCATCAAAGCTGAAGAAGCAGCCCGCAGCCACTTCCAAACACCCGACATCAAGTCAGAGGATGAAGTCGAAGATGAAGATGTCGGCATGATTCTGTCAGCCACACGTCAACGGACCACACATACCGCAGCCGGCTCATCTATCCGTCTGGTCGCCGGGGAATACACAGGCCAGCCTAGAGACCGAATTCTTCATCGGGAGCAAGCTCAGAGCTCACAAATCAATGATTCACACTCTGATGACTCCTCTTCAGGTGACTCGGACACATCAATCACTTCTGACGAGGAGTCTCTGGATGATGTTCCAGCTGAACAGAAGAATGGGTCTGTCTTTGACAGATCATCAGTTTTCAGGCCCTCCAGGTCGCCGTCCCGACCTCTCAGTACGTCGTCTAAGACAAGAAGCCGAAACAAGGTGAAGGAGGGCAAAAACCATGACTCGGATGTGCAGACGACGCCCACTCCTTCTTCCAAGAACAATACTACGAGCTCAACAACGTCCGTACAAAAGCCGCCGCCGCCCTCTTTACCATTTTTCATCCCCATCCGTTCAACTAACAGTCAAAATGGTCCCCATAGACAAGTCGAGTCGCAAGCGTCAGCATCTATGCACGTCTCTCAATCTGTGCCTTCACCTGCCACTTCACGTGTGGGCGGATGGAGACCCATCAACAAGCAAAAGCCAAAGAGCAAATTAACACAGGCGGTGGACCTGACTGATTTTCGCGGCGTGCCGACGGCGCCTGCTGCTATGCGGCCCTCCAGTCAATGTCAAATGCAGCAAGAAGCTTCTTCACGACAATACAGAGCGGCAACGGCGGGACCAAGCACTGAGCCCAAGTCTGGTCCAATCCACGGTCCTGCCGTGGTGAGCTCGCAGAAGAGCAAGGGAGGCAGCAGTTCACAGCCTTCATCGCAAAACCAGGACCCACCTGGCGATCGCTCACAACATGAAGCTGCGACATGTCGTCAAATAACACCGGAAGTTATGCTTGTCTCAGACCCAAGTTTACCAGGCTCTCGTTCGCCAAAGGGAAAAGGGAAGGCCATGGCATCGACTGCAGACAGTCAACTGGAAAGGACACCCCAGAACCACTGTGCTCAGGACGAGGCCAGATCATGCAAGTCCAAAAAGAAGACGAAGAAAGGTTACAAAAGTCCAGACAAGAGGAAAAAGGACCGGTGGAGATCTCAGATATCCAAAACAAAGAACTCCCCCAAGGCAAGTAGGCATGGGCCGACCCGGAAGGCTCGCGTCGAACGATCGATCGAGGGCCCGGCAACACCTGGGCTGTTGACGCCGGGGCCATCTTCGGCCACACGCAATACATTCGAGCTTGCCGGCCTCTCGCCCGCTCGTTCCGAGTCTGGGATGTTTGTCACTTCACCCTTGCAACCTGCGACACCCGGTCCGTCAACGGTGTCGCGCGCCGCGATAGCAGCGAATACTCCACGCATGTCGCCTGTCCTTGCAGACTTGGTCACTCCCGATACAACGTCCCTAATACGGCACCAGAGCAGAAAAAGAAGTCGCAGTGTCTTTGAGAGCGACGATGATGCCGCGATAAATACTGCAGCGGACAGGATCTTGAAGCGCTTTGAAGTCATGATCACTGCTGGGACCGATCGCCTGGAGAGACAGGTGGTGGGCCAAGTAGCCAACATCAGGAGTGAATTGCAGGCTGAGCGCAAAACTTTTGAGCAAGGCCTTGAGAAGCGACTATGCGAAATCAGGGGCGGAAGCCAGGGTGAAAGACTGCGCCTAGAGGATGCTCTGGCAAAGCAGGAAGCCCATTTCGTAAGTCTGCACAGCCAGATCAAAGAAGAGAATCAAAGACTTGGCAAACAAATCAACATACAAGGCGATGGCATTGGACACTTAAAGCGCAAGCTCAGCAGTCAGCAAGAACAGAGCGATCATTCCAAGAAAAGGGCTGACAGACATGAGGCGCATCTCACGGCCACCAAGACCCATTTCAAGGAGCAAGTCGAACGCGTGGAGGGAAAAGTTGATGAACAAGAGTCTCGCATTTCAAGTGTGGAAGTCAAATTTCCGGAAGAGATGAACCGCGTGAAAAACCTTGTCGACGATCAAGGGACATACATCTCAACTGTCCGAGATCAAGTACAGGAACGAAGCGATAAGATGGAGAAGGCGATCGACGGACAAGGTGCTCGGCTTGGAGTTTTGAATGCGCAACTAGATGGACAAAGGGCAAAGAACCGTGTCTTTACCACTCAATTCGAGGGTCAGCAACAAAAGCTTGTTGCTGTCGAGAGTGAAGTCGGTCACCACAAGCAGTCATTGATCGCCTTCGGAAATCGTATCAACGAAAATAAGCAAGGCGTGGACAGTGTCAGGGCACGGATGGCCGACCAAGCACGGAAATTCAACGAGCTGAAACAAATGGTGGAGAAAATGGAGCGGCAAGCTCAAATCAGTCAGGAGATCACTGACACCAGACTGAATCGTCTTGAGTCTTCAGATTCGCATAATGGTAGGGCATCGAACTCACAGGCTTCGGGGCCAAACAAAGCACAGGTGCGAGAAGTCCGCCCGCGAGAATACCTCGATTTAGGCGCACGCGGGAGGCCGATCAAACCTGGCATTCCTGATACCTTGATTCGGAGCGACTACGGGAAACCAAACCCACGCGTTCTCCCAAATCTGATCCGAAGAGACCCTGCTTATAGTGGCTCGCAAGTTTTGGGGACAACGCAACCAGCTGCGCAGCACGCTTCGAGCTCAGGTCGATGCAATGAAGGTGCGCTCCATCTCAACAGGTCAGTCTGAAGAAGGCCTTGACCATTGTTGCCCAGCAAGTCGTACCAATTGTCTCACTCTCTCGTCACAGGTCAAACCTCGTTCCGCAAGCACAACAGCAAACAACCCACAAATCGAGTATTGTCGGGCTCATCACGCCCAGAAGTTCCCAGTCAAGCTCACAGCCAGCCAGCTCATATCAAATTCGAGGAGTTGAGCCCGGCCCAGTCGAGCTTCAGCCAGCCTCATCCTCTCCCAGCGAGCTCCGTTCATCACCAAGCCAACCACAGCCATCACAGAGACGGTCCCAATATAGCCGAGTCCAGGCGCGCCATGAGCCTGAGCCCAGTCCAACGCCAACTCCACCTACGACATCCCTACAATCAAACCGAAACACGGGAATAAACGGACGCAGTCAACAAGATATGAAAGAACTGGTCCTGCGGTATCCCCTGTCTGGCCTGACCTTCTCTATCAACTACGAAAAGGACATCGACGGTGATCAGACGAGCGAAGCAACCGCTTTTCTCCTGAATGTACCGCTGCAGGTCATCTTCAACCGCTTCCAAACTTACATGAACAGGCCAGCATTCGCTTTCAATCTCAGGGACGCGGATGCTCACGCCAAAGGCTGCTGGATGGTGCGCGCCGAACGACAGCAAGACTCACAGTTCAAACTGTACTACAATGAGCGAAACTATGCCTTCACCTTGACCAGACTCGCCGTGCGTATGTGGCACAACGAAGAGTCTGTGCTGCGTTTGCTTTTGAGCAAGAATCATAAAGCGGTGCACCTCTGTCACAATAAGCTGTGTTTCAACCCTGAGCATATTGTGGTTGAGAGTCAAAAAGAGCATACTGATCGCTTGTCTTGTGTGAAAGACGGCCGGTGTCGGGGACATCCGATATGGTCTAAGTATGGACAGATTGATGCGAGGAGGCGGTGTATCTTCTCGTGAAAGGGGTATTGGGTGGGAAGGGATCTTGATGAGATCTATTGTTGAGTCTGATACATGCCACGGGTCATATGACATTCCATCAGTACACTCAAGTCCTGACTACTCATGCATGCCTGTTTCTTTCTTTTCTTTAATCTCTGCTTCTTCCTCAACAGCCTCCTTGTTTTCTCAACGATTCATATGCTAGTAATCCGTCTTTCTGTTTTCTGTCTTCTGAATATAAGGTAGTCATTTCGCCGTAGAACATGGCTTCTGAATGACCTGGAAGCCGCAATCACGAGCAAATCCGATTCAAGCTTTGGAACAGCACGGTAATAGAACGAAGTATACCATGTGGTGGGCTGCTTCTGGGGTGGACTACAGAATTCACTGATTGCCTAGTTGCATGTTAGAGCTGACCGTATGAGTAAGAACAAACGCCTGATCGAGATTGACGTGCTCTGAATAGGTACATCCTCGAACCGGGCATAGAACCTGGGGGCGCTGGCATGAGGATATCTTGCATGGTGTGCACCGTTTACCAACACGGCACTACATATGACCCATGAACCACCCGCCAACATCATTTGCTATTTGCCAGTATTCAAACAGGTATGCATAGAAGTCCCGCGACTCATTTGCCATATCCAGGTTTAGGATGGTTTGTGTACCACAATATAGACAAGACTGTATTACGCAAAGGTTCACTGAGCGCCCCGGGCAGTGACAGCGTTTACTGAAGTCTGCCAATACGGTCCAATGAAGCTCAAACGTCAACGGCCTCCCGCCCTTGGGCTTTCTGATCGTTCTTGGTGCCTCTCATTTTCGACAGGGATTGCGCACGTCACCCGTCTACTGGAGAATTGCCAACATTTGGCGAAGCGTTGGCTGCTGAGTAATGTATCTGGTGCCAACGGCCACACTAGCGAACGCTGCGCCGCAGTGTAGACCACTTTCCAAGGTCACGGACTCTTGCACAGGAGCTCGGAAGCGTCCTTCCGGTCTCCCACAACCTCCATCTCGTGAGGCTTGGTTCATCATCTTCATTTAAGCGGTTGACATTGGACAGACGCAAATCCCGGGGGTCAATTTCTATACTCAATATTTTGTATCAAGTGACATTGTATTCCGCAATGCTGCAAAGATATTCAGAAGCTACAACTTGATCTGCACGACTTGGCCCCCTGTCCTTGGAGTCGCAGCAAACCCACCACCCGTCGAGACGTAGATCGACGTCCCATCGTTGGCCATTGCCACAGATGTTGGCTCCGTCAGCATTGATGAGCTGTTTTGGGCATCACCAACGAGGAGGGTCTGCACACCCTCCGGCGTGATTTTGAAGACCGAGGACGAATGAACGGCAACGTAGGCATTTCCAGCAGAATCGAAGGTGAAATCATCGTAGATGTCGCTGGCGGAAGTACTCCTCGCCAATACTTCGATTGCACCAACTTGGTTCCCTTCCTCGTCGATTGGTAGACGCCCGAAGATGCCTAGATTCGAGTTGGTGAAGTAAACAAAGTTGCCGTGAACCTTAAGACCATTGATACCAATCGCAAGACCAGAACTTCCAGGAGCGAGGATCTCCGATTCGACCACTACACTCACGGCCTTCGTAAGAGTATCGATACGGATGATGCGTCCACCGATCGAGTCAGCACTGAGGAGGGTGTGGGCATTAAGGGCAGCCAAGCCGTTCAAACTAGAGGTGCCCGGGACAGCAATGTTCTCGATAACGGTGTTTTCCATGAGGGAGACGATGTATAAATGCATGCTTCCGTCCTGAAATGCGTACGACGTGTGTATACCGCCTGTGATAGCGATTAAACCATCTCCCAAGGGTGCTATGCCCGTGACTCCGTTTATGTTGTGAAAGTCGGGCAGGTTGGCTATTTGCGTCACACTAGATTCGGGGTTCTCGGCGTTGGGATCTAGACTGTAGAGAAGACCGGGTGAATTCAGAGTAATGAGCAGGATTTTTCCATTAGGAAGGACATGTAGATTCTCGATGAAGAAGCTGGCGAAAGCAAAAATTTGAGTAGCCACTGCTGGAGCCATAGTGGACAAGCAGACAGCTAGGAAAATGCAGGAACTGAGGCGGTGTGGTATAAATGAGGAGACGGTCCAGAGAAAATCCAGGTGAGTCTGAATGACTAGAGTGTCGAGCTTGTACAATACTAAAGGTTTCATAGTTCTTGGAGGCCAGCGATATTCCAGCTCGGTAAGAAGGATTCGAAGTCCATCGGATGTTGTAAATTTCAGGCAATCCTCCTCCGCGATAATCTGGCACAGCATTCCTGCAGCGTAAACATGGGCAAGAGTCCCCAGAGAAGCACTAGTACCTGCTTAAATGTGCTGCTGCGCAGTAAGTTATGAAGCCCTCCCATCCCATGTTTGTCGGTGTCAGTATGGAAGCCTCATATGGGTCAAAATATGTAGTGGTAAGATCAGTTGATTGGACTAGGCCAGAAGGTGAGGCAAGGCTGAGATTCAGCCTTGAGTAGGTGTGTGCATATACCATCTGGGTAACCCTAACCCTGTAGCCTGTGGGTACCACCATGCCTATGACCATTTGCTTATGCATTCAAGTCCTAGCAAAGTCTAAAGTCGACTCATTGTGATATTGAGCTCGAATTTCCTTTAGACTTTCTGTGGTATTCCCATTATACTTGGGCTTTTGCATGCTCAAGATCCTGAACAGCGATTTGTAGGTGTGCCCATGCCGCCGAAGGAGGCTTGCGCCTTGTTAGCCGATTGCAGGTCTGCAGCTAGCTTTCTAAGGAATATCAACGATGAACAGGAATGCCAAGTTGGAAGGCTCATGTTTGTTTTGGCTTTACAATTAGCTGGATTTGCGAACGCGTAAGCCAGTGTATGGGGCGACACTTGCTAGGAGCATACAATGATGATCTGGAGAAGCATTCTGCCCGCTGTTTTAAGGCCCAATTCGGCATATGAAAAACGAAAAAGGTACAGAGATATATACATATACAACAGAATGGCGTTGTTCAAGGGAACGAGGAAAATGTACATAAAGTATAAGCGTAAGCAACGATAAATATAGATGTCTGATTAGCAGGCAGGATACTTAGCTTCAATCCACCTGCGAGTAGCCTGCAACCAACATCCACCGTGTACTAGAAGTATATCCACTTTATAACCAACATTGAAGGATCCTACCCCACCCCCACCCACCCTGCAGCCAACGGTTGCATTAAGGTTCTTTGGCGAGGTTGACAGCGGAAGGCTATCAAATCACTCGCTGCCTATTACATGAGTTCTGAAGTAGGATTCCTAGTCAGCGCTTGAAAAGAATAAACAGCCTGCTGATGCCATGCCGAAAAATGGCGCGCTCATTTCCCAAGATCACCTTTGATCAGTATGGGAAGCTCTCACTGTAGACGTATATTGTAAGGTAATCAACGCTGATTATCACTAGGCTACGTCCCAAGGTGACATCTCACAATTCTCTGGATAGGTGTGAGGCTTTGGGGCAATTCTATCCTTGCACCGCGGCCCTTGTCCCGTATGGGTCTATACCTTGAATTTTGCAACCGCGCAGTCGGCCTGACTCTCCTGTACTTTGCTCTTCTTAGCGCTTAGTGATGTCGCTTAGAATTTTTCAGCCGGCTGCAACCCGGTTCAGATGCTGCGCTAAACTCGCACATCGCCTGTGGACTAAAAACAGCGAAGCCTCATGGCCAGGGTTGGAGCCCGTTGGTGCTCCTACTTATGCAAGGTGATCAGGGGCGCAGGACACTTGCTACCTTTTTATCCAAGTATTTGCAATCAGACTTTAAATATCGCTTATGGTTTACTACTGTTCCTAAAATAGGTAGTTCTGTTGACCTTGAACCATATCCTACGAATAGAAGCACACCATCGACCCTTTTGCCCATCATCAGGGCCTCGAGTCTATCATGAGATTGTTATCCCTATACCCTTTATCGTCGCCGGGTCGCCAGGTCACCGCACTAGGCGCCGCAATCTGCATCGTTTTCCTCCTTATTCAATCGTGGAGCTTCTATGACCGCCAAAGTCTCTTTTACAATCCGCCAGCACCAGGCCAGACTCCAATCGTCGACGAAATTCCGAAGAAGATATGGTATAAGCTTGGTCAAAAGGGACTTAGCCATGATGCGACAGTGTGGACCGCCACCTGCATGGAGAAGAATCCTGGATATGCAGTCGAATTTATGACAGACAGCACAGCCGATGCATGGGTTCAGAAAACATTCGCTCATCGCCCTGATTTGGTAGAAACCTACCTCGCGCTCCAAATACCTATAATAAAAGCCGACTGGCTCCGCTACCTTCTTCTCTACGCCGAGGGAGGGATGTGGTCGGACCTCGATGTATCCTGCAATTCACCTATCGATACGTGGCTTCCTCCGCAATACAAAAATAACGTTTCTCTGGTGGTTGGCTGGGAATTCGATACACCCTGGCCAGGGGTTGACTCGTCGGAGGTCAAGCATGAACTTGCTACATGGACAGTTTTAGCGAAACCCGGTTCAACCCACATGTTGACCGCGGTCGATGGTCTCTTACAAGGAGTCCATGATGTTGCAAAGGAGAACGAGGTCGACGTCGCTGGTATCACAGCAACACCGCCCATGATGGGGGACATTGTCACCTTCTGTGGGCCGAGAAGGATGACGAGGAGTATCTTCCAAAGCCTACAACGGATGCTCAACATGTCCGACGACGAGTTCCGAGCTGTCGAATCGAAGACGTGGTTTACCGTCGAGCCCAAGCTTATCGGAGATGTCTTGATCCTGCCAGGGTTTTCGTTTGCGCGGTCAATGAACTTCTACAATGAGACTGTCACTAGCAGCCTTGGTCCTCCGCTGGTCGAACACCATTATGCAGGTAGCTGGAAAAATGACAAGGGTGGCGAATTTCTTTGAATCTTGACTGCGTTCTGTTCAGGTGGACTGTGGTCTGCTGGCAAGGCAACGCAGGCTGTAAAGGATGTTCTGGACACGGCGTTAAAAGGTGCATGGCGGAACGGGTGCGTACTCGCTGGCTTCTATGCGAATGAAATCATCTCTGTAGGATTATAGCTACGATGTATACGGCATATTAAGCGATGGAATTTCATTGAGCCGTTGAAGGCTATGTGTGTGTATATTTTGGCTTTTAGATAGTCAGAGCTAGACATATACCAAAATGCCGGACGCAGGCGGGTGACAAATGTCTGCACTGGTGAACGACATAACTTACTAGGGTATAAGCTGCAGGCGCAGATGAAGTCGCCCGGCCATGGCAAACTGCGCAATCTACGATGTAGATACTTCCGTGGAGTCAATGCTAGGCATATTACCCAGACAGGTTACTTTATCCACATGCAGTAAAGCGTTGGAATTGTATAGATTGCATTACTTTCAAATGGCGGCCGAAGTATTATCTTATTAACTAAAACACATAACCGAAGGCCGGAGTCTCCCGTTGCTAGTGACGAAACGACCAGAGGCTAGTTGTAACGAGGCACCCAGGAACCATATTCATCGTTGTGGTAGCACAGAAAGAAGTAATGAAACAGACTGCTACAGCTGCTGTCCTGTATCCAAGCTTTAGAAGTAACATATGCACTTAGTACCGTGGGAAGCGCCATACGGTGAGAATGGGAAGGCGGCGAACTTCAAAGTTTGACATGATCATTTGCCCTTATTTCTAGACCCTCCAACACTACATATGAACTTGTGCATTGAGTTGAGAAGCAACACACCAAAAGGAAATTAAGCGTTGAGATACGACATGCGCCATGCGCCATGCTCACGACCAATTCTTAGGTATCATTTGGGGAATGATATCTTCCAGGTGTTTTATTATTGTGAAATGCGATTCGCCCTCGTACTCGTGCAACTCACAGTCTGGGAGACGCTCGCTCATTCAGCGAATTATGCGGATGGGCGAGTTATTGTCTACAGTCCCGTGCCATATATGTATTTTGCCTTGGTAGCGAATCTTCTCCAAGCTGAAAACGTACGAACGACACAGAAGATAGGCCTCGTGGACGAAGCCCTGTGATCCCTGGGAAAAGGGCTCGAGAAAAACGGCCTTGAGCCGCTTACGTCGAGCAGCCGTGGCCTCGACCGTCATTTCCGACTCCGGCACTACCTTGCCTGCCGTCTTGGCTGCCTTGAGCGCGAGGTCGTCGAGAAACTTTTCCCCAGACTTGGACGCCGCCAGGCGCTGTGCTACCTTGAGGCAGAAGTCGATGATACTGGTGGCGATAGAGGGGATATATGTTGCCGCATAGCTTCCCAAACGGGCCGACCACGGGAGACCCTGCCTGCCAGCCTCCCACGGCGCGGCGCTGCACAGCAGGCCGACCGAGGCCAGCTCGTCCGCGGGAATGGCGTCGGCGCAAGCCAAGGCGTAAGGTCCCCCGCCGGACCCACCCATGACGCCGTAGCGCTTGACTTCGAGGTGGCGTGCGATGTGCTGCACGTCGGCGGGCCAGTCGGTGATGCGGCGGCCGGGCTGGAAGGTCGAGCGGCCGTAGCCGGGACGTTCCGGGCAGATGAAGCGGACGTTGTAGCGACAGCCGATGTCCTCGATGCCGCGGGCCTCGAGGCGGGACCCGGGAAAGCCGTGGAAGAAGAAGAGCGGGAAGCCAGCGGGCGCGCCGGCCTCGGCCCAGGCGAGCGTGCGGCCGTCTGGGAGCGTGACGGCCCGGTTGTAGCGGTCGGCATCAGGGTGGGGAGAACGCGCCGTGACTTCGGCGAGGCTGCCAGGCGCGTTGTTGGTGTAGTGCGATACAGGAACATGCTGCAGGAGAACCGGCAGGCCCAGCGCCTGGTAGCGCAGCCCGGTCAACAACCATGGTTTCGCGGTCCACATGTTGACAGCAGAGAACGATAGCCAGGCGTCAAGCCTGTGAGGAGCTCGGGAGGGTGAGTGACGATATGATGACTGTGTCTGATGAACAGGATCAACAGACCGTGACGTGACGCGAAGTTGGGCGAGAAGCGCACGGCAACAATTGTGCGGGGGACGCTGGGGGACGCTAGTGAACCTCTCATGGTCAACCAGTACCTAGTAGAAGCTGACACAGTAATGGGAATCAACGGCATATAATGAAAAGGAAGTGCATCATTTACTGCGATGTACTGCGAAGTACTGTACTTAGCCTCATTACAAGGGCACCCGGCTTATGTGAGAAAAAACGGTACTAAAAATGGTCATTGAAGCTAACAAGTTTAGATAATGTAAGACAGATACTTGCTTGCCCGAAGGATTCGCTTACTTTCCGTACCGATACTTGTATAGGTAAGCAAAGCACTTTTGGGGCATCGTCAGATATAGCCGATCCTTGAGTCTGTAGACGGATTATGGCGCTAAAAAGTATTTACGAAGTAGGGACAATCATTGCTGCTACATAGCCTCGAAAAATTATGGTATAAAGCCGATGTAGCATACCCCATATTGATACTTTTTATATGGCCTGTGCGCTGAGTATACCTTGCATGCAAGCAGATATTTGATTAATAAATACTTTGGATTTCGAGTGGCACAAAAGCACATATGGCCAGCAGCCCTAATCCTGCAAACTGTTGCAACTCGGCAAGGAAATTTCAAATACCCATGATACCATAGTACCATTCTCTTGAACTTGTTGAGCCTGCTTGCACCCAATTATGCATCTACCTAGGTAGGTGAGTAGTTAGGGCAGACACAATGTATAAATACTAAGTATGCATTCCAGTTAGGTGTATTAATGCCCTTGCTGATGTGGGAAGTCCAAGAAGGGATCATGCTGGTACCCAGCATTACCCTTGCAATGTATCTAAGTGCTTTTACTGGCTGAATGCAACAGCTAGAAGCCTTGCAGATAAGGCTATAGTCCAATTTACCATTGCCATCAAGCCTGATGACAACATATTATAAGTAGGGACTAGTATTACCATATGTTGCAAAACAGGAAAGGAAAGGAAAAGTACGGATACAGTGGTTAGCTTTGCTTCAACCTACCTAAGTTCTGCTTCTGGTTCATGTTTACTTCATATGCCATATCCTACCTAGGTAGGTAGCCAACATTGCATACAGCCTCCTGCTTTATATGCATTTAACTTGTCTGTTGCCCATTTTAGCTCCAGACTTGAATTTCAGATGCATATGAAGTAGTGTTTAATATAAAGCAAAATTAATAATACCTAAAGCTTGTTACTGCATCTGTAATGGAACAAAAGAATAATTACTGGCAAATCGCATAGTTTATTACATGGTATTATTTATTTAAAATAAGGTTTAGCTAAAGAGGAAAAAAGGAAGGAAAGCAGGACAGGTGAAGGGTTTGCAGCTATTTAAATAAGGCAGTCCTGGCAAGGACTAATTACATAAGCCCTGCAGGAAAGCCCTGTGCACTTAGAGCCCTGCTTATATAAACCAGCCACCAGCCGTTGCAGTCCACCAGCCGTTACAGTTTAAAAAGTACGCAGGAAAACCTAATAAAAAGAGAAAATCCTAATGGTCCCGGAGAGGATCGAACTCGCGACCTTCGCATCACTTAATCATTCCTTTTAAGAGAATTATTAGTACGACGCTCTAACCAGCTGAGCTACGGGACCATTTATTATGTCTCACACGCTTAAAGAATCATTTATAAACCATTGAGTTTTCAGTTCTTTCTGTTATAATTTCACTATCTAGTGTATTTATTGCGATGACAAAAGTAGTAATAGCACTGCATGCTAACTAATTAATACAAAACAGCTTAGTAGCTACATTTCCAATAAAGGTTACTATTAGTAAACCCTGTAGTTTTTAAACAAGCTATAAGAACTATGTTAGTGCCTACAGGGTGCACGGTTGTGCTTAGCGCCGGCGAGCCTTCACTTCCTTGCCCCTTCCCTGCTTTTGGGTTAATAGTAATTCTTGCTTTTGCAAAAATCAGCTTCTGTACTATAGAGAGCTGGCATTAATACTATTGTTAACCCCTATTGATTATCTCCGCCTAACTGCAGTACTGATACCACGGATTCTTTAACAAACTATATATACTTGGTCTGGGATAGCTTAATAGCCCTTTATAATATTTATAACCCTGCTTTAAATAAGCTATTTATATTTGCATTTATAATGATTATACTAAATACCCGTGAGTATTAATAGTAGTCAGAGGATTTATATTAGCAGATCGGTTGCAAAGGCATGTATAAGCAATATTAACGATATATTCTTAAGTGATAATTAAAAGCTGTAAAGCTATCTAGAGATAAATACTTAGATTAATAACTAAAAAACTATTTAATAAAGCTATTTACTATAGTGGTAACTATATCCTTATATCTAGTTCCTTTAGTTAAGACTTAATGGGATAAATGTTAAGTTTATTAATACTTATGGGTTGGACTTGATAGGATAGATATCAAGTCTATTAATACTTATAGGTTAGACTTAATAGGATAGATGTTAAATTTATTAAGTTTCCCTCTATTATAACCCTTACCCTGGGTTGCTAATATAACTGTGTCTAATAAAGAAGATATGCTGTAAAAGCATAGTAGGTAACATATAGCAGCAGGGGAGTCGTTTCTGTAACCAACTGCAGGCTGGGTTATATTATTATCTTCCTCCTTAAATCTTTTGTTCTAAAAGACCTGTAAGTTCTTTTTTTCTGGCATAACCTTTCTATAATCCAAACGCTATAATTATTCTTTCCTAATTCGTTATATCCTTTAGGGTTATTAAATTTCGTTTTAACAAATTAGTCTTTAAAGTAAAGTAGCATAATAGCCTGCTTTTGGTTATTTTAAAGAACGCTATCGAAATGCCTTCCTATTCTCGTTATATTAAGCGCGGTATTGATTTTTATCAAGTTTCTTCTTTAGATTTATTGCGCTACGCAGAGTGCATTTGCCTTAATCTATTAAGGTGCGATATATTAGCTTTAAACAATTCTGCCAACTTATTATTAATTTTATTATATTATTAAAAGCTTAAGGATAAGATTAAGCAATTAGAGGAGAAATTATTTTATTTATATAAATAGAAAAAGATATAGCGCAATAAAATAACGTAAGCTATTTAGCAGGGTTTACAGAATCTGGAGAAGTTAAATTAGGTAGAAAAAAAGGAGGCTAAAAAGAAGCATTACCAAATTATATTTAAGGTATAATCGGTAGTAACTAAGGAGTCAACTATATTTAGCGCCAATCCTAGTCTTAATAGGTTTAACTGGAATGCTATAGATATAGGGAATGCAGTAGTTAACTGGTCTAGGTTTTTAAGCAAGGGTGTTCTTGCTAGGGCTTTAGCAGGTAGTTTAAATTCTAGGTCTAGCATTACTAATAATAATAGTAGGCTATAATTTTAGGTTGTATAGCTAAATACAGTTGCTTATACTGGTTTTGCAGTATTACAACTAGTAATCCTAATTTTCTGCGGTTAGCAGCCTATTCCTGCAACTGGTAATTGTATCTTTATAACTGGTCTTTGCTATAGTTGCTACTAGTTAGGGGTTCCTTTAACCAGTAAGACGTTGTTAGCCAAGTTAGGTCTCTTTTTAGACTATCTAGGCTGTCGCTAGGTTATAACTGGTAAAAAGTCTAAATAGTCTAATACTAGGCTACTAGTTATTTAATAATACTAGTTAAGCAGGTCTTAACAGTTTTCTAAATTGCTAATTAGTTCCTATATATTTTCGCTATATTTATATCCTTTCTATTTAATTAGGTATTCCTTATTATCTTTATAAGAATCGATAATTTATTTAACTTTATATTTTGGTTTATAATCTTTTAATATTATACTAGTATTTACTTTAGCATTTGCTAGTGCAGGTTTAAGTAATAAAATATAAAAAATTAGGTATATCCTTATAGTAAAAGGTAGTAATAGTTTATAACTAACTTTTAAAAAGTTTTTATAAAATTTTAAATAGGCCTATTTTTCTTATAATTAAGCTTATTGCTAGGTTGCTTAGTTTTGATATTTTATTAAAAAAGGTAGACTTTATCTCCCTTCTTAAGGATTAGTTCCTTAATCCTCTTACAGTTTATATATTTAGCTATTTGTTATTATATAAAGAGAAGATACTGTTAAATTTTTATTCTAAATTTCTTTAATTTGTTATATTTTCTTAGTTGCTATTAAAGCTTTTGGTCTAATAATTTATTTATAATATATCTATAGCTTATATCTATAGTTTGCAAAGAAAGGTGATTTTTCTATTATAGATGTATATACGCTATTATAGGCAAACTATGCTAATGGTAGTAATTTAACCTAGTTATCCTGCTAGTAATTAAGGTAGAATCGTAAGTATTGTTTAATAATCTAGTTAATTTTTTTCTATTTATCTATCCGTTTATAAATAGTATAAGGTACTTATTTTTTTATTTTAAGCCGAGTTATTATATAAGTAATGTTTAAAATTTTAAAGTAAAGAGCTTGTCTTTATTACTAATAATTTCTTTAGGCATTTTGTAATTGCTTAGGATTCTTTATAAGAAGATATAGGCGAGTTCTTCTGCTATATTAGCCTCTTTATAAAGGATAAAGTATATATACTTCGTTAGTCTACAAACTATTACTAAAATACTATTATAAATAGTTCTAATTAAGGGTTCTTATAATAGTAGTAGCTTAATAATAAAGTCTAGGCTAATTAATTTTTAAGCAGTGCTAGATACTAGTAAAGGTTTTAGTAATCTGTAAGGCTTATATTGTTTTATCTTATTATATCTGCATTTATTATATTGCTTAATAAGGTACTTAATTTATTATTTGAGATTTGGAGAATTCTAAATTTTCTTAATTTAATAGTATATTGCTATGATTTCTTAGTATTTATATGCCGGTATGCTATAGATCTTTATAATGAATTTATCTTATTTATCTTTTATTATTAAAGACAGGTTTCTTTATATTAGTTTAATTCGTTAAATAGCATTAATTTCTTATTTCTTATATATAAGGTTTTTATCTTTGTTTTATATAAGGATTGTTTATCCTTATATTTCTTCTTATTATTTATAATCGGAGTAGCAGCTAAGGGCATTTGCTTTGCTATTTTCTAATCCTTTACAATAGATAATCTTAAGATTAAATTATAAAAGGAATTTTGCCTATCTAATTTATTATTTATTAAGAACCTTGGTAATAGTAAACTATACTAAGTTTTTATAATTAGTATAAACTATAATTAGGTATTTAGTACTAATAAGATACTGTTTTTATTCTTTATATGCTCTAATAATTGCTATAAGTTCCTTATTATATATAGGGTAGTTAAGTTTAGGCCTGTTTAGCTTTTAAGAAAAGTTGCTAATAAGTTTTAAACGTTCTTATTTATCTTATTATTCTAACTGTTTGCTAAGCGCAAAGTTTAAGGCATTTGTTTCTATCTTAAAAAGCTTTGTTAAGTTAGCTTTTTTATAGAATTAGTTTTTTTACAAACTTGCTTTTTAATTCTTTAAAGGCATTATTTGCTGTAAAGTTTTATTTAAAGGTTTTGTTTTTTTTTAATAAGTTTTATAAGTAAGGTGGCAATACTGCTGTAATTTCGTATATATTATTAGTAAAAGTTAATATAGCTAAGGAAAGCCCTAATGTCCTTAATGTTTTAAGGTATAGGCTAATTAAGGATAGCCTATACCTTGCTTTTCTATATTTTAATTTATCCTAAGGTAATAGTATATCCTAGGTAGTCGACTTTTTATATATAAAAGAAACTTTTTGCTGGTTCTATAAGGAGTTTTGCATTTTTAAGTTTTTATAAAACCTTTTAAATATATTCCTTATAAATTTCGAGGGTTAAAGAGAAAATAAGAATATTATTAAAATAGGCAATAACAAAGATATTTAGATATTTATAGAAGACCTAATTAATTATTTCCTAAAATGATACCGGGGCATTAGTAAGTTCTATAGGCATAACCGTATATTTATAATATTTATAGCAAGTTCTAAAAGCTGTTTTCTACTTTTCGCCTTCTTTAATCCTAACTAGGTTATAGGCTCCTTTAAGGTCTATAGCCATAAACTATTATACTCTTTATAGTCTGTTTTAAAGTTCTTTAATTAAAGGTAAGGGATACTAATTCTTAATCGTAATATTATTAAGCTGTTAATAATCTATATAAAGTTTAAGTTTGCCGTTTTTCTTTAGAATAAATAGAATCAGGTATCCTATTAGGGATTATAAAGGTTAGATATATCCTTTTGCAAGGTTTTTATTAAGGTACTTTTTAAGTGCCTTAAGTTATTCTTTATTAAGTCTGTAAATCTTATAAAATTTTAGTATTATCCCTTTCTATAAGGGTATCTTATAATTATACTAGGTATATTCTAGAAGTCTAGTATTATATATTTCTTAAAAGACTTATATATACTAATAATATTCCTTAGGAACATTCTTTAGTTATTTATTAAGCATGCCTACTTTTATATTAGTTTTAAGGTATAAAAGGTATTGCTAATAGTATAGGGGTTTGTCTGGTAATTTACTTATGCCTTATTTCTTAAGGTTTATAGGGGTATAATCTTTTTTTATTTCTTTAAAGGTATATGTATATCTGTTTAAGCGCTTTCTTAAGCTGTCCTTAGTAACTAAACTGCTTCCTTTTCTAGTAATTGCAACTAATTTGTAAGCTATAGCATTATTCTAAAAGATCTAGCCAGTAGTTTAATCGATTTGAGAGTTTATAGCTTATAGCTATAGGATTCCTAAGATTAGCTTGTGTTATGCTGTATTTGTAATGTTAAAAGAGATAGGTGTTGTTTATCCTTAGATTAAAACTAGTAAATAATTAGTCTCTATATTAATTATACCTTAGCTGTAGCTAACTTCTATTTCTTTTATAGTGCTAAGTTTATAAGGGTCTTTCTTTTAATGCTAGGGAATTTGGTTCCTATTAATAATTCTTAGGAAGATATAGTTCCTTTATATGCTACTGTTTATTAGTATACTATATTTTCGTTTGTTAATTTTAATTCTGAGAATAAGATAAGCGTATAAGTAATTATTAGTAGCATATAAAGACTTCTGGTTTAGGGCTATTCGCTGTCCCTTTACAAATATTCCTAACTTTTTCCCTGTTTCTGTTATTAGTGCCAGTTTTTATTTTTCTAGCCGTACTGCCAGGCCATTGCTTTTAGTGCTATATGCTTTTAGCATTTGTAGTTTATACAATATAACTAGTAAGTGGTATTACCGTTCCGGCATTTTTTTAGCATTATTTGGATTTCTTTATTACAGGCTTTTTGCTATTCTTCAATCTTAACTGCCTTATATACTTCGCATTAATTATTATTATATTAGTCAAGTTATTAAGGGTACTATAAACATTATAGTAAAAAGCCAGATTTTAACCTAAGCATAGCATAGCTTAGCTCTTTATTAAATTAGGCTATTTCCTAGTTCTTAGTTTCCTATTTTTTATAGGTATAGGTAATAGGTTCTTTTGCAAATCTTTATAAAAAGAGATTATTTACTGCCTTTTCCTATAGGTGAATAATATATATATGCTAGATATAAGAGACCTAAGACATTTAAGGGTGTTTGGGGTATCCTGGCTATAAACGAGGTTTATTTCTTATAGTCCTAAGTATTAAAGGGCTCTATAATAGTCTTATAGTAGTCTAAAGTTAGAATCTAGCAACTGCTACTTCTATAAGGTTAGTATCCAGGGCTAGGGTAAAAGTTTGCCCTAGTTGCTACTTTAGGTGTTTAGATATAATTGTTAAAAGTCCTTTGTTTTCTTCTCTGCTATATTCTTTTTGTTAAGTAGTTTCGTCTAAGCTAGAGCAGTTTAAGTCTCCTTATTTTATAACAGTGTTATATAGTAGTCTGCGTTGTTTAACGGACAGTTGTCTTTTTTTAATTGGTTTCTTAGGAAACTACCCTAAGCCTTCCTTCGCAGAGTAGTGTAATATGCACTGGTTATTATAGCAAAACGTTTAATAAAGGCGTTTATAACCGTTAAAGTCTGTTACTTATACTAGAAGGGATTTGGTGCTAGGAGTAGTTTCCTTAAAGTTTTTAACTATAGGATAAATCGGGTATTCTATATATATGTTAGGGCTACAAATGTATTCTGTTTATTATATATATAGTGGGTACCTATTGCCTATGCTATAACTATACTATTTTAAAGGGTGCAGGCTGTTACTGCATTGCCCTTTTTTATTTATGCAAAAGTTAGTATTATTAGTAAATTTAACTCTTCCGGTAATATTAACTTATCATTGTCCTTTTAAAACTGGTCTTTAGGCTTGTTTCTTAAGTTGCCGATATTCTTTAGCAAAGTAACCTTTTTTACCGCAGTTATAGCATTCTTAGTTGTTTTTAGGGGGTCCTTTACGTTATAGAGCATTAATCTCTATAGGTCCTAGGTAAGATATATTTCCTATTGCTATGCTTTAGTAGTAGGGTTGCTTTTAGAATTTCTTTCTAGTATTAGCTTAGTAGCAAGGCTTCTATTAAGGCATAGGATTCTTTCTTTCTTTTTCCTATTTGCATTTAAACAGGCGATTGTTAATGCAAACTGCTATAGCAATATACCTTACTAGTTTATTAGGTTAATCTTATTTAGACAGCTCGTTCTTAACGTCGTCCTTTAGTCCGTTATAGAACTAAGACATTAAAGGCTTATTCTCTTATCCTAAGTACGCAGATATCTATCTAAATTTGGCAGCATACTCAGAGGTTAATCGGTGTTATCATAGTTGCATAAGTTGTTATTCCGCAACTCTATCCTTATCTAGATCTTTAAAGGTATCCTTTAATATGTCCTTAAAATATTTAAAGAAGCTAAAGATCTCCTTAGTTTGCTTATTCCTAGCTGCTTTACTGCTGCTTTTTAGGAGGTTTCGCAAAATAGGTTTATACTATATAAGAGCATCTCCTTTTAGGCAGTGTCCTACGAAAACAACCTTATTAATTTCCTTAAGGAATTGGTTTTTATAGTATAGGAAGTAAGCCTTGCACTAAGTAAGAAATCCTTAAAGCGTTCCTTTCTCTTCCTTATAAACAGTTAGTTTTTCTATCTTATACTATATAGGAGCAGTATAAGTAGCCTAAAATTACAGTAGGGCTTAAATATAACTTTCCAGTTGCTAAATTCTTTTAAGCAGTTAAGCAGTAGTCGTAGTAGGCTAGTATTTAACCGAGGATCTAGTAGGCGTTTAGGGAGCTATTATATTATTAATATTATTTAGGTGGTATATATATAAACCGGTTTAAATAAGAGTTGTTAAAATATAATAATCACACTAAATACCTGTAAGTATTAGTAGTAGTTAAAGGATTTATATTAGCAAATCGGTTACAGAGGCATGCATAGGCAATATTAATGATATATTCTTAAGTAATAATTAAAAGCTGTAAAGCTATCTAGAGATAAATACTTAGATTAATAACTAAAGAACTATTTAATAAAGCTATTTACTATAGTGGTAACTATATCCTTATATCTAGTTCCTTTAGTTAAGACTTAATAGGATAAATATTAAGTTTATCAATACTTATAAGTTAAACTTAATAAAATAGATATCGAGTTTATTAATACTTATGGGTTAAACTTAATAGGATAGATATTAAGTTTATCGAGTCTCCCTCTACTATAACCCTTACCCTGGGTTGCTGATATAACCGTGTTTGACAAAGGAGATATGCTGTAAAAGCATAGTGGGTAATATGCAGCGGCAGGGGAGTTGTTTCCGTAACCAACTGCAGGCTGGGTCATAACAGCATTCTAGGGCTAGGCCTTAGCAATTGTTTACTTACCTTTTAATGCTTAATATAAGGTGGTGGAATTTCTATTATATAATAAGCTGCATTTAAGAAGATCCAGAATATATTAAATAAATTAAAGTTTATATTATTGAAAATCGTGCTGCATATAGTATAGCTGTTCAGATTCTCAGTTTTAATAATAGTAAGTGCTATATTATTAACGTTATTTTAAGACTATTAGTTCTTAAGTAGCCAATTGCTATTCCTGAAATATAAGGCGATCTTTTTAATTGCATCAGAACCAACTGCCCTATTCTTTAGTTTACCCTGCATACTACTTAATCTAAGCAAAAAACATAGTTTATAAAGGCTGTTAAGGTGTTTTAATGCATAAACTGTAAACTCTTCTGTTCTTACTATATGGTTTATACTAACTTTAAAAGCTGCAGTATTAAAATAATTATAATATATGCTATTAAGTAGGAAATATTAAACTTAAGCAAAGCATAGGATGCAGGCATTAATTACTAGTATATATTCATCGAGTTCAAAAGTGTAGTTACCCTAGACTTGGTCTAGGAGAGTTTGTTTTCAGGAGCTGCCTTCGTATAGGGGCGATTTGGTGGTGGGTGGAGAGGTCTAGGGTAACTACGCTTTTTTTCCCCAAGATTGTCTTGGTGAAAATTTCATCGAGTTCAAAAGCAAACTTACCCTAGACTTGCCCCC